>OU862930.1:18018597-19218597 GCA_917880885.1 Limnephilus marmoratus
TGAATTTCAATTGCCTCCGTAATCAAGCATGCTCTATGAGTTTTGGGTCTTCCCAGGACCGTAGGGACAAATCCAAAGTAATGGCCGGTTTTGATTAAGTGCTCGGCGATTGCCGATTTATCAGGGTGGCCAAGTTTACAGGCGCTAAAGTGTTCTGATATCCTTTTGGAGATCGTCCGCTCTGTTTGGCCTACATAAACCTTGTCACATCCAGAACAGCTGAGTTTGTACACTCCATCTGTTTCCAGAGGAAACTTGGTCTTTGCAGGCCTCAAAAAGTCTCGTATTTTTGTCGTGGTTCCGAAGACAGTCTTGATGCTTTCTTTTTTCAATAGCCTGGCAATTCTGTCTGTCACATTGTGAACGTAAGGCTGGAAAGCGCAGCCCTTTGACTCTTGTTCAATTCTGTCTTCGTCTGGTGCAGATTTGGCTCTTATGATTTGCCTTGTCTGCCTTGTTTGTAAGTTCTGCTCCGATTTTTGTTTCTTCACATATTCTGGTCGCCCGGGTCACCAATGTATGGATAAGTCCTCTCTTCTGCGCTGGGTGGTGATGGGAATCAGCATGTGGATAGCGATTTGTATGAGTTAGTTTTCTATACACTGTGTGTCCTAGACTACCATCTTCTTTTCGCATCACCTCCACATCTAGAAAAGGTAGGATGTTAGAGTAATTTTCGAGCTCCATTGTGAACTTAATTTTAACGTGGAGTTAGTTGAGATGGTCCAGAAATTCGTTCAGTTTCTCTGTTCCATGAGGCCAAATGGCGAAGACATCGTCGACATATCGCCACCATACTTTGGAAACAGCCAAAGCTGTGTCGAGTGCCACTTCCTCAAACTTCTCCATAAAGAAGTTACATATTCAATTATATAGTCATATGCAAACACGTCAATTCGCTTATTTTGAAATATTTTATCACTTTTCGAAAGCGCATTAATCGAACGATTCAATTTTGGAAGCCGTGCCAACGTTATGTGTGCTCCATTTAAATTTTATCTGCATGAAAAGGCCCGTCAACTATTGGCTGACATTCCATTATGGAAACCACAGCCTACGTCAGCAACCACTTTCATATCATTGTACTTTGGAGAAGTGGCACACAAACTTTTATTAAAACATTAATTTTCTGCACTTTCCGCGAAACTTTTCAGTGAGTTAGTGATTCGGTGATTCAGTGATTCGGTGATTCAGGGATTCAGTGATTCGGTAATTCAGTGTTTCAGTGATTCAGTGATTCAACAATACAGAGAATCATTGATTCTGTAATTCTGCGATTCAGTGATTCTGTGATTTATTGATTCAATGATTAAGTGAGCCAGTGATTCAAATATTCAGTGATTCAATGATACGGTGAATCACTGATTCTGTGATTTATTATTTCAGTGATTCCGTGAGTTAGTGAGTCAGTGAGTCAGTGAGTCAGTGATTCGGTGATTCGTTGATTCAGCGATCACTGATTCTGCGATTCAGTGATTCTGTGATTCAGTGATGTAGTGATTAATTTGTTAATTTGCTTGAGTAATGATGTAGGACTCCGCACTAACTTTTATCAATACATTTTATACATACGCTTTCCGCGCAAACTTCAGTGATTCGATTATTCAGTGGTTCTATGAATCTGTGATTCTGTGATTCAGTGATTCTGTAATTCGGTGAGCAAACGCATCTGCCGCCAAGATCCGGACAAACCTGACCCTTATGAACCCGGGCACCCCTGCTAAGTCACCAAACGTAGCGAACCACATGGGGTGACCTATGGCAGAGGTGTTGGTTATCCAATGAATGGTTATCCAAAGAGCGGCGGTACCCATGCCCGACTACCAAATTGAAATAATAAAAATATATTACGTAAGATATATTTGTGGTTTTTAATTAAGTACGTACGTATTTAAGTACCTACTTACAAATCTTATGATTTCAGAGGAAATTTTGGTTTTGATTTATCAATTAGAGCAAATTAGAAATAACCTTTTTTAGACCCGTGGTCTACTTTTCAAAGAACTACTAGTATAAACGTATTATTAAATGAGCGAATATTTTCTACTATGATTTCCACGCATAAACTTTGTAAGTATAAAGATGAACATTAACTTAATTTTTTACGATACAAATAGGAACATATCTTATTGGCGTTATAATAGTGAAAAGAAAATTGAATTTTATTGTTCTAAATTTAAATTGACGTTTTAAGACGCCGTATCCCCGCTCAAAAAGAAAAAGAAAGGAGAGATATGTAATTACGAATGTTGGAGAGAGCGCGCTACTATTTAAAAGGATAAAATTGAAGCAAAAATTGTAAAAGTGTTTAATAAAACACGACTCGTTTAAAATATAGCAAAATCTCTTGGGGGCTGTCTAAAACAGCATTTAAAGAAACACTGTGATTTTTTCATACATATTACTGAAACAGATTTATTTTTTTTCTATCGAGGGAATTTCATATAATTTGCGTTTCGGAGTGAGGCATGTATAGATATTATCTTCAAAAATAATACATATTTTTTTAAGAGCTTAAAAACTTCAAATGTTTAAGGTAGATACGTAAGAAATCTCTATAAATTTGGAAAGCGGCGGCTTAAGGGCCCGCAACCCGGATTTGTACCGATTTATTTCAAATTTCCCTTAAACACGGTTAGTTTTGAAGCTCTTAAAAAATATATGTTATTCTTGAAGATAATACCTAGACTTTGCCCGCGCCGAAACGCAAATTATATAAAATTACCTCGATAAAAAAAAATCGCAAAGTTTGCTCCAAAAATTATTATTAACAAGTTTGTTTCAGTTATTTTACAAGTTATATGTATGAAAAAATTCACAGTGTTTCTTTAAATGCTGTTTAAGATAATGCCCGCGAGATTTTTGCTCTATTTTAAACGAGTCGTGTTTTATTAAACATTTTCACAATTTTCGCATCGATTTTGTCGCTGTAAATGTTAGCGCTATCCTCTAACATTCGTAATTTCGTATCTCTCCATCTTCTTCTTTTCGGGCCCGGTTGCAGAGCCTTAAAGCTCCGTAGCTCATGATGTAATCTGAAAACAAAATTTAAAATTATTACAGAAAAAAACTTTACGAAGTTGGTGAAAAGTTATATTTTTCAATTATAAATTTCATTTCGCGCAGAACAGTTGGTGTCCCCTGCCAAATGGTTTGTGTATTGTATACCGGCAAGCAGCGGTCGGTAATAGTTGTCGGGATGAAAAGGCAGAGGATGGAGGGGTAGGAAATAGGGAGGGGAAGGATGGGGACGCGAAGTGAATGCAGTGAAGTCGATGTCGTAAATTGAAAGCGCTCTAAAAGATTAACGATCGACTGGCAGAAGAGATAAGAACTTGAAGAGGATGCATATAGAGTAGGATTAAGAATATGATGCTTAGTTATTACCAATCAAAATTTTCAAGTTGAAAACTTTCGAGATATTCATACGTATTCGGGTATTTCGCTCAATCGTGAATCTCGTGAAACCCTTCTATTTATTATTTTATTATGTATGTCCCCACATATCGTTCCCTAGCATGGCTACAGATCGCCAACGAATACATAACAGTTCACAATGACTAAGTTTTCTTAATATGTTCTACGTTAACTGTTGTATAATATAACGCCAGAGCTCACCATTATTTCCTAACTATATATATAAAGTATACACCTGATTGCGATGAATATTTGGTGAGTTGTTGTGAGCACGCCCGCGAAGGTTTCTATAATATATACTGGTGAGCTCTGGCATTATGAAATTTTTATTAAAAAATTGCAATAGGTGGCACGCGAGCTGTTCGAAAACTGGAATGTGTGGAACGCGGGATGGGGTGGGCAATTTGGGTGGAGGAAGAGTAACGCGGGAGAGGGGAGTGGGGAGAAGGAAAGCGGAGACGACGGAGTGGGGAGGGGACGTGGGAGAGGAAGGAGAGGCGGAAGGGCAACGGGACGAATAGGAAAGGACACGCAGGGAGAAACAACTTCATTATTAAGAAGCATTGCAACGCATGCCGAGAACCTGCTAGTGAAAAGTTAATTAAACTTGAATAATTTTTATCTCCCATGCACCGACAACCGAAATTATTATGTTTAACCCTTCAGGCCACGGGCCTACTTTGTGGGCAGGTCAAAATATTTCCGCTTTGCAATAAAATGCAAATAAATGGAATATATATTTCTGAACGCATCTGAAAACTAAAAACTGTTTTGAATTATGATTGAATAGCTTTCAAATTTTATAATTCGAAATAAACAATAATTTTTTTTTATGCAAATGTTAAAAAGTTCTAAAAATGGATCACCTTACGTTTTTTTCTAACTGACAACGGAAAAAATATATTTTGCAGTTAACTATTAGATTTAAATATAAAGCATGGTATTTTCTGTTTCATATACCGTTTAGATAATATTTTACTACCTAACCTTCGATTTGGGAGGTGGGAATGGGTACCGTCGCCCCGGGAACCTTTATTAGATAACCAACACCTCTGCCATAGGTCACCCCAAGTGGTTCGCTACGTTTGGTAATTTAGCAGGGGTGCCCGGGTTCACGGGGTGAGGTTTGTCTAGGTCTTGGAGGCAGATGACCAGGGCACACTGAACCCCAGATTCCTACCCACCCCTTAAATCCTTTTCCTTCCCAGAACTCTCCTCTCCTTCCTTTCCTTAAAAAACCCTCCACATAGCATCCCTAAAGATGGTATGTCTATATGCGGATGCATGAACGTATCCGAGATTCATGCACCATATGGAATTACTTGAGGCAACAAATAGATTTAGCTTGGAAACTAGACGTTATGCAAATCTTGCAATTCTTAGTTTTAACATAATCCATAACTGTATTGACAGCCAATTCCTCTTGGACTGTTATGGCTTATACGTGCCTGAAAATTTCAGCCGTAGTCATCGACACGACTTGTTCAAAATACCATACAGCAGAACAGATGTTCTAGCACAGCATAGCATGACAAGAGGAATGGTGCTGTTGAACGAAATATCGGAAACACTAGATATATATAACTCTTCTTTAGATAGCCTTAAGATTTTTTGCATAATAATTATCTTCCTAGGTGTTAAGGGAACGTACCCATACTACGTGACACGTTTAGGGGGGGGGGGGTCTTCAAAATGTCACGCTTGGTACAAATGAGCGGCGGCGGGCTTAGGTTTTGGTCACCGGGGGGTGGGTTAAAAATTGCAAAAAGTTGGTCACGTATTATGGGTACGTTCCCTAAAACTGACAAAATTGGATAATAATCTAATGTACAATTTAAAAAAAAATGTGTGGAGCTCAAAGTAACCATGATAGTAAGGGAGATACAATTTCTATGAGACCTTTATGCGAGCTGTTCCGAAAGCCGAACAAATTAGCCTGAGGTGTTAATTATAGAGGCCAGGTATCGTCGAATACCTTGTTGGGTACATGAAGGTTAAAAAGACCCTCCACAAATAAATAAACGTTACGAAAAACATCCTTTTCCTTTCCGGACAAAGTTTGATAGTGGCCCCTGTTAAGGTCGTACATTCCCTATCCAATCACCATTAAGAGTGATATCACGTTTTTCACATTCATTCTACGTTCTACCTTATATTACCTCTCCAAGGGTTTAACGCCGTCTAATCAAATAAATCCAATCATAGCAATCACTGCCATCTGTTGAGGACTATTGTAAGCAATTATTAGGAATATACTATGAATGTCCCGACCAAATTCAAGTTAAAGTTATGCGTAATCCAATATTCAATTGAAGATATGAACAATAAATAGGTACTATTACCTTAAGAGCGTTTAACCAGCCAGCGGACGAAAATCCACATTTCGTCGAAAGTTGTTCTTACGATTGTGCAGGGCGGTTACAATGAGAAAGATTAATTATTCTCCGTACCAGCTTTTTTAAATTATAACTCAATATCGAATTTATTTCAATTCAAATTAGCTTTAATTTATACCTTCATTCAAAAATGCTGAAAGGCGTGATGATAAAACTATTAAAATAATGTACTTTTTGTAGTTATTTTTTGATTATAAATAGGTATTTATCATTTTTCAATAATGTTTAAATTTAATAAGAATGTTAAAAAAATCTGAAATATATTAGTTTGTAAGTGCGCAAATAAATACACAAACGGACCAATTTTCGCCAAGAAACACATGTACGTACATATTTTTTAATGATTTTATTGAAACTAAAATTAAAATTCTAAAACATACGTTTGCTAGATAATATATTGATTTATTTTACTGCATGATTTTATTATTTGAAATGGGTGTGGTATAATACAAAAACTTGTTTGAAAATTTAACAAATCTGCCAACGACCTATGGAATAACCTTATTATACTAAAAATTAAAAAATTTGCTCGAAAATTTTTTACATACGAATGCTAGATAAAAGAACAATCTTTCGAAATCCATTTATAACTTTTTGTGGAAAAGAGTCAATACGTCTAAAAACTTTTTTGAAAATGACGTATTTCCGGTTTTCTCTGGTAATGCCCTCTTAACATGATTATATTTTTCCACAGATTTTTTGTTTTAATTTCTAAATTTTTACCCAACTAGCGAGTTCCCGGAATGGGTTGCAATGCCACTTTATAAATAAATTGTTTTTCCCTGCTTGTCCTTTCCCATTAGTCCCGTTCCCCTTCCGCCTCCCCTTCCTCTCCCGCGTCCCCTTCCTCTCAAGCCTTCATACTCCGACTTCCCTCTCCCCTCTCCACCTTCCAGCTTCCTCCGTCCCTCGAACCCCCTCCCGCGTTTCCCTCCCCCCTTCAGCGTTCCATACATTCAGTTCCGGTACATTCAGTTTTCAAACAGCTCGCGGGCCACCGATTGCAATTTTTTTACACAAATTTCATTATGCCAGAGCTCACCAGTATACATATAAAGAAACCTTTGCGGGCGTACTCACAACAACTCGCCAAAGTTTCATCGCAACTGGATGACGGTGCAAGAAACCATCGCGGGCATGCGCACGTCAAATTCACAAAGTTTTATCGCAATCGGATGATTGGTTTAGCAACGCCTAAGGAACAAACATACGTAAATGCAAGCAAGCAAATATACATTTATGGTTATATACAACGTGTCCGGAAACTCGTAGTACAAGCGGGAAACTGGAGAATCTACATCACGTAGAGAACCCAAAAAACTTATTTTTTTCGATCTGAGCATTTCGATTTTAATATTTTTTTTTTTCTATTTTTCCATTTTTTCGGCACCTAAAGGGTTAAAAAAAATTTGAGCCCGGTTTACCCTTCGATGCATTTTATAAGACATTACACAGCTGAAATCAACCTCCTAGTGAATTTTTTTTTCAAATTTAACCAAAAAAATTCCAACCTCGGACCCGATTTACTCGAAAACGAAAGCTCAAATCAAAAAAGTTATATCATAAATCTACTTCGAATGTGATGTAGATTTACCAGTTTCCCGCTTGTCCTACGAGTTTCCGGTCACCGTGTATATAGGCCTTCAAATAAAAAAAAACTTAATATTGTATATCCAATTCTGTCGTGTAAGATTTTCCGACCAAACGTCACTTTGGTTGGATAGGGTTCTAACTTCACTTTACCTTGTTCTGCGAAATGATGTGTCAAAGTTTTCAAAGTCGATTTATCATAATGTATTCACCAATTTCTAATTTTGAAATAGAATCTCTGTAAAGTATTTTATCTTAAAATATTTTAAATCAATAACTATTTATATAAAACATATACTTACAATTTTATAAAATACCTAAAGGTGCAGATAGACCATATGCAACTACATTTCCCTAATGTCATTCCAAGATACGTTAAACTAAAATGAAACAGGAACAGGATTTTTACGGCGATTACAAACGGTTCAAAGCGATGTTAGAAACTGATGAAATGAAAGGGATCTTTGAAATCTTGATTTCAAAACTTCGTCATACAAGCATCTATTGAAATACAATACAGATGGCTCTAAAAAATATTTTGGTTATAGAAATGACCAAAAGATTAGGACTTGCAATCAGAAGACATTTTTCAAAAAAATGTCAGAACCTTATCCAAACAATATCCAAAAAAGGTGTGTTATTTTATTTTTAATAAATTAATTACAATTTGGTGTACGTATTACGTTTTGCCAGTGTTAAAGTTATCACTGTACGGACGACTTTACACAAATTTTGTGATCAATTCATAGTATATTTCAAAGTATTGCAGAGGTAATGTTAACGTGTCCTTCTAATTGCTTAAGATGAAGCCATACAAAATAATGCAAAATAATACAAAATCAAACGTTTTTGTTTTGAAAATTTGATCGCTTGGAAGTATTATAGATGCTTCAATTAAATACTGCGTGTAGAACATACCTTGGCCCTTAAAAAGTCGTTAATTTTTTTTTTAATCTTTTAATAAGCCTAGAAAAAAATAAAGTATTTGATCTATAAAAAATCACTTTCAAGTGCAAACTCTCTTACTTATAAACCCCTTTTTGGATATGATTTTATTGTTTAACTAGCTGGTTCCCGGCATGCGTTGCTATGCCATTTTATAAAGAAATTGTTTCTCCCTGCGTGTCCTTTCCCATTCGTCCCGTTCCTCTTCCGCCTCCCCTTCCTCTCCCGTGTCCCCTTCCCCTCTCGGGTTCCCACCCGCACCCACTGCCCGAGTTCCCCTCCCCCCTCCCTCATTCGATTCATTCAGTCCTGGTACATTAAGTTTTCAAACAGCTCGCGTGCTACCTATTGCAATTTTTTAATACAAATTTCATAATGTCAGAGCTCACCAGTAATTTTATACAAACCATGTCTTGACAAAAACGAACACAACAAAAAAAGAATTATCTCATTTGGTGCAGTCGTTCGGAAGTTATGCGCGTACATACATTTCGGCGATTCATTTTTATTTATATAGATAGATAGATAGAAGATATAGATTTATTTATTTATTTATTTACGGACAATTAGTCCAATTAACAATATAACAATAACACGAACAGAAAAGAAAAAAAGAGAGATCACAATGAAAGGAAATTACATATAGATGAAGAGCATTGACAAAATACATATAATATAAAAGTACATAGAGAAGATAACTACAAGTAGCTTGAAGATGGATTTAAAAAGACTTTAAAAAACCACATTGCGTAACAACTGCCGAAATTCATTTAGGCTTACACCAAAAAATTCAATGCTTTGATTTGTGTTGACAAGTCTCGACATTCTGGATAAAGGAGAATGATATCCATAATTAGTAGAATGTTGATTGAGGAACAGCAATTCATTATTTCGGAGTCTACGGGAAGGAATGTTGAACTGGATGAGTTGTAACAAAGCAGGCGTGTCAGTAATACTGTTGATAATTTATAGAGAAGAGATGTGGCAAATTCAGTTTCTTTTATAATAATCGCTAAAAATAGATATTTACGCCTGAACTTCACAAAATAAAATAAAATATGCATTTTCTCATTGTTATTTTTAACATCAATCAATACGACCCGCACTCTACGAATTTGGTTTCTTAAAGTGACCCTTATGCCATCGGCACAAGGCACAAGAACCATGCACTTGGCACACCCATTTCGAATCAGTTACGCCCCGGCCGAAGCGGGGAATAGACGTGTGGTTCCGCGTCGCTTGGTTCCGTGAAATCAATTTTAAATTTCGTTGTTATTACAATAAAGAATGCTTAAAAAATGAGTTACTGTTTTTTACAGGCCTTTACGAAATCAACCTGTAAAAAAAAATGTCAAATCTTTTCCAACCTTTTACAAAATCTTTTTCTCAAGTATTTTTAAACTCCTCCCATAAAGGGGCGTGAATTCCAATTTCGATTTTTTCCTGGACTATTGGATCGCCTTAAGTATAAAATACTTACATAAAAACAAACTAAGTTCCCCGAAAGGGTGTGCAGAGAGGAAGTAAGGACGAATAACATATTTTCATTCAAACGGTTCAAGAAAAAATTCTTGAAGCGTTTGAACCAGCGCATAAGTGACCAAAAATGGACACTAAATAAATTCGTTTCATATCCATGCCAACTTATCATTAAAGGAATTTTTGAACTCGATTTGAGGATTTAAATCGGTAAATAATGCAAAAACATATTATTTCATAACTAAACCCATCTCCGTGGGGGGGGGTCAACTGTCGGGAATCAAATGTCGGGTCACTTCCTTTTTTACCTTAGGTGATGTCGGAATATCCACGTGAAAGCTGTGGTTAGATAAAACTGTTATGGCATTGGAGATGTGTGGTAAAGGTAATATTTTGATATTTACATTATACTAACTGGTTCCCGGCATGCGTTGCTATGCCATTTAATAAAGAAATTGTTTCTCTCTGCGTGTCCTTTCCCATTCGTCCCGTTCTTTTTCCGCCTCCCCTTCTTCTCCCGCGTCCCGTTCCCCTTTTGTGTTCCCACTCCATCTACTCCACCTTCCCTCTCCCCGCTCACCCCCCTCCCGCATTCTATACATTCAGTCCCGGTATATTCAGCTTTCAAACAGCTCGCGTGCCACCTATTGCAATTTTTTTAAACAAATTTCTTAATGCCAGAGCTCATCAATAGTTTTATATAAACCTTGTCCTGACACTAACGAACACACAAAAAAAAGAATTATCCAATTTGGTGCAGTCGTTAAGGTAGGTTCACATGACAAGCGTTTAACGCGCGTTGAACGCGCGCAAAATTTTTGTATAGTGTTCACATGGTGCTCGATTGTCTGGCGTTGAACGCGCGTTGCCTCGGCCGCCCTGATTCCAGGGTTGCCAACTTAGGGGTTTTCCCCCCAGATTTCCCCGTGATAGTGGCTGATGAAGCTTTTGGCATGATGGAGAATTTAATGTGGCCTTATGGGAGAAGGTCACTAACTTATGCAAAAAAAAATATTTAATAATCGTTTTACATTAGCACGCCGGTATGTCGAATGTACTTTTGGCGTAATGTTGATGTTAACATCGGTTTTGCAGAAAAGATCGTAAAATCAATATGTACACTACACAATTATGTCAGAATGAGGGATGGCTACAATTATGAAGATACTCTTCATACTCCACCACTGGAAAATCTAGTCTCACATTATACCGGGCGTGCTGTGCGACAGGCGGACAATGTTCGAGAACATTTAACGAATTATTTCATCAACGAAGGAAAAATTGATTGGCTAGATCGCAATATTTAATTTGTAACACAGACTTGTAATAAATATAAATAGGCAAAAATATGTGACCAGTTTTCTCTATGCCACGTACAACCAACATTTATTTATTTTTTATTTTTTTTTTTTTATTTATTTTTTTTTTTTTTATTTTTTAGCATATAAAATATAATGTATGTTCATATTCAAATATGTTAATACCACTCTTCCATGGAAGCGTTAGCTTGTGTCTGGAAGAGTAGTGTACATTTTTTAATGCTATATTTAAGTTCTTAAATTACAATGTGAATGTAAAAAACAATAAGTTGTAAGTTCGGTGATATGTGATTATAAGTATTTATCTACTATCAAAACAATTTTACTGTTTGGATAATGTGTCCAGAATTATTGTAATTAGTTGCTAAAAACAATACAAAATTTAACTTATTTGAAGAATGGAGTATCACTTGGAAACTGAGTTATAAGTAGATTAGATTAGTCGGAAACTGTTTTTTTTTTTTTTTTTTGAGATTATCTTTAAAATATTTTTTTACAGTGTTTATTAATTGGATTTTATCATTTATTTTTCTAATTTCATCCGGTAATCGGTTGAAAATAAGTCTTCCTTGATAAGTATAATAATTTTGTGCAAAGGAAGTGTTTAATTTTGGGCATGAAAAAATATATTTATGTCTAGTACGGTTTTCAGTTATAAATTGATATTTTTCTTTTTCTTTTATAATTTGAATCAATGCATTTCTATTGTATAGATCTTTGAAAGATGGTACTTGGAATTCCTTAAATAATTGATCCGTTGGGTAGTCAGAAGGTTTTTTTAATATGATTTTAATTATTAGCCTCTGCACAACTTCAATTGGGGAAAGATTAGTTTTGTATGCGGATCCCCAGCTAATGATAGCATATTGTAAAGTTGATTGAACCAAAGCGTAATATATTAGATATAAGTTTTTTACAGATAAAAAATTTCTGATTCTTAAAAATATATAAATCAATTTTCTAATTTTTTTTACAACTTGACAAATTTGTTCCTTCCATTTCAAATTTTTATCGATAATGACTCCTAAATATTTGATTGTGTTTGTTGTTTTTAATATTGTGCAGTTTTGGATACAATAATTTTTACTATGTGTTTTGGAATTATCATGGATGATGATGTCAATGTTTTTAGGGGTATCATTTTTGTGTATTGCAAATGGAATTACAAATGTTTTATCACCATTTAGTGATAGTAAATTTACGTCGAAGAAATTCTTTAAAATATTTATGTCTTCGGTGGCTTTAAATGTTACTTTTTCCCAAGTTTTATCGCTAATTATTAGTACCGTATCATCGGCGTATGAAGTAATTTGGCCATGTAGTGGTTGAAAAAAAATGTCATTAACATATATGGTGAAAAGGATTGGTCCGATTACTGTACCTTGAGGGATTCCAAAGTCTGATATTTCTTTATCGCTATTAATCTGATTTATTTTTACGACTTGCGGTCGATTTTTTAGGTAGTTCGAAATCCATTTAATTGCATTGTCTTTTATACCTATATTGTTTAGTTTTTTAAGTAGAATCTCATGGGATATACTATCAAAAGCTTTTCTGAGATCAATAAATATACCGGCACATTTTTCACCTTTATCCAATGATTCATTGATGTATGAGGTTACATTAGCAATAGCATCTTGTGTGCTGAGTGACTTTATAAAACCAAATTGGTTTTTTTGAAGAATTTTATTACTTTCTAGGAAACCGACCAATTGGTTTTTCACAATTTTTTCAAAAATCTTTCCAATGTTTGAGATTAGACAAATTGGGCGATAGTTAGTTACTTGTTGAGGATCTCCAGATTTATAAATAGGTGAAATAATTGTATTTTTATAGTTTGTCGGAAATATTCCCTCTGTTAAACTTAAGTTTATCAAATGAGTAATTGGTTTTACCAAATGAATTTTCATGGATTTTAGAAAATGTACTGTAATAAGGTCAAATCCGGGAGACGAACCTCCTTTCATGCCTTCTATTATTTTTAAAACTTCACTTTCTGAGGTTGTTTCAAATTTTGATAAATTATTTTGATTTTGTACATTTTCAATCGTTTGTTTTTTCGGGTTAAAAGATTTATTGATATTTTTCGCAAGATTTTTTCCTACATTAGCAAAAAAAGAATTAAAGATGTTTGCGCATTGTTTAGGTTGAATATTAGCATCTATTATTTTATTTTCATGTTCAATGTATTTTATTTTTTGTGTTTTTTTAGTGTTATCCATGGCTAAGTTGACTGTTTTCCATATTTGTTTATTGTTATTGTCTGTAGAAAGTATTTTATTTTTGAAATAGTCTTCTTTATTTTTTTTGATACAGTTAGTTAATTTATTTTTAAATTTTTTGTAAAAAGTGTATGCTTTTTCATTTGGAGGATTTTTCAATGCTGTTTTATAAAGTTTTTCTTTGTTTCTAATTGATATTATAAGTCCTTGTGTTATCCAAGGCTTTAAAATTCTTAGTTTAGATTTAATGCGGACTGTAGTTTCAGTAGTTGAATTTTTTATGTGTTGAGACAATATATTTTCAAAGTTTTTTGAGCAAGTCTCGGTATCATAACTATTTAACACGTTGTTCCATTGTTCATTTCTTAGTTTTTTGGATAAAATAGTCATATTTGTGTAGGAATTTGTCTTTGTTAGATTAAATTTTTTATGTTTAATTTTGTTATCATAGAGAAGAATGCATGCATGGTGGTCAGTTATATTCGTTTTCCAAACAATTGATTTGATTTTGTCGATATCTTTAATATTTATGTTAGTCCATATATGGTCTAAACAAGATGGAGTGTGATTTTTTATCTCTCTCGTATTTTTATTAATGCACGATATGAAGTTAAATTCAGTCATACAATTAATATATTCATTTTTGAAATTATTTTCTACGTTTTCATTAATGTTTAAATTTAAATTATGTTTGATTTACCTTGTGATATTGTTAACCATCCTGGTATATACTGTAATTTGAATATAATTGATGATCTGAATAATATAAAAAACTATAATTGGGGCTCTTACAGTCTAAAAATTATACACCAGAACATTAGAAGCATTTCAAAACTTGACGATTTCCTCATTTTTCTAGACCAATTTAATTGCGCATTCGATGTCATAATTTTAACGGAATGCTGGATAAATAAAGAGTACACCTCTAAAATGATTCACAATTACTCGGAACATCACACAAATATAAATTTAAATAAATCCAGTGGAATTGTAATTTACATCAGAAACGGTCTACAAGCACAAGTCGACGAAATTTTACTACCACAAGCAAACTGTATGAAAATCGTATTGAACAATAACTTATGTATTTTTGCAATCTATAGATCACCCTCATTCCAAAATATTGACACTTTTTTGAATTCTTTACAATCAATCATCAACAGTTCAAAACAATTAGAACGGCAAATCATTTTAGGCGATTTAAATATTAATACGATTCCTGAGTACCACCGTCAATCCGAAGATTATCTATGTCTGCTTACGGAAAATGGGTTCATACAGACAATAAACAGCCCTACCCGAGAACAGGGTACAAGTAAATCTTGTCTAGACCACATTAACATCAAAAAAATTAAACATATCGAATCATTTGTTATCCACACCACAATTTCTGACCACTACACTACAGCTCTCTGCCTTAAAAATAAACCTCCCACTACTGCTAAAATTAAATACATACCTAGAATAAACTACTTCAACCTAGATATGATTTTAGGTTTTCACGGCCAAAAATTTTATGGTTATTTCCTTTTGGGGTATTATGCCGTGTTGCGCTACCTCCTCCTTTAGCCAACGTTTCGGACAGCGTTACAGTGTCCATCATCAGGGCAGATGTGTAAATGTTAGAGATGAAATGTGTGCTTAAGTACTTCGAAGCAATACCGTGTTGCCAGCACCAATCCACTGCGGGCTGACATTACAGTATACTTCAAGATGGTTTTTTGTATTTAGCTTTGGTGTAGCCGTCAATTACCGGATACCAAGAACTATTGAGCTTAGCTCCGTCGTCTCTATTAATGTTAATAGGATTTTTATGAATTTCAATTGCCTCTGTAATTAAGCGTGCTCTATAGGTTTTGGGTCTTCCCAGGACTTCAGGAACAAATCCGAAGTAATGGCCGGTTTCAATTAAATGCTCGGCGATTGCCGATTTGTCAGGGTGGCCAAGTTTACATGCTCGAAAGTGTTCCGATATCCTTTTGGAGATCGTCCGCTCTGTCTGGCCAACATAGACCTTATCACATCCGGAACAGCTGAGTTTATATACTCCATCGGTTTCCAGAGGAAACTTGGTCTTTGCAGACCTCAGTAGGTCTTGTATTTTGGTCGTGGTTCCGAAGACAGTCTTGATGCTTTCTTTCCTCAACAGTCTGGCAATTCTGTCTGTCACATTGTGAACATAAGGTAGGAAAGCACAGCCTTTAGACTCTTGTTCAATTCTGTCTTCGTTTGGTGTAGATTTGGCTCTTATTATTTGCCTTGTCTGCCTTGCCGGGTAACCGTTTTGCTCCAGTGCATCGGTGAGCTTAGTAAGTTCCGCTCCGATTTTTGTTTCTTCACATATTCTGGTCGCTCGGGTTACCAGCGTATGGATAAGTCCTCTTTTCTGCGCTGGGTGGTGATGCGAATCAGCATGTAGATACCGATTCGTATGAGTTGGTTTCCTATACACTGTGTGTCCTAGGCTACCATCTTCTTTTCGCATCACTTCCACATCTAGAAAAGGCAGGATTTTGTGGTTATTTTCCAACTCCATTGTGAACTTAATTTTACTGTGAAGTGAGTTAAGATGGTATAGGAATTCGTTCAGTTTCTCTATTCCATGAGGCCAAATGGCGAAAACATCATCGACATAACGCCACCATACCTTTGGAACAGCCGAAGCTGTGTCCAGTGCCACTTCTTCAAACTTCTCCATAAAGAAGTTAGCTAGAACTGGTGACAACGGACTGCCCATCGCAACTCCTTCCACTTGCTCAAAAAGCTCACCCTGAAATGCAAAATATCCTGTTTTGAGACAGTGTTCAAAAAGTTTGCAAATGTCTTCCTCATATATCTCCCTGAGCATTGTCATGGAGTCTTCTAGAGGCACATTCGTAAAAAGAGAAACTACGTCGAAACTGACAAGAATATCCCTTTCATCAGTCTTAACCTTCTTAAGTTTACTGATCAGATCTGTGGAATCCTTAATCCACGATTCAGTTTTTCCAGTTTGCATCTGCAGTAGTCTAGATAGGTATTGGGACAGTTTGTAAGTAGGTGCACCAATAGCACTGACAATCGGTCTCATTGGTATATCCTTTTTGTGAATTTTTGGAAGACCGTATAGGGCAGGAGTTCTGGAGGCTTTTACGAAAAGCCCAGATCGATCCTCTTTCCTAATACTGGAAGCTTTAACTAGCTCTCTTGTCTTCAAGTCAATCTTATTGGTGGGGTTGTTTTTAATCTTCTTGTAAGTGCCGGCATCGCACAGGAGGTCTTCCATCTTTTTGATGTAGTCTGCCGTATTAATCACCACAGTGGCATTACCTTTGTCGGCAGGCAGAACTAAGATTTCCTCATTGGCGCGCAATTCTTTTAAGGCCACAAACTCTCCTTTTGTGATGTTTGGGCGGGGTATTTTGGCCCTTTTCAAAATATGGCAAGTCTCTTGTCGTATATCTTCTGCTTGGGTCTCTGACATTTTATGGACTTTCATCATTGAATGCAGTGCTGTCTCTACACCACATACGATAGATTCCACAGGTATCTTTTTGGGGGCAACTGCATAGTTCATCCCCTTGGCAAGCACAGAAGTCGCCTGTGGGCTCAACGCAAGGGACGAAATGTTAATAACAACTTTATTTAGATCAAGCTGTTTTCGATCACCTTTTTTATCTTGGTTGAGCCTCTCGAATTTTTGTTTCTGTCTCGCATCTGTTGACTGCTTACATCTCTGTGCTTGTTGGTAAGTCATGTTGTCAACTTTCTTCCAATCGTCATCAATCAGGATTGCACTCAGGTGCAGATGTAAATAGAAAAGGTCCCGAGATATTCCATCCAGTTCGCTGCGCACATTGTGGATTCTTTCCCTTAGTAGCGCTGCTTCTGCTCTTTGGAATACCCTATCGGCTTTCCGGGATGTGATATGTCTTTTTATGCGAATGTGTACTGGTACAATCGATTCCTCCTTACATCTCTTGAGGAAAGCCAGGCTGCCCAGTAAGAGGTTCCTTCGCTTTCTCAGATTCTCCAATCGTCGTACCATTCTGTGAACTTCCTCCCCATAGAGGTTCGTCAGATATGATTTTAGATTTTCACGGCCAAAAATTTTATGGTTATTTCCTTTTGGGGTATTATGCCGTGTTGCGCTACCTCCTCCTTTAGCCAACGTTTCAACCTACTTGAGGACTTAAATTCAGAAAAATGGGAAAACGTTCTAGACCAAAGGGATACTGATTTAGCAATGACGAAATTCATCACCAAGTTACACGATTACATATCTATACACACTAGTAACAAACTTATATCTAACAAACAATTAAAACTCACGCCATGGATCACCCCTGGTCTTGTCAAATCAATACACAGGAGGAATCAACTACACAAAAAGGCGCATAGGAACCCAGAGAATATCATACTACAAACTCGATATAAAAAATATAGGAACTTGTGTAAAAATTTAATTACGTCAACTAAAGAAAACTACTTTAAAAAAATAATTTACGAAACCAACTATACGTCAAAAACGCTATGGGAAGCATTTCGTAATATAACTAAAACTAAAATCAATAAATCATCTGAAATTAAATCATTGAACATTGATCACACTATCACGTCAGATCCAAAAAAGATGGTAAATTTTGCAAATAACTACTTCGCGTCAGTGGGAACCACACTGTCAAAAAAAATTCTTGATAAATATAACACAACTGAAACTGATCTTGCTAAGATAACTGGCTGTAATCTTAGTCATAAAATAGATAACATTCGAACTACATCACAAGAAGTGATGAAAATAATTGACGAGCTTAAGTCATCCAATGCGTGTGGCCCAGATAAGATCTCTTCAAATCTGTTAAAAAATATAAAATCCGCCATAGCATCACCGATATCGTTCATTTGTAATCTAAGCTTTAACTCTGGAAAATTCCCCAATCATTTAAAACAATCAATTGTTATTCTACTTCACAAAAATGGGGATAAATCACAGATTAACAACTACCGACCAGTTTCTTTGATCAACTCTGTGTCTAAAATTATTGAGAAGATTGTTAAGAATCGGCTCAGCCTGTTCCTAGAAAACAACAACATCCTTTCCAATAGCCAATACGGTTTCCGACCAGGTTTAGGCACTGAAAATGCCATTGCTAATTTGACAAAAATTATCTCTAATAACATAGATAGAGGTACAAAATGCATTGCGCTCTTCCTGGATCTAGCAAAAGCATTCGACACTATCTCTCACAAAATTCTGAAGAATAAACTACAGCGCATCGGTATACAAGGTCAGCTCTTCAATTGGTTGTGTAGCTATTTAGATAACAGGAGCCAAAGAGTACTCATCAACGACACTATAAGCGATTCAGCTAATATTAAATTCGGTGTACCCCAAGGAAGTACTTTAGGACCACTTCTATTCAATATATATATAAATGATCTATGTAACAGTTCCTTTGCCGACCACATTATCACCTTTGCTGATGATACAGTCTTACTATTTGAAGACAAAAGCTGGAATGCTGTTCACAGTAAAGCAGAAGTAGGGTTAAACAAGGTCAAACAATGGTTAGACAATAATCTCCTAACACTTAACCTAGATAAAACCAAATACATCCGTTTCAGAGCAACACAAGCAGGAGAACCAAAAGAAATACACAACATCATTATTCACCATTGTATTAACCGGACAGCATGTAAATGCTTAAACTTAGGATGTGTCGATAGTATAAAATATCTAGGAATTATCATAGATAAGTCTCTGAGATGGGACGAACATATTATCTCGACTTCCACAAAGATTAGAAAACTTACTCATCTATTCATGTCTGTTAGAAATTTTCTTTGCGTAAAAGATCTGAAACAAATGTACCATGCCTTGTGTAACTCACTGCTAGAATATGCATCCTTGGGATGGGGCGGCTGTTCCAAAACAATAATTGATCCCCTAGCAAAAGCACAAAAATCACTTTTAAGGGTCATCCTTAAGAAACCATTTAGGTATCCCAGTGAACTATTATTTAAAGAGATACGAGATGTACGGCAACTATACATAAGAAAAATTATTTTACATACACAAAAACACCGACACCACTATCCATCCATCGATCATCTCCACAACACCCGTCATGCAGGGAGGAATCCAGTAATTCCGCCTACTACAAACACATCACTTGCCCAAAGACAATACTCCTACTTAGGGCCTAAATTGTTCAACTTCATCCCCGATGCTTGGAAACTGAAAAGTACAAGCATGTTACGGAAATTGGTTAGCAATTGGCTTCTGGATATGGGGAGAGTCGAGAGCGAACATATGCTAACACAATCTCACATACCTAATATGTACTAAAAAGTTTATATTAATGCATAAAAATAAAACTTTTACTCTGTTTTTTGATCCGTGTAAAATAAGGACTGGTCTTTGATTCTTGTAAAATAACGACTAGAAATTTCAAAAATAAGTTTTGAAAATTTCTATATATATACATTGGAAATTCATATTCATATAGTCGGGTCTATAAATGGGTAATTTCTTTTACTTAGGAAAATCTAAAAATAATAGTACATTTACTAAAATTAAATGGTCATAAATGCATTGGTGATTCATATGTCAAATATTGATGTATAAATGTGTAAATTCTAATTGTGCAACTGCAAATGTTCTCCAAATTAACCCAGAAAAAATATCATAATTGTGATCTCCCGAAAGAAACCATTCACTTATTCGGAATGCAATTATTAATGGAATTAAATGTAATGCTTTTGTAATTTCATTGAAAAAAAAGTTGGTTAACTTTTTACCTAAAATATTGAATTCGAAATTGGATAAGTCCGATGGTTTCGAACTCCTGCAACTCCATAGAGAGGTACAGGAGGTCGGTACCATCGATACATCGCATCGGCTTGACACAGCAAAACATATTTATAGGTGTAAAAGACACGGTTAATGTTGCAATTTTGCAAACCGTGGATCACTTTTAAATTTGTTGGTTGGATTTTTATATTATGTACCTATTTTTTTAATCGTAACATATTGATATTATATATCTCACTGTACAAAATTTTCGTTGCCTATTTTTTTTTAATTGAATTTATATACTTTTTATTCACATCGTAACTTTATCTAATCTATTTGTTTTTTATTGTTAAAGATAGAGGTACTGCCTTTATTATTTATTATTTACAACTAAATAAATTAACGTTCTCCAAAACGAGCTTGAAAAATCATTTGTCATAGATTTGGATTATAATTGTGTAAATTCTAAAAATTATAGTACTTTGTTAAAATTAAATAGTTATAAATACATTGTGAATTCATATGTCAAATATTGGTTTATAAATGTGTAAATTCTGATTATGCAATTGTAAATGTTCTCTAAAATGGCCTGGAAAGAATCTCCTACTTGTGATCTCACTAAAGAAAACACTCATAGAACATTAATAAATGCATTCACTCTGAATGCATTTATTTACGTTCTCCAAATTGACCTTGAAAAAAACCACATCTTTGCGATTCTTTTAAAGACATAAAGAAACCATCCCTTAATTATATACAATTATTAGTGTTCTCAAAAGTTGTCTTGACAGAAGCAAATTCCCGTGATATCTTGAACGAAACTATTCCTTTGTTAAGAATATTATGAACTAAATATACAATTTGGCTGTCCTGAAACGGGTATTCTGCCCAGTTGGACAGACAAATGATCACATTGTAATGTATTGTAATATATATGCATATGTAAATAAAATAAATAAATAAATAAAGTTAGGTACCTACTTGGGAAAGTAGCTAAGCAGAGCTAGTTAAGAATAGGTAGTTAAGCTTTTTTCAAAATTAGAAGTACAGAGATTTAGATTTTTTTTTTTTTTTTTTTACATTAACTCCACACAGGAGGCCCTGAGGAAAATAATTTCCCTCAGGGCCTATGTCATCTGGGATGCTGTGTGGAGGGTCTTTTTGAGGAGAGGAAGGAATGAACATTGGTCTTGAAGAGACCCATGTTGTAGGAAGGAGGAAACACAGAGGCCGGCAAATCATTCCACAGCCGAGCTGTTGAACACAAGAACGAGTCGAAGAAACGACCCGTTCTCATGTGACAAATGTCAACCGTGTACAAATGTTGGGCACGCGTTTGGCGTGTTTCCCGACTATGCACCGGTGCCGAAGGGATCAATGATGCTAGTTCCTCGGAGCATCTTCCATTGTAATACCGGTAGAACAAGGATAGCATTCCCACCCGACGCCTGTGCTCTAAAGATTGCAATCCGTCTGTTAAGATGGGAGAATCTATCAAACGGACCGCCCGTTTCTGCACAGAGTCGAGGGTATTTTTCAGGTATTTTGGAGCTCCAGACCAGAGATGGCTGCCAAATTCAACCGTGGGGCGTACTTGTGATTTGTACAAGGTTAGCAGTTGTGTACTATTAAAGTATCTGCGGGCCCTGTACAGTACGCCCAGTTTTTGGGAGGCTAGCTTTACTCTGGCTTCAATGGAGCCCCCATACCTGAGCTGGTCACTTAGGGTTACACCAAGCATATCAATGGAGGGCCTGTTCGGAAGATTGCTTCCGTTGAAAGAGACTAGATTTTCATTTCGATCCCTTTTGGACGTAATCAGACAAGATTGGGTCTTTGAAACATTAAATTCAACGAGATTATTTTTACCCCAAGAGAAAACACTCTCGAGGTAGCCGTCCATTCTTTGCTTCAAAGCCCTACGAGCTGTTGGAGTTTGTGAGCCCTTTGGGGGCTTGTCAAACAAAAAGCTATCATGAACTGTACTGTCATCCGCATAACAGTGAATTGGTGCACATGACAAAAGGTCGTTGATGTGCAACAAAAACAAAGTTGGAGACAGAACCGATCCCTGCGGGACGCCAGCATTTATCGAGTGTGAGGAAGAGGTGAAACCATCGACTACCGTCTGAATCGACCTCCCCCTCAAGAAGTCGGCAATCCACGTACACAAGGATGCGGGAAGTCCGTAAGAAAGCAGTTTGTTGACAAGTCCTCGGTGCCAAACCCGGTCAAAGGCCTTGGAGATGTCCAGTGCAACCGTTTGGGTCTCACCGAAACGTTCCAGGCATCGCCCCCAAACATGCGTCACATACGCGAGAAGATCACCGCACGAGCGGTTCCGCCGGAATCCGTATTGACGGTCGTTGATAATTTTGTTCTTCTCGAGGTATGTGAGCAGTTTGTCGTTGATCACACGTTCCATCACCTTAGACAGAACTGATGTGATCGCTATGGGGCGGTAGTTGGCCGGGTTGGAGCGGTCACCCTTCTTTGGAATAGGATGGATAACCGCTTTTTTCCAACCAGAGGGCACAGAGCCAGTCTTCAGGGACAGTTTAAAAAGCTTCGTCAAAATTGGAGCTAATTCTGCAGCGCACCTCTGCAATACCAGGGCAGGTATTCCGTCGGGCCCACTAGCTTTATTAACATCAAGCCCTCGTAAAACATGGAGTACTTCCCGATGCCGGATCCTCAGCTTTTTCATATGAAAACCGCAGTGAGGAACCGACGTCGGGACAGCACCTTGGTCATCGAGGGTTGAGTTATCCGCAAACATTTTACCTAGTAAGTTAGCCTTTTCGGTGGCGGTGTTTGCTAGTGAGCCGTCAGGTCTGGTAAGAGGTGGCAGACTGGATTTGCAGAAATTGCGACCTATTGAGCCCGCAAGTGACCAGAATTGCCTGCTGCCATGCGGGCATGCAGTCAGCTTTCTGCTGATCTGCTGGTCGTGCTCGAATTTTGACCTATTTATGATTCTCTTGGTTTCCTTTGCCATTTTGTTGTAAGCTGATCTGTCTTCGGATGTTCTAGATGTGTTGTAGGCTCGGTAAGCCGCGTTTTTTCGTCGCACTGCTTCAGCGCATTGTCGACTGAACCACGATTAGATTAGATTGTTGAAACAAAAGCAAGTGGTCATGAAGTAGTTGTCTTCTTGAAAATATAATACGTAATATCTGTCATGTTGTTTTCTTGAATATAATAAATAATAAAATTTATATTCTACATATATGTATTCACATAATAATTTCTTCTTTTCTTCATTGTCATCTCCCTCACAGAATATGAGAATGAGTTCTTCCCAAGCTCTTCTCCTTAAGTTCTTATCTGAATAAATACTACTTGTCATGTTCCATATCGCAGGACGTTTTTCTATTTCATCTATAAATAATTCGGTATTAAAAGCTTCCGTTTCCATTTTGGATGATTTCTGGATGAACTGAGGGAACCCTGCATCTATCTGCGTCAAAAGCGCGCGCTCAACTGAACGGTAACATAGAAAACCAATGATCTAAAAGCGCGCGTTGACGCGCGCTGACTACAGTCGAGCGCTAGCGCAGCGTTCAACGCGCGCTTTACTAAAACGCCCGTTAGCATGTGTACGGCCTGAATAAAATGTATGTAGTTGTAAACGCGCGTTATCAAAACGCGCGTTGAGCGCCTGTTATGTGAACCTGCCCAAAGCATACATTTCGGCGATTCATTTTTATTTATAGAAGATTTAGTATAAGTAGAAGAGAGTAATTAATAGAATAGATAAATGAGCAACACGAGTGTTGTTAATTTTAGGATGCATTGTTAGAATAGCGTTATTTATATTTTAAAGTTTTCTTAGTTGCTATTTTCCTGTTATTTTAGTTGCTAATTTCCTAATCCATCTGATCTGCTATCTCAACTTCGTTATGAAAGGAAAACAAAGCGATGGACGCTTAATTTGCGAACTCTGTTTAATCTATGCAGATTGAAGATTGAATTCAATGGAAAAGCCAAGACAAACAAAAGATTTAAATTGATGAATGCTTTCCAAACCGTAAGCCATTAAAGGCATTAAAATCACCCCTTGAGATTGAATGCGAATTAGAGATTTAAACAAAGGATTAAAAATTTAACACGAATGTATAATTAAGCTGCCATCTTTATCGGGGTGAGTTCGAATACAGAATGTAACGTTTTGTTCTTAATGATTTCATTACCATTAAATGTTTGATTATGTCTGGGCGTTAGAAACTTGGTTAAATTAAAGTTAAGACAATTGGATGTACCAGATATTGAAATACACTGTGAATCATAGATGTTATAAGTAGAATTACATAACTGTTCTGTTGTAGTTACCGAACATAGCAAACCTAAAGCCGAATTGATATTATGCAACTAGTCGCGCATAAATAGTTTCATGACATTAGTTGCACTACTAAGTTTACGTGTCAACATAGTTTCATCATGCATGCATTAGTTGTATGCCACAAAATTAGTACAGTATTATATGATATGAACTTTATATGACATACTTTATATGCACCTTACATGATATGAACTGAACAACATTTTTTCATGACCACCAATTCCATGCCAACTGAGAATAAAGTCAACTCAACACCCCCTTGAAAGTCATGACAAAAATAATTTTAAATTAGCCGATAACCCTACCCTAACGTAACCTATTTTTTTAATATATTTTTGTTATCACTCTAAATGACTTATATGAGATGGTTCTGAGTTGGTTTCATTCCGAGTTGTCCGGCCGAAAATCCACATTTCGTTGAAAATTGTTCTTACGATCGTGCAGGGCGGTTACAATGAGAAAGATTAATTATTCTCCGTACAAGCTTTTTAAAATTATAACTAACTATCGATTTTATTTCATTCCAAATTTTCTTTAATTTATACCTACATCCAAAAATGCTGAAAGGCGTGAGGATAAAACTATTAAAATAATGTCCTTTTCGTAATTATTTTTTGATTATAAGTATTTATCATTTTTCAATAATGTCTAAGTTAAATAAGAATGTTTAAAAAATCTGAAATACATTAGTTTATAAGTTCGCAAATAAATACACAAATGGACCAATTTTCGACAAGAAACATATGTACGTATATATTTTTTATGATTTTATTTAAACTGAAATTAAAAATTTAAAACATGCGATACCCAGATAATGTATTGATTTATTTTACTGCACGATTATATGATTTGAAATGGGTGTGGTATAATATAAAATATATTAAATTTAACAAATCTGGCAACGACCTATGGTATAAGCTTATTAAACTAAAAATAAACATTTTTTTCTAAATTTAAAACATGCGAATGCTAGATAAAAGAACAATCTTTCGAAATCCATTTATAATTTTTTTGTGGTAAAGAGTCAATACGTCTAAAATCTGATTTCAAAATGACGTATTTATGGTTTTCTCTTGTAATACCCTCTTAAGGAATTAAGACCACTGCCCAAAGGAGCGGCCAGGTTTTATCTCTAATGACTACTAACACTTTGCTGTCCCGTACTTTTGTACTTACATACTGCTTCCTAACTCTGTGCGTGGGTACATTTGAAGGTCTAGCTTCGTTAATTTATATGTATATAGAATCGTTCGAAAAAAATTGGAGTCCCTGCGAGAGCCTTAAAGGAGTAACCGGAGGTTACTTGTACCAGGGCGAGAAAGTGGTGGGGCTCTCCAAATGATCGTAACGTACAAAATTACAATCTTATAATCTTACAATCTTTCTATATTACTGTCTTACAACCTTATGGGCATTGATCGAAGAGTTTTGGGTCACATTAAAATAATAATAAAACATTTTCAACATTAAAAATATAATCTTACGAGTTATGATTATCACGGGATAGTCTGAATTTACGTGAAACATCAAAAAATATCAATGCCTCCACTTTATAGAGTTTTTCCCATCCGTATTAACGAATTTTGTTTACATAAAGTTTCATACAATTGTCAAGGAAATATTGTCACCATCGTCTATAGATGTGGAATTATAATTCATTATGCAAGGTTAGTGTTAAAAGTCTGTTTAAGTTTTCTTCGACTAAAATCAAATGTAATTTTTTAGGTCTTTTAACTCCAACAAGAAATCCAAGGTAGATCAAAGATTAATTTATAGGTAGAGACACTGATTCATCGCATTAACGATATATTCGCGAATTAAAGCGATAAATGGTGTTTTTAGCGATAAAAACGTTAAAACGCGAAATAGCAGCGAGTTTTACAACAAAACTCAACAAACTCGACAACATCACTAATCAATTTCTTGAGCACGCAGGTAAAAAGTACAATCCTGCAATTGTAGGTCAGAATGTCCAGCGATCAGACGCTATTCTTTTAGCAAGTAAAAGTAGGCTTGCTCCAACATTTAAATCTGTTGATGACAGTAAATTCCTGGAAGGTAACAGGTATTTTCAAAGACAGCTTGTAAAGCAAATGAGGGATGGAGTCACTGTCGACATAATTCAGCTACTCTCTTAGCTGTAAAAATTGTTCACAGAGAATTTGATGAGGCAGCTCTGATATTTTAGTTGCTATAATCTTGTATTGACAGATCGTAGAACGAACATGACACAATCTACCGTAGAAATATGTGCCATGTTGAGTTTCAACCAATAATAAAATAAACATGTTTCAAGTGATTTTGCCAAATTAATTGTTTTTCCCCTCTTGCCGACTCCCATTCCTTGACGTTATCCTATTTAGCTATAAACGCTATGAAAACGCAAAAATTAAAGCTATAAAAGCTATTTTTTCAATAATTAATGCTACATTTCTTAAAAATTAAAGCTATGAATCAGTGTCTCTATTTATAGGCAATAATATACAACAATCCAATCCAAATATATGCTGAAATCCCCCCAACGGACCGATAATAAAACGTTTCCTTTTAAAGGCAAACTAATGCAGAAGAGAGAGAAAATAATCAATTCATCCTATTTATTAATTTACTACAGGGTCCATCGGAGAGGGAAAAATATAGCCACTCCCGACATCTATGTGAAAAACACCGAACTACAACTATGCCTGACATCTCTGTCGAGAGCGGAGAAACATTTCACCCCTTACCCAACTAAATACTAGTTTTATTTCTTAACAAGTCAATTAAATGTATATAAGTCTAAAATCATTTTTCAAAATTTTCAAATAAACTATAACTATTCACTTTTTTATCTTTTAATTTTTTACTTAATGAATAAAACCTCAAATTGTAATTTTTAATTAAATGAAGACAATATTAGCGAAACTCAATCGAAAACAGAAAAATCTGAAAAAGATATGGTCACATCTAGGACTCACACCCAGGACCTTCACCTTGCCGGGGCGCAGCTCTACCAACTAAGCTAATGAGTCCCTATCCGATTCGGTCATATTTGACTGTATCATACTTCGACTAAGAACTACCAACATTTTCTTATCGCATATTTTAATTGACTGCCATCTCTATGTAAGATTGCAGGATTCAAACTTGAACTAAATGCTATCTAGATGATGTTTTGGGTAAGTTTTGGGTAAAAGTCCTAGATGTAAACGTATCTTTTTCTGATCTTTCTGTTTTCAATTTTTTTCTTGAGTTTTGAATGAGATTATGATTGTTTAGAGTGGATTGATAGGTTTGTGTAAAGAATGACTGGCGAAGGACCTTGCTTTTGTGTTACTATCACTGCTTGAAACGATAAAAAAACATGTTACATAGAGAGGAAATGACTCACCGAAAAGGATAAAAGAACTTGTATGCTGGTAAATGCACTTGTCTGCTTTCTCTCCCATCCAACAGGCACAAACAGCAATAGGCGTGAGTTTAGTTTTTTTGGTAGTACACGGCGGAGTTATTTTGATCGGTTCACCGATGGCGGAAGCACAATGACTATATGTTGCGGCGGGCGTTTATTACAGACTGACTATGGGTAAGATTGACGGGTAGGAAATAGGGATAGGTAGGAAAGGAATTCGCAACATTATTAATACCAATCCCAAGCAGTGACAGTATGTATGCGTGCTATATAGGTATGTGTATGTGTAGGTATGTGTATGGGCGTAACCAAGTTTCGATAATATTATCTTCATTTAATTAAATTCTATTTTCTCTTCCAATTTCCCAAGCTCAAGCGTCACCAGCTAGTTTCACTAACGATCAGAAAATCGATGTTTAATTATAACAACAGAGAACCAAACTGAACAGTTTCACACCAGCAAGTCCCAGCGTAACGGATCTTTAACTAGATATCTTTCATTAATCTCAATCAAATGATAGCACTGCAGTCAGGCAATCAACACTGCAGTGCAAGTGACGTCAGTAATGCATTATTGTCTATTTGTTCACCCTTATGACATTCTGGGGTCGCTTTAGTAATGATAATAACAAATAAAAATATTAAAATTGAAATTGAAACACTTTTTAACTTTTTTCCACTTATTTATTTCACCAGTACCGGTTTCATCCTATTATGGACATCTTCAGGCTGGCAATTGACATTCTTTTGTTACAGAATTTATACAAAATTAGGTAGGTAGGTACACAATGTTAAGGTAGGTACATATGTTTGGGTTATTACGTTACAACTGCTCTTTAAGGTAAATATGTCATGAAAAAGAAATAATAATATTTACATTGGGAAAAATATCAAATGAAATAATAATATAACAATGGTCATGATAGCAGAATAATCGATAATTTAATAAATTAAAAATAATGACTTGTCCTGCATATCACGTAGGACAAACCGGAAGAGAAGAAATAAACTGCAGAAAAGAACACCTCGCCAGTTGGGCAAAGCAAAAAGGGGGGGGGGGGGTTATGATCTATTGAACACAAATGCAAGATTGTGGGATTGTATCAAAAAGGGGGAGGGGTGAGATCATAACCCCCCCCCCCCCCCCCCTTTTTTTGATTTGCCCAACTTGCGAGGTGTTCTTTTCTGCAGTTTGATTATTCTCTTCCGGTTTGTCCTACGTGATGAAGTTTTCACTTAAAAAAAAAACGTGACTTGGTTACCGTCGTACATGACGTTGGGTTCAAAAGATTTTTTTTTCTTTTCAATTTTTATATTTGACTTCAATTTAGAACAATCTTACAATCTTGCATTGAATCTTAGAATTCTTAATTCTTGTGTGAATCACGTCATGTTCTAAAACTAAATCAATATATATAAAAATTAAAATATGTTTGCTTGGGGATACATGAGTATATGAGATGTCTATATATTGCATATTAAGCATAAGAAATGTTTGAATTTTTCAAAATACCTTCTTTAAACCACGCGAAGGTTTCTGGATTATTACAACCACATGACATACATCTGAAAAGTTTTTTAATCATAACAAAAACTCTTGCAAATCGGTAAAAAATGTAAAAATTTGAAAATGACATTTTGCAAAACAATGATTGTTAAATCAAAATTCTATTTTCGAAACTCTTTAAATTCTCAATTTGGGAGTCGGGAATGGGTACCGCCGCCAGGGGAACCTTTATTGGATAACCAACACCTCTGCCATAGGTCACCCCAAGTGGTTCGCTACGTTTGGTGATTTAGTAGGGGTGCCCGGGTTCATGGGGTGAGGTTTGTCTAGGTCTTGGAGGCGGGTGACCAGGACATACTGAACCCCAGATTCCTACCCACCCCTTAAACAATTTTCCTTCCCAGAACTCTCCTCTCCTTCCTTTCCTTAAAAAAAAACCTCCACACAGCATCCTCAAAGATGACATAGGCCCTAAGTGAAATAATTTTCCTCAGGGCCTCCTGTGTGGAGCTCATGTAAAAAAAAAAAAAAAATTAATGAATTATTTGAGGTATCTACTCGCCTAATACTTTGAATCAAATCAGGAATTATAGATATTTTAAATAGTATGTTAGGTACCAAATTTGAATTATTTTTCTTATAATACACTAAAATGAATATTTGTAATACATGAAAAATTGAATTAAAAAATTCGGTGGCACGCGAGCTGTTTGAAAACTGAATAAATGGAAAACGAGGGGGGGTTGGCGGGACGGGTGAGCGGGAGAGGGGAGACGTAAGGCGGGGAAGGTGGAAGGAGAACGCGGAGGGGGGACGCGGATGGGAACGGGGACGCACGGGAAAGGACATGCAGATAGAAACTCGCTAGTTTCCTTTAAAATCTTTAATTCGCATTGCTCTAGTTTAGCGAAGCATGGATTAGTTAATGCTTTGGGCCGCGGGTTGGCCACTCCTAATATAATATGGAGAAATAAGGCATTAATAACGTTATTGTTCTCCGACTTTCAATTCAGTAAAACTTCTACCCGGACGAGATAGTGTTACAGCATTTAAATGAGAATCGTCGTAACTCTGCGAAGCCATATTGAATTTCAAATTTTCGTGTTACGTCGTCGCTCCGTGCATCCGAAGAAATGTTAGACAAAATTGGAAATTCAATATTCAAACGGTGCGATAACCGGCGTTATTTGTAAGCGAATAGAACGAAAAGCATCCGTACAAGTCGATGTTATTAAATGTTTGCATTTCTACTACTTTATATTTCATCGTAGTTTTATTTCCTTTGAGAACAACATTATTTCCTTTGTGAGTACTCAAGTAAAGTAGAATCATTTGAGTAAACTTAAAATTGTTCAGAAACTGCTCGTTCATAAACGACGCTGATTTAATTATATTAGCAAAAAACACGTTTTTGCAAGTTATGTTTTAAAATATATATTAAACTAACGCACTACTAAACAATGTAATAATGAAATTGCATTAGTACCATTTACCAAAGATCTTGGTGTTATTTTTGACCGAAAACTTACATTTGATCGTCACTGTGAAACAATTTTCAATAAGGCCATGCAAATTCTAGGTTTTGTAATACGTAACACAAGGACTTTTCAAAACATTGAGTCAATTAAGTTAATTTACTGCTCTCTTGTAAGATCGCAGCTGGAATATGCATCTCCTGTATGGTCTCCGATTTATACCTGTAACTTACACCGTTTGGAGAGAGTACAAAGAAAATTTCTTCGATACATTCAATTCAAATTGAGACAGCCTGTAATTGAAATCCGCTACAATGCATTAATGTCTGATCTAAACCTACCACTACTTTCTACCAGGCGTACTATTAATGACATTCTTATACTTTTTAAATTACTGAACAATCTCATAGACTGCCCTCAAATGTTAAGTGTTATAAATATTCGTGTCCCTGTTAAATGAACTCGACTCCACCACCTTTTCCACAGTGACAATCATAGCACTAACTATTCCTATCATTCACCGCTAGTGCGTTTTCACCGAACTACCAATATTTTCAATATCTCACCGTCTTGCATCAAAGCAAAAATAATTAGTTATTTATGTAACTGATATGTTTGTAAAATGATAAATATTTGTTATACTAATATGCATCGTATGTATGTACTGTATGTTATTCTATATATATATAATGTTTGTAAATGTTCGATACACTTGTATTATGTATGTAATAGCCCTATGTACGGGCGTTTAAATAATAAATAAATAAATAAAATGTAAAATTATGTGATTTTGGTTTTAAAATTAGATCGCTTAAAAATATGTAAGATAGTTTAATTAGATACTGCGATTAGAACAATTGCCCTTGCCTTTGAAGTCATCGAGTGCTTTTTTTACTAGTCTTTAAACCCAGAAAAAAGTGTCAGGACTATAAAAACTGCTTTAAAGTTCAAAATCTCCTACTTAGAAACAGTGACGGCTCGTGAATTTTGGGTGTGCTAGAGTGCTGGTATTAAAAAAATGGCATTATTGATGTTGTTTAGATTTAAACCCAGGATTCAAACCAATTATGGAGTTAAGAATTACCATCAAGGGTTGGATTGCGATCAAAGGGTTGTCTGATTTGTTCGTCAGATGTCTCTAATAGAATCATTTATTTTTGTCTCTTTCTCCCACAACAGACAAGGTAAGTACCTTTATAAAAAGGCTTGCATCGGTGAAATTAACTTACTTCTTTACAAAAACTTGCACTACAAATTTAAAATACCACTGAACCCTTGTCTGTTGTGGGAGAAAGAGACAAAAATAAAGGATTCTATTAGAAACATCTGACGAACAAATCAGACAACCCTTTGATCGCAATCCAACCCTTGATGGTAACTCTTAACTCCATAATTGGTTTGAATCCTGGGTTTAAATCTAAACAGATGTTGTTGTAGCCGAAAAATAATTTTTATTTTTTTTTTAATACAGTTTTTTGTATGAAAAATTTAAACCCCCCTAATACTATGCGAGGGAAGCCGGGGGCAAAAGCTAGTAAATTATATTTTTGTTAACAAGCTGAAATCGTAGAGTTCAATTGCGCTTTTAATTGCCAACCAGTTTTCGGTTTCTCCATGATCTAAGGCCCTAAAAATTCCCCGCTCTAACTATAAATAATAGCAACTTGAAAATAGAACATCAGAAGCTAACGGCAGTAAAGTTTGATATTTCATGGGGTCTATAAAAATTCTTACTACGGGAATCTACCTCTGTAGGAGTAAGTACCTACTGCGAATTGAAGTTTTCATGTCCGGGTCGTTTTTCATTTCTGTTTGCGCCACTGGTGGAGTGCTTAACCGAGAAACAGAGGCGTATCGTCTGGAAAAACGGGTCATTAAATAAAAATTATTATTGTAGTTCATAAAAACAAAAAGAAATTTTTCAACAGCGTGGTCTTGTATAAAGCATACGCTTCCGCGCGTTTTCATCCTACAAGAAAACATTCCCCGAAAAATATATCCCCGACAAAATATCCTACAGATAAAACTTCCCCCAACACAATGTCTACCAAAACCTAACCTAACCTAAACTAATAAAAAATTGGATCAAAAATTTAACATACATCCTGTAAAGACAATAAATTATTCTTCAAAAATAGTAAAATGGGACAAAAATAAAACACACAAAAAATTATTGTTCAAAATGGTTAAATGTGACAAAAATAATATAGACATCCTCTAAAGACAATAAATTATGGTTCAAAAATAGTAAAATGGAACAATAACAATACATACACTAAATATTTGTTCAAAAATGGTTATATGTGACAAAAATAATACAGACATCCTGTAAAGACAATAAATTATGGTTCAAAAATAGTAAAATGGAACAAAAACAATACATACACTAAATTCTTGTTCAAAAATGGTTAAATGTGACAAAAATAATACAGACATCCTGTAAAGACAATAAATTATTCTTCAAAAATAGTTTCAGCCTAGTGGGGATTCATTTTGTCCTTGGGACATTATGTCGGAGGATATTTTGTCGAAGGTTGTTTTGTCGGGGATATTTTGTTAGGGGATGAAAACGCGCATTACCAAGCATACAAAATAACATAATGGATTAAATTTATTATTTTGGGAGGCGGGTACGGGTACCTCCGTCCCGTTAACCATTTGTTGGATAACCAACCCCTCGGCTTTACCAATCATACCCCAAGTCAAGGGCGGATCGAGGATTTTTTTCTGGGGGGGGCACAAGGGGCGGGCGGGCAAAAAATCAACAATTACTGTTAGGATTTTTTTCTGGGTGGGCACAAGGGGCGGACAGACAAAAATCAACAATTACTGTTAAGATTTTTTTCTGGGGGGGGGCAAAAGGGGCGGACGGGCAAAAAATCACCAATTACTGTTAGGATTTTTTTCTGGGGGGGGCGGACGGGTAAAAAATCAACAATTATTGTTAGGATTTTTTTCTGGGGGAGCACAAGGGGCGGGCGGCCAAAAAATCAACAATTACTGTTAAGATTTTTTTCTGAGGGGGGCACATGGGGCGGACGGGCAAAAAAATCAACAATTTCTGTTAGAAATAAACTTGAAGTATCATACTTCAAGTTTATTTCTACAAGTTCAAGTATGTATAGGAAGGTTTATGAAAGTGTCAAAACGATAGAAAAATTAAATGTTTAATAAATACAGTTTTAGCTGTGATGGAATCTCCACAGTACACAAAAATACCGTCTGGGGGGGCACGTTTCCCCGTGCCCTCCCCCTAAATCCGCCCTTGCCCCAAGTCGTTACCGACGTTTTGTGAGCAGTGGTGTCCGGGTTCATGGGGTGGGATTTGACCGGGTCTCGGTGACGGTCTGTGTCTGCCCACCAACTGCGTAGCAGGCTGGATCGGGAAAGACTGGTTTAGGGAGACCTTTTGACCTCTCCTGCAGGACTCTTTAGACTTATAGCCTTGCACTACAGTGGGATTCATACGTCCGTCACTCCTATGATACCCAATTTGATTTGCTCAACCTACCAGTTCCAATCTTTACATAGTATAAAGCAAAGTCGCTCCCGCTGTCTGCACGCTTAGATCTTTTAAACTACGCAACGGATTTTCATGAGGTTTTCACCAATAGATAGAGTGATTCATGAGGAAGGTATAGATCTATAATTTGTCAAGGTTTTGTGAAAATTGGTTGAAATATATACTATATAAAGGGAGTGGGCTGGCAAGCGGGCGGTGTGGATTTTATATGTATGCAAATTGGCGTTTGTTATAAAAGTTGGTTAATGGCGTTGTCAGTGGATGGCATTAGCCACAGCAACGTGTGGCCGGGTCTGCTAGTATTTAATATAACAAAAATAGTATTAGTTTGTTTACAGGTGTTTTCGTTTCAGGCAAAAACAACAATTATATTTACTTCTTCAATAATCGCAAATTTACTTTATGGCGTCATTTTAATTAAATGAAAACAAATCATTTTTGTATGTGTCGGCGGCCGATCGTATAATCAGGCAGATCACGAAGCGCCTAGCTACTTCGTGAAGTGCTTGTCGGCAGATCGGGAAGTGCCTCGGGCTCGTCATTATCGGCCCGATTTAACGATTTGCCTGCGACAGATACACCACTTACTTAAGAGGGCATTACCAGAGAAAGCCGGAAATACGTCATTTTCAAAAAAGTTTTTAGACGTATTGACTCTTTTCCACAAAAAATTATAAATGGGTTTCGAAAGATTGTTCTTTTATCTAGCATAGTTATGTAATAAATTTTTTAATTTTTTTTTAATTTTTAGTATAATAAAGTTATTCCATAGGTCGTTGGCAGATTTGTTAAATTATCAAAAAAGTTTTTGTATTATACCACACCCATTTCAAATAATGTAATCATGCAGTAAAATAAATCAATACATTATCTAGCAAAGTTATGTATTAGAATTTTAATTTTAGTTTCAATAAAATCATTAAAAAATATGTACGTACATGTGTTTCTTGACGAAAATTGGTCAATTTGTGTATTTATTTGCGCACTTACAAACTAATATATTTCAGATTTTTTTAACATTTTTATTAAATTTAGACATTATTTAAAAATGATAAATACTTATAATCAAAAAATAACTACAAAAAGTACACTATTTTAACAGTTTTATCATCACGCCTTTCAGCATTTTTAGATGAAGGTATAAATTAAAGCTAATTTGGATTGAAATAAATTCGATATTGAGTTATAATTTAAAAAAGCTGGTACGGAGAATAATCAATCTTTCTCATTGTAACCGCCCTGCACGATCGGAAGAACAACATTCGACGAAATGTGGATTTTCGTCCGCTGGCTGGTTAAACGCTCTTAATCAAAATTATCTACATGTTTCAAAACCAATGATCCCTTTGAACCCAAGGAACCATTGGTTTCGAAACACGTTGATAATTTTGATTAAATAAGCGGTGTATATGTCGCAGGTCAATTGTAAAATCAGGCAGATCATGATACGCCTCAGATACTTCACGATCTGCCGCCATGCACTTCACGATATGGCTAGGCACGTCTTGATCTGCTGAATTTTACGAACGGCCTACGACATATACAATGTGATTTATTTCACATTTATATTGATTAGTTTAAGATGAAATATATCTCCCAGGTCAGAATATTTATTTCTGAAGCTGTGAAGTCGCAGAATCGGAGAATTTCGGTAAGCCAGTTGAGTGTCCTGGCCTCCTAGCATGGTCGATCGATATAGGTTTTATCGAAAATGCCGGCAACTTGAAATCGCTCCCGAGCACGACTGCAGGCCGCTAACGAAGAAATAACAGTTCACGTCAAATAAATTAGGAACCCTTAGTCGTTGTTAACTGTTGTTTGTTCGTTAGCGGTCTGCAGTCGTGCTCGGAGCGATGACAAGTTACCGACATTTTCGATAAAATCTATATCGATCGACCATGCTAGGACCCCAGGCCCCCTAGCATGGTCGATCGATATAGGTTTTATCGAAAATGTCGGTAACTTGCGATCGCTCCGAAGCACGACTGCAGGCCGCTAACGAATAAACAACAGTTTACATCAAATATATTAGGAACCCCTAGTCATTGTGAACTATTGTTTGTTCATTAGCGGTGTGCAGTCGTGCTCGGGAGCGATGGCAAGTTACCGACATTTTCGATAAAACCTATATCGATCGACCATGCTAGGACCTCTGGTGTTGTTAAAGTAAGATGGGAGTTCATAAATGTCGGCGAGATCTTTTGGGAACGTGGATATTGATTAATTGAAGCAATTTAGGACAGTCAATTTTGTAATGCAGTATTTTATGTAATAGAATTAAATCTGTCTTTATTCTTCTTTCTGAAAGTTTTAATGTAGACATTTTCCAGGAGATAAATCATACTAATATTGTAATCGCGAAAGTTTGTATGGATGCAAGTGTGTTTGTTACTCTTTCACGCAAAAACTACTAAATGAATTTTAATGAAACTTTACAATAATATATCTCATACGTCAGAATAACACATAGGCTATAATTTATAAAGCTAGCTAAGAAGGGGACGAACGGGGAAGCACGGGACAGGTGATTCATGGAGAAACAATGTATTTCTTTGAATATAGCATTGCAACGCATGCCGAGAACCAGCTAGTATTATTATAAAGGAATGTGCAATTTACAGTTTATATTTATTTATTTATTTATTTATTTATTTATTTATTTATTTATTTATTTATTTATTTATTTATTTATTTATTTATTGCTTCTTCACAATTTGTAAACATAAATTTTTAGCATGTAATTATTAACCCCACTAGGGTTCGCCTGTATTGGGGTTAATAATTTCACAATTTAATAAAAATAACACACGCAAATATCGGTCATGCAAAACAGTTAAGTAAAAGCAATAAATAATAAAATTTAAAAATAAAATGATAAACAGAGAAAATAATAAGTGATAAAAATATATAAATTAACAACAAAGGGAGCGTTCAAGTATTACGTAACGCAATTTTTGAAGATTTTTGACCCCCCCCTCCCCCCCATGTAACGCGCCGTAACGTTTTCCTGTTAACCCCCCCCCCCCCCCCCCCCCCTAAGCGTTACGTAACACCCAAGCAACAATTTTTACCCGAAAGTCACAATTAAGTTGCGCAACGTACTGAAATGTCGTTTAAATACCCTTTTTCTTGATTTTATCTTTTATCGAGTTAGAAATTTCTTGTTTTATTTACGGTAATAAATAAAACAAGAGATTTCTAACTCGCTATACATTATATATATTTTATATATTCATATTGTCATTTTGAAAAAAATTGAGAATATTATTATTTTTATCGACCTTGTATTCCTTCCAGATCTCCACAATTTAACACTGTCTGACCTAGAATAAACCTACATGGTTTTACAACACATACTTTCTTTTAAATTAGCTTTAGTGAGGAGGCCCTGAGGAAAGTAATTTCCCTAAGTTTTCCCTGTGTAGCAACACTTTACTCCACTATGATTCACAAGCTGACTCATAGTGGAGTTATACCTTTTCCACGTTCCGAATGCAGTTATGCAAGTTCTCAAAGGTAAGATTTAAAAATCAACAGTATGATTCACAGAAGATAAAAACCATTTTCATGTCCTGACTGCAACTATTCGTGTCCTCTAAAGAGATATCTAAGAATTCACTTGCTGACTCACGGTGTAGAAAAACCGTTTTCATGTTCCGACTGCAACTATTAATGTACTACGAAGAGAAATCTAAAAATTACCCATGTTTACCCACAGTGGAGAAAAATCCATTTCAAGTCCTGACTGCAACTATTTTACTTCTCGAAAAAAAATAACGAAAAGGGCACTTGTTACTCTCAGTGACGAAAAACCTTTTTTCTTGTCCCGATTGCGAATATTCATGCGCTACACAACGGTATCCAAAAGTTCACTTGTTGAACCACACTGGACAAAAACCTTTTTCATGTCCCGACTGCAATTATTCATGTAGTGCAAAGGAACTTCTTAAAAATCATTTGCTTACTCAAAGTGATACAAAACCTTTTACATGTTTCTACTGCACTATTCATGTTCTACAAAGAGTCACCAAAAATCACATGTTATTTTTATTTTTATTTTAACTTTATGAGTAAAACCTCAAATTGTAATATTTAATTAAACGAAGACAATGTAAGCGAAAGTCAGTCGAAAATCTGAGAACAGAAAAATCAGAAAAAGATATTGACACCGCTGGGACTTGAACCCAGGACCTCTTGCTTTCCGGGCAAACGCGCTAACCACTGCGCCACCGTGCCGATATCCAATTCGGTCATTTTTAACTGTATCATACTTCGACTAAGAACCGCTCACATTATCTTCGTTCTCTTAACGCATATATTATTGGCAACTATCTTTATGTATGATTGCAAGATTCAAACCCGAACTAAATGCTCTCTAGATAGTGTCTGGATAAATCTTTATCCATTTTGTTTTCATATGCGACATCTATTGACTTTTCTGCAAGTCTAGGATGAATATTTTTATTTTTATTTTAACTTTATGAGTAAAACCTCAAATTGTAATATTTAATTAAACGAAGACAATATAAGCGAAAGTCAGTCGAAAATCTGAGAACAGAAAAATCAGAAAAAGATATTGACACCGCTGGGACTTGAACCCAGGACCTCTTGCTTTCCGGGCAAATAGTTGCCAATAATATATGCGTTAAGAGAACGAAGATAATGTGAGCGGTTCTTAGTCGAAGTATGATACAGTTAAAAATGACCGAATTGGATATCGGCACGGTGGCGCAGTGGTTAGCGCGTTTGCCCTGAAAGCAAGAGGTCCTGGGTTCAAGTCCCAGCGGTGTCAATATCTTTTTCTGATTTTTCTGTTCTCAGATTTTCGACTGACTTTCGCTTATATTGTCTTCGTTTAATTAAAAATCACATGTTAACTCACAGTGGCCAAAAACCATTTTCCTGTCCAGAATGCAGTTATACAAGTTCTCAAAAGGACAATTTATAAATCCACCGTGCGATTTACAGAAGAGAAAACCTTTTACATGTCATGACTGCAACTATTTGTGTTCTTAACCCGGCGATACTCGCTACCAGGTAAAAAATACCACAGAGTACAAAAAATTATTATTTTTGTAATTTGTATTTTTTTTCTATGCATTCTGGCAACCCAAGATTCTAAGTACCTTCAAACCGATAGTTCACACACCCTCACCCCACGGGGGGGTCAGTTCACGCACGGCGCTTGTTAATGACAGACGTGTAAAGTGAGAATGGGTAAAAAATACCCGGTAGCGACGATCCTTGTTCCATTATTTTTCGATATTTTTATGACTATGTTTTTTGTTTTCGAGCTGTAATAAAAAGAGTATTCCTCAAAGTGATAGTACAATAGAAGTGCTGCTTCAAGAAGAAGACAGCGGAGAATAAAATGTGTCAGAAATAGAAGATTTTGATGAGAATAGTGAACACGAAAGTGAAACTGAACAGGAAGCTGATAGTTCAGGCGCGCCCTCAAATTCAGGAAATGTTTTTGACCGTCTACCTTCAGATTCAGAAGTTGGTTTGTGAATTGTGCTCCAAAAAGATATGCCGCGAGCATACAACCCCAATATGTGAGGTTTGCGAGTGAAGTAGTTTCGTTTTTAGCAAAATATTTGAAACAGTTTGTTTAGTGTTGATTATCTCAATGTTCACTCAGTATAAAGGTATCATTATTTTTTAGTATTTTAGGAGTGTATCTAGTTTATTTTCGATACCGATCTCAATTTTGCAAAATTTGTAAGAAAAAAAATATTATTGTTGATTTTCGTAAGATTACTAAGAAAAAAATCATTTTTTGATTATTTTTTGATTATTTTTTAGGATAAACTCAAATACCAATAAATAAACATTAAAACTTGCATTTTTAGTTTTATTTATGAACAATAGTACTAATAACACAAATACATTGTCAAACATTGAAACTCAAGCGTATTTTTGAAAATAACGGCAATTAAACTCTGTGGTATTAATTACCCGGTAGCGAGTGTTCATGTTCGTAAATACCTAGCGAGTACCGCCGGGTTAAAAGGGATATCCAAGAATTCTTTTGCTGACTCTACTCATTGTGGAGAAAAGCATTTTTCATGTTCCGACAGTTTACTCACAGTGGTGAAAAACCCATTTCATGCCCTGACTGCAACTATTCTTCTTCTCGAAAAAAAACTAAAACGGCTCTTGCTAATTCACAGTGATGAAAAACCTTTTACTTGTCCCGAGTGCGACTATTCAGGTGCTACAAAACGGTATCTAAAAATTCACATGTTTACCCACACTGGACCAAAACCTTTTTCGTGTCCCGACTGCAATTATTCATGTTGTTCAAAGGAACTTCTTAGAAATCATTTGCTGACTCACAGTGCTACAAAACCACTTACATGTTTCTACTGCAACTATTCGTGTTCTACAAAGAGGCATGAAAAATCACATGTTTAACTATGCATGTACTACGAAACCTAGCTTTAGGTAATATTATTAAATTTTAGCAGTAAACTAACCTGTGTGTAATAACTAAAAAGCGTTGTTCTTACTAAAAACTCTCGTATAACATCATTCATATGTTGCATAATTTTTTTTTTTTAATTTTTCTTTTGCTGTCTTCTAAATTTGGTTGGCATTTTTTGGTTGCGCTGCGCTGGCAAGTCAGCATGAGAGCCTTTATAGGCCAATAACAGCTGATGATGTAAATCTCCCGGTTTGGAGGACATTATAATTGCTAAAAACTCACATTAACAACACTGACTACAGCAAATTGTGTTTATGCGTATTTCGTGTTTAAAACACTAACGAATACTGACAACGAAAATAAAATGAAAATGACGCACAAGACAGTCGATTAATTTCCCGTACAACATAAACTAAAAGGCTTGCCAACTTGGAAGATTTCAATTCCTTCGTTTTTTTATTTAAATAAAGAAAAACATGTTACGTAACGCGTCCTTCGAACCCCCCCCCCCCCCCCCCCCGTAACGCGCCGTAACGTTTCACCAGACCCCCCCTCCCCCCCCAAGTGCGTTACGTAATACTTGAACGGCCCCAAAGTGTTAAGAGATCATACAAAATGTTATCATTCATTATATCATTAGTTCATACCATTTTCAACAATAGATAAAATTAAAAAAATATATGTCCTTAGGTTTTTATTTTAAATACGTGTAAAAAATAAAAACAAAGGTTTATAAGCGATAACATTAGAGCGAATCTTTCTTATGAAATATTAAAGTGACTATCAAATAATTATGAAATAAATATGAAAGAAACCGTTTTGATCACACCATTATTGTTTTCATTCCATTTAAGTGCCCGTTTTCATTAAAATATGATTGTATTTTATAGTGTAAGTGACACCTTAGAAATGCCATCCGTGTGATCTTTTAGTTTTTACAAAGTTATGGGATACGATAACCCCTATATATTTGTTTATTTATTGTTTATTTACCTTATGCCTCAGGAACTTATGTTGTCGAAATCAATATTGAAAATTGAAATTTTTACTGTCAAATTAGTATACGCTTGCCCTGAAACCGGTCGGATTTACTCATTATACAAGTGGTTCAAACAAAGTTGAATTGTTTCATTTATTTAAAAAATGACTTAATCGAGATCTTTATGGGTCTCTTCCAATCACTGTTAGAATACGATATATCTGATATTCTACAATCACTAATTAGAACCCAAACACAATCATGATTAATAACCATGCTAACTATAAATTTAAATAATTAAGTACCTACATTAAATTATTACATTTCGCCTTTGTTAGAAGTCAACTTGAATACAATTCTCCAATCTGGAACCCATATTCGTTATTCATATACATATTATTGAAAGAATTAAAAAATAAATTACGTTTTATAAATTTTAAAATGGCTGATCTAGCGATTATATTGAACTACAATACTCTTTTCAATGATATGAATATGCTCAAATTGTGCGACAGGAGAATTTTCACTGACTTGGTATTTCTATATAAAATATTAAATAATATAGGCGATAGTCCAGAAATGCTTGCATTTGTAAGCTTTCAGATTCCACTATGTAATACCAAAGTCTGGATTTATTTCAGTACAGAAATTCTGGGACTAACTACTATATATGAATTCCTCTTTGGAAAAAAAATTGTTGACAATATTGTTAATTCTCAAATTTGAAAGATGAGATTGAAAAATACAACGGTTTGCCAGTAGGTGGCAATGGCGGAATTGGTAAAACGCGCACGTCTTGGTTAGACGAGAGGTTCTGGATTCGAGTCCCAGTTGCGACCATTATCATTTTATATTTTACTGTGTCTTGTTCTCTTTCATATTTTCGTTTAGATTACTATTGCTATCTTCTTCTTAGATGACCTATTTTTCCCTTCATCACTATACACACCGATGAAAATGTTAATACTCGTAAAATAAAGAGTTTACCCATAATTACGCGCCATGTTTAAAATAATGATGTGCCATGTTAAACTCATTATTATGCCCCATGTACCGCGAAACCTCAAGAGTTGATTATACAATACTTGTTTAAACCCAAAAGAAGTTTTCTAAAGCAAGAGCGATAAAACCTTTTTCATTTCTTTTAAAATATTTTCTCCGAATTTTTTTTTTGTTTTCATGGTTGGTTGGGCATTTACACAATACACAACTACACTTATTTACATTCAAGTCTTATACACCATAGACTCTGTACTTGTAGTTAGTATTGTCACATATTCCTTCCTACCAATCCCTGTATACCTGTCATTTTCACTTACCCACTTCACTCTTTAATCGAAACTCGCCGCATGAACATCTCTAATATATAATATACCGCTTACCGCATCCGCAAACCGAACCCGCAAACCGCAAGTAACCGCGACTAATATAGTCATACCAGTGCATAATAAACCCAGCCAAGATAGCAGGGAAGTGCCAGCGCAGTAAGTCCTTTTCTCCTTTCCTTTGTGCATTCTTTCTACATTGTGCAGTGGTCAAAACACATAAAAACACATTTCAAGGTCCTTCGACATCCACAGCCGCATAAAACACACATCGTTTTATTCTGAACAGGACTTATGTAAAATTTCAGCGTGTGCTTGTCTACCGCTCCCCCCTCGCTTAATTCGTCGATGTAAGTGATATGATTTGAGATTTTCACAACCAAAATATTGCCGAGATATATTTTTGGGATTTTAAGCCGTGTTGCGGTACCTCCCTCTTTAGCCAATTATCAGATTATACATCTGCACTGTCCATGCAGATTACACATCTGCCCTGATGATGGACTCTGCAATAGTGTCCGAAACGTTAGCTAAAGAATGAGGTAGCGCAACACTGGTGATTATTTCTTTTTTTCAGTGCATTGTTTATTACAGTTGTTAAGAATTTTTCAACAATCATGCTATACACATGCCTGTGTTGTGGTCATAAGTCTCCTTCCTGAATAGAACGTCGTTAATATGGCACGATTTTATAAATTTTATTATTTTATATGGTTAATAATATCGTTTATTAATTTGTTAAAACTGTTTATTTATAAACTAGTTCTGCCATGTAATTATTATTAAGCGTGACAGCTGTTTCACCTTCTGAAGACATTATCAAACTGTGGTTAAACCACTTACAGACGCTATATTTATATTATTTCTAGATAGGTAGGTACTAATAATAAAGAATTGCTCCAATTTAATTTTATGATTAAATGACGGAAATAATTAATGGTTATTACCTTTTTAAAGTTTCCCCAATTACTGCATTGTTTAAATTTGACTGAAGGTCGTAAGTCGTTAGGTGAATTGTTTCCTTTTCTAGCGTAATTCAGTATATGGTCTTTGGTGTCGCGAAACTGCGACTCCACTGTAAATTGGCGGTAAGTGCTGCAGAGCAAAGCCTATGCAACCCTCGATGGACCAGTCCCGAAACTACGTGATCGCTAAGTTATACGGGACGATTAAATAGCATACACTCGCAAACCTGATGGATAGTCAGTCGATAGTTCAGATCTATGCTTTTGGAAAATTAGATAAGCCCAGATTGGAAAAGGGAAAATAGGACTCACCGTTGCAGATGGGGCCTCGCTGATCTCCAGTTTGTGGTGTACACTTCACAATGTTTAATTAATTTAAAAATCGCAATATTCTTATAGTAAGAGGTTACGATACATGCGCCCTGTCTGAGATGTTATTTTGCACTGAACAGCAAAGCAAACTGTCACCTCTCCAAAGTTGAGTACTTTCTTGCAACAATTTTTGATGGTGATATTTAGGAAGGAAAGATTAGATAGGTGGGATAAATTCAGGATTTTGACATATATGTTACCCACCAAGTCTGCGAATGCAATACCCAAACAATCTCAAATAAAATAAACAAAGTATTTAATATTTGAAATTAGCTTAAAGATATACAGTTCTACATATAAAGATCTACAAATTAATTAAACAGTAAATAAATAATACGTGCGTACGCCAATCCAAAAAAATCTTTTAACAAAATGCGAGACCAAAAATTCTAGTGTATTTCCAGGGCGTAAATCTCACGAAATTCATGCCATTGTAATTTAGTACCGACTCCTATAAAATTATAAAACACTACCCTGTTTTAAAAATGCAAGGGGTTGGGAAAGGTCTATGGGCAGCGAAGCATACTCGATTCCTTTCTTTCTCAAGCATCAAGTCGAACCTCTACACAAGTGATCAGCAACCTGCAGCCCGCGGGCCAAGCGCGATCCACGAGCCCATTTCGTTTGGCCTGTGAACTTCTTGGTACCGCCCACTCGCGTTTATCGGAAAATTCATTTTTATTTTAAGTCACTTTATTTACTTTGTTTTAGGTCACTTCATTAAATAAAGTGACATAAAACAAAGTATTTTCTTTTTATTTATTTAAAATGTCTAGTCACAAATCAGCCGCAGCTGCTTTATTTATTTATTTATTATAGATACAAAAGAAAGTACAAATAACATATTAGGAAGCTTTGCCTGTCCAACTAGGAAAGTTTCCCGTTCCAGGACAGACAAATTGACAGGTTTAGTTCATATTATTCCAAGAAATGTAAATAATTACATAACAAACAAAAAAATAAAAAAAAGTAACCTGGTAGCATATATTATTGTACTCGGATTTACCGAATTAACCTGGTAACGTAAAATATATTCGGATTTACAGTTTATGAGATAAGCAGGTAAGTTAGTAGTAAATATTAAAAACGTATAAACCAGGTACCTGATAACAAGTTGGAGGAATTACATAAAGATTTGCAACATAAACATAAAGAGTTAATGCTATTATATACAGTATTATCAAACACATATAAAACATCAATTTTTTAGTTCGACCTTAACTGTATAAACCCTCACTTTTGAGACCTTTTTGTGAGATCTATTTGATGATTGCTGCATTTTAAAGATTTCAATTTTATAAAATTCCAAAAGTTTTCTTGACATATTTTTGTTTCTTTCCGAATGATAAAAACCGACATTTTCCCATAATTGCAAAGAAAGTATTTTTCATGAGTTTTTTAATTGTTTTGGCCTTGGAAATATGAAATTTTCACCTACGGCGCTTTCTATTTGCGTTCTTTAAAATAATTGTTAGAAATTCAGGTTTTGCAAAAATTAAATCGGTTTGCGACATCACAGCAAAGTTAACCGTGTCAAACAGTATATACCCTACCCCCTGCGGCCCGCGAAGTAATTGAAAATAGTTAAATTGGCACTCCAATTATAAAATTTGATCATCACTGCTTCTGCCACAGATCCAATATTTGTCTCTTTTGCACTTTTTCGTAAAAAGGTCACGTTTTTTTAAAGAAAGACAAACATTCCCGGGTTACGAATAACCTGAGAATTTTGTAAAATCCCCTACTACCACCACAGTAAGCGAAACGTTGCTTGTGTCGTAATGGAGGACTTTGCCAGCCGAGGAATCAACACCCGAAGCCTGGATGAGACCCAAAACTGCCTACTCAGCCACTGACCTTTTATCTTGTATCTTCCCGGTTTCATGTCAACTCAGAATCAAGTCGACTTAACACCCCTTCGAAAAATCATTAAAAGCTATGAAAAATGGCCCATACTAACCCAGTGGTCGGCAGTTTGTCAAGTGTGGAGAGCCAATTTGTCAAAGAAACAGGATAACAAATATATCAGAGCCATATTACAACGGGCCGGGGGGAGGGGGTTGTAATCGTTCTGTGGTAAATGTGGTGGAACGATAATTACGATTTGCTTTGTGTTGTCTACTTTCTTATTGTAATATCACACTTCTGCCCATTTAAATGTTTCTACAAACAGACTCGCGCAAAGATTTCTTAAAATTCTAGTTCCAGATTACTTTATTAACTTCAAACCTTAAACGAGCCTTTAGTTTATTTATTTATTTGAGACACAAACAGGATATTTATAAAACATGTTTGTGGGTAATATATGATAAATTAAAATACAAATATGCCTAGACTAATGTGTCTGCAGTAATAATCACGTTTGAATTTTTACAGAAGCAAACACATGAAAAACAATGCAAGTATTATATATACATAACTTTAAAAACTTAAATACAAAATTAAAATACATTATAAGTATTCAATATTTATGAAGTATTTCCTGAAATGTAATAAAACAACAAAAATTTTTTTTTTTTTTAGGTGCACCAATCGTGGAGATATTTTTTGAAACATGTTACATTATTTATAAAAATATCTATGAAACTGTGTATTTTAACAAGATCGTTGTATGACCGAGACATTCTAGATATAGGATTAAAATATCCAGTATTATTCGTAAAAATTTCAGTCCAAAATACGTTATGGGTTCTTGTAGATTTGGGCCTGGCGTATAACTTGATTTGGTTGACTAAGTTACTGTCTACACTATTATTCACAATTTTATAAAGCATTAAGAGGTCATTTATGTTTTGTCTTTTAACTAGACTCTCTAATTTGAAATATGTAAGTCTTTGTTCGTACCCGTCTAGAAGATGGTGGACACCTGATCGGCATGACAAAATCCGTGTAAATTTTCTTTGGACTGATTCGAGTCTAGATACCTGTGTAATATCTAGAAACCATTCTCAGACTTCAGAAGACTGGTTCAATAAATCAAGCGTTCCATGAGCTGAGATGGTAACACTGATGCTGATCGAGTCAAAGTTCGTTCGGTGGCTCCATCTCATAAGAATGGTCAAGTACAGGTGAAATTGCAATTGATGTCTGAAAAGCTGCAGACGCCAATGCAAAGAGCTGCAAATTCCGACCCCTGACCTTGTCTAACGTAACCTATTTAACCATTTTTTTATATTTATCACTTTTAGTGACTTCAAAGAAGGTGATTTGTTGAGTTCATTCTGAGTTGTTCGGTCACAGTCTCCACTAACTCTTACCATGAACCGCCACTGATACACAATATTGTAATTTGTTGCAACCTTTGTTGCATTGCATGTTCTTTTGGTAATATATGTACGCGTTATAATAATATAATATTACTAGCTGACCCGACAAACGTTATTCTGCGATATAAATTAATTCTAGTGAATATTTTGGTTTGTTAAATAAAAAATAACGAATGTATTGTAAGTGTGTGGGGATGGGATCTATGACAGAAAGAGGAATGGAGCGCTGTAGACAGTGACCACCGATAAAAGCAAAAAAAACACCAACTAAAGTAGGACAATGAAATAAAGAAAATCAATATTAATTTCGAAGAGCAATTGAGTGTACGATATTTAACACAAATAAGCTCGATGGTTTGCCCACGCGAGAAGATGTTGCCAAATGGAATATCAAAATGACATGACGCTTCTCGTGAATGTCTTGCACCTGTGTAGATGAGGCGGACGTGGCGCCATCTGACATTCAACAAAATAAATAATTTTGTTCTGTTTGAAATACAAAAGACGGCTAAATTTGTTCATATAAAAATACAAAAATCTCGATTAATAAATGGGAGGGTGGGGGTAGAAGGGTTAAAATTCAGGTATTTTTTGATGCCAAATAAAAAAAAAATTGTCGAAAAAACTGATTTATTTTCTGGGTATGAAATGTACATCAAAACCTATTCTCATACCATTAAATATACATAAAAAAATTTCATAAAAATCGGTCAACCGTTTAGGATAAGTGCGACCACAAACACCGTCACGGTGTTTTTTATACATATAAGATTCTTACACTTCTTGTATTTCTTTACTCGGCGCCTACGGAGAGCTGTGGGTGGTTTGTAAAACCGAGAACGGAGAGCCCTCTACAAGAGTGGAAAGTCAAGTATTTGCACTCCAAAGGGGTCGACCACTCGACCATTATTACTTCAACTGAAAATAGACTTTGGATTGTTATTACAATATAATGCTGGTCGAGTTTCGCAATCTGGATGTAAAAATAAATTCATTGTTATTTGAGTTCTGTTATATTTTCACGATCAACTAAACGCTGCAATTCAAAGTTCAGACATACATATTAAGTACCTTAGCATTGTTTAATTATTTTTATTACTTTTAACGGCAGAGCTGGGACTCTCATCAGGACAGTGGAAAAGTAACAGTTTCCTTATTTGTGAGCATTGAAATAAAAGATTAGACATTTTTGTTTTGAAAAGTTTTAATTTTCGATGTATATTTGTTACTTTAATTTTAAATTTTTTTGCGACCTGTTTCGACACGTCCGTATCATTAACGAGCAAACGTAAAACTAACTTAAAAATTCTATACAAGTACACAATTAATTAGGCGGGGGTAGGGGGAGGGGGGAATTTGGAGGAGGGGGAGGACGGTGGGAGGAGTCAAAATTACATGGAAACATCGTAAGCAGAGGTGATTTACATGGTGCTATTATTTTATTAACTAAATTAATTTTAGATTTAATTTTTTTGTTAATTTCTAAAGTTTCTAACGCGCACAAATTAAAATATGAATTTACATTGCAATGTTTAAACTTAGTTTTTTTCTTTTTTGAAGCTATGACCTGTCTCTATGAGATGGTTAGCAAACTCTGAGTAGTTATTATTTCGGAAACAAAGTTCATGTTCCCTAATTCTGGTTTTAAAATTTCTAGTAGTCATTCCTACATATTGCGCGTCACAATCGTTGCATTCTAAAGTGTAAATCCCGTTTTTTTTTTCAAATTTATTAGAAATATCCTTGTTATTAATCATTTTTTTATTTTAGAATTAGTATAGTATAGAAATGGGTTGGGCCGGCCAAGGCCATTTAAATGCCCGATCGCGAAAGACTGATGCAAAACAAGCCACGATCATATGAATTTTTCAAAGAGCACAAGGACACGCCATTTCAAGGTCAAGATAGCGTACTTGTATGAGACCACTTTTCTGTTCCATACAAATACTATAAACAATAGGGCGCTGGACTCCAATCGTCACTTCAGTTTCGGGAGATGGTTTATAAATAACGACTCAAAGACCTTTCGGGTAATGACATGACATAGTCATTTTCAGATGGTTTTTATACTAAATTTTAAGTACACCTGTTTTGAAGGAAAACGTTAACATGTTTTGCATTTCTACATCTGTTGTTTACCTTAATTACCCCAGGTGTTTGAGGCAGGTGTCTGGTGTGCTAAATTTCGTTTGAATAACAAACTGGTTTGGACATGTGTATTGTTTTCTTGCCTGAGTTGACCTGGTTTCCCCAGGTGGACGAACGCACCTGCTTAAAATGCAGGATTTATCATCAATATAATGCAAGGCGTTTGGGTTGCTAAGTGCTTTAGTGCTTGAAGGGACACGTGCGGCGGCCAGCTGTGGTTTTTCACGTAAACAAGCTAGTTTAGACACGAAGTGTTTTCTTGTAGGCAGTAACAGGTGTGGCGACCAGCTGCAAAAGTTTCACGTAAACAAGATCTAATGCATCAAGACGTCTGTTACAGTACTCGTTATCGATAATGCCCAAATAACTACAAGGGCTCGTGTTTAAAGATCACAAACTTAAAGATCCGGCACGCGGTGTCAATTCCCATAATTTAAACTAGGAATTATACCAAGTTAAAAAACACTTTGGCACTTTGGCTAAAGAAGGAGGTAGCGCAACACGGCATAACACCCCAATAACAAATAACGAAAATACTTTTGGCCGTGAAAATCTAAAATCATATCTATGGCAGAGATATTGTTTATCCAATAAATGGTTCCCGGGGTGGCGGTACCTATACCCGCCTCCCAAATTCTATATTGTGAGAGCACATTACAAAACCTATTTTTATTTTAATTAAACTAAAATTAAAATTATAATAATATAATAATAATCACGAACTTCCCTGTGATTTGGTCGGTCCATTATGGTGACGTCATATTTATCTGTCAGTATCAAAGTCAGATATCTTCACACTAGGGATGTTATGGAGCTCCGTAACCGTAACCGAAACTATCGGACATCCGAAATAAAAAAAATATCCGTAACCGTAACCGAAACCGATATAGAAGTTTCGGATAAAGGCGGAGTCTAAATGACAGGTTACGACAGATTTCTTAGGTTTCTTAGGCTTCATAGGTAGGTACCCATATAGCACTTAAAGTGGCTATATTAATAGTTATTTATTTCACTGATTGTAAAAACAAATAATAATAATAATAAAAACGTTTATTCATTTATAGATTTTTTACAGTATTACATATGTTGTTCTTTTTTCATTGATTTTTATTAATGAAAAGGTCACTATTCAGCTACAATTCAGAATTTCTCCTAGAATGAAGTTGGTTTTCAGCAATGCCTAAAATATAAAAAAATGATAATATAGACCAGAAATAAAAGTCTAATGTTGCTATTTGTATTTTACTTTTATAATTTAAAAATTCTAATATATATTCTATAATATCCGTAACCGAAATTATCCGAAACTAGCGGATAATCCGAAATAATTTCATATCCGTAACCGTATCCGAAACCGGTATAATATTATTCCTATATCCGTATCCGTATCCAGATCCGAAATTTCATATCCATAATATCCCTACTTCACACGTGTGAGAAACAAAAGCAGCATTCTCCTTAGGTGAGTATCAAATGCAGCAATCTCCAAAATTAAATTCGTTATAACTAATCAATCAATACAATAAACAAATTCTACTTTGGAAATTATAATAGATAAGCAGTTTCCCTTTTTGAAAAAAAAAAACTTATAAATGCGTGAGAATTGTTGAAATGAAACGTTTTTTTGGTTTTCTTAAAATAATGCTTTTTGGAGAATGCTGCCTTTGATTCTATACCCCTCATATATTATAAGGTTATTTTCCAAAGCGTAGTGCCTTCACATTTAAAAGCATCGTCATCCCAGTGCTAAATAACAAATCGCGAGGCTAAAAGCGTAGTAAATATAAATAAATAAACAATATCAACAATACATGAGACACTTTTATGATGACATTAATCTCAACAGCCAGTGCTTCCACCGGCTGGAAATCTCTGCGGACCATAAATACATATACTGTTTGTAACGTTTTAGTACTTAACTGTAAAAGATAAAGAAAAGCCATGAAATATTTAAACTTACCTAATCATCAATCATCAAACAGTATTAATAGCCTTGCGTCTGCGTGTTTGAAATTTAAGAACCTGACTTCGAGTGCATGTCTGACGCCGGGCCATACGCGCCGTAGCATATAAACATTTGTGTACGTGAAATTTCAAACAAATCTACCGCTGTAATTCGGTTTCGAATTCAAGAATTCATCAAAGGATGGCGCCACTTCCTTTAGCAGGTTGCATTAGAACGTGCCCCCCTAGGTACGAGTGTAAGTACTACGATTTTGTAAATTTGAGTATCTCTCCCGACGTGGAAATATTGGCGGTAATACTTAGTTGTGAATAATAGTATCACACCGCTATACATTTATATAAAATGACGTCATTGCCTGTCCCGGTGACTAGCTATCACTGAATCACAGTGGGTCCGACGAACGGGCTATTTTTGGAAACGGTTCTTATTGGATTTATAAAATGGTCACCAACACTTCGAAGCCGAGCCAAAAGCCATTGGTCACATGAGAACGGGTCGCTTCTTCGACTCGCTCTTGTGTTCAATAGCTCGGCTGTGGAATGATTTGCCGGCCTCTGTGTTTCCTCCTTCCTACAACATGTGTCTCTTCAAGACCAATGTTCATTTTTTGTTATATTTTTTTTATTTTAGTTTATTGAGGAAACAAACAGTTATACATATTTTAATAATAAAGTAACAAAATATATGGTTGCATTAACCAGCGAAGTATTCCTTCCTGTCCTCAAAAAAACCCTCCACACAGCATCTTGGTGGCATAGACCCTGAGGGAAATTACTTTCCCCAGGGTCTCCTGTGTGAAGTTAATGTAAAAAAAAAAATCTTGTGTGATGACATAAAAGCTGATAATTATTTTCCTCGGGGCCTCCTGTGTGGAAAAAAGCATTGTTTCGATTTCTGACTGGTGGTTTTTCGGCTGGGCGGTACTCAGAGTATTTACCACTCTTTTTGGAATTTTTTAGAAGGAGGTGGAAAAGAGGTATTTGGAAAGTATACCTGGCTATTTAGAAGTGGTTGATAAACAAGACTAAAGCCATTTAAAGCAATAATAATATTCTGAACGATGATCTTTCACAGGGGTAATATTGAATACGTACGAGATAAGTTTTAATTCCATTTCCCGGAAAGCAACCATTCGAAAAATAATCTTCAAAGACTTTTATTACGATTAGCAACAAAAACTGAATAGCCAGTTTTCCTATGTAAATTTCTATTCCTCTCTCCTAAAATCTTTCGCATTCTAACATTTCCCGGAATCAAAAAACTACAGAATGCAATAAAAAATAAAAAGTTTGCGTAATTTTTAATGGTTCACCGTTGAAAGTAAACAAAATATTAAAGGAACTGAATTGGCTAACCATGAAACCGATGCTGACCTTGAATACGATGATATTTATACATAAAATAATTAACAACATTTTACCAAAATACTTCTCAAATAAAATTATATTCAACAAGGACATTCACAGACATAACACAAGGACGTCCAAGGAAATCAGGATTCAAAAAAAGGACAAGGCGAATACGCAGAACAGTTTACTGTACAAAGGGATGAAGTTATATAACAAGCTACCAGAAACTTTAAAGTCCACACCAATTGGAAAGTTCAAGACGTACTGTAGGAGCTACATAAAATTTACAATAAAAAACACATATAAATTTGTTGTAGACCACTTTTTTATTTTATACATGCTCTACCGGTTTTAGAAGCAACCTTCCTTCGTCCGGAGAATATTATAACTAAACTATGATACAGAATGTTGACAGATATACAAATTGTAGGTGTTTGAGTGGGAGTTAGGCAAAGGGGTGGGGGTAATTGTGGGATTTCCGGAAAGAACAGAGCGGTTAATTGGAAAAATATTTAGAATGGGACTGAAAGATAAATTCTTCTAGGGCTTCTAAATTATCTAATTTTTTGCTTTTATTATTACGGTGAAGAATTTTAACCCCTGTGTCCTTATTAAAAATGTGATCTGTGGAAATTAGGTGATTAGCAAACTCTGAAAAATTATTATTATTTAAGCATCTTAAATGTTCTGTGATTCTGATATTTATATTTCTAGTTGTCTTACCTATGTAGAACGAAGGACAATCATTGCAACATAGTTAGTAAATGCCTGAGTGGCTTAATTTATGATCTCTATCTTTAGTGTTTATTAGTAATTTACCTAAATTGTTATCAGTGTAGAACGCGGGCTTAATGTGGGCAGGCAAGTTTTTTTGTACTAAGTGAGGAAAAGTTGGATATGTATAAGATTTTGCGCCATTGAGCGGGATTTATTACTTTATTATTATTTTCAGGCGTACCAAATAAAAATGTATTAGTTGAGATGAATTTAAGTTTCTTATTTAGGATTTTATCAATTAAATCTGCGGAATAACCATTATTTAGAGCAATTTGTTTAATTTTTTAAAATTCCATCGCGAAATTAACAGATGAAAGAGGGATTTTTACTAGCCGGTGCACCATTGAATGATAAGCAGAATGTTTATGTGAAACCGGGTGATTTGACAGGTTATGTATTGTTATATCTGTGTACGTCGGTTTACGAAAAATGTTGAATTCAATTCTGTTATTTACTGAAGTTAATGTTAAGTCTAAAAAATTAATGGATGCATTACTGCCTACCTCTAAAGTGAATTGGATGCTTTTGTGGAAGGAATTTATAAGATGAAGGAATTTACTCAGTTGCCGCTCTGTTCCTGTCCAGATACAAAAGATATCGTCCACGTATCTTTTCAATGTAAGAATATTATTTAGAAGTGATGAATTACAATTAAAAATCTTATTCTCTAGGTTATTCATAAAAATGTCTGCTAACAGGGGACTCGTTGGGGCACCTATCGGAAGTCCTTGGTTCTGTTGGACGACCTCCGTAGTCCAGTGGGTAAGACTCTTGACTCACGATCCGGAGGTCGCGGGTTCGAACCCGGCATGCGCATATAAATTTTATTTGATTAATTTGTGTTATTTCACAATTAATTAATTAAAAATAATATATAGTATATTTGCGGCATGTTCCAGAGTGGAAGATACTATCAGTGTCGCCCTGGTGTAAGACCACCATTCAGAATTGAAACGTTGCTTGAAAATGGCTTTAGCCGTGTTTAGTGACCAGATCTGAATAGCCAGGTACTTCCCAACCTTCCTCTTCCCCACCTCCTTCCCCTCCCCACTACCTTCAGCCTCACAACATACCCCAATTGGGGATGCCATAGTCTCACTGGCTCCAGACGGGAGCAGTTGAGATTCTTGTGCGGTATTCACAGTAAAAAAAAAAAAAAAGACACAGTTGTTATATTGGAAATAATTTTGGTTGAGGCACAAATTGAATAAGCGAGACAGGTCATTTATCGGGTGCTTCCAAAACCGGTAGTGTGTATAAAATAAAAATGGTCTACAACAAATTTATATGTGTTTTATATTGTAAAATAATTTAGTTTGCAATATGAAATATTATCATTAATTTGAAATTTGTAATCTTAAATGTACAAATTACTAAAATAAAATAAATAAATAATTAACCGCTAAATTCTTTCAGCATAACTTTTATATTAGCTACGTACATAAAAATAAGTCTGCAATTCGGTAAATTCGAAAACGCTTTGTTAGTTACACTCAGTGAATATAAAAACAGGTTTTACTATTTCGGCTTTAGGGTCAATACTCTAAAATACACACGTTATAAATTTCCAATTCAAGTAAAGCTACATAAATAGTTTATCTGTGTTTGGAAAATGTTTAAAGTTTTAGGTGAATAAAATACTAAAGGTGATGCAGTACTAAGTAATAAAATCGTTTGATTTTGGTTTGAAAATTAGATTTATTTATAATATACTGGCAGACCCGGCCACACGTTGCTGTGGCTAACGAAACACCGCCATTACCCAACCTTTATAAAATCCACACCACCCGCTTGCCAGCTACCCGCTGCCCGCTGCCTGAATTGAGTATTTGAATTTCTCGGCTTTTCTCTACAATAATAAGCATGTATTATACATATAAACCTTCCCCTTGAATCACTCTATCTATTGGTGAAAACCGCATGAAAATCTGTTTCGTATTTTAAAAGATCTATGCGCACGTACATTTTGAGCGACTTCATTTTATACTATGTAATGCAATTCGAGCGTTCACCACTAATTATACAATGCTTGCAATGTAACACTGGATATTTGAAAAGGGAAAATCAAATACCTACTTACTCTAGGACATCTATTTTCCAATTTTTTCCGTAGAACGAATTTCAAAAGTGACTATAGTACGGCCCGCCAGCCGTTTTGAATCACACAAAAATTTGTTTTCTTTAAATTTCTCGGCTTTACTCTAATATAATTTACATGTATTATACACATAAACATTCCTTTTCAATCACTCTATCTATTGGTGAAAACCGTATGAAAATCCGTTGCGTAGTTTAAAAGATTAACGCGCACATACATTTTGAGCGACTTCATTTTATACTATTTTTATTTTATTTTATTTTTTATTTATTTATTTAAACGCCCATAGGGCTTTTACATAGAATGCAGTACATTTTTAGGCTAAGCACATAAAATATAAGAGTTAAAAAGGAAAATAAAAAAAATTTAGGTTACATAAAATACAAGCGTTAACAAAATACAGGTAACATAAAATATAAGAAACAAAATATTACATATAGGAGTTGACACAAAGTATGTAATGTTTAAAATTGTTGTTCACATTAGTTTATGGGATAGGTAGAAATCTTCGACCAAGGATATCTAGACAGGCCGTATAAAAATAATAATGGCCCTCAAACTCCCGAAACCAGAATAAAATTGGCTTACGGCCCATTTATGAAAAAGTATATGCATCGTATTGCACCGTTTAGAAGGCACAGTTCTTAATTGTATCTTTTATTGGGCTGGAGGGCTACACTGAAACTAATTTGCATTGCCAGCCGTCCAGACGGGGGTAAATTTTTTCAAACACAAAAATATACCACTACCGAATATTTTACAAGGTACACGTCGCGGACTTTATTTTTGAAAACGTAGTCAGCTATCAGAATACAGAAGAAAATATATGTGTTACAGATCGCATTTACACAGCGCATTCATAAACGTGAAAAACATTATAGTTTTTAAAATTTGTCAAGCAATATTCTGACGTCATTCGCGCTTCGACACGTGGCGGGGAGTTGAGATAGAACGGTGTTACCGCTCAGCGAGCGGGGAGGGGGGGGGGGGTGAGCGCTTTACAGGGAAGGGCCGAACTGGTAATGGGCTCATTAATTAATTTATTTTTTAATTAAAAAAACGTTTCTCAGTTTTTTTTTCGTATTTTAAGCACAAAATATAATAGCCCATTACCTACGTATTATTTGCTGAATGAATTTCTTTTTCACAATTAATAATTTTCTTAGTTTTAACCACGTTTATTGTTTATAAAAAACCGACATATTTCCTGAGCAATGCTCACTTCCTCAGCGTTTACTTAATTAAAATAAAAGATTATGAAATAAGATTATGATTGATTCGTGTAGATTAAAATATATATATATATATATATATATATATATATTAGTTAGTATGTATTTAAAAAAAGGATCAAAGTCAAATTTCGCCGTCCCTTGCCCAGGCTGCGATGCAACAACGCGATGGGTACCGTAAATTTAATTCTTGTTACAAGCTTTGGTTTGTTCAAAAATCTGCTTCCGATAAAATAAATTTTAAAATCAGTCAATAAGCTTCCAAATCCGTCCATAAAGAGATTAAAACTTTTCCTAGAAGCGTCACATTTGCTGCAATATCTCTAAAGGGACATTTGTATATCAAAGGACATGGTTTTATTAATAAACATTTCTTTATTTTATGTACCAATCTTTTCATTTTCCAACCTTGTTTGGTAGTTTCCCAAATCGATCATCAACAAACTGAAAACACCGCAAATAACTCTCCGATTGAGCTAGTGGGAGAAGACTAAGTATCAACTATTTTTTAACTGAAAACTTACTTTGAAAAAAAAAACGTTTCTGGTAGATTTCTGCCTCGAAGTTTCGAAGGAATATCCCACAATTAGTCCAGTCAATGAAAGGTCAAAAAGGTGTTGTAGAGTGCGTGAGCAGGAACAGAAACTTCACGCTCCACAAATTTAGATATTTTCGAAAAAAATCATTTTACCTCACATTTTGAATCAAACATTCCTTCATATCGTCTAAAATATTCATCAATGAAAGAAATTTATTTGAAAGAAGTTGTAAAGAATTTAATTCTCTTTTGGAATAAACATATGCAAATTAATCTCTAACCAGTAAATATTTACAGCAATTTTAAGTTTTTTAGTAAAATGTCGTCATTTTCAGAAAAAGCTGTTTTTATCTTATTACTGACACATCACTTTTGTTTGTAACAGATTGTGGGACTTAGACTTGGATTTAATTTATTTTCAGCTTGGATTTAGAAAATTACGTATAGAATAAAAGTTGTACATAATTTTATGAGCGTTTACTTATTATAAGAAAATTGTCCTCTTCGACGCACCGTTTTCGAGATATAAGCGCACATCCGAAAATTGGGACCTTCTCCCCCCCCCCCCCCCCTTCCTCCCCTAGCTCACCACCTAGACGTCAGGACTATTAGTATGTTCACACCCTAAGCACCCTGAACAAGTTTCTGAAGGAATCGCTTAGGTTCCTGCTCACGCACTCTACACCTCCTTCCTTGACTGAACTAAATAGAAATACGGCTGCTCTAACCCATCTCCTTCCCCTCCCCACTACAATCAGCCTCACATCCCCAATTGGGGATGCCATAGTCTAACTGGTTCCAGGCGGTTGGGAGAAACCCATAACCACCATTTATTGGGTAACTAACACCCCTGCAATGGGTCTTTCCAAGTGGTTATTTAATATTTATTTACCAAATATTTTTCACTAAGATAAAACCTTTGCCCAATAATAAAAAATGTAGGTTTACCTACCGTTTTTGGTTCTAGAGGACCTGTTCAGAATGTAAAAACTAAAAATGAAAACTAAAATGTTTCATGTTATTTATTAATCCTCTCCCAATTCAGCCCTTCTTTGGTTTCGTGACGTATTTTCTCGACGTTTGTTTAAAATTAAAAGAACACCTCTTGTCACACAATGAACGCTCTCGGGTTATTTTCTTTACGAGCGTGTACGGCTAGTTTATACCAAGTAGGATTGATAAATTCATCTCCATAATACGTCACGCGCGATATCTGATTGGTTGCTAAATGGTAAAACTACATAATGGGATTTGAGAATGAACTTTGTGATCGGATTTACGAACTTCGAGGCGAAGCGCTGGAATACGTACAATAGTTGTATTGTTAACATTTACTTACACGGGGTCAATTTTACTGGCTTGCTTACTAAGATAGGCCGTATCTAGATATACTTGATCGAAGGTAGAAATACACAGTTGGCACATATGGTGTTTGAAGTTTGCTAAGTTCAAATTATTGTCAAATACATCCAGATTGTTAAGTATTTGTTACCAAGACTATGCAAACGTTGTTTTTTTTTTTTTTTACAGTGAATACCGCACAGGAATCTCAACTGCTCCCGTCTGGAGCCAGTGAGACTATGGCATCCCCAATTGGGGTATGTTGTGAGGCTGAAGATAGCGGGGAGGGGAAGGAGGTGGGGAAGAGGAAGGTTGGGAAGTACCTGGCTATTCAGATCTGGTCACTAAACACGGCTAAAGCCATTTTCAAGCAACGTTTCAATTCTGAATGGTGGTCTTACACCAGGGCGATACTGATAGTATCTTCCACTCTGGAACATGCCGGAAATATACTATATATTATTTTTAATGAATTAATTGTGAAATAACACAAATTAATCAAATAAAATTTATTTGCGCATGCCGGGTTCGAACCCGCGACCTCCGGAATGTGAGTCAAGAGTCTTAGCCACTGGACTACGGAGGTCGTCATATTATAGGAGGAAGTTGTATGGGAGAATGTAAATCATAGTTCGAATGAGATGTACGTATATAAAATGTCAATGTTTGTCTAGTTGTTCGTGTAGGTACATGTAAATTTATTAATTGCAGGAGTTCACAACTGTCGAATTTAGAGTTTAATAATTTTACTAAAAAGGTTAGGTCGTTTATTTTTCTCTGTTTTCTAATGTTAAAATATTTAAAGTATTTGTGGCGGTCACTTAACCCGCTCTGCGAAGTTTACCGCTGCGCCACTGACGTCCGCAGAATACGCTGGAAGATACGAACTACCTACCATTGCAAAGCCGTCTAGGAAAAATCCGCCACCTACGCGAAAGAGCTAGAACGTCTGGCTGTACCGTTCAAGTGCCCGCAGAAAGTTCGATCGATACCTCGGCTTTGCATGAGTTCACCCGGCGTTACCTACCGTCAGCGAAACTACTTGCCCGTCCGGCAGAGTATAAAAGCAAGCACGAGCCGCATGCAGCTCAGTCTTAAGTCTAGTTTCCATTCATTGGTTCAACAACTACACATCGGGCGGTGATTCAGTGTCGCTACGCATATCCGCCCATGCGGGCTGATATCGTTGGCGCGCAGTCAGCAAGTGATACAACACATATCCAGCGTGACCCAGGAACATTCCAGCACCTTCGAGGAACTTCCCCAACAACCATCTCGACATGAGATGGCAATCAGCATCCTGCAACGAGCAGCAACAACAACCGGCAACGCGCCAGCATCAGCATCCTGCAACGAGCAGCAACAACAATAGGCAACGCGCCAGCATCAGCATCCTGCAACGAGCAGCAACCGCAACCGGCAACGCGCCAGCATCCTCATCGCCTCTCAAGGTTCCTTCCTGCGTCACGTGTGTGCTCCGACCCACTGGACACACAGCCGCCAATACCTCGTCAACGCGACGACGGTCGACCGCCTGGATCAAGGTCATTCTACACCGCCATGGTGTAGGGCAACACGCCGGCTTCCTGAAGACCAGTGATCTTCACCGCCGTAGTCTCCTGACCTTCTTCACTCGTCATCACGCAGCATCATCCACTGTCACTCCGCTTCGCTTCGACCTTGCTACGTAGCGCTACAATAAAAGACTGACTCATACATCGACTGACGCCTTTCATTACTCTCGTCCCGACTCTACCGATACGGACCACTCCCTCATATTCATTAACGACGGGTAATTTATGTGCTCTAAAGGGATGTTAAGTTTAAAATTTACAAAACGTAGAAATTTTCTTTGAATTCTTTCAATAGTATGAATACGAATTTTGTAGAAGGGCGACCAGACTATGGAGTTCTATTCTATTAGGCTTCTAACAAGGGATGTGTACAGTAGTTTAATGATTTGTAACGATTCAAAGTTTTTAATTGTTCTTAATAAAAATCCTAATGTTTTCATACCCTTATTTGCAGTTTGTTGATTGTGAACCGTGAGGTCTAGTTTCTCATCCATTATTATGCCAGGATCCCGCATTTCTGATACTCTTTCTATGTAATGATAATGATGATGATACACAATATTTATGATATTACAAATATTATAATATTTATAATGGATAACCACAAAGTTATAGCTACATTCAAAAGTAAAAAAAAAACATTTAAAAATCTTGTGTTTCATTATACATATATAGAATTTCAGTCATACGAAAACGCATGACCGATTTTATTTAAACAGAAGTAAGGCAAATTTTAGCTTAGTTTATCACGTAGACACGCCCACAACACAAATTATTTTATATTTATATTTAATCAGTGGCGTACAAACTTTTTTTGTGTTCATTTTTGAGAAAAGAACAGAAATATATATATTTACTTAAGCTATTTCATGGTAACATTCTTTTTAGGTTAATAGTTTTTTGATTGACATTACAATAACAATGACAAATTTATGATAAATTCAGAACACCACAAAATTTAGTGTTAATTTATTTATTTATTTATCATTAACGCCCTTATGGGCTTTTACGTACATTTACATTTTTTTATATATTTTAGTACATACAGGTGTGTTTAGATGACAAAGAACAAAACTTTTCACATATTACATAGAAGTAAAGCTGGTAAGTAAAATGTATAGCATTATACAATAAAGAGACAAAAATAAGTTTTAGAGCTGCAGATAGCATAACATATGTATGACAAATAATAATAATGAGTGGGTTCTTAATATATGTGTAATTTATATGTGTTGAATACATAGCGAAGTTGATTTCAAACAAAAATACGCACTACCGACTTGAACCGCACTAAAATTAATATTCAAAACGATTCCATTTTGATCAGTTACATTGTCGTCAGAATTTCTGCAAAATTCAATTTAAGAAGACAAAATACTTTATACTGATACCGTGGAACATTTCAGATAACATAACAAGTGGAACATAACAAATAATGTCAGATACTTCAGAAAACTATCACGGAGAGGACAAATGAGTTCGATAATATGACCGAGTATTTAATTACAATCCAATTAAAAATTAGTCAAAGTATAAGCCGTTAAAGTAATTTTCTTATTATTACCTATTACAACGATAAACAAGAAGAGTTTTTGTAAAGTTTGTTTATAAATTATAAATTACTAACCTTTGTTCCGCCGTGTATGGTAGGTGTTTTACGGAGCATAACTATGTATGTTTACGATAAACTGTGCACAGAAAGTTTCAAACTGGAGATTTATAATTCTATTGTAAGTATTCCAATATGCTGAGTTTAAATTTCGACACTGAATGATGACGATAAACATCGATTGTGTTATATTTATTTCCAAGTCTGTGAAGCCTTTCGATAGGCGAGTTTTCGAAGTAATTATTAGTAGACGCGTTAACAAAATACGGCGCATTCAATCTTGTATTACGGGTAGGTACCCGCAGTTGGATTAGTTTGGTTAAATCAAGGGCGTCCAGTCTGCCATTTGATATATTGAAAAGACATATTAAATCACTCATTATTCGTCTCGAAGTTAATTCATTTAATTTTAGTAATTCCATTAGATATGTGTAGTTAAGCTCTTCGATTGGAATTCCTAATTTATAGTTTATAAATCTCAGAAACTTATGTTGCACTCTCTCAATTTTTTGTTGGTGAATCTTATAAAAAGGAGCCCAGATTGTTGAATTGTACTCTAAATGGCTTCTCACCAACCCAGTGAACAGCAATTTAAAAGAATTAATTATTTTAAAATCTTTTACCGTCCTCAATATAAACCCCAAGCTTTTCATGGCCTTGTTAGATATTTCGTTTATATGAGGAACAAAAGATAATTGACTGTCAAAAATAATACCTAGGTCCTTAATTTGTTCAACTCTTTTTAGAAAGATATTGTTGATACTGTATTCATATGTAATAGGGTTTTTAATTCGGGCAAAAGTTATTGCTTGACATTTTTCAATATTGAGGAACAGTTCATTATGGATGCACCACTCTTGTAGCCTCACAAGATTTGTTTGTAATACGCAACAGTCATTGAGATTAGTAATTGTTTTGTAAATTTTAAGATCGTCCGCAAATAAAAGTACAATAACTCCATCAAAGATTGTAGTTATGTCGTTGATGAACAAGGAAAACAATACTGGTCCTAGATGTGACCCCTGGGGAACTCCGGTGAAGATTTCGAATTGATGTGAAAAGTGTGAGTTGAGTTTGACTGAAATTTTTCTATTGTATAAATAACTTTCGAACCATCTCAAAATATGCCCCGTTATTCCAAGGGATTTTAATTTGAGTATAAGTATTTTGTGTGAGACTTTGTCGAAAGCTTTGCTGAAGTCAGTGTATACTACGTCTGTTTGAAGACGATTGTGCATATTATTAAATAAATATTCCTGATAAATCATCAAATTTGTGAGAGTAGACCTTTTTGACATGAAACCGTGTTGTCGATGTGAAATTACTTTGTTAATCTCAGGAGAGAGTTTAGAGAGCAGAGCAGATTCAAATATTTTCGGGATCGACGACTGGATACAGATAGGTCTATAGTTGGATATATCGGATTTATCACCCTTCTTGAAAATTGGAGACAGAAAGCTTGTTTTCCATTTATTCGGAAAGATGCCCGTTTTTATTGACAAGTTAAAAAGTTTAGTAAGAGGATATGTTAAGACTGACAAGCATTTCGATAAGAAGATTGTAGGAATGTTATCAGGACCAGCCGATTTTTTCGGGTCTAGGGACTTTAATTTATTTCTAATATCACTTTCTTCAAATATACATTGATTAAAATCGATCTGGTTATCATTAGATGTTGTGGTGTTGAATGATGGAGAGTTGTTTGCAGAATCGTAGACTTTGCTGAAGAATTCAGCAAACAAATTAACGATTTCTTGGGGATTATCGGCCATTTTGTCATTTAAATACATATTAGAGGGTACACCGGAGTCATTATTGTTTAGTAGGTTTGAAAATTTATAGATATTTTGAGGGTTGGCAAGAGCCAATTCTTCGCAGTTATCGATGCACTTTTTGTAACATAACTTGGACATTTTTTTGATGCTCATTCTTAGTTCACAAAATTTTGCATAATCAATAGGATCATGTGATGTTTTGTAAGCTTTATGAGCGATTTTTTGTCTCTAATTAATTTAATAAGATCGTTACTAAACCATTTTGGGTAATTATGCGTATAAATTTTTGAAACGGGTACATATAAATCAATAGCATTATTTAGAATTAAGTAAAATTTGTCAACCATTACATTGATGTTTTCTTCAGTATCCAAAAATTTCCAGTCGGTTGAAGATAAAAGATTAATGATTTGATTATAGTCTGCTTTGAAAAAGTTCAACTTACTTGATGCAGATGGATTTTTTTTAGTTATTGAACTGTTACATTCAATTATTAGAGGTGGGTGATATTTGTCAACCGGGAGAATAGATTCAACAGATGCGGATACTTTCACTGATGAAGAATTGGAAAATACTAGATCGAGAAGACGAGAATTTATATTCAAAACACAGTTTAACTGACGGAGACTAAGAAAATTTGACATTTCGATTATATCATGAGAACCGTGGTGGATGTTGTCCGTGCATGAAGTTTTGTTGTTTTCTACGTCCCATGCAATATTAGGCAGATTGTAATCTCCTGTCAAAATTATAGTGGCGCCAGGAAATCTTCTCCGGATGGTTTCAACTTCATGGTAGTGGTCTTTGTATAGTTGAGCGTCAGAGGATGGGGGAATGTAGACGCAGCCGATAATAATTTTTTCCTTTTTGCTGGATACCATGATGAACAGTTGATCCAGATGTGTATAGATGCATTTAAGTTTTCTTGAATGAAGTTTGTTGTTTATGGATACTAACACTCCACCTCCCCTGGATTTATTTTTTTCATCTCTGTCTTTTCTGTACACTGTATGATTATAGAAACCCAGTTCTGAAGTGTTGATATTATTATTTAGCCATGTCTCGGTGAAGGCGTAAGAATCATGTTTTAAAGTGGGTAGGGTTGATTTTAGATCCTGAAGTTTAGTTCTAAGACCACGAACATTTTGATAGAATATTTTCAATTTCTCTTTTAGTTTTTTGGATGTATTTTCGTTATTGTAGGTCTATTGTTGATATATTTGATTGTGATGTCAGTTTCGCCTGAAGCCTTTCTTTTTTCAAGTTCATTCCTTAAGTCATTTAATTGTTTCCGCTGGAGAAGCGATTGATCTTGGTAGAATCTAATGTTGTTTTTAAGTACGTGTTTTTTGGTTAGTAATATTCTTGGCCATTTTGCTTCAGGAAACTCAACTTTGATTCCTCTTGGTTTGTCGTCTTTCCTTGTGCCTAGTCTATAGATTTTCATTTCTAGGTTGGTTGTTGAGTTATCAATATCTGAGAGTATTTTTCTGACTGATGCTATGTCGCTGTTAATACATTCAATTTGCGATAACGATGTATTCTCAGGAATGTTACGAATTATTAGGTTTTTATCTCTATAATTTTGTTCCTTCATTTCAGCGAGAATATCACAGACACTTGGGGTTTGTGAATCTAAAGAGGTGTGCATATTAGGGGTTGCACTTTTTAGAGCAGTCAACTCTCCCTCTAGATTTGCCATTTTAACTGCCATTTGGCCGATTGTTCCCAATATGTCGTTGGTTTTGGGAATTATTTTTGCGAGGTGTTCTTTCGTGAATTTGTTGTTAGGATCCATAATCATGTTAGTTAGTAGGTTAACAGCATCCTTCGCCAAAGTAATATATGCCTGCGCATCCATAATGTAAATGGTTATTGGGAAAGTTTGCTAGATTCACTTGCAAGTATGGCTGATGGAACCGCCTTGATTTTGGAGCGCGGAGGTGATGGTAAGTATCTGCACCGCTAGCGTATAATAATGTCACAAAATTACTTGAACAGTTTGCGATTTCAAAAATTGTTTTTATATATTATTAAACGACGGCTGAATATGCAATAGACAATGCTTATGCAAACTTGCGCACTTTAACACTTGGGGGAACCAAAATTAGACTGTAACTTTCGCTAAAACTCGTTATATTAAGAATGTTTTGAAGACGTAAAATTCTAGATGGTTACACCGGTATTAATGCAATGCGTATAAAGTTAAATAGACGTGAGCTGATTTCACGTGGACGGAGGGGAGTGAAACATCTTAAATATTAGTAACACATTCTACAGAATTAATTAAAATGAACTCGGCAGAGAGGTCGAATCTCCAGGCATGCTATGGTGTATTCGATCGTATGTCCGACCAATGCGCTGTGCCGTGGGCGCATATTTGTTTACACGCTTTCTTCACTTACGTCGTTAAGATTCCCACATTATTTTTCTTCTTCTTCTTTTCTTTGATAGGGAAAATTCGACAGTAGGTCCGTCCAATACACGGGTCGTGAGTCGCAATTTGTATACACAGATTCTTTACTTACGTCGTTAAGATTCTTTATATATTTTAGGGAAGAGTGTCATCTTAATTTAGTAGGGAAAATATTCCAGTTAACGCTCTATCTTGTATTTGCACCTTATTATTATTAGTAAACTTTGACGTAGGTACGTAACAGTTCCATTGTTTTTTTTCTAAGTAAGATATAATAGGTAGAAGTATACTTTAAAAAAATGTTTGTGCCTCCCCACTTTTCAACCCCACAAACCGCCGCTGTAGACTATAAATAGACTACAGTCAGCGGTTGGTGTACAATGTACATTCATATTACGTGGACAGTGCACAATAACGTAGTTATATAGGTACAGTAATGTCCCCATCGGTAGGGGAGAGATTTACGTGGCCGGATTCCCACGCTGTGTTTGCTTTCTGACCTACATTCTCGGACTTTGTGAACAAGGCGGGAATAGAATTCCAACAGTGTGGCTGGAAAGTCATGTGAGTAAATAGCATTAGCAGATAAACTTTTTTAGTTTAACCTTTAACTGCTGACATGATTTTGTTTACGTATACTCTGACGTGGGGTCCTGGGCGGCCTGTTACTTTAAATGTTTATGTATTAGATATCTATGAAAATTTTGAGGTCCAAATTATTATTTATTGGACAATTTAAATAAAATAAAATATGTTTTTATTATTAAATAACTTACATTTGACAATTTGGATATTATGTATTTTTTTGGCAAAAATCACTCGAGGTCAGAAATCAGTCCGTACTATCTTATAAACTAAATAAAAACAATGAACTCACTTTTTAAACGACTTCAAAAATGAGGAGGTCCTCAATTTGACTGTATTTTTTTTATGTTTGTTACCTCAGAACTTTCGACTGGGTGAACCGATATTGACGATTCTTTTTTATTTGAAAACTTGCGCTTCCCGTGTGGTCCCATTTCAATTTGGTCTAGTTCTGATAATGGCATCCATGAGAAAACCATATAAGTCTTAAATTTGCATTAAGTATATGCGCGACAAATGGACGAATAACTCAATATCACGCAGACTGATTTCGATGATTCTTTTTTTATTGGAAAGGATGTCCTTTAAAGGTGATTCGATAAGAGTTTGGTTAGGTTTTGATTATGGAATCCATGACAAAGTAACAGAACTCTTCAATTATAAGAGCAATTTAACGATACTCGGCTGAATCTTTTATAGGCTATCCGGATCTTTGAGTCACCTACCGTAACGTCATTATGGTCAAGTAATGTCTGTCTCATATGAGCAGCACGTTTAGTAGGTATACCCATATTTAGACAAATTAGTTAGTGTACTTCAGATTCACTAAAAATCAAAAAATAAACAAAAAAATTAACAAAACAAAAAAACGACTTCAAAAAATGCACTAAAAAGTAAAAAAAATAATTTCGTATTCTTCTACAACTTAATAATTAACTTACTTTTTCTACTCATCAATATGAATTGATGATTGTTATTTTTGGAGTCGGTGTCAGCCAAGGTACCCGGCCCGGCGTGCTCACTTGTCTTCAAGTCGCGCGTGCGACACAAGCATATCTCACCTATAACTATGCATGTAGTTACAGACCTACCTTGTTTTAAAATGTATGGCTTTGGCGTCACTACATTCGAAGATATTGGAAACGGCTATGCGTCACGCGCGGGGACGGGGAATTTGGATATTATTATCGACTATCATAATACGGGTATTTGCCTAGCTGGTAGTCGAAAAACCATGTAAAACAAACCTGTTACAAACAAAATTAATAAAAAAAGTTAAAAAATATTATTGGTAGGACGGAGCGGCCCCCACGTCAACAGTTAAAGGTTAAGGGGAAGCCACGTGCCAAAAATGTACGTATTCTTATTTTGCCTTATATCGCCACGAATATTGATAAAAGGCATAAAAATCGTTTGGCAAACGATGTCTAGTGGTCAAGATTTTAAGCGAAAAAGTAGTTTTTATTTATTTTGTGAATAATTTTATAAGAAAGAAAAAAAGTTAATCAATGGAAACAGTAACAGATAATTTTAGCCATAAAATTATCTGTTAAATTTAGATATTAAAAAAATAAAATAAATTTCGAAAACACTATCTACTATTGCTTATGTACCATTATCATGTATCTCCCTCATTTAACTCTTTAGATTCTAGATGGCGTATAACAATGTTATTAACACCGTTCAACAAAATCCAAATAGGGTAAACAAAAGAATAGCAAAATCACAAGACTCTCATCACATTGGCCAAACACGAATAGCTACTTACATTATTCCATCTCATTTCTTCCCTTAGCTCTAACTTAATATCTAACTTTCCCAGAGGGCTGTTTTATCCGGGAGACAATATATTATTCAGAAAAGGTCATGCCTTATGAAGGAGTTCCTTCTACAAAAAGCTTTCTTAAGTAACGCCACCTATAACAAAGTAAAAGAACACTATATTATCGCTTACAAAAATCGACTGGGAAATGTAAATGCCATTTAGGCAGAAAAAACTGAACAGATGAAGAAATAGAAGTGTGTTGTGGGCGTGGCCGTGTTCCTAAAATAAGCTCGAAATGGCAGGTATTAGGGGAAATTTTAAAAATTAAAAAAATGTCACCGGCGATCAAAATTTCATATATGTACATTAGGTCCTTACATATGAAATTGGCGTTTTGCCGTACTGGCAACTTTGATCTCAAATATCTTCTCTTTGGTTAGGAATTCCAAATTCAAATTTATACAGCTATTTACTCATGTATTTGTGTTTCGAAAATTATAATTGATTTGTTTTTTCCTTAATTGTTTTTTTTTTCTTTGCGTCACTGAGTTTACAAAATGGAAAACTTAAAATATCGCGTCCACCGTACTCTCCGGACCTTGCCCCAACAGATTACCATTTTTTTCGAAATTTGGATAACTTCTTGCAAGGGAAAAAATTCAACTCCGATGGGGCAGTCCAAACCGCCTTCAAAGATTTTATTGATTCCCGTCCGAATGTTTTTTTTAGTAAAGGGGTCGATGAACTACCTATGAGATGACAAAAGTGCGTAGATAGCAATGGTACATACTTTGATTAAATTAATATATTATATTTAAAAAAAATCGACTTTATGTTCCTCCCATACAAAACGCCAATTTCATATGTGAGGACCTAATATATATATTTTTTACATTAGCTCCACACAGGAGGCCCTGGGGAAAATAATTTCCCTCGGGGTCAATGTCACCTTAGGGGATGCTGTGTGGAGGGTGTAACGAATCATGCTCGTATGAAATATAACCTGGCGGCAGAGCAGAGATCAGGACTCAGGATAGTGGGCCAAGTAATTCTCTATCATGTAGGTAGGGTTTCAGTTAAATCAAAGAATATGAACTTTTAAAAAAATATGTATTGAACACAAAAGCAACACGGAAGTGTGCAAACTTCCCATCAGGGTATCAAAAGAAACATTTAAAAAACATACATACCAGATGGACTCGCTAAACTATCTATCTAACTAAAGAATGCCGTGATGATGATCCGTGAAGAGGTGCGCGCCAGGATGAAAGCCGGCCCACCGGGAAATTGCGGGTAGCACGTTTCAGTCCGCGCCTGGACGAAAGCCAGCCTAGGGCTTTCCATGAGGATGGATTGGTGATGTGATGATGGCCCAAGAAAGTCTCCAAACGAGGAAGGAACAGGCTCCCAGACAACGTGGCGAGATTAATGAGATGTCGAACTTGTCCCAAGTAAATAATAATCTCGGCCGATGAAAAGCAGCGTCTTCCTGATTTTGGCAAAGCCACGATTGCAGGACGGGTGAGGATTGTTAAATCACGATTCGATTCGGCTTAATTTGCCGGCCGTACTCTGAGCGCGTGTTATGCATCTCACGACCGAAAACATCATTGCACGGGTTTAACACTCCGTTTAACTGTCGGGAATTTTTTGTATTCCAATTTCCAGAATACATCCCATGACCGGGACAACTAATCACACTTTTAAAGTTAAAGCAAGGCCGAAAATATCACTACCGGCGTCGGTCAACCACATCGATAAAAAATGGGACTTACAAGTCATCCATTAAAAATTATACGTACACGAGCCTCGCGTGTTACGAAAAAATCACCCGCGTTCGGTTAGGTTTTAATTTACTTAGATTCTCATGGTTTAAACTCAAAATTAAACACCTTGATGGTGAGTGACCAATCCCCGATGCAACCGCCCAAAGTCGACCGGGAGGAAGTGACCATAAACCAAAAAGGCACTTCTTTCTTTTCCAAAAATTACTAGTGTCCAAAAAACACCATAGACAAAATAAACACCTAAGCAAGAACTGCATTAGTCACAAAATTATTTATGTGACAATTCCCCCCTTCCCACGAAAATGTTTGCCCTCAAACATGAAAAACTAAGTCCACAAACTAACTAAACTATGAGTCCATCAGGTATCTAGAAAAATGATAACAAAACATTGATTAATAAAGAACAAATAAGAAAAGAAAGGCACGAAAACAAGGAGTCAACCAACATCTACTAAATTAAACAAAGTTTTGAATTTACTTTAAAAAAGGAGACCTGTTGTTTTCGTGTCAACTTAACAAAATTTATAAATATAACATACTCAAAATTATTTATTTAAAAAAACACAACCCAATATTTTGCCGAAAAGAAAAAAAAATCACTTTTCCTTGCACATGAAATAAAGGCCAATTTGGCTTCACTTTAGGGTCAAACAGCCCTCACTTACACTGAATTTACGCTATATTTAAATAGCAAAATGAGTAACCTATCTAACTAAGTCCATCCGGTTTAACATTCTTATGACAAAACTTAAAATTAAACAAATACTTAAAATTAAAGAAGCCTAAATTATGAAAATATCTTTACAGATATACATTTTTAAAAACTAGGACACAAGAAAATACTTTTCTGTGTCAAGTAATATAGAATCAGTTTACAAACTGTCTATTAAATGTGGACAGAGTAGGGATCTTACATTGGATCATCTAACTGTCATTATTGAACCAGAATTTATAATTCCGAAGAAATACCTATTTGTAAGAAGGGTCGTCAAAACTAGAATAATATTTAAATTATCCGTTTTTCAAAAAATCAAATCAGGTCAGGTTCTATAAAACAATAAATACCTGCCAATCAAGGTGGTCAGACTAGGATTTACATAACACAATACCTATCTATCAGATCATGACAAAAGTCAATTGGTACTCAACAGCAAAACGGAAAGTTAAGCTCGCAGCTTAGGATATCCAAAAATCCATAAAACAACCTGCAGCAAACACTCAACAGAGTGACATTGTTTGTAAAAAAAATGAGACCAAGGCAATACCCAAGCTGGCATTCCTTAAAAAAACACTCCACGTGTGGACAAAAGTCAGCATTTCTTGTACAAACAAAACAAAATGTGTGATCAACTATGGCTTTCAGTGAGTTGACACTATTCGAGGGGTGATCAATTCAAAATTTTAATGAATGACACTAGTAATACTTAATTTATAGTTTAATAATAATACTAACAGTAAGACACTAATGTTTATATTATTTAGACTAAAAAACTATACAGAACACACTTTCCTGTATTAGAGGCAAAGCGATAATTCCAAAGGAATTAATCATTAGTTAAGCATGCCAAAGCAGTACTTTCTTTGTTAGAGACAGAAACAACTTTCTTATGAACTAAGGTTTATATAAAGAACTTTTAGGAAAGCTATACTATACTTGAACTTATGAAATACAAACTATCAATAATAGAACTAATAGAACTTTTGTGCATCAGAAAGAAGCTCAAGTCTCTGAGACACAAAATATTTCAAAAGATATTTCTTCTCAAGTTCCCTGGAGGTTCTATGGGCTATGGGCAATAAAAGAGCCTCCAGTGGACTGAAGAAAGAAGGGCATAAACTTAAAAATAATAGCATTACAATTTAATCCGTTAAACAGACGAAACAAGGTATGAAATCAGTGTGTGTGTACTCATGTGAATAAGTATATTATTACCAAAATAATCATACGTTTAATAATAACCAAAAAAAAACTCGAAACTAGTGTATGTTATTATTAACAGAAAGGATAGGAACGGAGGAAAGAAAGACTTAACTAACAAAATTTGGGCGCCAGTGACCACAAGGATCACATTCCAGTTTACCGAGGGTAAATAAACGTTTTATCGTCAATGAACTAGAATAAAGTGTTCGTACTGAGCACAAGATTTGGAGGTACCAAACTCCAAAGCATGAGACCAGAACAATCACAAAAGAAACAAATGTAATAATGTGAAGGGTTGGTAGGCCTACACACTATAACATAGGCCTCCTTAAAGAAAAAAAACAAAAACTAATCTATCCGAACAATATCTTTGACGTGAAAATTACCTACAATTCTACCTTGCATATCTGCCAATGTGTACACTAAATCCGAGACTCTATTTTTTATCACATTACGAACGAATCTAGGTGCCAACTTATGGGAAAAGTAATCCGGACCACTGGATTGAGCAAAATTCCTCCTCCAAATGACATCACCTACATTATAAACCACGGATTTACGGCGTAAATTATGATGTTGGGCATTCTTTTTGAAGGCTTGTATTAATGCATTTGAAACTTGTTCGTAAATAGGAACTAAGTCTTCCAACTTTTTTGCAAATTCGGCTCTAGACTGATCTAAAGGTATGTCCACGACACTAGAAGAAACATTAATTTTGTGTAAATTGCCATCAATAATTTGTTCCCTGCCGTGCATAAGGAAAAAAGGCGTGAAACCTGTTGCAAAATTAACAGTATTATTCAAGGCTGTCTGAATCTGAGGCAGAAATCTGGACCAATTACGATGGTCAGACTCGGTCAAGATAGACTAGGCAGTCCCGATAGTTTGGTTATACCGCTCCACTACATTATTTTGCGGGGTGTAATAGGCGTTATAAAAAGGCATAGGAACATTATAATCGGCCAACAATTGTTTAAACTCTTTCGAAATAAATTGTTTACCATTATCACACACAAGGGTTTGTGGAACACCGTGGACTAGAAAAATAAATTGTTCAACATTTTTTACAATGCTTTTCGCAGTAGCATTTCTGAGCGGAAAAATCCATGTATATTTGGAAAAAACGTCAACAACCGATAAAATGTACATAAAACCCGCGTAACTACGTGGAAGAGGTCCTACAAGGTCGATAGACAACATTTGCATCGGTCTGTTGACTATTTTTGGATTCGTAGAAATACCAGCCGGCGCAGATGTATTTATTTTATGTGCCTTGCACGTTTTACACTTATTAACAAACTTTTTGACGTCATTATACATACCCGGCCAAAAGTAACGGAGTTGAACTTTCTTATACGTTCTGAATACACCTGGGTGGCAAGAGTTAATAGATTCGTGTTCTTTACTTAAAATAGCGTTGCGGTCCTCAAAAGGCACAACCAGCTTCCAGGCTGTATCCTCTTTCAAAGCGAAACGAGATTTAGAATGTCGAAATAAACAATTATCTTTAATTTGGAAGTTATTGAAACGTTGGGGATTATTCATACAATTGGAAAACAAATTACTATACCAATTATCCGAAGTTGTAGGCGAAGAATCTATGGCAGCAACAGTAAAATCGTCTTTACGAGAAAGAACATCTGGAACAGTATTTAATTTACCCTTTCTGTGCACCACATCAAAAGAATATTGGGAAAGACGCGTAGACCAACGAGCAAGTCTACCAGTTGGATTGGACAACGAAACCAACCACTGCAAACTGGAGTGATCCGTCACCACTGTGAAATGAACACCTTCTACGTAAGACCTGAAATGATTGACTGATTCTAACACCGCAAGGAGTTCGCGCTCCGTAACGCCGTAGTTTCGTTCGTGAACATTTAAACACCTAGAGAAAAAAGAAACAGGATGTTCTTCACCGTCAAATACCTGAGTAAGCACGCCGCCGATTCCAACGTTGCTCGCGTCGCAATGTATAGTAAAGGGCAAAGAAAAATCTGGACAACTAATAACGGGAGCAGAAGTTAGAGCTTTTTTTAATTTTTTAAACGCGTCTTCCGCTTCTGAAGTCCAAGAAAAATTACTTATTCCCATTCTAGAACCAGTGAGTTTTGTCAACGGGGCCGCAATAGTAGAGAAATCTTTGATAAAACGCTTATAATAACCGCAAAGACCTATAAAAGCTTTAATTTGCTTCGAATTCTTAGGGGTAGGGTAAGTACGAATACATTCTAATTTAACGGGGTCTGTACGAAGACCTTTCGCGTCTACGATAGAACCTAGATATTTTAACTCTTCTTTACAAAACTCGCATTTTTTGAGGTTAACTGTTAAACCCGCATCTCTTAATCGTTCATAAATTTTATTCAAAATCTTCAAATGTGACTCAAAATCTTCCGAAATAACAATTAAATCATCGAGATAACAAAAGACGTTCTCGTCAAACTCAGGACCAAAAGGAGCATCCACCAGACGCTGCAATTCGCTGGGAGCATTCTTAAGACCGAACGGCATCCTCACAAATTCAAATAAACCATGGCCTGGTACAACGAAAGCCGTTTTAGGACAGGATTCCTTATCCAAGGGAATCTGCCAAAATGATTTGCTCAAATCTATAGATGAAATAAAACGAGCACCCCTTAGTTTATCTAAAATACGCGAAATGTAAGGGAGGGGGTAGGAATCTGCCAATGTGACGCTGTTCAAGCGCCTCGAGTCCAAACAAAACCTGACAGAACCATCCTTCTTAGGAATAATCAAAACTGGGTTTGACCAAGCCGAACGAGAACGACGGACAACACCTAAATCTAACATTTCTTTTAATTGTTCTTCTAATTGTTTCTGGCGAGTTTGAGATAAAGGATAGTAACGCTGCTTAATAGGATCCCCTGTTGTATTTATTTTATGACGTACTAAATGGGTTTTACCTAAACCACGTTCTTCGAAAGAAATTGATTTAAACTTAACTATAACAGAATTTAATTTGAGATTGTCTTGGGGGGACAGCAAGGAAGCTGATGTTAATTTACGAACCTCACCGACAACCTTCCCAAAATTAACATTGCTGTCGACTTTTGGAAACAACTGAGGGGCCACGTCGAATTGCTTCCAAAAATCTACTCCCAAAACAATTGATGAGGACAGAGACGGTATAACGAAAAACTTAATATATTTCTTAATATTATTATACAATACTAGTACTCGCATAGTACCAATTATATCCTGACGTTTGCCATCCGCGGTGGTAACGTAGGAATCTAACTTACTTAACTTATATCCTAAACTTATGAAAAAATTATACACAGAACCCCCGAAACAACTGACAATAGCTCCACTGTCCAAAAGCCCTGAAAAAACCAAATTCTTAATTTTAATATTAACATGTGGTCTAACATCACGTCCACAATCAGCTAACGGCACACATGCGTCCATGTTGTGCGTGGTAAACTTAGATATATTACTAGGAACTGACGACGACCTCCTGTCATCCTTGTGCACAGAACGCAAAAGATCGTCGGCTAGTTTTTTTAATTAAACTTATTCGTTTCATTATGCTTAAGAGAATCCTTTTTCCATTTTTGACAAAATTGTTTCGTATGCCCCTGTTCCTTACAATAGAAACAATTAAAAGTTTTCTTACTATTAAAAGCAGAACTAGGAGAAGACGCGCGTGGAGAAAAGGAAGCTTGATTATAAGTAACGCGGGGAGAGAACGAGCCTTGAGCTTGTGGCGGGTGCGACGGTTGAGAATATGGAACCCGATGAGAATACGACATTTTAGGAAAAGGAACTCGCGGAGAAGAATTAAATTGAGGTACAGGTTTGTCTACCGAAAGCTTTTCGAATTTACCGCATACACTTACTAAAGCTGAAAGATTCTTTTCCGAGAAATAGGCAATGGCCAAGGCATACTTCGGTTGTAGACTGTCACAGACTAAGTCCACCAATTGTTCCTCAGAAAGCGGAACATCCAGCCTTAAGTTTGCTAACTGAACATCTTCGACATATTCCACTATAGCCTGGTTAAATTTTTGCTTCATAGCGAACAAGACTTTTAAAGCTTCCGTTTGATTGGTACAAACGTCAAAACGAGAAATGAGGAGCTTTTTCAAAGTTGACCAAGACAAAGAATCATCAAAAATAGTTCTAAACCAGGAAAGTGCCCTTCCCTCCAGGAGGTCAGAGAAAGAGGTAACAACCGCGGACAACTCCACCTTCCGGCATCTGGATAATTCTTCTATGCGTAAAATGAAATCCCTGACATCCGAAGACCCAGAAAATTTTAAACCCCAAGAATGAACGGACGAAGAAGAAGTTGGAGGAATAGGCGACTGGTAATAATTATTAATTACGGTTGTAGTCTTTTCTAAACTAACTGTATTATCATTACCTATATTCATATTGGAACCACTCCCTGTATTATCATCACCTATATTCATATTGGAACTACCTCCTTCTTTCAAACTTTTATTAAAAGAACGAGCCTGTTCGCGCATACTGGATAATGTAGCTTCCGGAACGATGTTACGATCCGTTAACAATTTTATCATTTCTTCCTTAGTCACCCCATTAATATCGGAAATCGCCATTTTTGTTATACCGGAATTTTTTTTTTTTTTTTTTTAAATTATTGAAATTAAAATAATTTAATTTATAATTAAAATATTATATAACACGTCGATTACCAAACACCCTGTACGAATAAACTCGATAATTAATCATAAATTTTTTATTTTTTTTTAATAATGACGACGCCAATTATCTTGGAAAGCCGTAAATATTTAAAATAATAATTATTTTATAACATATGTTCAATGAACTCACTTTATATCAGAGTATGAAAGTTTAAACGGACCACAAATAGTATCACTACGATATTCTCCTAATATTTCAGTTACCGCAAGCTTACAATAAACAATCGCTTATGATAAATGTCTGTCACAAGTGGTCTGATGTTTGCAAAGCAAAAATAAGTTATTTAAATAATTAATACGTCTCATAAGTAATGCAATGAAATAACCTCAGTAATCCAATGTCAACAAGAATTGACAGCTCGGCTCCGATAAACCAAAACATAGACAGCTGACAGTTAAAACAGAATTGCCAGAAAACAGAAAAAATGTTCCCAAGAACATTTCAGTTAGCACCTCGCGAGAAATTGAGTATTATTTTTTTTTTTTTTAACATTATTTTAATGGCAACACTTAACGTTAGTGTCAATATAAGTATACGCCTCACGACAATGTAAACAAACAAGAATAAACATCATAATGATCACAAGACAATGAGGCGTATTTTCATAATGACACACAGTATCCCTGCAGAACGGTTAATGTCAGAAATATAACCAAATAAATGCACACACACCGATTCAGTTCTGTAAAATTATCAGCAAAAGCGAAAATCTAACCCACATGACAGAGAAGTACGTTTCGGGCACCGAAAATAACTGATTTTACACGTTTGGCGCCACTGTAACGAATCATGCTCGTATGAAATATAACCTGGCGGCAGAGCAGAGATCAGGACTCAGGATAGTGGGCCAAGTAATTCTCTATCATGTAGGTAGGGTTTCAGTTAAATCAAAGAATATGAACTTTTAAAAAAATATGTATTGAACACAAAAGCAACACGGAAGTGTGCAAACTTCCCATCAGGGTATCAAAAGAAACATTTAAAAAACATACATACCAGATGGACTCGCTAAACTATCTATCTAACTAAAGAATGCCGTGATGATGATCCTTGGAGAGGTGCGCGCCAGGATGAAAGCCGGCCCACCGGGAAATTGCGGGTAGCACGTTTCAGTCCGCGCCTGGACGAAAGCCAGCCTAGGGCTTTCCATGAGGATGGATTGGTGATGTGATGATGGCCCAAGAAAGTCTCCAAACGAGGAAGGAACAGGCTCCCAGACAACGTGGCGAGATTAATGAGATGTCGAACTTGTCCCAAGTAAATAATAATCTCGGCCGATGAAAAGCAGCGTCTTCCTGATTTTGGCAAAGCCACGATTGCAGGACGGGTGAGGATTGTTAAATCACGATTCGATTCGGCTTAATTTGCCGGCCGTACTCTGAGCGCGTGTTATGCATCTCACGACCGAAAACATCATTGCACGGGCTTAACACTCCGTTTAACTGTCGGGAATTCTTTATATTCCAATTTCCAGAATACATCCCATGACCGGGACAACTAATCACACTTTTAAAGTTAAAGCAAGGCCGAAAATATCACTGCCGGCGTCGGTCAACCACATCGATAAAAAATGGGACTTACAAGTCATCCATTAAAAATTATACGTACACGAGCCTCGCGTGTTACGAAAAAATCACCCGCGTTCGGTTAGGTTTTAATTTACTTAGATTCTCATGGTTTAAACTCAAAATTAAACACCTTGATGGTGAGTGACCAATCCCCGATGCAACCGCCCAAAGTCGACCGGGAGGAAGTGACCATAAACCAAAAAGGCACTTCTTTCTTTTCCAAAAATTACTAGTGTCCAAAAAACACCATAGACAAAATAAACACCTAAGCAAGAACTGCATTAGTCACAAAATTATTTATGTGACAAGGGTCTTTTTAGGAAAAGGACAGGAAGTTCTGGGATGAAAAAAGGTGGGTGGGTAGGAATTTGGTGGTCAGTGTGTCCAGGACGTATTTATCCATCCCTCCAACTGCGGTGCAAGGCGATGGGTCGAGAGAGTCAGGCTGGCAAAATTCCTCCATCAACAAGTCCCTCAGCAGGTGGGCAGACGCATCCGCCGCTAACACCTGGACAAATCTCACCCCATGAACCCGGGCATCCCTGCTAAGTCACCAAACGTGCGAACTACTTGGGGTGACCTACGGCAGTGGTGTTGGTTATCCAATAAATGGTTCCCGGTTCGGCGGTACCCATACTTGCCTCCCAAATTGTATACATACATTTTTACTTCAAATAATTATATCAAATCAATGGTTAAGTCAAGTTCATCACCCGTTTAATCACAGTAGACCAAATTTGTCCGAGTTCACATAGGTCTCACATAAATCGCTGTCACTCCCTTACTATCATAGTGACAAATATGTTCTAAACGGTGTTAGAAAGGCAAAACACCATGCTTTACATTTAAATCTAAAAAATAATCACCGAAAAAGTAAAGTGTACACCTATATGAAACTTTTTATTAATTATTTTCACATGGAACGATAAAAAAGTGAGGTGAAAATAAAGTTTATAATACACTATTTGTCTAATAAAATATGCATGTGTTTTTATTTTTTACGTTATCAGTAATTCTGGTTAAAGTTATAAAGTTTACATATTTTTGTACAAATTCAGGACTTGAAAGATGGATTCGACCGAAAATTGTACAACTCCGTCACAAAATCTTTTTTTTATTTTATCGATTAGTCTTAATGAAATATCTTGTACTTTTCTGTTATTATAATTAATAAAGAACCCTTTTGGAAAACATATACAGCAATACATCTCTATAAATATGTACGCGCATAACTTCCGAACACTGCACCAAATTGGATAATTCTTTTGGCTTTGTGTTCGTTATTGCCAGGACTAGGTTTGTATAAAAGAAACGGTGAGCTCTGGCATAATGTAATTTGTATAAAAAAATTGCAATAGGTGGCACGCGAGCTGTTTGAAAACTGAATGTACCGGGACTGAATGTATGGAATGCGGGAGGGGGAGGGGAATTCGGGTAGGGGATTTGCGAGAAGGAGGAGGGGAACCCGGGAGGGGGGAGGGGAACCCGGGAGGGGGGGGGGAACCTGGGAGGGTAACTCGGGAGGGGGGTTCGCGGAACGGGGGAAGGGAGGGAGCTTAGTGGGAACACGAGAGTGGAAGGGGACTCGGGAGAGGAAGGGGAGGCGGAAGGGGAACGGGACGAAAGGGAAAGAACACGCAGGGAGAAATAATTTATTTATTATATGGCATAGCAACGCATGCCGGGAACCAGCTAGCATATAGATAAAACTGAAAATATTTATTTAGGTACTTATACCACTCTGTCACATTTTCATCTAAAGTGGAAATCTGACAGAGTATTTATATCTATCGGGGACGAGAAACACGAGCTCGAATAACGAATAACAATAACAACCCACGCTTACTAAAACAGTTGAAAAAGACAAGATTTGAGATTTTTTAAAATATTTGATTAAACATCATAAAAAACAATAATCGCTGTTTCTTGATTATTTACCCTTTGAAGTTTAAAAATGGTTTTATGTTTTATGTCATCGTATCATTTTTTGTAACATTATTAAATACACGCAAGTCGAAGTGTTGGGGACTGTGATGTGTATGAAATACACTTCTGTCAACTCTGTAACGTAATTTTTTCTACAAAAATATAAACACATATTTTTTAAAACGCACACAGTCGTTACGTCTTTCGTGCAATAGATTTTAAAGTAATTATAAAATAATAACATTGGTAATTCTGTTGAATTTTTCTCCACTAACTGGTGTATATGTAGGTTAAAAAGAAGAACAACCCAAACATTGAACAGGTAGAGTAGGGGTGAAGTGTCAAGCGGTTATTCGGCTGAATGACCTGTGATGACATATGAAAGAAAAAAAATGTTTGGTTTCGAAGAAAAAAAAATTGAAAAAAAATAAACACTTCAGAAAAGCACCTATTTTTTTACACCAAATAATTTCTTGAATAAATGGTTAAGGTAAGTGAAGTAAATCCCTTAACAACCTATATGTAAATCACAATTCTTTAACTTTAACAAGATTAATTTTCACTATTTTCTAAGATTCCTTTATGAATAATCAAGGCATAAGGCTAACATGCCCTGATCCAGGGTGATGTAAGGTTCTCCGAAACGATTGCAAAAAAGAAGGGGGAGGCTCAACATCCCAAATTATAACTTAAATAGCTAAGGGCGTTAAAGGAAGAAGATGGAACAAAACATCATTAAGAGAACGATTTTCAAGGGGCGATAAAAAGGGAGCAGTAATCTTAGAGTAGGTACCTAATGAAAAGTGACCCATAAATTGCAACAAGGAGTTTATCCCATTCTCCGGCCTTTTTAGGCTGTTTAAAATTTCGAAAAAGCGGAATTTCGAAACTCATTATTTTCTTTTCAATGTTGTAAACCTTTTTTGTAACGTCTTAACCCCTCGGGCTTCGGCCATATATTGACAGAGGGTCAACGTATTTACGTTTTGCAATAAAATTCAAATATATGGAAAATTTCTGAATGTGTCGGAAAACTAAAAACTGTTTTTAAAAGGTGATGAAATACGCTTACAAATTTAATTTATAATCCTACTAATATTATAAAGGTGAAAGTTTGTATGGATGTATGTTTGTTACTCTTTCACACAAAAACTACTAAATAGATTTAAAAAATTCTTTCACTAATAGAAAGCTACATTATTTGCGAGATCTATAGGCTATATGTATTGGTAAGCTCTGGCGTTATGAATAATCTCTAGCGTTATGAAATTATTTTTCATACGTTTTCTGTCGTTAACAAAATCGATTTATTGCAAACGCCAATTGTCGCCTTGGAAACGATGTTTTTTTTAAATTAGGTTACTATGGACATCCCTTTGATGTTAAAATTCAAATACGTATAAAATACTAATTCCTACTTTACTGAATGGATTTTAATGAAACTTTACAATAATATAAGGGGGTTGATGGGGAAGTGGAGTGTGGGGAGGGGTGGGGAAGAGCGGGGAGGGGAGGAAGGGAAGGGGGAGGGGTGGAGGAAGGGGTGGGTGGAGGGGGAGGGGTGGGGAAGAGCGGGGAGGGAAGGAAGGGAAGGGGAGGGGTGGAGGAAGGGGTGGGTGGAGGGGGAGGGGGGGGGGTTGATGGCGAAGTGGAGTGTGGGGAGGGGTGGGGGGAGGGGGAGGGGGATTGATGGGGGAGTAGAGTGGGTAGAGGGAAGGTGGAGCAGGCTGAGTGGAAATCCCCTAATACCATGCGAGCGAAGCCGCGGGAAAAGACTAGTTCAAAATAAACATGTAATTTTTGAAATATAAAAATTTTGCATTCAATCATAAAAAAGTTTTAAAAAGGCTTTTCTTACGTTTTTTTAAATTAAAAAATAAAAACATGTACATATTTTAATCGGCAAATGTATTATAAACGTTATTATGAAGTAAAAATAATTAATAAAAAATTCTCATTTATGTTTCTTGGTCTAATTTTTTTATTATTTTGCGGTTAACTTTTTGATCATATTTCTAACCATAAACCAAGGGAGACAAAACCATTTCCATGAGACTTACACGATGTGTTACGAAAACTGAATAAATAACTTATTATCCGGTATCCGGCAGGATTTTAAATTTAGGCCGGATAAGCCAGATACCGGATAGTTGCCAAATATCCCTTTCATTTTTAGTTTCTACATATAATAGTGAGTTCTGACATCATGAAATTATGCGTTGCTTAACATTCAACCGTTTATAAATTAGAACATAAATTCAGGACTAGATTCGCGCAACGACGGGTTAATAGTTCCGAAATTTAACAATAAGTACGGACAGAGAACGTTTGAATACATTGTACCGAAGATATTTAATTTATTACCTGACACTATAAAGCAATGTAATTCTATGAATAAGGTTAAGAGCGTTTAACCAGCCAGCGGACGAAAATCCACATTTCGTCGAAAGTTGTTCTTCCGATCGTGCAGGGCGGTTACAATGAAAAAGATTGATTATTCTCCGTACCAGCTTTTTAAAATTATAACTCAATATCGAATTTATTTCAATACAAATTAGCTTTAATTTATACCTTCATCCAAAAATGCTGAAAGGCGTGATGATAAAACTATTAAAATAGTGTACTTTTTGTAGTTATTTTTTGATTATAAGTATTTATCATTTTTCAATAATGTCTAAATTTAATAAGAATGTTAAAAAAATCTGAAATATATTAGTTTGTAAGTGCGCAAATAAATACACAAATGGACCAATTTTCATCAAGAAACACATGTACGTACATATTTTTTAATGATTTTATTGAAACAAAAATTAAAATTCTAATACATAACTTTGCTAGATAATGTATTGATTTATTTTACTGCATGATTACATTATTTGAAATGGGTGTGGTATAATACAAAAACTTTTTTGAAAATTTAACAAATCTGCCAACGACCTATGGAATAACCTTATTACACTAAAAATTAAAAAAAATTCTAAAAATTTATTACTTAACTATGCTAGATAAAAGAACAATCTTTCGAAATCCATTTATAATTTTTTGTGGAAAAGAGTCAATACGTCTAAAAACTTTTATGAAAATGACGTATTTCTGGCTTTCTCTGGTAATGCCCTCTTAAATATATGGTGAAAAATTGGCTATCGGAAAAAAAATATTTATGATATGTATGAAAAAATGTTGAATCTATAGATATAAGATGTAAATTTTAAATTTTGAAAATGTAAATGTGTTGACAAGCCAATTCGATTGGCTTAGCAGGACTTGTTTGTTGATTATATTTATTATCTATTCTTTCAATTAAAAATAATAATAATAAAATAAAAAAATAAAAAATTGCGATGTAACTTTGAGGATTTGATATACGCGTGCCCGCGATGGTTTCTAAATTTACTGGTGAGTTCTGGCATTAATGAAATTTGTATAAAAAAATTGCAATAGGTGGCACGCGAGCTGTTTGAAAACTGAATGTACCGGGACTGAATGTATGGAAAGCGAGAGGGGGAAGGGAACTCGGGAGGGGAGTTCGCGGGACGGGGAAAACGGGAGAGGGGAATGGGGAGAGAGAAGAATTCGGAGTGGGAACGCGTGAGGGGAAGAGGACACGGGTGAGGAAGGGGACGAATGAGAAAGGACACGCAGGGAGAATCAATTTCTTTATTAAGTGGCATGGCAACGCACGCCGGGAACTCGCTAGTATGAGATATAATAAGACTGTGACTTTATAATAACCTACTAATTTTCATGTAATATTTATAACAAACAGATTTTTACCTATCTTTCTTCTTCTTTTACTAGTTTGACTGCCTCCGTGGTTGAGTGGTTACGATCTTTGGCTACTCTGCATCGCGGATTCAAATCCCAACTTAAAGTAAAATTTACGTTATCTCACGTATTTTTGTCCGTGAACACTTTTTTTCCTTTAACTCCCGATACGTACATCTAAAATTTCCAATAAAGCTCCGGAACCGAAAAGAATTTCCTTCCAGCATTACCTACGTCGCTCATCGTTTGTCGCTATTTTCAAAAAAAGATAAAAGCCCGGGATTTTTGTCGTCAAATTTACGATGGCGACATTGAATGGAGGTTTGACGACAGTCCTGACCGAAACGTCGTAATATTCTCCCGACGGAATCATTTAAGTTTCCGATAAAATAATGTGAAACGATCTTGATTTTACGCGACAAGGATTAAAAAGATTCCCGAAGATATTGCAAATATATTTTTACAAAAAATGATAAATCATGTCTAAGATTTTATGTACCTTCTAAAATTAATTAAAATCCTAAGCTAATTAGACTGAAGAGACAGCATGTAACGTCTGTACCTTTTTATAATGCATTGGGATAGCGAAATTAAAGTATATACTTAGACTGTATTATCCTCAGTGGCGTAGCGTAGGTGGCACGGGGGGGGCGGCCCGCCCGCGTATTTACAAAACCTATACCGATTCAGTCGCGGTAACGACAATTTACATTTTAAATATATCTCTATATTGGTTATTTTTTATCACATTATTTCTAAATATATATTTAAAAACAAAAATTGTTCTAAAATCTAGATAAAATAATCTTTCTGATGTATATATTAGAAATTAATTATTTTATTTCTAAATATTTAAATTTTAATATTATTCCCATATATTGTAAATACACCTATATATTGATAATTTTCTATCACTTTGCAAAAACAAAAATTGTTCTAAAATCTAGATAAAATAATCTTTCCAATGTGTATATTAAAAATTAATAATTTTATTTCTAAATATTTAAATTTTGATGTTGAAAATTTAAAGCGACTGAAACGCGGTAGGGATTGTAAATACGCGGCCCGCCCCGGGCGGCACTTTTAAGAGGGCGGCAAATTTTCACGATAAATAATAATATTATCTTGGAAAAATTGAAACCATTTCAAATCATTATTTGAAAATGTTCTACGGTACTTTCGTTTACATACGGTTTTGTGTTCAGAATACAACGATAAATTAAATAAGGATTTGCAGATTCATCGTGCATCGAATGAAGCTTTATATTAGTTACATAATGCTGTCAAATTTTGAGAAATATATAGTTGCGTGTGTAACTATTATTTGGGGACTCTAACGCAGAATCAATCAATCAACTTTGGAGAAGAATTTATGAACATGATTTTCGTTGAAAGAATACTCGTCAAATGTGATTATTAAAAAATCCAGCTTGTTTATAAATAGATCGTAATAAAAAATAGGTTTTCCAGTTACAACCCCCCCCCCCCCCCCCCCCCCCCCCACCCGCCGCTTGAAGTACCCAAATAAAGTGGTTCTGGGTGTAGTTTTAACTCACCACAAGCAGATTTAATTAAAACCAGTTTTGTGTTCAGAATGTAAGTGCTAGCAGAATCAAAGAAAAACCCTTTTCATGTTCGGAGTGTAGTTTTGATACACCGCATATTTAGTTTAATTTAAACCAGTTTTGTGTTATCAATATAACAATAAGTTGCCGATTCATCGTATACCGAGTGAAGCTTTGCGTTTGAGTTACATTCCATATGTATGTGTGATGAAGATGCGAAATTCTATTACAGGATTTCATTCACGATTTCTGAGAACAGTTATATATATATATATATATATATATATATATATATTTATGTCATACCACATTTTGTGGCTCATCTTAGAAGAAGCCACTTAAGTTGCTCATTCTTTCGCATGTAATATATACTTACGTAGATGAAGTACCAACATGCTGTCTTTTAAATTTTGTTTAAAATATGGTCAGCTATAATATGTAATCAAAAATTATGTTTATTTATTAAAAAAATATATCTTAAAATAACGTGCATTCCTTGATCTATTTTAAGAACACACTTACCGCATCAAGCTACGTTGCCAAGTTTAATGTTACCAATATAGTCACATATGTAGGTAGGTTGACAGAACAGTTTGGATGTTGCTTGTTGATTATTCACACATATTTATCATTTCTAGCGGCCGTTTTTGATTATTGGCGCGTTTTTTTTAAATTGTAGTATGATTTGCTAATTAATATTGTTATTTATTTGGTGTTTACGGTTGTTTTTTTTTTGTGTTAAGGTTTATTTTATTATTATCATAAATAAAATTAGGTATTTAAATACATATTGGTGTAGTTTCTTTTATGTGCTACATAATTATTTTATCTTAGTTTTACTAGTGTTTTCGAAAAATTATGAATAAACTTATTAGAAATATATTACATAATTTACTTTATTCATTGATTCGTACGTTTCTTTAAGTTGTCACCTCCGATCTATATGGATAAAATCGATCTAAAAGAAACTAACTAACTAACCATCACGCCGTTTCCCGCAGGGGTAGGCAGAGAGGACGGACCGCCAAACAACTCGGTCTTGGCACACACTCTTTGCCTCACTCACATTCATACATCGTATCATACATTCTCTTCTATTATTCTGACTTTTGACACGGCCCGACTCAAGTATCTGATTCACTTGATCGTGCCATGTCTTCCTCGGGCGTCCCCGACTTCTTCTACCATTCACATTTGCATCATATATTCTTTTTACACTACTTTCTTCGCTCATTCGCTCTACGTGCCCAAACCATCTGAGGGTCCCTTTCTTAATTTTGCTCATTATTAAATTATTATTATTATACTTAGTTGCTATCATATTTTACAATTTACAAATAGAGACGGACCGCCAAATAATATTAATTGGTTAAATTGTATTTTTTCTCGCATTAGCACCACACCTGATAAAAAATCCCTCAGTGTCTTTGTCATCTTTGGGGATGCTGTGTGGAGGGTTTTTTTTAGGGAAAGGAAGAAGAGGAAGTTCTGTAATGAAATAATTTGGTATCTTAACCGTAAATCCAGAACTAAATTTTGTATGAAATAGGCCGCGAAGAAGTTTCTCTTTTCAAGAGCAATTATAATACTCTTAGAAGAAGTCGGGGACGCCCGAGGAAGACATGGCACGATCAAGTGAATCAGATACTTGAGTCGGATCATGTCAAAAGTCAGAATAATAGAAGAGAATGTTTGAGACGATGTATGAATGTGAGTGAGGCAAAGAGTGTGTGCCAAGACCGAGTTGTTTGGCGGTCCGTCCTCTCTGCCTACCCCTGCGGGGAAACGGCGTGATGGTCGTCTCATACATACTCTTCTATTATTCTGACTTTTGACATGGCCCGTCTCAAGTATCTGATTCACTTGATCGTGCCATGTCTTCCTCGGGCGTCCCCGACTTCTTCTACCATTCACATTTGCATCATATATTCTTTTTACACTACTTTCTTCGCTCATTCGCTCTACGTGCCCAAACCATCTGAGGGTCCCTTTCTTAATTTTGCTCATTATTAAATTATTATTATACTTAGTTGCTATCATATTTTACAATTTACAAATAGAGACGGACCGCCAAACAACTCGATCTTGGCACACACTCCTTGCCTCGTTCACATGCATACTTCGTCTCATACATGCTCTTTTATTATTCTGACTCTTGAAATGGCTCGACTCAAGTATCTGATTCACTTGGTCGTGCCATGTCTTCCTCGGGCGTCCCCGACTTCTTCTAGCATTCACATTTGCGTCATCATATATTCTCCTTACACTATTTTTCTCGTTCATTTGCTTTACATGCCCAACCAATCTAAGCGTCTCTTTCTTAATCTTACTCGTTACGCTTACATCAGGCTTACATTATGTGCGGATCATTATTATTCATTTCGGTCTACTTTCATCATTTCTCTACCAGTTCCGAGCCTCACAGCGAAGCATTAGGGTAGGTACCAGCACTCCATTATGGACGGCTAGCTTCGCTTCTTTCGATAGTTTTTTAGACCGGGGTAATATAATTACACTAAGAACAGTTTTACTCTGTATCTCAGTTGTCTTTTACACCATATACTCAATAATTTTGGTAATCATAGAAAAACTATTTGCTTATCGATCTGTTTTTAAAACTGTATATTGCATTGCTAGTTTTTTTAATATAAAATAATTTCTATCAAATTCCGGCAAAGTATCTGTAGCCCTCCCCCTCTCCGCCACGCATCGCATAGCGTTACCCCGTGCCTACAAACTGAAGATTCCACGGACTGGTAGCGGATCGGTAATAGTTGCATTTTAATAAAAAGGGAAGTGTCATAATAATTGAATCACGCTAGCTTCCTTAATATCGCTTTTACTTTTTTACTTTACTTAAGTTGAAAATGGGCGTTGGCGTAACTTGACAATTCAAGCAATAATAAGCAATTTCTAAGTTATTAATGGAAAGGACTACATCCCGTTCGCTTACACTTTGCATTTCATATGATCTTTTTACAATGCTTAAATATTTGCGTGCCGGTACTAGATGATTCCGTCTGGGACATTTCCGGTAAAATATTGAATTTACCATTTTTAGAAACATCACTCCAATTATACCCGTCTCTGTTTGTCGTGTGAAATAAAAATATATCAGAAAGAGACAATCATTATTGTTTAATTGGTTGAAGGAATTTGTAAAAATGAACTCCAACATTGTACAGGTGGTTTAAGTCTACATTGTATAAATAGTCTTAAATTGGGTTTTCGGTTTTAATTGCTAACTTGTTTAGATTAGGTGGTAATATTCATCTGGGAGGCGGATATGTGTACCGCCGCCCCGAGAACCATTATTGGATAACCAACACCTTTGCCATAGAGGCAGGGCTGGGCAAAATACATGCATTACTGTAATTAAAATACAAATTACAAAATACTTTTTCGCATGTATTTAAAATACGAAATACAAAATACTTTCAAGTCGTGTATTTGAAATACAAAATACAGTATTTTAACCATTTTTAAATTTCAAATACAAAATACAAAATACAAATTACAAAATACATTTGGTTTAGGTAGAACCTTTGGTTGCAATAAATTGTCGTAAGTGCCCATATCTAAGAGTGCGTTTCCATTGAAGCAAAGCAGAGCATAGTGAAACAGAGACGTGCTAAAATTGACTAATCATATTGCTCAGGACACACATCTCGTCTCCGCTCCACTTGTAAAGATTTGTGGTATAGGACTTAGGTGTTAGATTATAATAATTATTATTATAATAACACTAGCTGGTTCCCGGTATGCGTTGCACTGCAATATTCAAAGAAATAAATTGTTTCTCCCTGCATGTCCTTTCCCGTGCGTCCCCGTTCCCCTACCGCTTCCCTTTACCCTCTTGCATTCCCCGTACACCTTCCCTGCCTACCCTCTCCCCTCTTCCGCTCCCCCATCCCGCCAACCCCTCCCGCGTTCCATATATTTAGTCCCAGAACATTTTTCTATATTATAAAAACAATCAATAAAATCTGGTACCTAACATAGGTACCTATTTAAAATATCTATAATTTTAAAAATCCAATGAAAATTCTTTGGTTACAAAAAAACAGCTGCCTGCTAAATTTATTTTCATCTAACGCGCGAACTGTCAAACGTGCGTAGTTAAAATAGTCGTTAAGTTTTCTGAAATTATCCCATTTTCTGCGTAATTTTCTTAATTTTTCTTTCCGTAAGAACCTTCTAAAAGTATAAGAAAACTTTAAAAAAATGAATGAAATAGGTAAAGTCATTTTGAAGTTATGGCGTGACCAAGGGAAACAAGGATTCATTTTTATATATAAATGGATGACATTTGTGTAGCGAAGTTTTGTGTTATTTCACTTCAAGTGCGCTCTACAGTAGTTAACTTAAAAACATTCTAGTATTCAGTCCAATATTTTATTTCTAGTATTCAGTCCATTATTTAATTATTCCAATAGTGCTCGATCAAAAACTGGGCGTACTGTACAAGGCCCGCAGATACTTTAATAGTACACAACTGCTAACCCTGTACAAATCACAAGTGCGCCCCACGGTTGAATTTGGCAGCCACCTCTGGTCTGGAGCTCCAAAATACCTGAAAAATACCCTCGACTCTATGCAGAAACGGGCGGTCCGTTTAATAGATTCTCCCATCTTAAAAGACGGATTGCAATCTTTAGAGCACAGGCGTCGAGTTGGAATGCTATCCTGGTTCTACCGGTATTACAATGGAAGATGCTCCGAGGAACTAGCATCATTGATCCTTTCGGCACCGGTGCATAGTCGGGAAACACATTGTACACGGTTGACATTTGTCACATGAGAACGGGTCATTTCTTCGACTCGTTCTTGTGTTCAACAGCTCGGCTGTGGAATGATTGCCGGCCTCTGTGTTTCCTCCTTCCTACAACATGGGTCTCTTCAAGACCAATGTTCATTCCTTTCTCTCCTCAAAAAGACCCTCCACACAGCATCCCAGATGACATAGGCCCTGAGGGAAATTATTTTCCTCAGGGCCTCCTGTGTGGAGTTAATGAAAAAAAAATCTAATACTATGATACAAGAGTGTACCATACAAAGCAATGACAAGTATGATACAAAATGTACAATAACAGTGCTATTATAGCACAGGACAATAATAATAACTAGCATGAAGTAAAAAAAAATATAGTACAGTACATTATAAAGCAATTATAAGGGGGCATACATTAATTAGGTGAGCAGTTTTTCTTCCAAACTAGACTCCCCCCGCCCCTTGGTGAGATAATTTGGACCACTTCGTTTATTCTTTTCAAGTACCGTGAGATTTTGCTGGACCCCCCCCCCTCCTTTTTTGAGCTCACATAATTAATGTATGCCCCCTAAGAGAACTACAAATAATCATTAATAAAGAGTCCTATAGCAAAGGACAATAGTAGGTACAGGATTCTAGCGTTTTTAGTCTATGTATTATCTATGTGTGGTTATTTTTAATTATCATTATTAAAATCACTAAATGTATTTGAAAATGTATTTTGAAGCCTTAAGTATTTGAAATACAAATTACAAAATACCTCAGCAGCAGGTAATTGAAATACCAATTACCAAATACATTGTATTTGTATATTATTGTATTTCAAATACGTATTTCAATTACAAGTTTTTCAAATACTGCCCAGCCCTGGCCATAGGTCACTCCAAGTGGTAAGCTATGTTTGGTGACTTAGCAGGGGTGTCCGGGTTCATGGGATGAGGTTTGTCCGGGTCTTGTTGGCGGATGCGTCTACCCACCAGCTGCATGGCAGGACGGATCGGGATAGACTGTTTTTTTTACATTAGGTCAACACAGGAGGCCCTGAGGAAAATAATTTCCCACAGGGCCTATGTCATCTTTGGGGATGCTGTGTGAAGGGTCTTTTTAGGAAAGGAAGGAGAGCAAGTTCTGAAAAGGAAAAGGGATGAAGGGTAGGTAGGAATCTGGGAGTCAGTGTGTCCAGGAATCTATCCCTCCCACTGCGGTGAAAGGCTATGTTCCGAGAGAGTACGGCTGGAGAAATCAAAGGGACTCCCTCAACACTCTCTCCCAATCCATCCTGCCATGCAGCTGGTGGGCAGAGATGCATCCGCCGCCAAGACCCGGATAATCCTCACCCCATGAACCCGGGCACCCCTGCTAAGTCACCAAACGTAGCGAACGACTTGGGGTGACCTATCGCAGAGGTGATTTTAGATTTTCACGGCCATAAGTATTTTTGTTATTAGTTTTTGGGGTATTATGCCGTGTATACCTCCTTCTTTAGCCAAAGTTTCGGACAGCGTTGCAGTGTCCATCATCAGGGCAGATGTGTAATCTCTTTCAACCCATCGCCTTGCAATGCAGTGGGAGAGATGGATTCATATATCTCTCACCCGCGACCTCCGGATTCGTAGTCGAAGTTCGCAATCTCATTTTTTTTACAGTAGCTCCACATAGGAGGCCCTGAGAAAAATAATTTCCCTCAGGGCCTATGTCATCTAAGGGGATGCTGTGTGGAGGGTCTTTTTAAGGAAGGGAAGGATAGGAAGTTCTGGGAAGGAAAAAGGTATGTGGGGTGGATAGGAATCTGGGGTCAATGTGTCTAGGAGTGACGAACCTAAAATTCCATCCCTCCAAATGCGGTGCAAGGCGATGGGTCGAGAGAGTCCGGCTGGAAAGGACAAAAGGCCTCCCTCAACCAAACTCTCTTATCCGGCCCGCCACGCAGCAGGGCAGACCTATCCGCCGCCACGTCCTGGACAAACCTGATACCATGAACCCGGGCACCCCTGCTTAGTCACCAAACGTAGCAAACTGCTTGCAGAGGTGTTGGTTATACAGTAATGGTTCCCGGGGCGGCGGTACCCATACCCGCTTCCCAAATTGGAATACCTCGTTTACAATTAGTCCTTATTCAAGTCATCTTAGGTATGATTAGTCTATTGTATATTTATCGGCGTAGTCCAGCGGTAAGGCTCTTGACTCGCACTCCGAAGGTCGCGGGATTATAATTTGTGTTATTTGACAATTTATTTAGTAAAAATAATACATATATTTTATATTTGCAGCACTTTCCAGAGTGGAAGATACTCTCAGTATCGCCCTGGTGTAAGACCACCATTCAGAATTGAAATGTTGCGTGATATGGCTTTAGCCGTGTTTGGTGACCAGATCTGAATAGTCAGGAACTTCCCAACCTTCCTCTTCCCTATCTCCTTCCCCTATCCACTACGTTGTGCGATATTCATGTAAAAACAAAATAATCAAGATTTTTGAACCCTACCCTAAATCCAAAATCAAATCTAAAATCAAATTCAAAATCAAATTCAAAATCATGAGAACTGGTCGCTTCTTCGATTCGTTTTTGTGCTCAACAGCTCGGCTATGGAACGATTTGCCGGCCTCTGGGTTTTCCCCTTTCTACAACATGGGTCTCTTCAAGACCAATGTTGACTCCCTCTTCTCCTCAAAAAGACCCTCCACACAGCATATTAGATGACATAGGCCTTGAGGGAAATCGTTTTCTTAAGGGCCTCCTGTGTGGAGTTTTTTTTACAGTGAATACCGCACAAGAATCTCAACTGCTCCCGTCTGGAGCCAGTGACACCATGGAATCCCCAATTGGGGTATGTTGTGAGGCTGAAGGTAGTGGGGAGGGGAAGGAGGTGGGGAAGAGGAAGGTTGGGAAGTACCTGGCGATTCAGATCTGGACACCAAACACGGCCAAAGCCATTTTCAAGCAACGTTTCAATTTTGAATGGTGGTCTTACTTACACCAGGGCGATATTGATAGTATCTTCCACTCTGGAACGTGCCGCAAATATACTATTTATTATTTTAAATGAATTAATTGTGAAATAACACAAATTAATCAAATAAAATTTGAGACCTGCGGTTTGCGAGTCAAGGGTCTCACTCCTGGACTATGTAGGCCGTATATTGTAATTTATTTTTAAATTATTGTTTATTTTTGTTCATAACTTTTTTTTATAAAATACACCAAAACAACAATAAAACATATTTTAATTACTTCAATACAACTAGAGACAATGCTTTTGAAAAATTGTCACGCGTAAAGTAATTACCTAGGTACAGAACATTTTTTAAAATGAAAAACTTGTTAGATTTCTTAAATATGATAATATAATCCATTATAAAAATTACGTTCTACTAAAAAAACATTTAAAAAAAATAATATAACTGTATGAAAAAACATATTACATGAGTACCTAATATATTTCTGAAATTTTTAGAAAACCCTGTATAGATATCATTACATTACAACTGACTATGCTTTCAGAACGCAAAAGACAAATACAGAATGACGTAGCAAATATTTTATTTATTAAAGAAAAAACTACATAAATGTGTATTAAAATACGTAATAATATCAACCTTGTAATAAACACAAAAACAATTAACACAAAATTAATAACGATATTATAAAAGCAATTCGTAAATCAATCTCCAATTTTAAAAAAGCGCGCGAATAGCCGCTAAATATTACTCGTATAATATAATGTCTGTTCTTCTAAAACAACTAACAGTCCACAGCGAGCGCTTGACAGTAGCTACCTATGTAGATAGAATACAACATAACATACCGGCAAACATATAACATATCGCAAAAGATTCAATCTGACATAGCAATGTCATGCGATAATAGATTTTGAGGAATTTAACCATTGAGTTCAATATCGCAAAGCATTGATAAACGACTTGGAGTTTGAATGATATTGTATGACGAGAACATCCGGCAACGTCGCATGCCGTGATGTTATAGATGCGATAAAAAGTGTACCCAATTGATGTTCTAAGTATGGATGAATATTTACTGATAAAAAACGCATTCCGGAGCATTAACGGTCCACGTAAAAATGTCATTTATTCACTCAAAAATTTTTTTTACACCGTTCGACTCGTCTCATCGAGTTTGATATGATGGACTTAAAAAAAAAAAAACGATGAGCCACTAAGTGCCCAAATGAGCCAGTAAGTCGAAATGATCAAGAAGTTCCGGTAATTAAAGGACGCTTTGAGCCACTAAATGCCGTAACATAAACTTATATATATATATATATATATATATATATATATATATATATTTTCTTTTTACATTAACTCCACACAGGAGGCTTTGAGGAAAATAATTTCCCTCAGTGTTTATGTCATCTGGGATGCTGTGTGGAGGGTCTTTTAGAGGAGAGGAAGGAATGAACATTGGTCTTGAAGAGACCCATGTTGTAGGAAGGAGGAAATACAGAGGCCGGCACATTCCACAGCCGAGCTGTTGAACATAAGAACGAGTCGAAGAAACGACCCGTTCTCATGTGACAAATGTCAACCGTGTACAAATGTTGGGCACGCGTTTGGCGTGTTTCCCGACCATGTACCGGTGCCGAAGGGATCAATGATGCTAGTTCCTCGGGGTATCTTCCATTGTATTACCGGTAGAACAAGGATAGCATTCCCACCCGACGCCTGTGCTCTAAAGATTGCAATCCGTCTGTTAAGATGAGAGAATCTATCAAACGGACCGCCCGTTTCTGTACAGATATGAGGGTATTTTTCAGGTATTTTGGAGCTCCAGACCAGAGGTGGCTGCCAAATTCAACCGTGAGGCGCACTTGTGATTTTTACAGGGTTAGCAGTTGTGCACTATTAAAGTATCTGCGGGCCCTGTACAGTACGCCCAGTTTCTGGGAGGCTAACTTTACTCTGGCTTCGATAGAGCCCCCATACCTGAGATAGTCACTTAGGGTTACACCAAGCATATCAATGGAGGGCCTGTTCGGAAGATTGCTTCCGTTGAAAGAGACTAGATTTTCATTTCGATCCCTTTTAGACGTGATCACACAAGATTGGGTCTTTGAAACATTAAATTCAACGAGATTATTTTTACCCCAAGAGAAAACACTCTCGAGGTAACCGTCCATTCTTTGTTTCAAAGCCATACGAGCTGTTGGAGTTTGTGAGCCCTTTGGGGGCTTGTCAAACAAAAAGCTATCATGAACTGTACTGTCATCCGCATAACAATGAATTGGTGCGCATGACAAAAGGTCGTTGATAAATTTATAGTTGAATTTATAAGCATGGTTTTATTGGAAGAGCACTTGGCACGTGGGATTATAAAAATCGGCACTTTCTCTTGGGATTGCTCTGTATGAACCATCTATGGGTCAGAAGGGATGTGTTAATTGCAGTGGCGGTTCTTCACAGGGGACAATGGGGACTGTCCCCACCAGTTACACTCAAAACCTACTAAAGGAAAAGGAAATAACAGTCGATGCGTTGTCTTCCCCAAAATGAATGAATTCTTTAAACATAAAAGTAATTAACATTTGCAGAAATAAAATACAAATAATTATTCCGGATGATTTTAATAAGGCCCTACGCGCGTACAGCGAACAATGTACGGAGCACAAAACAGCGGGTCAATTTCTCAGTGCGCAGAATCTAATGCGCACTTGGGGGACGATCCGAAGTATCCCCATACTTTCCTTGCGTTGTTTCGCGATCGTATGCAACTGCGCATGCGCAATCGTATGTGAATTCAAATACCCGCGGGGACAATTCTTTGGATCCCCACAGAAACATTTGTTTGCGAAGTTTCGGGCGGTAATCGCTCGGGTTCAAATTAGTTTGATAATAATCTTGCAAGATGAAGCTTTATTTTTATTATACTATATTGTAAATTGGCATTTATCTTTGGATATTTTATATTATTTTGTGTTTAAATATCCGACTAGCATGATTAGACCATAAAATATTTTTTTGAGAAATTTTATATTATATTCTACGGGTGGTGAGGTTGCGGTACAGTACGTAAAAAAAATATCGATCCCCACCACTAAAAAAGTGCTTGAGCCGCCACTGGTTAATTGTAACACATTTCTTTTGATTTGTAGATGGTTCAAAAACTCGACAATCGTGGAGCATTAGTTTCTATGTTCCCGATAGTTTTCACCGTTACCGACAACATAGACAGTTTTATCTCCCGGCTTGCAGAACTAACTTTCAAATGGTCGTGCCAGTCGGGAAAGCTGTCTTGTTGTAACAGAATCACTTCGAATATCGATAAGTTCAACATCAACGAAGCAAAATTTAAACGGCGAGCTTTTCTGCTTATCTCATCTAAAACTAGCAGACCCGGCCACACGTTGCTGTGGCTAACGAACAGAACGCTATTACCCAACCTTTATAAAATCCACACCACCCGCTTGCCTGCTGCCCGCTGCCTGAATTGAATATTTGAATTTCTCGGCTTTTCTCTACTATAATAACCGTGTATTATACATATAAACCTTCCTCTTAAATCATTGTATCTATTGATGAAAATCCGTTGCGTAGTTTAAAAGATCAATGCGCACATACATTTTGAGCGACTTCATTTTATAACAAACGAGCGATCGCCAATAATTATACCATGCTTGTAATGCAACACTGGATATTTGAAAAGGGAAAATCAAATACCTACTTACTCTAGGACATCTATTTTCCAATTTCTTCCATAGAACGAATTTCAAAAGTGACTATAGTACGGCCCACCAGCCGTTTTAAATCGCACAAAAATATGTTTTCTTTGAATTTCTCGGCTTTCTCTAATATAATTTACATGTATTATACATATAAACATTCCTCTTCAATCACTCAGACCTTAACATTGTCGGAAGATCCCTACAGGCTGTTAGAGAAGTGTTTGACCCTTTGGAGACTGCGGCAAGAGAGGTGGGTTTGCAAATCAATGAAAATAAAACAAAAATCATGATGCAAACCAGAACCCCTCACCGCAGAATAAAAGACAAAGTGAAATTCAAAGACAATTATAATTTCGAAGTAGTCGAAGAGTTTACCTACCTGGGCTCCATCATAACGCAGGACAATGAAGACCCAGTAGAAGTAAGAAAGCGCATTGCAGCCGCTAACAAAACTTACTTCGCGTTGCTGCCAGTGTTCAAATCCCGAAACGTCCATAGGAAAACCAAAATAACCTTATATAAAACAATTATCAGAACGGTCTTGGCCTATGGATGTGAGGCGGGAACACTGACAGCAAAGTCAGCGGAACGGCTGGACATCTTCGAAAGAAAGGTACTTCGAAGAATCTTAGGAGCGGTGCGAGAGGGAGAGGCATGGAGAATCCGCCACAATAATGAGCTCTATGATATTTACCAAGCTCCCAGACTCTCCACCCATTTAAGACTCCAAAGATTAAGATGGGCCGGAAATGTGCACCGAATGCCAAGCACACGAGTACCGAAGAAGGTTCTGACAGGACACCCGGGAGGTAAACGAAAGACGGGCAGACCTAGACTGAGATGGGAGGATGATGTCAGGAAGGATGCAAGAGAATTACTCCAGGTTGCAGATTGGAAGAAGACGGCCGAGGACAGAGGGCGGTGGAGGCTTATTTTGAAGGAGGCCAAGGCTCGAAATGGGCTGTAGCGCCATTGAAGAAGATACATATAAACATTCCTCTTCAATCACTCTATCTATTGGTGAAAACCGTATGAAAATCCGTTGCTTAGTTTAAAAGATTAACGCGCACATACATTTTGAGCGACTTCATTTTATTCTATGTAATGATGATAATGATGATAATGATGTTTAACTGATAGCCCTGAAACAAGAGAGCTAATTTGCTAACTGTACCTGCCCAGTCATTTCAAGCAAAGTTAAATTTTAAGGTAACAATAAACTCTTTACAAAATTACTCGATATATAACCAATTCCTAGATTTCTAAATAAATGCGAATGTGTGAAAAAATATACATACTTGACTTTGCTCGATTCTACTTGCTAACAATTTACATATTTTTATTCTGATCAAATATAACGTTCTGTTATTTTAACATTATTAGGTACATATTACAACATTCTATTCCTTAAGGAATCTTAAGATTCTATTCCTTATAAGATTTCTATTCCTTAAAAAGCCTCGATGACACACGGCGAGTTTACAAGCTATTATCTGGGAAATTAACTATCTGTTAGTAAACTCGCCCAGTGCCAACGTGTAACTTGCTAACTTGCAGCGACTAGCAGATTGTTAACAATCTACGAAAAAAAGTTGAAAGGTCGTCAACTTTACTCGCCTACACGCTTGCTCGTGATTGGTTTATTTATGTTTCCAACATGGCTTCCGATAAACAGCTGATTTCGACTGTCAAACATGTGAAAAATTAGTTCACGCAGGCGTCGTTATTCTTGTTACTGGCGCTAGCAGCGGCCTCAGTTTCCTACGCTTCTGAGCGAGTGGACAGTTTTGTGTGTCATCATGACAATCTCACTCGCCGATTTACCCGCTTTTAGATAGCAGCTTGTAACTCGCCGTGTGTCATCGAGGCTTTTGGAATCTTAAGAATCTTAAGAAAATCTTAAGATTTCTCATTATTTTTTTGGATGTACCTAACACATATTTGTATCATTTCGTTAAAAACTAGCTTTTATCATACATACATCATATTGTATTATGGGTGACCCGACAATACGTCCTGCGACAATTCATCCGGCGACAGTTCATCCTGCGACAGTTCATCCGGCCGACAGTTCATCCTGCCGACAGTTCATCCTGCCGACAGTTCATCCTGCCGACAGTTCATCCCGCCGACAATTCATCCGGCGACAATTCATCCTGCCTGATCATTTAGAAGATTTTTATTAAGTAAGTATGCAAAGAGGATATACGGCCGTACAACCAAAATCGATATACTTATATCTGAAGGCATCTTGAGTGGAAATCCGCTGTAAAAATATTTTTACTAAATAGGTTAGGTTAGGTTAGGTTAGGTTGTACGGCCGTATATCCTCTTTGCATACTTACTTGAAGACAAAATCTTCTAAATGATCAGGCAGGATGAATTGTCGCCGGATGAATTGTCGGCGGGATGAACTGTCGGCAGGATGAACTGTCGGCAGGATGAACTGTCGGCCGGATGAACTATCGCAGGATGAACTGTCGCCGGACGAATTGTCGCAGGATGAACTGTCATGGAACCTGTATTATGTCAGGTCTTATACAAAACTAGCATTTTATTTAAATATCGTTTAACTATTTTATTTCTGTTATTATTAAGATACTGATACCCCCTGGGTACCACTGTATCATGTGTCACTTGAATGTAAAAGCCATTTTATTGCGTTTAAATAAATAAATAAATATTTTTATACTTGTAAATTGCAATATTTTAATTAAAAATATGAAAAAAAGTGGAAAAAAACTCACTACAAACATTTTAAATCAAAATGTAGATAAATTTAAAAAATACAATTTCATAAAATTTTAGAAATTTGCAAGAAAACTGTAACTTCATTTTTCATCGTTCATACAAAAAAAGTTTACATTTAATTCCCAAAAATGTTTAATTTTGAACGCATTGCTCGCACATCTTAAAACGTTTATGGGCGTTTACCTTGTCCACTCGAAAATGACGTGTCCTACGACTTTCAACAAGATATTCTATAGGTTAATAATTTTAGAACATGTTTCTTAAAATAAGTCATATAAAATAATTTATAAAACTAATTATTTACATAGCAAAAACCATAAAATACATATAATTAACATAAATATTCGTCAAATAAGTTAGAAGAGAGGCGATTTTTTGAGTGTCCTACCCTACTTTTGCAAAATTCCGAACGCATAATATTAATGTTTACCCAGTCCCTGTTTTACATTTTGTGTTAATTTAAATGGTCATATGTTCCAAATTCATTAACATATATTAGTTTAGCAGAGTAGAGTTCAAAATAATAAAAAAAATCTGTTTTATTCTGTGCCTAAAAATGATGTATGTGGAAAATTCCTCAACGTTAAATCGATTTTAAACGAAAAATTACCTTTAAAATCATTGTGGGAATCGGTTTATTTTGATAAATGGCAACATTTGCACTATAAACAATCGCCATCTTAGTTTTGAACCGCAGTGTATGTCTCCTGTGACACGCTGAGTGGTTGGGCGTCACGTTGTGCTGTTTTTATTTTCCATTACGAACTTGGTTTTTGTTGGTAAGTAATAAAGATTTTACTTACAGCATTTGAAGGTCAATTACTTAAGTCATGTAGAATATGTCAGATAATAAGGTTTTTCAGAGCAAATCAACCCATTAACTATCAATATAAAATTAATAATGTCTCCCTCACCTCTGTCAGTGAGATTAACGATCTTGGTATTATTTTCGATTCCAAATTTAACTTTCTTCCACATATAACTACAGTAACCAATAAAGGATTAAAAATGCTAGGTTTCATTCTTCGAAATGACAGAGACTTTCAAAATATCTCTACATTAAAAATCCTATATTCCTCTGTAGTTCGAAGTCAAGTCGAATATAATTCTTCTATTTGGTCCCCTCACTACAAAATCCACTCCGATTCCATTGAAAAAATTCAACATAAATTCTTAAGATTCATTAACTATAAACTTGGTCTACCAATAGAATCAATAAATTACAATCACTTGTTGAAAGAATTAAACTTACTCAAACTTTCAGATAGAAGACTTATTTCCGACTTGACTTTTATTTTTAAAATTGTTAATGGTATTATAGACAGTCCTGAATTATTAAACCTAATTACCTTCCACATACCTACTAGAACTACTCGATCCAAAATTCTTTTTAATTGCAACAAAAATATCAGGACTGAGTCATTTAGATACTCGCTTATACCTAGATTGCATGCAGTTGGCAATGCTTTCTCAGAAGTAGTAGATATGTTCAACTGCACTGAATACAGTTATAAGAAGGCTATAATATCATACCTCAATCACATTAATTAATGTTAGGTATAATAGTATTCGTCTGCACAGCGTCTATATCATACTCTATAGATTCCAAACTACTTCATTTATATCAACTATCAGACAGACTAGTAAATGTATAATTTTTTGTCAAAATTATTATTTTTAAACCAAGGATTTATTATTGATTCTCTAACTGACAGCCCTGAAAGGCAGAACTAATTAGCAGTAGTTTTAGTGGAGTCATTTCAAACTGCAGTAATTTCAACTGAAGGTAACAATAATATCATTATACTAAGTTACTCCATTTTAGCCAAATCCTAGAATCCAACAATATGTACAAACAAAAGTAAAGTAGGTATATTATACTTGATGTTGAGAACTATTCTAAGTCACCGTTATTTACATATTTTTACTCTGCATGACATTTTGTATCCTATTACTAAATTTTAGTTGTTATCATACATATGTACTTTGTTTAATGTACTTTTTTATCGTAGTAATTACCCTCCTGTGTACCACTGTGTATTATGTATCACTGTATTGTAATAGCCATTTTATGGCGTTGGAATAAATAAATAAATAAATAAATATGATTAAATATGCCAATTAGTGAAATCGGTCTTAAAAATAAGTGCTTTTTGAGTTTGTTTCTATTCCGGCATCATACGGCACATCCAAAACACGACGTGATGTACTAGTGGAACGCAAAATGTGACGTAATGGCATATATTATTAAAAAAAAACATCGCTTGTGATTTATTAGGTAGCTTTGGTTTTCAGAAAAAAATATGAGAAAATTAATAACATTATTTTTTCGACATGAGGTCTACTGTTCACAGAACTGCCAGTATTAACATCATCATTCTGATTACAGCCTAATTCCATAATTAGCTTAACTAACACATTGCTAATTAGAGGGTAGCCAGTTAAGTACCCGCCACTACTAGTTAACTAACTTCCCTTCACTATTCGGGGAACAAGTAAAATTTATGGAATAGCCCAGTAATAATAATTGGATTATGTAACGGACATTATTTTTGGGTTTACCGCCCAAGAGTCTTAACTGTTCCCAACCATCTGGAGCCAGTAGGGCTATGGCTTCCTCAATTAGTGTATGTTGTGAGGCTGAAGGTAGTGGGGAGGGGTAAGAGAGGGGAAATAGGATGATAGGGATGTAAAGATAAATGAAAACGATACATTTTGGTTTCCGTGGCAACAATGCTCTTAGTATGTTTATTTTTCGCAAAAAAAGGCTGTTAGATAAAATGTATTTATTTGACATGTATTTTTTTAAATAGGAAATTCGAACTAAAGAGAGTGCTTTGTGCCGATAAACAGTCTTAATAATATAATACTAGCAGTTAAAACGTGTTAAAACCCGCTCCGCAGGGTTTTGCTGCTAGGCCCTGCGGGTGGCTTTTACTTCGGCTTCGCCCAGTTAGTGTTGGTGACCATTTTATAAATCCGTAGGAAATGGTTCCAAAAATAGCCCATTCCTCGGATCCACTGTCATCCAGTGATAGCTAGTCACCGGGACAAAATAATGGGGACAGGAAATGACATCTTGCGTGATACTATTATTATTCACAAGTCTAAGTCCATATCCGAAGAGATACTCAAATTCACAAATTCGTATTAATTATACCTAAGGCGAGCACGTCCCCATGCGACCTGCTGACGAAAGTGGCGACATCTTTTAATAAATTCTTGAATTCAAAGCCGAATTACAATGGTAGTTTACGCGCTATTACGCGCTTACAAGTGTTATTTGTAGCGCGGCGCCTACGGCGTGGTGTCAGACATACTACCATATTAATACTGTTCGATACAGAAGAGTGCGTATAAACATAGACCAATTTTATTGATGTTTACAGATAGTGTTGGCAACTTACGGAGATGCCCGCTTAACGGAGAGAATGAGGAAAATCAAAGAGAGCCGACTTACCCTTTTTTCTTTGCTTGTCTAAATTTCGCTGGTTCATCACATTAACCACGAAACTCGCGAGCTCACGATGGTTTTTTTTTAACTTTTTCGACAAGATATAACGTAATCACGTAAACTCGGCTCCTTAACTCTCTCGCAGCCAATTGGGGCCGACGGTAGACCCCAAAATAACTAAACTTCTTATATCTACTTAAATACATGTAATAATATTTTTAGTATTTTAGGTATTTTAAAATATTTTGTCAAATATAAATAATATTCCCTGGCCAATAAATGGACAAATAATAAAAAAAGAAAAAGGAATTTCTATGGTTTAAATGCCCAAAAAAATTACATGGGGTCGTCGGCCGACCCACGTGGTTATTTTTGACATCTTGGCCTGTCGAGAGTTAATCAACTCTCGCAATAGGTATGTGTTGATAGGAAGATTATTAAAAGTGCCTTGAAAACTAACAAAATTTTTCTTCTAAATAACTAACTAACTAACCATCACGCTGTTTCACCGCAGGGGTAGGCAGAGAGGACGAACCGCTAAACAACTAAGTCTCGGTACGCATTCCTTGCCTCATTCACATTCATACATACTCTTCTATTATTCTGAGTCTTGAAATTACCTGACTTAAGTATCTGATTAACTTGATCGTGCCATGTCTTCCTCGGGCTCCCCGACTTCTTCTACCATTCACATACTGTTTTATAACGCTGGTGGGTTTCATTCGTTTTGTGCTCCGATCGATATACGGAATCGGAGAAATCCAGATTTTTGGAATTCCGCACATTAAGTGTACCTACCTACACAGTGGACATTAGTCAAGTACCGCAATATCGCCAGTCTATCAACAACCATTGTAACCAATCGTAACGTCGCATTTCGCTCAACTTTGAAATGTTATTTTTATCAATCGGAAGTGTGTAATATGAAGCATTATATCGCTGTTTTCATCGAATGCTTTATGTGAACCGCTTAATCGTCTCGTGACTCAAACTTCATCGTGGTTTTAATAACCGATCAGAACAATCTTATCGTACGCCTTTGGATACACCTGTGACCGTCGCCGAATGGAGATCAAGCCACGAGACACGACAGTGAGTATTGCTTAATTGTGTATACCGGATCTTGTTTGGTGATCGGGCATAATTCTTATCGAAATCCATAAGCGTTTTAAATAGCAAGGAGTAGCCGCAAAGTTACTCTCACCCCCGTGCGTCGTCACGAAACACATACTATGCGTTAAAGTCATTTATTTATTTGTACTGGGTTTCACAGATGTTCACACTTACGTGAGAACAATCCAGTTATAAAACTCAGTTATTAAACAATTAAATACAATTAAATACAGATACATAAAATTAGAAAAACAAAAACATCACAAATAAAAATACATAATTATATACAAGCTCACTCAAGTAACACACTACAATGAGTAGCAAGAGATATGAGCAATACGCGAGGCATGTATAGAGAGACAATTGACACAATATAATAAGTTAGTATTTTTTAACAGCGCTAGAACTTTTTTTGAATACGTACAAATTATTGACGAAAATATCTACTTCAGCACACTCTAGTTATATAGTCGATACATCTGCATCAGAGGGCTAAAGTAGGCGATATTATTTTTAAATGTATTCATGTGAAAAATGTTATGGCGTCTTAAACAATGCGAATTGGGGACATTTATTTCAATGCTGCTAAGACATAATGTAGTATCAAGATGGCCGTGAATAATTTTATGCAAACATAAAAATTGTTCAAAAACTAATAATAAAAATTATACTAAAAAAACCTCCAGACTTCCCAACTGATCGCATATTCGAAGAATTCAAAGTTCCAACATTTAAAAACTTATTTATAAAAAATTCAATTGTACAAATTATAAAAGAAAAAGATAAATACGCATTCATAACTGAAAATCGTACTAGACTTAAACATGTATTTGTGTGCCCCAAATTAAACACTTCTTTTGCCCAACACCATTATACTCACCAAGGAAAATTCTTTTTCAATAACCTACCAATAGAAATCAGAAGCATTAGGAACAAAGTTCAATTGTTGAACTCCATCAAAAAGTATTTTAGAGAATGTCACACTAAAAATCATACTTGTTTTTCTTCTTACTGAATACATATATTTTTGCATATTTTAGTTAACGGGTCTGATTGCCATGTGTCTGTATTAACTGCACCTATATATATATTGAAATACATGACTATAGTAAATAGTAATTGTACTTATATGAAATGTATTAACTGTATTAACTGCATTGTATTAACTGTACACGTGACTGTATTTGTACATAATATATGAAATGTCGACTCTTCTTCCATCCACAAGCTAAGGCTTTTAATGGAAGACCAGTAAAATTATAATATGCAGCAATTTTAAGATAAACAAATAAATAAAAAAAATAAATAAATAAAAAAATACATAAAAAAAAATATATTAGATCAGTCAATTGCCTTCTAGTTTTAAGCGTATCAATCTTGAAGTAATCATGATCTGAGATGGTCATGTAGTCCACATTTGAAGGATAACATTCTTAGTAATTTTTTTAACTGATTCTACAATGTGTTCATATTTGCCGTAATGTGGATTCCAAATAGTGCTTCCATATTCAACTTTACTTCTAATTAAAGCATTGTTAAGAGTTAGAATTGATTGAGGATCTCTGAAAGGTTTATATATTCTGTGAATAAATCCCATCATTTGTAATCATATTATGATATTCTGATCCGTCATTTGTTGGACTGTCAGCCCTCCAACTTTGACTTTTGGGATATCCTGTATAACGTCTGTAAAAATGTTAGGTCTTCACTCAGGAGAAATCTGTGGGACTGGTTTTTTATAAATGAAGCACTTTTTTTATAACTTAATTTCTTGATTTTTATTGTTATGATTTGATAGTTACAGTTGACGACAATAACTTTCCCCGCCCAACGGACAAGGGTTAATGGTATTTTAAATTCTTAGTGCAAGTTTTTGTAAAGAAGTAAGTTAATTTCACCGATGCAAGCCTTTTTATAAAGGTACTTACCTTGTCTGTTGTGGGAGAAAGAGACAAAAATAAATGATTCTATTAGAGACATCTGACGAACAAATCAGACAACCCTTTTATTGCAATCCAACCCTTGATGGTAACTCTTAACTCCATAATTAGTTTGAATCCTGGGTTTAAATCTAAACAACGTCGTTAAATGTATTTTTTTGTTGAATTAGTTACTTCCCCAATAGTTATTTGATCTATAGATACCTACAGATTTGAATGAAAAATCCAATTTACTTAATGTTTTGACTCCTGGTACTGGGCCAAGCCATTAAAATTGATTTATCTGTTCAAAAAAGATTTTCAATATTTGTAAATGTTTGATTAATTTCAACAGAAGTAAAGGTCAATTTGGACTTACAAATTGGGCACAAGAACAGACCACTTCATTCGTTTTATTGCTTCAGTGGTGCGTCCGTTACATAATTTTAAAACAATATTTTCCAATGGAAATATCTGGACGGCTTTATCAAATGTACTCGTAGATGGTTTCCGTAAAAAATATATTTTACTAAAACGTCTTAAAAATATGTCTCGTGGAGAGATATCGCCTTCATGCACAGAAATAACATACACAGGATGGTCAATGGAAAACCAAAGGTGACTTCAAGTAAGGAAGAATTATAAATTTTTTAAGTGAAACTTCTTTAGCCTCGTTGTGATTTTAAATTAGGATGAAACGTGCGTCAAAAGTGCGTCAATAACTAGTGCGTACGCAGGTCCTCGGTTCTAATATAATACGGCAAATTCACGGCTAAGCGCGAGCCTCCGAGAGCGCAGCGCCTGACTCTCAGCACCCAGAGAGACATCCAGGGAACGGAGGTTCGAATCCTACCAAATCCAAAGAAATAACACTTTTTTCTAAAATCAATATCCAATCTTCAAACCACTTTAAAATAAACAGGCAAAAGAAAAGAAAGCGACATCTAGCTACTTTCTAGTTTCACTTCTATCGAGTTAAGAATTGCACACTCTGATTTTTTGTATTTTTTGTGTAAAATATATAGGAACGTATTAATTTTATCAATGACTAGCAATTTCCTGGCATGCGTTGTAATGCCACTTAACAAGGAAATTGATTCTCCCTGCGTGTCCTTTCCCATTCCTCCAGTTACCCTTTCGCCTCCCCTTCCTTGCATCGAAAAAAAATCGAAATTCTTAAGGTTACATATTTAATACCTCCTAATATGTGTAAAAGATATATTAAACTATCAACAAAAAAAAATAAGTAACCAGTTTGTTTAGAAATAATCTACTTTATAAATGCAATTCGAAAACTAGGAAAAATCAGACTCTAAAGAATTGGCCCCCAGTACCGACCATTAAATTGGTAACCATTTATACAATATAATATTCGCAAATATACTGATATTAGATAGCTCTGATAAATTTGCACAAGCCTCGTGGACCAAAATCTTAGTTTCCACACTGTATCCAATCCTCTTCATGAGTTTTAAACCGGATCTCTGAAATTCAAAAATCACCGACACAATTTTAATTACGTAGCGTAAATCCATTAGGCGCAACAGAAATCTTTGCACTGGCAGTAAACCGGTCGCGACAGGTCGACGCCACGCGAGGCATATACTTGCGTAAGCATATCGAACTAACGGCCGGCGAAGTCCAGCGGTAAGGCTCTTGACTCGCACACCGAAGGTCGCGGGATCGAATCCCGGCGTGGAAAATAAATTTTATTTGATTAATTTGTGTTATTTGCAACACGTTCCAGAGTGGAAGATACTCTCAGTATCGCCCTGGTGTAAGACCACCATTCAGAATTGAAACGTTACTTGAAATGGCATTAGCGGTGTTTGGTGACCAGATCTGAATAGCCAGGTACTTCCCCACCTTCCTCTTCCCTATCTCCTTCCCCTCCCCACTACCTTCAGCCTCATAACATACCCCAATTGGGGATGCCATAGTCTCACTGTCTTCAGACAGGAGCAGTTGGGACTCTTGTGCAGTATTCATATATAAAAAAACAGCCATAAAAATCTTGGCGCCATCTATTGTGGGATTATAGAACTTGAGGCTGGAGGCCGGCCGGTACTGGAGGACTCTCCCATAATCTATCACCAATAAAGCACGCATCATACCGGCTGCGCCAGTGTATTATAACTCCAGATAGGTATAAAAATAATTAAAAAATAAAACTCTGGGATGTTTCCAAGTTGTCCAACTGAACGCCATTAAAATTACAATTTGGTAACTCAATTAACAAATTGGGCAAAATGGAAATTAGAAAGAGCCTAAATTCGAATTTAAATATTAAAAATAATCGAAAAATTATTTTTAATGGCCCATTATTGAACTTCTTCCCTTTGTAAATTGTGCCCTATTGTCCCCCCTTCCCCCTTCCTACTCCGACCTTTCCATTTACATTAAGCCTTACTCATCATATAACCGTACCACGACTCTCTAGCGTCGCGTTAGCTACACAGTGGAGTAAGCCTACACTGCTCAGGGTAAAATTCTTTACTCATCATCATAATGTTTCTCGACAGCTGTTATGATTTTTTTACGGTAGCAACACTGCTCCAAAGCTCAAAAACGCGGCCAATTTAGCATTTCGCGGCGTGTTGCCAACTTCACGTTTATTCATACGTCAACATCAGTCAACACAACGTTGACTTTGGTAAATCTATATTTAGACCTAAAATCTCCTTCCGTGAGTGCCGCAAATGGATCGTACCTTTTTTTAAACCTTTTCCGTTGCCGTGGTGCACGAATGCCACGAATACGGTCAATATTTGCCAAAGCTCCGTTCAAAACATCAAGATTCTCATAAAAGTTCGCCATTTCGTCAGTTACAACGCCGTATGTACTGAGTTAACCCTGGTGATCGGGTGGTTTAAATTCTGACAGCTACTACATCTTCCGTACAGCGACGCGGGAAGAACACGCGCATGCGCGCGATTAACCCACCATGTTGAGTAACAATTTCACCTAACCCGGTTTTGCTCCGAGGTTGTATATTATTTTGCGATGATGAGTAAGACTGAAAAAGTCTATTGTCATAATTAATTTTAAGCAAACGCTGAGAAAGTGAACGCCGCTCACGAAACATATCGGTTTTTTATGAACAATAAACGTGGTTAAAACTAGTGACCGACCGAAGTTTCGGGTTCGGTTTCAGTTTCGGCAAGTTTCGGCAAAAAAATCTGGTTTCGTCATCGGTTTGACGACCGGCGTAGTTCAGCCGTAAGGCTGTTGACTCGCACACCGAAGGTCGCGGGATCGAATCCCGGCGTGGCAAATAAATTTTATTTGATTAATTTGTGTTGTTTCACAATTTATTCATTTAAAATATTGTATAGTACTATTTAATTGTAAAATACCTACTTAATTGTAAAATACTCAATTAAAGCTATGGAAGGTGTTGTCCAAGTATGGAGTGAATGCAAATCTCATACAGGCAATTGCGTCTCTGTACGAGGGAAGCGTTGCATGTGTTAGGGTGAACGGTGATTTTACGGGGTGGTTTGACATCACAAAAGGTGTTAAGCAAGGCTGCGTAATGTCACCATGGTTATTCAATCTATACATGGATAATTGTATGCAAGAATTGAAAGATGTGGGATTGGGCGCGAAATTGAATAGTCTGAAAGTATGTTGCCTGTTGTATGCTGATGATGCGGTGCTGATCTCTAACACTATGGAAGATCTACAGTCTCTAGTATCTAGGATGAACGAAGTATGTATGAAGAATGAGTTAATGATGAATGTAAGTAAGTCTAAAGTCATGGTGTTTGAAAGGGAGAGTACGAAAACAGTGTGCGATATATTTGTGAATGATGAATACTTGGAGCAGGTGGATGAGTTTGTTTATCTGGGTAGTATGTTTACGAGAGATGGGAAGGCTGATAGAGATATCGAAAGAAGGGTAAATGCCGGTAACTCCATTAATGAAGGACTGAATGCTGTTGGCGCTAATAAAAAACTGTCAAAAAAAGCGAAGCTAGCAGTCCACAATGGAGTCCTGGTACCTACCCTGATGTATGGCAGTGAGGCATGGAACTGGCAGAGGAAGGATGAAAGTAAACTGAATGCTGTTGAAATGAGATCCCTGAGACGTATGTGTGGTAAAACCATGTATGATCGTGTTAGAAATGTGGATATCCGCAAAGAATGTAAGTATAATGAGCAAAATTAAGAAAGGAACCCTCAGATGGTTTGGGCACGTAGAGCGAATGAGCGAAGAAAGTAGTGTAAAAAGAATATATGATGCAAATGTGAATGGTAGAAGAAGTCGGGGACGCCCGAGGAAGACATGGCACGATCAAGTGAATCAGATACTTGAGACGGGCCATGTCAAAAGTCAGAATAATAGAATAGTATGTATGAGACGATGTATGAATGTGAGTGAGGCAAAGAGTGTGTGCCAAGACCGAGTTGTTTGGCGGTCCGTCCTCTCTGCCTACCCCTGCGGGGAAACGGCGTGATGGTTAGTTAGTTACTCAATTAATTAGGTCCTTACTTTATAATGTAAGTGTTAATTATTGACAATTTTTTGTTCCAAGAATTTGTTAATTTTTGTTTGTTTTATAGCACTAATGTAAAAAAAATCACATACTTCAATAATTGTTTTTTTTTTTATTTTTTATTTTATTTAACACGTGTTATCTGTCTGTATAAGTGTAAAAATAAGCCAAATTTTAGTAAACAATAGATTTTTAACATGTCTAAAAAAGTTTCGGTTTCGGCCGAAATTGAGACAGATACCGAAGATTCGGTTTCGGTTTCGGTAGAAACTCCTGTTCCGGTCAGACACTAGTTAAAACAAAGAAATCTAATTATTTTAAATTAAAATGGTGCCACAAAATAAATTTGCTGTGTTTGAAGAAATAATATTTTACATTTTCAGAGAGTATCGAGGTCACTATTTCTTACTCCTAAACTCTTTCGAATTGTTTTTTTTTATATAATGTATATATTCAGATTTGTGTAGAAATAATAAAATCGGTTTATATTCGTATGAATATATTTTTTGAGACAATTGTTTCCCAAATGGGATTTTTTTAGTTAATCAGCTATTCTGGGAAAACTTCTTACGATATTATCATGTAATGTATATGAATAATAAGATATATTCTCGGGTAAACAGAAAACAATCGCAAAAAAAACAATTGCTTTGTAAGGTAATTTTCGCGTCGTTTCCGAAATATCACCCCAAATATCGGTCAATAGGCGTAAGGCGTTTCTTAATTTGCTCCGTGGGCCATCTATACTTTTCATATGTAACTGTTACGTCAGACGTCATAAGAAACACTACAAAATTGTGTCATAAATTTTTCCTTATACAGTCGTATAAATTTAACTGCTGGAAGCAAGGTTAGAAGCATTATTTACGCTGAAAAGAAGAATATTACATTGGCTGGAATACGAAATGAGAAAACGATAGTAAGTTCGAGGACTGCCTCTTTATTGAGACTTCTTACCCACATGGAGACGCGACTTGATTATAATCTAAATAACACCATCGTCTCTGCATATAAGGTATCTTTAATTTATTATTTCGTTATATCGTGTGAGCGCAAATCCTTCTCTTCATAATGGCATTCTAATGTATGTATTCATTCATATTTCGAAATTAATTAAAATTTTCTGATAACCAATCTAAATATATATATATATATATATATATATATATGTATTTTTTTTAAGAAAGACAAACATTTCCGGGTGACGAATAACCCGACAATATTTGAAAATCTCCTACTTGCTTGAGTCGTGATGTAGGACTTAGCCAGCCGAGGAATCGAACACGGAATGCCTGGGTGGGACCCAAACGCGATGCTCACTCAACCACTGACCGGTCGAACAAAAAAAAACGTCAAGTTAATTACATCATTTTTATAACCAGTGGCGGCCGCTGCACTGAAAATATTATGGTTCACTGATAATCCGTACCTATGAGATAACGATTACTAAGCAACATTAGGTAAAAATAATTCCACTAATCTTATTTGGAGAGAAGGTCTATTCTAGGCTGTTTTCGAAAGGCGAAAACTTCTACATATCGCTTTTAAATTTAAATTTTAATTTTCTTGTACAGACCTTTTTTCAGTATGTACTAAGAAAATAAAAACAGAACACAAATTTTATTAAACACAGCGAACCACTTGGGGTGACCTGTGACAAAGATGTTGTTTATCCAATAAATAGTTCCCGGGGCGGCGATACCCGTCCGCGTATTTACAATCCCTACCGCATTTTAGTCGCGCTACCGACCATTTACATTTTCAATATCAATATTTAAATATTTAGAAATAAAATAATTAATTTTTAGTGTACACATCGAAAAGATTATTTTATCTAGATTTTAGAACAATTTTTGTTTTTACAAAGTGATAAAAAATTATCAATATAGAGTGTATTTACAAAATACGGGAATAATATCAAAATTTAAATATTTAGTAATTAAATTATTAATTTCTAATATACACATCAGAAAGATTATTTTATCTAGATTTTAGAACAATTTTTGTTTTTGCAATGTGATAAAAAATAACTAATATACAGGTATATTTAAAATGCAAATTGTCGCTACCGCGACTGAATCGGAATAGATTTTGTAAATACGCTACCCGTCCCCCAAATTTTAAATTCTAGTTTTTTTTTACATTATTTCACACAGGAGACCCTGAGGAAAATAATTTCCCTAGGGGTCTATATCAACTCGGATGCTATGTGGAGGGTCTTTTTGAGGAGAGGAAGGAATGTATGTATGAATGAACATAGGTCTTGAAGAGACCTATGTTGTAGGAAAGAGGAAACACAGAGGCCGGCAAATCGTTCCACATCCAAGCTGTTGAACACAAAAACGAGTCGAAGAAACGACCCGTTCTCATATGACAACTGTCAACCGTGTACATATGTTGGGGGCGCGTTTGGTGTATTTCCCGATTATGCACCAGTGCCGAAGGGATCAATGATGCTAGTTCCTCGGAGTATCTTCCATTGAAATACCGCTGGAACAAGGAAAGCATTCCCACCAGACGCCTGTGCTCTAAAGATTGATATGTTAGAATATTCGGACCTTTCGGTGCTTTAGACCACACGACTGAAGAAAAACTTTTTTAGCTCCATCTATATGATAGGAAGAGAGAAAGAAAATATGCGCGCGCACTGCTCTCTCTTCCTCCTACAGTCTGATACAGACAATAGGCCTGCACTGTGTCTTAGATATACGAAACGTAACTGGCAATGAGAGAAAGAGATAAAGAAAATGTGCGCTCGCACCTCTCTCTCTTGCCCCTACAGTAGTATACGAAACGTAAACGTCTTTCTCTTTCTATCTTCACTAACTTATATATCCCTCTCAACTACCGTTCGCCTCGCTTTTCGTAACGTTCTCGTCACGCATGCACCAGCTTACTCCCCAAGTCAATCGTGCGTAATGAAGTTTTACTTCAAAAACGTTTCTGTTAAGGGCCCGCAACCCGGATTTGTACCGATTTATTACAAATTTCACTTAAACACGATAAGTTTTAAAGCTCTTTAAAAAATATATGTTATTCTTGAAGATAATATCTAGACTTTGACCGCGCCGAAACGCAAATTATATAAAATTCCCTTGCTAGAAAAAAATCGCAAAGTATGCTCCAAAAATTATTATTAACACGTTTGTTTCAGTTATTTTACAATTTATATGTATGAAAAAATTCACAGTGTTTCCTTAAATGCTATTTAAGATAATGCCCGCGAGATTTTTGTTCTATTTTAAACGAGTCGTGTTTTATTAAACATTTTCGCAATTTTCGCATCGATTTTGTCGCTGTAAATGTTAGCACTCTCCTCTAACATTCGTAATTTCGTATCTCTCCATCTTCTTCTTTTCGGGCCCGGTTGCAGAGCCTTCATAAAATAATGTGGTATTTTATCAAGAGGGCGATTCTGTAATGATGAAGAAATTCAAAGACAGATTTCCAGAAATTTAAAGTCAACAACAGGTTTCTGGAAACCCTTCTGGATAACAGCACTGAACACGGACAGGTTTCTGCATATCTTTCCATTCACTTAATTAAAATTGAATAAATTATATAAGCCGTCGCGTCGTGTCATGTCGTTTCGTCCGAGTACAATTAAATAATGAACGGTAGAATTTAATACATACGGCTAGATCTAATTAATTCAGGCCGAAGGTTTCCCTGACTTGTTCCATTATATATTTCGGCTAGCGAGAAGTAACTAGTTTATGACTTAACCCTTTTGTCAAACCAAGACAGATAATGAATAATTTGAGGGGATTGCCAAGTTATTCGGTCAGGTAACCTAACCTAACCTCAACTTAGTTTATGTCAAAGTAGAGCCGCTAAGTTGAATAAGACGGAACAAATAGATTGAGAGGAAAGCTAAATGTGCACCTAGTTATGTTTATGTTTAGTAGAAATTCAATTGTGCTCCTTCTATTTAAATGGTTTTTTTTAATACATTTTTTATGTATTTACTAGCAGACCCGGCCACTATCTAAACATAACGCCATCTGCTGGATGGTTATCCAACCTTTATAATCACCTCCATCTTTGAGTTTATCGCGAAGAGACAGACAGACAGACACCGGGGAGGATTTTAATTTATAATCCGTAGAGATGGTGCGAAAGATTATTTTAATGTGCATGAAATGCTTGAGGTAACTAACGTAATTAAGTTGATAAGGATTAATACTGTATCCGTCTAAATAACTTTCCAATTACCGCGTTGTACGTGACCATTTTTTTAGAAGATAGAATGGGAATAGTAAGCGTGTAAAAGATAGATATATGTCATCGCCGACTTTTTTGTAGATCTATAAAAGAGGAATATCCCACCATGCATTGTTTTGTTGTATCGCAAATGGATTAGGCACTGTCTTCGATGAAAGCTACCTGGCGGCTTGACTTTTTCCGACTCTTATAACAATTATCGTTATGAATCAACCAATTTACACAAATCCTTGACAAATTATATACTTAAACCTTCCTCACAAAACACTCTATCTAATGGTGAAAACCGTATGAAAATCCGTTCAGCAGTTTCTGAGTTTATCGCGATAGAGAAAGAGATGTAAAGTTCGTGAGTTGCAGGAGTTCGCTACAATCGAATTAAATAAAAAGGTTAAATCGTTTATTTAACATCTGTCTTCTTGTGTTAGTATTTTTAGAATATTTAATAAGAAATTATAGTTTAAGTTTTCTTGTGGGATATTTAATTTAAAATTTATAAATTCATAATTTTTTTGTATTCGCTCAATGTGTTTAATGTGAATTTTGTAAGATGGAGACCAAACTACTGAGTTATATTCAATTAGGCTTCTAACTAGAGATACGTATAATAGTGTAATGGCTTGTAAGGAATTAAATTTTTTAGTTTAGTTTTCATACCTATAAAATATAATATGATTGGCGAAACTTAGTTTTTCATCCAAAATATTCCTTAGTTATAGTATAGTAATCTTACACAGTATTATTAGTAAAATTGGAATTCAAAAGTACATTCATAATATATTAGCAGATAAGAGCTAAATTAGGTACAAACATTATATATTTAATTAAAATCTATTTGAAATGAGTCTTTGTTTTGCAGTAAATCTCAAGTATGTCCTCTGGACCTAGTTAAGTAAAACCAGGCGTGTTGTCTTAGTAACCTATCCGTCATCAGGGCAGGTGTGTGACTAAAGAAGGAGATTCCGCAACACGGCATAATACCCTGAAAATAGACAACGTTAATAACCACACAACAACAGTCATATATGAATCGATTGATGTTAACAAATTGACTGAAGATCAGATACTTTAAACATTCATCTTATCCCTTCCCTAATACCTTCAGCCTAACAACATATCTACCCAAAAAAAAGGTTAAGCAGGTACTTTATTTGATATCAAGTAGCTCCGGGCAGTTTAATCTCCTGTTCCATAAATCAAAAACAATGCAAAGGAAAAATTCTCGGAGTGTTTTATAAATGATTAAAAATGGTTAAATTTGTTTCGCTTATAATAAAATTCCACGTAATTTCATTGTTCGTTGAATTGTTGCGTTGTAATAAAGGTCAATATTTATTTTACGTATCGAACAACGGAACGAACTAGTAAATTAAATTTTACTGAAATCCCAGCTATTCCGCTTTGCCTTAATATATCAGGGCAAATATCTGTTCTGAGCCTAATTTCGTATTTTATTAAGTTTCCGGTCTGAAAAGGTTATTTTTATGGGAAGGGGAGGGGGATTGAAATCGAATTACGCGCGCATAATAAACATATTGCGCAATCTTCCTGATTAAGGTTATCATTGCTGTTTTTGTATTGTATGTGAATATGTGTGTAGTAGATGTCGTTAGTATATGCAAATATATTTAGAAAAATGAAACAATACAACTTTGTATAAACCACTTAGATAATGCGTAAATCCTACCGGTTTCGGAACAAACGTTCCTTCTTCAGGGAAAGTTTATACTAATTTGAGGTGTCTTAATAATAATAATTTTTCTGAGTTCGCTAACCATATCATTGAAAATAACCATAGTTTTGAAAAAAATACAGGGATAAATATTCTTCATATTAATCATAAAGGAAAACGTTTGGATAACTTATAAGCCTTGGAAATTAAAAAATCCCTTAAAAATAATGAATCTATTATCAACAAACAAAAAATATTGTCTTATAGCCCAATCATGGATTTGTTCCCCTACCCACCCACTCTACATTAATACCTTCTTCTTCTTCTTGTTGTGCCTTGTCCGTTCAACGGACGTTGGCTATCATGTTGGCTATGCGGACTTTGTTTACTGCGGCCCGGAACAGCTCCACGGTAGACTGGCCAAATACCTACCCACCTAATAAATTAATACCTACCCACCCAATCTACATTAGGTAATAACTAGCAACGGCTCCACCCCTACCATAATAAAACATTGTTCGAAACTGTCAAATTAGTATAAGCTTTCTCTGAAGAAGGAACGTTTGTTCCGAAACCGGTTGGATTTACGCATTATATAAGTGGTTTACACAAAGTTTTATTTTTTCATTTTTCTATTATTCATAACCACAAAGTGATAGCTACAATAAAAAATATAAATATATTTAGTTTTAAAGTATCTCAATAGATGTCATTGGTAATATAGTATAGGAAAGACACAACTGTCGGACATTTGAGACTAATACCCGAACGGTTGCGAAGATAGCCGATCATATCCGATCTACAGGCGGGCACCTTTAGTGAGCGGTTTCCCCAATTCAGTTATCACAGAGCATTATTTAGAACCTCCTTTAGAGCAGAAGGTCGCGGAATTGAATCCCAGCCTGCGCAAATAATAATGCGCCTTTGTGAAAATAAAAATTTGGGAGGCCGGTATGGGTACCGCCGCCCCAGCAACCATTTATTGGATTACCAACACCACTGCCATAGGTCACCCAAAGTGGTTCGTTAAGTCTGATGATTTGCATTTTGTTTTTCCTGTTAAGCACTTGCATACTGCTTACTAACAACGTATGCATGGACACTGGGGGTCTAGATTCGTTCAAAATAAATAAATGTAGCTTCGTTTAACAAAAAAAATTAGAATCTTGAGAAGGTTAGAGTCTTGAAGGAGTAACCATCTGTTACTTATACCAGGGCGGGTAAGAGGTGGATAACCTCCACTGATGATTTAGCAGTCCAGGTTCATGGGGTGAGGTTTGTCCGGGTCTTGGCGGCAAATGCTTCTTCCCACCAGCTGAATAGCAGGCAGGTTCAAGAGTGAATGATTGAGGGAGTCCCTTTGTCTCTCGGAACATCGCCTTGAACCGCAGTGGGAAGAATGGATTCACATGTCCATCACTCCTGGAAACACTGATCCCCAGATTCCTACCTACCCCTAATACCCTTTTCCTTCCCAGAACTTCCTCTCCTTCCTTTCCTAAAAATACTTCCACACAGCATCCTCAAGGATGACATAGGCCCCGTGGGGAATTATTTTCCTCCGGGCCTTCTCAGTGCAGCTAATATAAAAATAAACATTCATTCTTTCTTCATCCTGCATACTTTCAGGCATTTCATCATGCATCTTTAGTCCTCTGTACATTAGGCAGTTCTGCGATATTGATTTTTTCGTGTGTGGCAATCTAACTCTATTTATATTTCTTGTTTCGTAATTAGTAATTATGTACGTTTCTAAAAAAAAAAAACAATTTAATCCTTAAGAGCGTTTAACCAGCCAGCGGACGAAAATCCACATTTCGTCGAAAGTTGTTCTTACGATCGTGCAGGGCGGTTACAATGAGAAAGATTAATTATTTTCCGTACCAGCTTTTTAAAATTATAACTCAATATCGAATTTATTTCAATCCAAATTAGCTTTAATTTATACCTTCATCCAAAAATGCTGAAAGGCGTGATGATAAAACTATTAAAATAATGTACTTTTTGTAGTTATTTTTTGATTATAAGTAATTATCATTTTTCAATAATGTCTAAATTTAATAAGAATGTTAAAAAAATCTGAAATATATTAGTTTGTAAGTGCGCAAATAAATACACAAATGGACCAATTTTCGTCAAGAAACACATGTACGTACATATTTTTTAATGATTTTGTTGAAACTAAAATTAAAATTCTAAAACATGCGTTTGCTAGATAATGTATTGATTTATTTTACTGCATGATTATATTATTTAAAATGGGTGTGGTATAATACAAAATCTTTTTTGAAAATTTAACAAATCTGCCAACGACCTACGGAATAACCTTATTACACTAAAAATTTAAAAAATTCTCAAAATTTATTACATGCGAATGCTAGATAAAAGAACAATCTTTCGAAATCCATTTATAATTTTTTGTGGAAAAGAGTCAATACATCTAAAATCTGATTTGAAAATGACATATTTCTGGTTTTCTCTGGTAATGCCCTCTTAAAGTACTTTGGCGTTTGGTTTTTCAGCACAAAAATTGACACATTAAATGTTACATTAGAATTTCTGCGCGCAAACTAAGTTTGTAGAGCTTGGTTTGCAACGCATGTTTTTAATGAATAGGATTTTTCTTCATGAAGACTTTTTTCTTATCTGGACAAAGAAAGCATCATTTACGAATTTTAAGCAACGGTATTTTTTTACACGAAAAACTTGTAAACTCATCAGCCAATTAGGGGATGTTTTCAAGAGTTCTGGGGGACGTAATCAATTACCGAGTGGTTTGAAGCATTCTGAACATTTCTTCTTGCAAATAATGGAATAACTTTTTCGTGTGACCGAATAAGATAATCCATAAACGAATCAAATGGCCCCGTCAAAAAACCCTTTCACCACCCTAAAATCAAAAATATTTTTGTTAAATTATTATTTTTTTACGTATTTTTTTTTTCTATAGTGATACCTCACAAGAGTCTCAACTACTCCCGTCTGGAGCCAGTTAGAATATGGCATCCCCAATTGGGTTATGTTGTGAGGCTGAAGGTAGTGGGGAGGGGAAGGAGATAGGGAAGAGGAAGGTGGGGAACACGGCTAACGCCATTTTAAGTAACGTTTCAATTCTGAATGGTGGTCTTACACCAGGGCGATTCTGAGAGTATCTTCCACTCTGGAACGTGCCGCAAATATACTACATATATTATTTTAAATGAATAAATTGTGAAATTACACAAATCAATCAGATAAAATTTATTTGCCACGCCGGGATTCGATCCCGAGACCTTCGGAATGCTAGTCAAGAGCGTTACCGCTGGACTACGCCGGCCGTCCCCGTATGAATCCCAAACAAAAGACCCAACTGTTCCCATACGTCTCCTGAGGAAAATAATTCCTCTCAGAGCCTACGTCATCTTTGGGGATGCTGTGTGGAGGATTTTTTTATGAAAGAAAGGAGAGGAAATTCTGAAAAGGAAAAGGGTATGAGTGGTGGGTAGGAATCTGGAGGTCATTGTGTCCAGGAGTGACGGACGTATGAATCCAGCCCTCCCACTGCGGTGCAAGCCGATATTCCGAGAGAGTACGGCTTGAGAAGTCAAAGGGACTCCCTCGTCCAATCTCTCTCGATCCAGTCTGCCATGCAGCTGGTGGGCAGACGCATCCGCCGCTAAGACCCCGACAAACCTCACCCCATGAACCCGGGCACCCCTGCTAATTCACCAAACGTAGCGAACCACTTGAGGTGACCTGTGGCAGAGGTGTTGGTCATCCAATAAATGGTTCCGCAGTACCCATACCCGCCTCCCAAATTGAATCGTTCGTCTGGATCGTTATTTGTCAACATTGAATTTTTTATTGATCTCTCAAAGAAAAAAATGTAATATTAAAATACTAATTTATTTTTGTGTTTATTTCGTAGAATAATTATTTTTTAAATATAATTTAATTTAATTCAACTTTAATAATGTTATTTTAAGTTCGGAAAGTATTTTAGTTTTTTTTATTATTGTGACAGCTGTTTCGGCTTAAAGTTTAAAAATAGCCTTGTAATCCGAAACAGCTGTCACAATAATAAATAAACTGAAATACTTGCAGAACTTAAAAAAGATGTTATTAAAAATGATTTAAATTGTAATAAAATTAATATCTAATACATCTTCAATTTGGGAGGCGGGAATGGTTACCGCCGCCCTGGGAACCTTTATTGGATAACCAACACCTCTGCCCTATGTCACCCCAAGTGGTTCGCTAAGTTTGGTGATTTAGCAGGGGTGCCCGGGTTCACGGGGTGAGGTTTGTCTAGGTCTTGGAGGCGCATGACCAGGACACACTTAACCTCATATTCCTATCCACCCCTTAAACCCACTTCCTTCCCAGAACTCTCCTCTCCTTCCTTTCCTTAAAAAACCCTCCACACAGCATCCTTAAAGATGACATAGGCTCTGAGGGTAAATTATTTTATTTATCACATGTGTGGAGCTCATGAAAAAAATAAAAAATAAATATTTCATATAATACGAAGGACACCAGTGATCAAATTAAAATTAATCGAGAGCTAAAAATTAAATATTCATAAAAAAATATATTATGCATTGGAAAATTCGGTCAGATCTGAAAGCAGCCCAAATATCACGTACCGGATCGTAATATTTGTATGAAGCGTATCATATTAACGTATTTAGCAGAAACCTTATTTTAAAATGTAACCAGAAAATGAAGAACAATTCCCACATTCTCGTATGTAAATTCCCACTGTCTAAAATTTCAAACATTGCTGCCCCAAAGGGTTTAAAAATTATTTTTGGACCCCATCCAATTTGGCATTGCTCCCTTCATCGTAACAGCCTTCTCCCTCACTCCCATTCCATCTATCTTCTCCCTATTTCCCTCTTTCTCTCTCCCTTTCACCCATTTAACCTCCCGCGCGTTCCTGCCAACCTATTGAAACTTTTCTTTCATATTTTCTCGAATTTCCATTTTTAGACAATCACCCAAAATAATGGGAAGAAAAATCGAGACGAATCCAATAAGATACAGCTTTGAATTGCTTCCTTGAATCGGAAATGTTTAATATTTATCCAACATTTAGAGCGTAGAATTACTTTCAATTCACATCACTTTTTATACGTATTTACTGAAAGGTTGTTCCTAGAAGACTGAAACTACAATTTTTTAAAGAACCTTGAACTCGAATGAATGGAATCTATGTACGTGTATAAAAAATCAAATACAAAAATATTCTGGTTTTTCATCTCAAACAAAACAAAATGGAAAACATCTCACATAAACATAAATCCAGAAAAAAACAAATAGACAAACTAAATATGGTGTCCGGTAAAGATATTCCTGATAATTAATAATAATAATAATAATAACTAATAATAATAATAATAATCTTTATTCAATGAAATAACAACAATATAACTAAAAAAAATACATGCTCAATGTAGTTTACAAATAGATTACATCAATCAGTACAGAAAAATTAACAAATAGAAAGTAACGTAAGAAAGGTTACACAGGAGTAGTATAGTTATACAGTATTTTTAGTTGTGCATAGCCTGCCTCACTAGGTGAACCTGTATTGAGGCAGAATTTTTGTTAATTGTTTCTCGCAATTTTATTTATGGTTTTTTTATAAATGTGTAAAGTAGGTTTCCATACAGCAAAAACTTTATTTTAGTTAACATTATTGTTTGCATATACCTACACAATTCATAAACTGCAAGGTTATTACTACAATAACAACTGTCAATGACTGGGCATTTGAGTTATTGTATAGGCTCGATCATTAGAATGTATCCATATTTTAACATATTTTTTAAAATCTCTCTGTGTTTGACTCAGTTTGATGTTTTCTGGGAGAATGTTGAATATTTTTGTGGCAAAGTATCTAAAGCTACGTTGACCAAAGGTGGAAGAGAGTGCTGGAACTTGCAATATGTCTTTGTTGGAGTTACGTGTAAATCTTTAGTTTATTTTTTTTTTCGTAAAGCACATGTTTTTTTTTTTAAAGAGATGCATGTGGATAGTTTTTACATAGATCTGTCGAACATCAAATACTCTCATTATTTTGAATATAAGGTCACTGTTTGCAGTTAGAGGAAGTTTGAGAATAATTTTCATAATTGTTTTCTGCGCCTTTTCGACAGGATCTAGAGCTGATGAAGTGCCCCCTCCCCATGCAATGATACCATACTCAATGATAGATTGGGTGATTGCAAAATAAATCGTTTTTATGGATCTGAAGAAGTGTATTGTTTTTCTAATTTTATTTGCAATGATCTGGGTGTGTAGGTTCCATTTGAGGTATTGGTCAATGGTGAGGCCGAGGTACTTCATCTGTGAAGTGCGCTCTATACTGGGGCACTCACTTCATTCATTGGAATTCGTACAGCTATTTATTTTTATGGAGTAATCATCATTAGGTTGGCCTGTAGTATTGATGCTTGAGGTAACATATTTTGTTTTCTTCGTGTTAAGGTAAGTGTGTTGATATCTAATCATTTTTTAATGAATTTAATATTTTCTTAAGCTTTTTCGTTAATTACGTTCCGTGTCAAAATATTTCCAATTGAAATGTCCCTAAATACCCGGTCAAACCATTCCCAGTTTTTTGTTTTTTTTTTAGTATATTTATTCAGTTTTTTAATTTTACAATATTCATCTTGCAAATCTTTCAAAACTGATCAATCAGTTTGATTGTAAGAAATCTCTCCATTTTTCCTATTTAATTAATAATATTATATTTTTAGGTTTAACATAGTAATAACGTATAATACTTGATATTAAAATACTAATTATTATATTGTTTATGAATACAGTGTGTGATAGTAATTTAGAGGTTTTTTGATCAATATTCGATCTGGGTATTTGTATACAATATTATTTGCTTTCATGTTCTACGGAGATAGAATGATTTAACTTTTGTTTTGATTTTTGAATAAGATGTCTCATTTTTAATATTTTCAGGAAATGCGTTAAATATTTCCGGAATTTTATGCCTCTTTATTCTATCACCGTATACATTTAGAGTTTTATTAATAATAAACATGTGTGCTTCTCTATGCCTAGTAGGGTAGTTGTGGTTCTAGTTAATAGTCGCACATTGGAAAGAACAAATACATAGATAGCACAATAACAATAAATTTAATTTATTAAATGGTTAGGTTAGGAACATTTTGAGCGGGAATATTTTTCCTGGGAATATTTTTACTCGGAACATTTTGATAGAGGACATTGTTACCAGTAACGTTTTGTACCTAGAACGGCTAAATATCCCTAAGTGTAACACTGCCTTTGGACAAAGTCTAAATTTTTACCGCCAAACAACTCTGTCACATTGCTTGCTTTAATCACTTAATACACACAAGTCCATGCCTTCTAGTTCAGTCGTCTAACAGTCCATAATAGCATCAGATAGTTTATCCGCAGTGGTAGATTGAGGCTTCATTTTAAACTAGCAGAACCAAGCTAGTAAGCCCAACCTTTATAACCAACGCCATCTGTTAATTTGCAAACATATCAAATTCACACCGCCCGCTTGCCGGCTGCCCGCTGCCTGAATTGAATCTTTGAATTTCTCGACTTTTCTCTACTAAAATATGCATGTATTATATATTTCAACCTTGCTCTTGAATCACTCTATCTATTGGTGAAAACCGCATGAAAATCCGTTGCATGGTTTAAACGATCTAAGCGCACATACAGCGGGAGCGACCTCATTTTATACTATGTAAAGATTAGACAAAATATGTACAGCTAGTTTAAATTATGTGTCAAAATGTACATTTACTGTACTGTGTATGATCCCTCAATGAGTTTCTTAACTTTAGGGTATTAATGTTTTTAATAATATAAAAAATAAATATATAACAATGTAAATTCACAAACAAAAGCTACTCACCGTTACTGAAACAGAATAGGTGAATAAGCGCAACAAAGCGCATTGGCGACTGAAACGGTATAGGGTTAGTATGTGTATTTTGCACAACAAAACCTAATCCATTTCAGTCGCCGTGCCACCGCGATCAAACCCGTACAGGGTTTGTAGACGATCAAGCACAACAAACCCTAGTTTTTTTTTTCTTTTTTTTTTCCCTTTTTTCCATTATATCTTGATACATTTCAAAAATCATTTTTTACATATTTTCTAAATATATACAACATAACACAAGATACAAATAATGTTAAAAAAGTAAAAAATATATAAAAGACAAAAGTAGATAATGGGAACCCACTAAGGCGCTGCCTGTGCGCGGGTAATATAAACTAAAGTGCTAAATTACACCAATAAGTTGGTGGTACAAGTAAAAAATGTAAATTTCAAAGTGAAAGTTTAAAAATATAGGTATGTATCTTTGAAATTATTTTAGTAACAAAGTGACACATACAAGTTAGTTGATTTTTTTGTTACGTTTTCAAAAAGATAAATAAAGTTAGTCTTGAAATTACAGTAGAATTGTATTAAAGAGTGAAGCATGAAGGTTTACATAGAGTTTATAAAAAAAGTGTTTCAACATCTGCATCATTTAGCCATAATTATAATTCTTTTATGTAAAGTGATATTTTATCTGTCAATAATAATTGCCGCTTTTAGCCCTCTAGGGAAAATCCGAAATTACCTACTCAATCAAGTGTAAAGCATCACTAAGGATTAATGATACCTGCTATAGGAAAGGACGATTCTGTACTTATTCTGTACATAAGTACTTCGCAAGTAGAAAAATCCGGACATAAATTGTAACCAATTCGAGATGTGACATTTGTTCATCTACCAAAAATTCTCAATTTTTTGCGGCCTTTCCTTACATAATAATCAACGCCGTCCTCCTGTTAAAATGTTTGCGAAGCCCAGATCAGTGAGTAAATATTGATAAAGGATTTTTCGTCACTTCTCCTGGACACAATGATAATTTGACAGCGGGGGCTGACATAGGTTCTGGTTTCCGTAATGGGATGTCACCCAACAGTTGATGGGACTTATCACCAAAAGATAATAAATGGAGCACCCACAAGCGCGGTGCAAGTCGGTTGATTAATTAAACATTAATTACAAATTCGTACAGTACAAACTTTTGGGTTTTATATTAGGCTAGCGAGTAACGGCATGCGTTGCAATGACACTCAAAAAAAGAAATTGCTTGTTTTGATTCTATTTATTGAAGTGCTTTTAGATAGACAATATATTTGTTCTTCCAGAGGGTGGGCAGGCCACATATAGCTATCCGCGTGAGAAGCATGGATAATCCAAATTTAACCCCTAATGCTACTATGTCTCCTTTGTAGGGATGTGAAGGAGACCATGAGATCCAGTCAAAGTCACAGTCAGACATCCGAATTAGACCTGTATATAGCTGCGCCTTTAAAAGAAGGGGTCTGCTTTAGAGGTCTGGAGAGACTATGAGGGAGCTTTTCCCAAACTGACATGGGTGGCGTGTAAGCACTTTTTGGCGCCGACGCGACGTCTTCAGCCCCAGCAGAGAGATTGTTTTCAAAAGCTGGCGCCATGTTAACTAAGTCCAGGAACCGTATATTGTCCAAACGCTTGCCTTAGCTCTTATTCCTGAGCTCATTGCCCGCGGATTTCTAATTTTTTAATTATTTTTTTTTTACTTTTAATTTCTGTTGATTATTTTAAAACTTATAATTTCTGTTGAATATTTTTTAATTAATAAAACTGTGATAAAATATATTTTAGGCATTTATTTTAATTTGAAAATCTGGTAGAAAAACCATTATTTTAACAAAATTGATCGAAAGTCGAATATTTATAAATCGATTTTTCATGCTAAGAAAAAGAACCGATTATTAAATAATCAATTATTTATGTAAAAGTCACATCCCTACTCCTTTGCAATACTCTGCCCCTCCCTCGTTCCCCACCCTTCTGTCACCTCTTCCCTGCGTGTCCTTTCCCGTTCCCCTTCTATCTTCCCCGCCTTTCTGCCCACCCGGATTCTCCTACTACTCCCTCCTTCCCTCCCTGCGGCTAAACGACATGTAATACACTCGTTTTTCAAACCATTTGCGCGCCTTCTATTATATTTATTTTATTCAAATTTCATAACGCCAGACCTCACCAGTATATCTAAAACCCTTCGCTGGCGTATGCACAATAACTCACCAATGTTTCATCGCAATCGTTTGAATGGTATAGGAAATCATTTCAGAACGCCACAGCTCACCATTATAAATAGAAACTTTCTCGGCATGCGCACAACAAATCACCAAAGTTTCAGTACAATCCGATGAATAGTTTAGGAACTCAAAAGGAACAAACATAGATACATTCATTTTTTATCCTCGCCATTTTTTCTACCTCCACACCAAATGCATAACTTTCGATGGCTGAGTAGAGTCGTAATAAAATCACCTACACCAGTGACTATTGAATCATAACAGATACTAGGTTTCCTATAGTCTCCGGTTTCACCTAATTGTCTTCCAAATTAGGAACCAAATAGCTGAAGTTGGCGTAGAGCCATTGTCCAGTTAAGTGCACCCAAACTATGTTTAACTCTTGTCCACGTAATAAGTTTTACGTGCTCGGGTTGCGACACGAAAGCGGTAATAACCGCACTATAACCTAATGGAAACGATAAACTGCGCAGAGGTCTGAAGTGCTGAAAAGGCCGGTCAAAAATAAATAATGATTTTTCTATAAAGAAAGACACACGTTATATTCCGGGGTTATGATTAACCTTACATAATTTGAAAAACTCTTACCACTATCATTAAAAGAGGAAGATGTTGATTGTAGAAGGATGAAAGATTACTAGCTAATGCGGAGGAATTGAACGCACAATGCCTGGGTGGAAACCATAGGCAGTTTTCGGCCTGTAACCAGTTAGATAAGTAACATAATAGAACATCGACAAAACAAAACATTGAAGAAATGTGAAAAAAATCAATAAATCTAACCTAAATTCCTAACCCAATCTAAAAATCAGAAGGCAATTGACCGATCTACTAATATGTTTACGTAAAACATTTCTTTGTGTTTTTAACTTGATGAGTAAAACCTCAAATTGTAATATTTAATTAATGAAGACAATATTAGCGACACTCAGTCGAAAATATGAAACAGAAAACTCAGAAAAAGATACGGTCACATCTTTTCCTCTTGTGTCTCTCGTGTCTCTTGTATCTCTTGTGTATCTTATGTATCTTGTGTATCTTGTGTCTCTTGAGTCTCTTATGTCTCTTGTATCTCTTGTGTCTCTTGGGTCTCTTGTGTCTCTTGTGTATCTTGCGCCTCTTGTGTCTCTTGGGTCTTTTGTGTCTCTTGTGTCTCTGGTGTCACTGGTGTCCCATGTGTCCCTTGTGACCCTTGTGTCTCTTGTGTCTCTAATATCTCTTGTGTTTCTTGTGTGTCTTGGGTCTCTTGTTCTCTTATGTCTTTTGTGTCTCTTGTGTCCCTTGTGCCTCTTGTGTCCCTAGTGTCCCTCGTGTCCCTCGTGACTCTTATGTCTCTCGTGTCTCTTGTGTCTCTTGTGTCTCTTGGGTCTCTTATATATCTTGTGTGTCTTGTATCTCTAGTGTCTCTTGTGTTTCTTGTGTGTTTTGTGTCTCTTGTTCTCTTGTGTCCCTCGTGTCTCTCGTGTCTCTCGTGTCTCTTGTACCTCTTGTGTCTCTTGTGTCTCTTGGATCTCTTGTGTCTCTTATGTCTCCTGTGTCTCCTGTGTATCTTGTGTTTCTTATGTCTCTTGCCTCTCTTTGTAATATTGTTAAGTGCTTTTCATACATACATTTTTGTTTAGGTATATGTATCGTTTGACTGAGAAAATAATTAATTTTTAAAAAGTAATTTTATGTACCTATTTTGTATATTAACTGAGTTTTATAACAGGATTGTCCTTACGTAAGTGAGCTCTGTTTAATTCCTTACCATTTAATATTTCAGTTCCTATCGCTGTGCAGCTGTCTGGCATTTTTAATATATACTCGTTTTTTGTTCAAACGAAAGAGAGTAATATTCTTATACAAATAGGAACTTTGACTCTTCTCTCAAGTTATTAATAAAGGTTATATAAAAACAATATTAAATGGACATAACTTAGCCCAAGTTGTATGCAGCTACGAAATTCCATAGCACTAATATAAGATTTGTCAGTGAAATGTACGTAAAATTTTTGAATTTCTAATATTATTGGGTTGAAAATCTTTTGTGCGTTGTAAAATATGTTTTTCTTATGGTGTCTGCCCATTTCTTTGGACCAGAATAGTGAGAATATCTGTCCAAAGTATATTTATTTACTTACGCCCAGAGGGCTTTCACGTACGTAAATAAAGGCTCTACAACTTTAACACGAGGAATAATTGGAACATGAGAAAGAAATGATAAAAATAAAGTTACTGTAGAAAAAAATACATATTTTCAACGTCTTAAAAAATCTTTTACACAAATAACTTAAATACCATTTTCGTTATTTGTTTTTGGGGTGTTGTGCCGTGTTGCGCTACCTCTAGATATGTGACATGTGATGTGAAGCATGCTGAATATACACAAAAGAAAATTGGGAAAAAATATCTTTTTTGGGAAGAATTCGGCCAAAACTATCTAGTAAAACTGTAATCACTATCTACAATTCGATTATTGCTCCACATTTTAACTATTGCTCAACTATCCTTTTCCTATGTAACGAACGAGAACAAAATAAGTTTCAAATTCTCCAAAACAGGGCAATGAGAATAATATTACGGCGGAATAGATTTTCAAAAGTAAACAAAATGTTAAAGGAACTGAATTGGCTAACCGTGAAACAGATGCTGACCTTGAATACGATGATATTTATACATAAAATAATTAACAACATTTTACCAAAATACTTTTCAAATAAACTTGTATTCAACAAGGACATTCACAGACATAACACAAGAACATGCAAAGAAATCAGGCTTCAAAAAAAGGATAAGGCGAATACGCAGAACAGTTTGCTGTACAAGGGGATGAAGTTGTATAACAAGCTACCAGAGACTTTGAAGTCCACACCAATTGGAAAGTTCAAGACGTATTGTAGGAGCTACATAAAATTTAGTTTGCAATATGAAATATTATAATTAATTAGAAATTTGTAAAACTCAAATGTACAAATTACTAAAATAAAATTAATAAATAAATAAAATGACACATCTACCGGATCTGCCCTGATGATGAACACTGCAACGATGTCCGAAACGTTGGCTGTAGAAGGAAGGAAGTGACATATCTAACTTAAATACAAATTTGTACATTTGGTTTCATAGAGGAAATTTTGGTTTCATATAGGTGTACATTTAATTTTTTCTACGGGAAAATTCTTGATTTCAGCATAAAGTGTGAAGTTTTTTTTCTTTCTAACACTATTTAGATCATATTTCTAACCATGGCACTAAGGGAGATACAAGAATTTATATGAAACCTATGTGAGCTGGGACAATTATGTGATTTTAACGGGTTAACTGACTTCTGTTGAAATATCACAAAACTATGTATAACTAACTACACTAACGACATCTTTTGAAACTACAAGACTAACCTATACACCAAAAAAATAAAAAATGATCACAATATCAAAATATGACATGTTATTATTATTATTATTATTACATTTTTCGAATGTCTTTAATCGGACTTACATTTAGCAATCTCCATGGCAGAACCCTCAGAACGCAAACTGTTCTGTATTAAAAGGAAGGCTGTCATGTCAGAGTCAGCGGTACAATAACAGGAAATGTGATAATTCACCCAAATTGGACACAATAAGTGAGGCGCAAATCTAGGGAAATTTCGCCTTGAAATCTAGGGAAATAGTTTTTTGGACATACCAACACTTTTTTCGTTATTTTTTAGGGGTATTATGCAGTGCTGTGCTACCTCCTGCTTTAGCCTTAGTTTTGGACGTTGCAATGTCCATCATCAGGCCGGATCCGGCAGATGTGTAGATGTTAGTGGTGAAATGTGTGCTTATTTACTTGGAAGCGATACCGTGTTGCCAGCTCCACTACACTACGAGCTGGTATTATAGTTTACTTCAAAATGGTTGTAGATTCCCCTCCGTGGCTTCATTAAGGGAATCTTTTTTTCCTCAGGGCCTCCTGTGTGCAGTGGTGTAGCGAGGGGGGGCGGTGGGGCGGACCGCCCCGGGTGCCACCCAAACGGGGGTGCCACTCGACCAAGATATTGCATACACGTCACCAAGATATTGCATACACATGAACACGGTCCCCGTGGAGTGCCCCAAATTCTGTGTCGGTCGGTCTTTAATAGGCGGAATGGCCTATATTCTGAAATTCTCTAGCCACCCCCACACCCCCTACCCCCAGGACGGACCAATTTTATGAAGTTGAAACAAGCTTTTTGAATTTCGCAAGTTAACTTTAATAGAGGGGGGGTGTCACACTACGCCCCGGGGGGGGTGATATTGATAAATCTCATAATGTATACGGTGATAGAACAAAGAGGCATAAAATTCCGGAAATATTTAACGCTTTACCTGAAAATATTAAAAATTTATTTATTTATTTTATTTATTTATTAATTTTCAACGCCCTGATGGGCTTTTACATTACAAGTTTGTAATACAGAGACAGGTTTTTTAAAAACAAAATATACACTATAAAAATAAATAAATAACAAGTAATACAGATAAATTAAGGAAGATAAAACATTACGATAAAAGAGAAAGTTTTTAAGTTGTAAACAGCGTAGAAAATAAACTAGTAGGTAGGTACTCGTATGTTAGTAATTAATTGTGATGTGTAAATAATACATGACAAAATGCAAGATACATAAAAATAAAACGGTAACTAGTTATTACATTGTGGTTAAATATAGAAATACACAAATATACGCATTAGCCCCTAGGTGATGCTCCTTAAATATCGAAATATTCTACATAAAAGTATCGTTCAGGTATTTCTTAAATAATGGTAAACTTGTGTTAAATATATCGATATTGGAGGTGAATTTGTTTCCTAATGTGTGAAGTCTAGAAATAGGTGCATGTATGTGGTAGTTCGTTCCAGAATTATTGTTGCAGAATAATATGTTTTGCCTTGTTGCTCGATTGGGTACCCTGAAATCGAGATGCAGGAGTTCGCAACAATTTAATTCAGAGTGAATAATTTTAAACAAAAAAGTTAAGTCATTTATTTTTCTTCTGTTTTCTAGGGAATGCAATTTAAGTGTGTTTAGTAAGGATGTATAGTTAATGTGTTGAGTAGGTATGTGTAATTTGAAGTTGATAAATCTTAAAAATTTGTGCTGCACTCTTTCGATATTTTTTATATGAATTTGATAATAAGGGGACCAAACAATGGAATTGTATTCCAACAAGCTGCGTACGAGTGACAAATATACGATTTTTATAACTTCCAACGAGTTGAAGTCTTTGATTGTTCTGATTATAAATCCTAGTGTTTTCATGCCTTTGTTAGTTATTTGTTGTATGTGATTTATAAAATTTAATTGCGTGTCAAACACAACTCCAAGATCTCTAATTTCATTGACTTTTTCTAATATGTTGTTATCTATTGTGTACTTGAAAGATAGTGGGGTCTTTGTTCGACAAAACGTTAGTGTCTTACATTTGTCGATATTGAGGAATAAGTTATTTGTGACACACCAATTTTGTAATTTGTCTATGTTTGACTGTAGGATTAGGCAGTCACCTATATTGGATATTTCTTTGTATAATTTGATGTCATCGGCAAAAAGCAGAACTTCTACATCGTTGAAACAGCTTATGATATCATTTATGAATATTAAGAAAAGGATGGGACCGAGATGACTCCCTTGCGGTAGACCACTAGTTGCATATAATAACTTAGATATAGTATGTTTAATTTTAACAAATAAGATTCTGTTAGATAAATAACTTGAGAACCAATCCAACAACTTGCCTCTCAGTCCTAAGGCATACAGTTTACTAAGTAATAATTTATGTGATACTTTGTCGAAAGCTTTTGAAAAATCTGTGTAGATACTGTCAACTTGTTTTTTTCTTGTGAAAGATTCTATAATATAGTTATGGTAAAGTAACAGGTTGGTAGCAGTTGACCTACCAGAAACAAATCCGTGTTGGTTTTTATCAATTGCTTTTAATATTGATGGATAAATTAAATCAAGAACAAGGGATTCAAAGATTTTCGGGAGCGCTGATTGTATGCATATAGGACGGTAGTTTTTAATGTCTGAGTCGTCACCTTTTTTGAGAATCGGGGTAATATAACTAGATTTCCAACGGGTTGGAAAATGTCCAGAAGAAAGTAGGTGGTTAAATAATGTGGTGAGTGGACCTGATATTGCAGATGCGCATTGTTTGAAAAATATTGGTGGGATGTTATCTGGGCCTGCAGATTTGTTAGGGTCAAGTGAAATGATTTTATTTAAGCATGATTCCTGTGTAATGGTGTAGTTCTGTAAATTTATTGTGTTTTGATATGTGTACGATGGTACGTTGTTATCTGATATTTCACCTTCGTATACACTTTGGAAATGATCCGCAAACAAATTAACAATATCAAAGGTGCTATTGGCTATTTTGCCATCATAATGCATTGTGGGGGGGTAGTCTGTACTTTCATTGTTTAATTTTTTAACAAAATTCCAAAGATTTTTTGTTCCTAGCGCAGTTTTCTCAACGGAGGTGATGTGTGCTTTATAGCATAGTTTAGATAGTGTTTTACATTTCTTTCTTGTTTCTGAGAAATGAGACATCTTATTCAAAAATCAAAAAAAAGTTAAATCATTCTATCTCAATAGAACATGAAACCAAATAATATTGTATACCCAGATCAAATATTATTAAAATACTTGTAAATTACTATCATACACTGTATTCATAAACATCATAATAATTAGTAGTTTATAATAATTAGAAATTAATATTAAGTAATATACTTTTTGCTGTGTAGTATTTTTAAATTAAGTATTTTACTTAGTAATTACTATGTAAAACCTAAAAGTGTATTAGTATTAAGTAAATGGGAAAAATGAGAGATTTCTTACAATCAAACTGATTGATCAGTTTTGTAAGATTTTGTAACAGAAATATTGTAAAGTAAAAAAACTGAATAAACATACTTAAAAAAAAAAAAATCCGCCCCGGGTGCCACCCATGCTAGCTACGCCACTGCCTGTGTGTACCTAATTTAAAAATAAATAAATTATAAAGTCACAAATAAAAATATGCAGAATTTCACCTGCTTTCGTAATACAAACGATAAATTCTTTGCTTATTTTTATGTATTTAGTATTTTTACATAAAAAACTTAAATAAATAAACCCATAAAAACAAATAAAAAAAACTCCCAAAAGGACATGTCTTCCGGACCAATCCCTGCGTAGCATAATAAATTAACCGTACTGTTTTACAGAGAAAAATAAAATCACATTTCACGAAAGCACTTGAAACATCCGACGCAATGACAGATAGTAAAAATGTCATCAACAAGAATATTCCTTCCACGATTGTGTGTGCCTCTCAAGCCATTAGGTTTTTCAAAGTGCTCTCTTTTTGTAACTTTGGTTCTAACGAAGTGTGTTTGGTTTTTCTGGTTACAAAGAACTCAAGAGAGGCAAAGTCTCTGAACACACTCGAGAGGATAATATCATCATTATAGGTTTGTTTCTCCGGATTTTAGATTCTTCAGGTATCCACAAAGATGCGTATTGGAATAAAGATAACGTACTCCATTGGAGTTTAAAAATACAGGGTGGCCCTTAACGGTATACCTAGTTTCAATTTACAATAAATAAATAATGATAGAACTTAGACATGTTTTACTAATATTTTCAAAAACTACAATAAATGGAAATTTTAATGACATTAAGTTTTAAAAATTATATTGTCCAAGTGAGCTCCATCAGCCTGTTGACATTGTCTAAGGCGGATTCGAAAATTCTCAAAAAACACGTTGACAAGTTGCCCGTGGGATGGCGTTAATTTCCCGTACAATGTTTTGTTTTAACTGATTTATTGTTGTCGGATTGTCTTCATGGAGTCTTGATTTTAAGTATCCCCACAAAAAATAATCACACGGGCTGAGATCTGGGCTCCGTGGGGGCCACTCAATGTCTCCTCCTCGTGAAATGAGTTTTCCGGGAACATCTCCTTCAAACGGTCCATGGACAGTTTAGCAGTGTGACAGGTGGCGCCGTCCTGCTGAAACCAGCTCCTGGAATTGTGGCCTTGAAAATCTTGAAGAGCTGGGACCAAGAACTCCTGAAGCATCTGACAATAATTCTTAGATTTCACTGTCATAGCAATTCTCCTTTCGTTTTCAAAGAAATATTGGCCAATGATACCCCTAGCTGATATTGCAGCCCACATAACGACCTTCGGGCTATGCAAGGGACGTTGATGCTTCTGTCGGGGGGTCTTCTTCTTTCTCTTTTATTCTCAGACCAATATCGCCAGTTTTGTTTACTAACATGGCCATTGATATGGAAATTGGCCTCATCGCTGAACATTATGTTGAAAAAATTGTCAAAACGTTCCATCCATCACATTGTCAAAATTAAGTCGAAGATCGGTATCATTCGGCTTCAACTCTTGCGTCAGCTGAATTTGATAAGCTTTTAGATGTAAATCGTGGCGTAAAATTCTTTGTAAAGTGGTCCTCTTGATGGATAAGGCTCGGCATCTCTTGCGAGTAGTTTGTTGTGGATTTTCCCTCACTGATTCACTAACACGCTGAATAACTTCTAGTATCCTCGCTGACTTCGGGCGGCCTTCATTAATTGTTTTTACTGTTGAGCCGGTTGTCTCAAACATTTTGATCCATTTCCGAATAGATTTTGCTCTTGGTGCTTGATTAATGTCTCGTAAACCGAAATGAGCACGGTACATTCGTCTCGAAATCGTTACGGAATAATTGTTTATGTAATATGCACGAACACAAAATGCGCGCTGCTCTCCCATGAACGGCTCCAAGGCGACTAAAATTTCCACGAAATAACGCGTCTAACGATACCTCCCGAACCGCGCTAGCCCCACGCATTGTTAAAAAAATAACGACACAAACCACGAACACAGTTAAGGTCCACCCTGTATATATCCGTATAAAAACAGAATCAGGGCCTAATTCCGAATCATCTCTACATATAAATTAAAGTCCTCCGCCGCGCCTGTCTGTTCGCGATAAATTCAAAACTACTAAACGCATTTTCACGCGGTTTTCACCAGTAGATAGAGTGATTCATGAGGAAGGTTTCAGTGGCAGTAATTTGGCAAGGTTTTGTGTAAATTTGTTGATATCATTACATAGTATAAAATGAATTCGCTCAAAATGTGTGTGCGCATAGATCTTTTAAACTACACAACGGATTTTCATGCGGTTTTCACCAATAGATAGAGTAATTCAAGAGGAAGGTTTATATGTATAATGCATGCTTATTATAGTAGAGAAAAGCCGAGAAATTCAAATATTCAATTCAGGCAGTGGGCAGCAGGCATCTGGCAAGCGGGTAGTGTGGATTTTATAAAGGTTGGGTAATGGCGTTGTGTTTCATTAGCCACAGCAACGTGTGGCCGGGTCAGCTAGTGTTGAACTAGTTTGGAAGAATTGCCACTCCTGATTTACATACCACATCGAAATATATGTTAATCAATTAGCTTCACGCAGGAGGCCCTGAAGCTGTATGCCATAGGTCACCTCATGTGGTTCGCTACGTTTGTTGACGTAGCTGGAGTGCTCGGGTTCATGGGGTGAGTTTTGTCCGGATTTTAGCGGCGGATACGTCTGCCCCCAACTGCGTGGCTGGCCGGATCGGAAGAGACAGGTAGAGGGAGACCTTTTGACCTCTCACATTATAATATATAGATATATACAGGGCGTTAAGGGACGTACTTGACTTACTTTAACCAGTGATTCCTGACATTATTTGGAGTAAAAATTGTGAATGAAATTTTGGTCTCCGGTGACTTTTTCTTGTTCTTTTTTTAAACCTTTTTCTTCAAAATCAAACAAAAAATCTTCCTTATGTTGTCGCTGGTCCCTCAGCCAAGTAACCACCCAACCTCTTACTCCGCCCCCAAGTGTTCAACAATTGCTATTTTTTATGTTTTTGGAGAAAAAAAAATATTTTAAAAAATGTCATACATAAAAAATACATCTGTACGGGATATGTCGAGGATTCGGCTATTATAGTGGTTTTTACCCCTTTGGGTACGCGAAACCAAATAGGCCACTTGCATCACATTTTTTTTTAATTTTTTCCGGTGTAGGCAAATATTCTAAGACATTCTGTATTTTTTTTAATCATATTTTTGAAACCCTGGCGATTTTTTGAAAATTTCAATCAGAAAAAACAGACCACTTTTTATAAACCAGAAAGACGGGACATAATTTTATAGGTGCGAAAAAACGATAATTACACGAATGACCAGGAGAATAACGAAGCATACCAAAAGTATTTAATCTCATGAATATTTTTTCCTTGATCCATCTTATTGATCATAAATCATTATAATGTTCAACGTCTATATCAATAAATCGAATATAATATACTTGTACTTGTAAATTATAATAATAATAAGAATATTATAAAATTTGATTTTGTTAAAATCCGCACCATTATCATTATACCTCTAAAACACGTACGGGCAAACTAAAATGTACGGGGTTCTCTTCATAACATGTGTCAAAAAATCAAACCAAATGATACGTTCGCAGAGAACAAACAATACCTAAATCTAGTGAACGTTAAATGTCAAATTCAAAAATTCGCCTGACACAAAGTGATGCCATATAAAAAAAATAAATCAGTGTGGAATTATATGAAATTAATAGGAACATTTTTGAAGACGGGACATTTTCATGTAGTGACGTCACGAGACCAAATAATGGATTTATTTATTAAAAAATTTAAAAAAATGTATATTCCTAAAAAAATTTACTAACATTTTCGTAATCTTAGTAAAAAAATCTATCCACATGATATTTTCAAGTCGTTATGAAGTCCATGTAAGTGGCCTATTGGGGAAACGCCATATCGTGGCACGCACGTAGAATCACTAGTTAAAAATGCCCAAAGTCGTTTAACACTCTGTATAAAATATCATTATTTGTATTTTTGTGACTTTATTATTAAATTCATGTAATAATGTTAGTATCAAAAAATTACAAATGAAACACTATTTCATTACAAGTGTACAAAAGATAGATAGAGGGTACGGGGAACAACAAATTTGTAGTAAGAGACAAGGCAAAGATAATCTTTGAGTCAAGGGGTACGCAGGCTCAAAACGGTTGACAACCGCTGGCCTATTATAACAACGCCATTTTTAAAGATATTCGGTGGCAATACCTACTTCTTGGCGTAGTTTTTTTTATACAGAAGAATAGCGAATACATTTTTAACTTGGAAAGCAGTAAATATAAATGCAATAGACGAGAAGTGCTACGTTTATCTCTCTTTGAAATTGTAAAGTGTGAATTCCAGCTGGAATCGGACTAACTTCCGCTATTATCTGTAATGCAAGTTGAACGAATAGTTGAATGTCAAACTGAGTAAATATCTTTAAAATAAAATGAATGCTACCGCTTTACGACTGACTGCAATAATATTATACTAGCAGTTAAAAGCCCACTCCGCAGGTTTTTGTTGCTAGGCCCTGCGGGCGGCTTTTGGTTCGGCTTCGCTCAGTGGAGGTTATCCACCTCTTACCCGTCCTGGTATAAGTAACTGATGGTTACTCCTTCAAGGCTCTCGCAATATTCTATTTTTTTTTCTTAAACGAAGCTACATTTATTTATTTTGAACGAATCTAGACCTCCAGTGTCCTTGCATACGTTGTTAGTAAGCAGTATTCAAGTGCTTAACAGGAAAAACACAATGCAAAAAAATAGGTTCGGCTTCGCCCAGTTAGTGTTGGTGACCATTTTATAAATTCAATAGAAACTGGTTCCAAAAATAGCCCGTTCCTCGGATCCATTGCCATCCAGTGTAGCTGGTCATCGGGACAAAGTAACTGACACAAGCATGGTGTATACGGCTGTCGACCTCGCTCCTAGACCGACCGTCCCATGTTATTTTGCTCCCGAGGTATACAAACTCCTTGGTGTTCTTTAGTGGAACTCCTGACATCTCTACTCTCATCTGATGTTGCATTCGGCCTACAGTCAGCAGCTTTGTTTTGTCTTTATTTATCTTCATGTTGTAGTTGTTTTGTTTTTAATCTATTCTAAGCGACCTAATTTACAAACTAAAAACACACAATTTGATATAAGAAGAATTGAATTCCATAAGAGTATTAACAGCTGAAAACTGAGTAGTTTAAATGCTGTTGTGTGGGAGTGACTACTTAATTTTGCTGACATAAAAAGGGCATAAGAAAGGGATGTTAATTGTACCGTTGCATCGTCAAGACGTTAAGTAAAAACTGGTAAAAGACCACAATTCAGAATAAAAACGTTGCTTTAGCCGTATCTATAACCAGATCTGAATAGCCAATTTTACTCTCAAAGAATCTGATTCTGCTCCCAATTTTCTTTAGTCTCGTACGATCCCCTAATTAAGTAGGGTAGCTCATAGTCCAGTGATGCACATCCCGCGACCCGCGAACCATTTCATACGGCCCGTGGGCCTATTTTGTTCAGCCCACGTTGTAAATACAAGTATCTAAATGTTTGCCTTTCCCTGGCTAAGAAAGTAATGAAATATGTTTTAAGTTAAAATAAAACAATTTGTTTTTATTGAAAGAATAGATAACACATATTAAAATCAACAAACAAGTCCTGCTAAGCCAATTGAATTGGCTTGTCAACAGGTGCTTATATTTTAGTTACAATTTACATCTTATATCTACAGATTCAACATTTATTCATACATATCAATATCAATATAAATATTTTTTTTCCGATAGCCAATTTTTCACCATATATTTAACCTTATTCACAGAATTACATTGCTTTATAGTGTCAGGTAATAAATTAAATATCTTCGGTATAATGTATTCAAACGTTCTCTGTCCGTACTTATTGTTAAATTGAAACTATTAACCCGTCGTTGCGCGTGAATCTAGTGCTGTATTTATGGTCTAATTTCTCTTTATGCTGCGGGGTAAAATTATAATTTTGTGCCATAGTATTGCCTTAACCGGTAAAATTTTGGCACTCTGAAACAGCAATGGTGTATTATGTCTCTGTTTGAAAATATTAGGGACGACCAATAATTGCGTTTTGTACAACTTGGACTTGTTTCAGATTGGTTATGGTAGTATTTCCCCATATTGTTATACCATATCTTATAATAGATTCTGCCAGTGACATATAAATTATTTTAAGTGTTTCAATTAATAGGAAAAAATTTAATGTGTACATTCTGCCAGCAATTGATCTGATTCTTTTACAGGTTTTTTTTTATATATATTTGTCCCATCAATAAAAAACAATCTACTGATCACTTTGTAAAACACCACTTATTTAATCAAAATTATCTACATGTTTCAAAACCAGAGGTTTCTTCGTCAGGATCAGATTAACATTAATAAAAATAACAAAATACAAATAAGAACAATAAACAAAACACATTCTAGGGAGTGTTGTTTAATAACTTAAAAGTATCATAAAAAAATATATAAAATGAAACGTAAAAACTATTTTAGAATATATAAAAATTGCATTATCTGCATATTTATACATTATTGCATTATTTGCAAATTGATTCATTGAGTGTACGAAGGCATCATATGGATGCACTATTCTTGTATAAAGTAGTCAACAATAATATTTAATGCCCAGAGTTGCTAAATAAAATTCAATTCAATGTACCTGCACGTTCAACACGCTCTTCTGTCCTGTTCAGGGTGGATCAATGCAAGACAAACTGTAAGCAGAATTCTTGCCTGAACAGACTATGCAATAGTTATAATAGCGTATTATCCAATGTTGACATTTTCAATTGCAAACTTACTGAATATAAAAGGTCGATAAAAGAGTATTTCTCTGATGGTTCTTGAATAATGTTATGTTTTTATTGTTTATATTTCTGTTATGATTTGATTTATATGTACAACTTCTCTCCATGGCTACCAATGTATTGATAGATTTTTCGTTTTGTAATTTTTCATTTTTATATTAAAATTTTTTTTTGAGTATATATATATATTTGTTTTATATAATTTTGGATTAATATTCCTTTTTTATAAAATTAACTTACTTATTCTTATTATGCTGTCTCAGTAGAAGTAAAGCCACAAGGAGGAAATCCTTAATAGGCCACTTGCATGGATTTCACAACGACTTGGAAAAAATCATGTGGATAGATCTTTTTACTAAGATTACGAAAATGTTTGTAAAATTGTTTAGAAATGTACAGTTTTTATTATTTTTAAATAAATAAATCCATTATTTGGGCTCGTGACGTCACTACATGAAAATGTCCCGTCTCCGAAAATGTTCCTATTAATTTTGTAAAATTCCACACTGATTTATTTTTTTTATATGGCATCACTTTGATTTCAGGCGAATTTTTGAATTCGTTCACTAGATTTATTGTTTGTTCTCTGCGAACTTATCATTTGGTTTCTCTTCAGAACGTGAAGATGATGTCGGTACGTGTTTTAGAGGTACAAGGATTATGGTGCTGATTTTAACAAAATAAAATTTTATAATATTCTTATTGTTATTATAATTTACAAGTACAAGTATATTACATTGAATTTAGTTATAAAGACGCTGTAGATTTTAATGATTTATGATCAATAAGATGGATCAAGGAGCAAAATATTTATGAGATGTAATATTTTTGGTATGCCTCGTTATTCTCCTGTGCCATTCATGTGGAAACGTTCTTTTTTTAAAATGATTTTCGGCTATGTAATTATCGTTTTTTCACACCTATAAAATTATGTCCCGTCTTTCCGGTTTATAAAAAAATGGTCTGATTTTTCCGATTGAAATTTTCAAAAAATCCCCAGGGTTTCAAAAATACGAATAATAAAAAAATAAAAATACAGAATGTCTTAGAATATTTGCCTAAACCGGAAAAAAAAATTAAAAAATGTAATGCAAGTGGCCTATTGGTTTTATTTTGGCTATTTAATACTATGTACAAACTGAAATAAATATAAACTGTCGATTTCCCGAAAATTAATAAATAAATAAAATATTTAAAACTTCTATAAGTTTGTGTTTTACAAAGAGATTTTTTCGTTTAATTTAAATAACGTTACAAAGTGATTTTGCGAAGATTGAAGAATAAATTATTTTTGTTAATCTTTACCCCAATTTATGTACAGGTTGTAACAGCATGTACCTGCATGATTTTAATCAGCGATTCCTGAGCATAATTAGAGTAAAAAATGTAATGACATTTTGCTGTCCGGTGAAATTTTTTAAAAATTTTAAACAAAAGACAGTAGGTTTAAAAGTAAGAATTTGGTTCTTCTGTTAACAAGGTTGTGCATCACTGCCACAATCCTACTGGCTCCGGAAAGTTTGGGACTCTGGTTTAGAAAAACGTTATTTCATTACATTGTTTTTGTTTTAAGGACAAACCATTAAAGAGGACATACCATTAAAGAAATATTTATTATCACAGTGAAAAACACTATATTAGTTCATTGAAGAAGAAGATAACATTAATAATAATCTAAACGAAAATATGAAAGAGTCCAAGACACAAAAAAATGGGAAAATATCATAGACATATGAATATTAATAGACCAGAACATAAAGGTGAGGGGAAGAAACCAACTACAGCGGGGCGCAGAGCGGGAAGATGAATTCGGTGATATGTGATTCGTCAATAACTCAATCTGAGAGTATATGGGCATCTCGCATTATAATATCACCATTTAGTTCTTAAAAGTAAACTCTGCTCTTTAATGAATACACCTTTTTACATGGGAGCGCGAATTGCTCGCCGCGAAATGAACAAATTTACAAATTCCAAATACAGCATTCGCCTATTTTCATAGTCCAATATTTTGTTGACGTATTTAGTTAAGACACTTTTACAAATGTTTCATAATTTACTTACCCCACAAAACAGCGACGAACACACCCTATGTGTCTCGACTCTTCTTCCTTGAGATATATATTCAATATATCATTAACGATGAAAATAACACTAAACGTTATTATTTAGCTGCATGAAAAATAACATTCCATTTCTTTCCTGCCTCGTAAAATTTAAGTTTACGCTTTTCGTAAGAGATTTATTTACTGCAAAGACCTAAATTTAATATTCACAAAATATTGCCATATTAAAAATATTAAGTCCGCCATGATAAATTATTTGAACATTGTTAAATCAAAATAGAGACTTAAATATTTAATGTTTTCATTTTCTTTGTTATTTTGAGACATAAATTTATTTATTAGCTTTCCTTACAACACCTTTCGTAAGATCCATTAAAACGTTTACGTAAATTTGCGCAACATTTTTTCGTGACTTTGATCGGTAGTGTGGACTGTCGTAACTAGGTACCTTCCATAGACAGATGAATATTAATAGACCAGAACATAAAGGTGAGGGGAAGAAACCAACTACAGCGGGGCGCAGAGCGGGAAGATGAATTCGGTGATATGTGATTCGTCAATAACTCAATCTGAGAGTATATGGGCATCTCGCATTATAATATCACCTTTTAGTTCTTAAAAGTAAACTCTACTCTTTAATGAATAAACCTTTTTACATGGGAGCGCGAAATGCTCGCCGTGAAATGAACAAATTTACAAATTCCAAATACAGCAAAGTAAAGTTCGCCTATTTTCATAGTCCAATATTTTGTTGACGTATTTAGCTAAGACACTTTTACAAATGTTTCATAATTTACTTACCCCACAAAGCAGCACACGCCATGTGTCTCGAGTGATAGTGTGTGTTACAAAAACGACCATATTATGTGATCTGAATAAGCTTATAATAAAGTAAAATAATGCTTTCCTATGGAATGTAATACGACAATTGGATTTATTCTCTTTTTCACTTCTATTTTTACACGTTTTCAAAACACTAGCCACTATGTTTGCCGTGTTATTTCGTAAAATGCACCAATGAGTGCTCGACGCTGGCTCGCAGAAGAATGATGACATCACATTTTTTAGATTCACGCGAAGCCATACTCGATCCCAGCCGGTTCCAATGGAACCGGTATGGGAGGGGGAAATAATACGCTTTTATCGTTTAGGGCAGGTCTATTAATATTCATATGTCTATGGTACCTTCCAATTTTTATTCGCATTAAAACTTCAAAATCTTGTTCAGAAATTGTTTCTAATCTGTTGTTTTTTTGTTCAAGGTTCTGATTACGGGAGTATTTAAACAAAGGATTAGACAATGTCGACCCCCGCTGTTCTTCTCCCCACCCTCGGGAGTCGCAGCATTCAGATCCTTGCTGCAACTTCACCTCCGGCCAAGATACACCACAATAACAACAAACAGAGGACATCTATCATCATCTACCCAACAGGTAACAGTTCCAAACACCCAAGAATTCCTTCTTATTATTCTCGTGTCCTGTACATTCAACGGACGTTGGTTATCATGTTGGCTATGCGGACTTTGTTTACTGCGACCCGGAACAGCTCTACAGTAGACTGGCCAAACAACTGTCTTACTACAATTTTGTATCTTAGGGAACGTACCCATGCTACGTGACCAACTTTTTGCAATTTTTAACCCCCCCCCCCCCCCCCCCCCCGGTGACTAAAAAACCTAGGCCCCCCGCAGCTCATTTGTACCAAGCGTGGTATTTTGAAGACCCCTCCCCCCCTATACGTGTCAAGTAGTATGGGTACGTTCCCTTATTAATCGGTACATATTACAATTTTGTATCTTATTAATCGGTACATATTGTTAAAACTTCTGTGAATCATAGAATGAGTGACATCTATTGTCTGTTTATCATACTCCATTAGTTTAATCATCCATCGGAGATCCCAGTTTCGAACTCTGCCATCAGAGGCCTCTAGTAGCAATATTTCCTGTTATACCGACAAATCGTTGTAACTCGAAAGTTGCTTGAAATAATTTTTGCTATAAAAAGGCTGTGTTTGTTACAATCTTTCTTCTTTCTACTGTAAAAGATCTCTAGGGTTTCCTAGTAAATTCGGGGTTGGGGACCGGGTGGTACTTTAAATTAAATATGTTACAAGTGTTGTTTTGATTCAGTTGTCAATTGTCAAAAAAGTTCTTGTAAAAATAAATGACATAAAAATCAGTGTTTGAACTCCAAGAAGGACCCATCATAAAATACCAGAAAACATTATAATTTTGTATTTTATTAATCGATACATATTCCAATTTTGTAACTTATTAAGCGGTAGGTACTTATTACAATTTTTTATCTTATTAATTGGTACATATTACAATTTTATTACTTATTAATCGTACATATTACAATTTTATATTGTATTAATCGGTACCTTATATAATTTTGTATCTTATTAATCGGTACACATTACAATTTTGTATCTTATTAATCAGTACATATTACAATTTTGTATCTTATTAATCGGTACATATTACAATTTTTAAACTTATTAATCGGTACATATTACAATTTTTAAACTTATTAATCGGTTCACATTACAATTTTGTACTGCATGGAAAAAGAATGTACATTAGAAAAGTGATAACAGATTAACAACAGATGGTTCAATTTAGAGAATTAATGATATTAAAAAAATGTATATTATTTACAATTAATGTGGTTACATCGTTATCATTAATGTGAAATTAAAAGACATAAATATTTATAAGAAGAAAAGGGGTCGTCCATTAATCACGTGATGCTCGAAAGGGGGGGGGGGGGTTCGGAAAAAATCACGAAACATCACGACAGGGGGGGGGGGTATAATGAGATATCACGTGTATTTATTTTTCGTGATAATATTCTGAAAATTTCAAAATTCTTTGCACTAAAAAAATACACGTGATTTCGGGGGGGGGGGGGGGGTTAGTCTAAAACCTCACCACATATCACCAGGGGGGGGGGTTAAAAAGTTGCTAAAAAAACATCACGTGATTAATGGACGACCCCAAACACAAAAAAATTATTACGTATGATAAAAGTAGGTCATTATGGGATTACTAGCATGATTTTCAGGTGGATATAGGGGAGGCAGTTTTTTTTTGTGGTATCTCAAAAATATTTTGAGATGGAGTTCAATAAATGTAATTTATCATTAATACTTTCGTTTTCTTTTGGTAATTTAGAAACTATTTCCTTGATGTGCATGGTGTTGGGCAAAAGATGTGTTTAGTTTAGGGCAAACAAAAAATATATAAATCTAGTTCGATTTTCAGTTACGTACCTAAGCATTTATCTTTTTCCTTCAGAATTTGTTTAATTGATTTTTTACGAGTGAGATTTAAATGTAGGTTCTTTGAATTCTTCGAAAATGCGTTCAGTGGGGAAGTCTGGAGGTTTTTTGGTATAATTTTTAATATGGCTAAATTTTTGTACGTTGTACTTTTGTAAGCTGCTCCCCAACTGATAATGGCAATGAAGGATTGTCTGTACTAATGGGTAATATTTTAAGTATAGTTTTTCGTTTTCATATTTATTTCGATCATAGATGATATAATCAAGAGTCAAGAGAGTAGTGATGAACCTAGTGCCCTGAACAGAACATTAGTGTGATGCTGTATGAATTAGGTATATTGAAGCCAAATCTAGGGTGAGGAGAAGTCACATGCCAGCCATATTTTATGACAAACTTTTAAATTATTTGTGTGCAAAAGTGGCATAAAATGAACTATGTATTTCAATTTTATTTTTATGGTTTTGGATCACCAAATTCACTTCTACTCACTTCAATACGTCTTCCAGTCTTCTAGTGCATTCTTCTTACTAAAACATGATGTAAACTGTGTTCCAGTGTCCCCGGAGTCTGTGATAGTGCCTATAGTCTCCTGCATCCTCGGCTTTCCACTCCTCGCTCTATTAGTCATATGCTGTCTGAGGAGAAGGGCCAAACTCGCTAGGTAAGAATTCATTCTTTTTTTTGTATTCATTGGGCAAGTAACAATTTTAGTCATTTTGTTTTGTCACATGACAATACATCTGAAAAGTTTTTTAATCATTACAAAAACTCTTACGAAACTATCAAAAAATGTTACATTTTGAGAATTACATTTTGCAAACCATCGATTGGTTAATCAAAATTCAATTTTCGAATAAACTCTTTAAATTAGTGATTAATTTGAAGTAGGGTCAGTGGGTCAACAGTGAACCAGCAGGACACAGTGAACCACCACCTCTACAGCCCTAACTGTAAGTGTGTTAGTGTCAAGCTTTTGCTTGAAGCACGGGCTCAGAAAAAGACAAGATTTGATTTAGTGTGTGTTAGTGTGCAAAGGCGGCAGGTCATTTGACAAGCATGATTTTTGCAAACGTCGACATCATTTGCACGTAAGTGTTTTTGTTTTATTACTAAATTATGTTTTTCCCAACGCGAGAATTTTTAATGCTTTTCAGTTTAGTATTTTCTTTTAATTGTTACCCATTATTAGAAATTTTCAATATCCATTAGGTTTTAAAAGTTTTTTAAGTCAAAATGGCTTTATGGTACACACTGAACCAGAGTAATGTGGGACACAGTGAACTGGTTCACTGTGTACACAGTATCTGGTTCACTGTGTACATGCCTTTCTAAAATTATCTTCATTCACAGAAAAAGATCTATGTAAGTGTTTTCTTTAGTCAAAAGAATAGGTCGTAAGCAGAAAAAATAAAGAAAATCGGTAAACACACGGAGGAGATGAAAAAAACGTTTGGAGACGATGAAAAATGGGCATAGTCTTCACAAATCTGCAGAAGCTGCTGGCATCCCCTATCCAACTTTTCAGCGCTACTGGCTTATGTCGAAGGTTTCGGAACAGCCATAAGATTAGTTCCACATTACGACATTAATAGAATATTTAACGAATATTAATAACGGGCCCTAAAGGAGAATATCAAGAAATGTACATCTTTGTCCTATGGACTATCAATCAACGAATCAATTTTTTTTTTAAAGCATGTGTAATATTCACTTGAGTCATGGCTCATGGGAATGCATATCCCACCATTTCACCGATCTCGTAAATAATCAGTGGAATACCAGGATTTTTCAGAAGCCATGAATCTATTACATTGTTGTACATAGTAGGCTTTGAATGGGCCGAAAACACCAACATCCAAAGGTTGGAGCTTAGCAGACGTGTGCGGATGTAATATGATAATCGTTCCTCCAGATACTTTTGCCAGAACAAACGCCTCAATTGATAAATGAGATTCATGATTATCAAATATCAAAATACTCGGATGTTGGGGTAAACTGCCAGAATACTTGATGAAATGCTGTATCACCTCCACAAATGGGTCAATATTCAATGGTCAATTTACGAATCCCTATTTCCAAAAACCTATTTGTTACCTTCGCTATAAACATTCGCTAAATCTTCTGTTCTTTTATGTAAGACATTATGCTACTTATTTTTGTTTAAATTCTGCGAGTTTTCATGTTTGAAATGTTTAAAAAGCTCTAGTTATTTTCTTATCCTGCTACTTTTTTGTTATGGATTATTCATATTGTATAATTATGTTTATAAATAAAGCCTTTATTATTCAGTTATATTGTAGTTTAATTGCGAGGCTTATTAGTACAATTTTCAGGAGAATTATCATGTCAGTCCACTGTGTACCTCTTCGGCTCACTGTGTACCATGCCTGCGGTTCACTGTGTACCAGCCTAGTACACAGTGAACCAAAATGCCATTTTTTTATGTAAATCATTATATCTAATTAATAGTAAACTTTGCGAAAATGAGTTTATGCACGTAAAAAAACCAAAGAAGTACTGAAGACAACAAAATTTATTTGACATTTCTACATTAAATTTTGGTGACTCAAAATGACTCGGAAAAAAAGTGGTTCACTGTTGACCCACTGACCCTACTCACCTGTGAAGAAAAAGATAAAACATTAATTTTTATATATTTAGATTGAATACAAAAAAAATGGGTTTTCAATCACACATCACGTGATACGCGCGCTGTTTCATGTATAACCGTGCTGCTGAAACGAGACGGTGAACTTATCACGTGATCCGCTAGCCCATACCCGAATACTCAGTTGCGACATGTGATGGAAAATATGTTTATTGCTTTTAATTGAAAAAATATCATCGGATAGCAAAATGACATCTACATTTCTTACTCCAAATATGCTCAGGAATCGCTGGTAAAAAACCTTCAGGTACGTGCTGATAGACCATGTATAAAAAAACCTGTTACCAAAATACTTTTCAAATAAAAAATGTACACAACAAGGACATTCACAGATATAACACAAGGACGTGCGATGAAATCATACTGCTGAAAAAAAGAAGAGCCAAAACTCAAAATAGTTTATTCTACAGACGGATTATTACGATGGGCTGTCGGAAGCCACACAAACTAGACCAATGAATAAATTCAAAATAGATTGTAAGGGATGAGTTTGGTCTAGGTCTTGGCGGCTGATACGTTGGCCTACCTACTGCGAGGCGCGCCGAATTGGGAGAGATTGGTTGAGGGAGACCTTTTGACCTCTTTAGCCGGAGTCTCTCGACCCATTGCCTTGCACCGCAGTGGGAGGGATGGATTCATGCGTCCGAAACTCCTGGATAAATTGGCCCCAGATTCCTAACCACCCCTCATACTTTTCCTTCCCACAACTTCTTTCCATAAAAAAGACCCTCCACACAGCAGAAACGGGCGGTCCGTTTGATAGATTCTCCCATCTTAACAGACGGATTGCAATCTTTAGAGCACGGGCGTCGGGTGGGAATGCTATCTTTGTTCTACCGGTATTACAATGGAAGATGCTCCGAGGAACTAGCATCATTAATCCCTTCGGCACCGGTGCACAGTCGGGAAACACGCCAAACGCGTGCCCAACATTTGTACACGGTTGACATTTGCCACATGAGAACGGGTCGTTTCTTTGACTCGTTCTTGTGTTCAACAGCTCGGCTGTGGAATGATTTGCCGGCCTCTGTGTTTCCTCCTTCCTACAACATGGGTCTCTTCAAGACCAATGTTCATTCCTTCCTCTCCTCAAAAAGACCCTCCACACAGCACTCCAGATGACATAGGCCCTGAGGGAAATTATTTTCCTTTTCGCGTGGAGTTAACGTAAAAAAAAAAAAAAATACCCACCAAAATTACCTTGATGGTTTACATGGTCAAATATCCATATAAAAACAAAGGAATTATTTTTTTGCTATTGTTTTCTGTTTACCAAATAATATACCTTATTATTCATGTAACCTTTAAGATGAAGTCATAGTAAATAATGCAAAATCATATCTTTTTGTTTTGAAAATTTGATCGCTTAGAAGTATTGTAGATGCTTCAATTAAATACTGCGTGTAGAACATACCTTGGCCCTTAAAAATATCGGTCATTTTTTTTATAAGTTTTTTAATAAGCCTATAAAAAAATAAAGTATAAGGTCTAAAAAACACACTTTCAAGTCCAAACTCTCCTATTTGTAAACCCCTTTTCGGATATGGTTTTATCGTGTAATGTGGCAAATTCAGTTTATTTTACAATAATCGCAAAAAAAGTTGATATTTACACCCAATCTTCCCAAAATAAAATAAAATATGCATTTTCGCGTTGATATTTTACAATACGGCCGCTAGTCGACGAATTCGGTTATTCGAAGTGGGCGTCCACCGAAGGACTACTGTTCACGGCACAGTAGTGAACTAGTGGATCGCCTTAAAGAGAACATATGTCAAAATCTTCAATCTTATAAAAAATATACCAAAATTTGGCTAAAAAACACTGAAACAGATATTTTTTTCTTATAAGTTTAAATAAAGCCGTTAAGTATATCTATCATTAGACAGCTTTTAGAGAAGATTTATAATATTGTTTGCTATTTTTTGTTTTTGTTTGTTTTTTTATGTTTTTAAATTGCACTTGTAACATCTATTCTTACAAAACTTACAAATTCAATAATAACAGTGCAGACTGTTATTATGCTGTAGTTTTTAAATGCATTTATTCAGTTACTTTTTTTAAATCCCTAATTTATGTATACTTAAAATATTCACTACAACCATAGAAATAAAAATTAAAGTAAAAAATCAATATTATACCCACGCACAGGCATTGTGCCTTTGTGGGATTTTTTTGTTCATACATTTATTATATTAAGCTTTTTTATGTACTTTTCATTATTTCATGTATCTATTACATGTATTGTATCAAAATTTTTCAATAAAATAAAAATAAAAAATTAAAAAATGTATTACATGATAATGTCATAAGAAGGTTTTCCAGAATAGCTAACTTTAACTAAAAAAAATATCTCTTATTCGGCAAACAAATATCAGAAAAATATATTCATACGAACCTAAACCTCAATAAACACCCCACATGAAAAAAAAAACAATTTAAAAGAGTTTTCAGAGAAATAATGACATTGATACTCCTTTGAAAACGTAAAACATCGTTATTTTCGCCACTGACAGCTGCTAAAAGTGACGCACTAATGTTTTAGAATATTCATTTGAAAGTATTATGAGAAGTTAGATTAATCCCATAATGTGTTACGTCAAAAAAGATATTTGCGCAAGCGATTGTGGCCTTGCACTTCATGCAGTTTCTTTATACATAAGGGTTAAAATCGCATTAAAAAAAAACGAGTGTGATTTAGACCACACGACTGAAGTAAGACTACAAGACAAACCTCGCCCCATGAACCCAGGTATCCCTGCTAAGTTACCAAACGTAGCGAACAGGGTGACCTATGACCTGGGGGAGACATGTGACATTGGGGTGAAATATGACCATGGGGTGACCTACGATCTCGGAGTGACCTACGACCTCGGAGTGACGTACGACCTCGGAATGACCTACGAACTTGGGGTTATCTACGACCTTGGGGTGACATACGACCTTGGGGTGACCTAGGACCTTGGGGTGACCATCCTTATTCTTATCCTTATCCTTATCACTCCTCTAGTCAAGCGTGCGTTAATGCCCGTCGGTTCGCCCCGCGATCGATCACCGTTCGCATCGATTACCGTTCGCATCGATTACCGTTCGCATCACACTTTTCGTAACAATCATCCCTTTTCGTAACAATCACCACTTTTCGTAATGCATTCACCAGCTTACCCCCAAGTCGAGCGTGCGTAAAGAAGTTTTACTTAAAAAAAAAAGTTTTTTACGCCCGCTGGCGGGCGAACTACGCAGGAGAGGTTAATGTGCAAATAACTAAAATAATTTTTTTTAAAACTAAGCACAGTACAGTTTTTACTGTAGGTACTGCGGTCCCCTATAGCTGAGTTTTTACCTGTGACATGTGGCACCTTTCTAACAATCTGTTAATGAACCCACGAACCCCAATTAAGAAATAGGTATTCCTTCACACTATTATAACAATAACATATTGAACCGCAGAATTTAATAGGTAATAAGTTTTGCGTTAAAACTCGTTGGCTTGTTTCACGCCGCACTGGAATAGTGTTTAACTTCATATTAAAAAACTTATTTCCCTAAATTCTTTACTAGTTCAACCATAAACCCAAACCATTCAGAGATAAAATTCGGGCGTTCCACGTGGTTGAATAAACGAACATTTCTACAACCAGTGTTCATTGTGGAGCAAAAAAAGTAGCCGGAACACACACCTCGTATTTATTTAATTGTTTTAGGGTTATGGTCCAATTACAATGTAGATGAAACGAAAAACATTACAAATGATTAAATAAATACTCAAGCGATCGTGTCAATATTTAAAAAAAACGCTGTTCGTTCGATTTGAAAATTTCCCGCCCACATTAAAAAAATCATACAAACAGATTATAGTACTATATAGCCAATGAACTGACTGACCCGTAACCCTCGGATTGCTAGTCGAGAGCTGTAGGGGCGTGTAAACAGACACAAGGGAATACTCTAGATGTCCCTCTCTGACCCCCCACCATACGAAAGAAGAAGAAAAAGAAAGCCTAGAGACTGTACGGCTGAAATTTAAGAATCCTGTTAATAATACAACTCTGATGCCACGCCTTACGTAAAACCGTTTTCGTTCGTGGAGTTTGTATGCAAATCTACTTTTGTAACGCCAAAAGATGGCGCCACTTACGTTAACAGCTGGCATGAGGAGCATCGCCTGGCAGGCGTAAGCACTGTTGGATTTGTAATTTCGTGAATCTCTCCATATATATAGGATTGACGATATTATGATTATTATTGTAACTAGCAGTTGTGAATAATAATACCACGCGTGTATGTATTTATTTATTTATTTACACGCCCATTGGGCTTTTACATACATAGTTTATAAAAATATTGTGAAGAATATAGTACCTACACAATATGTAGTAACAGCAATCATATAACCATAACCATTTTACATATAAAAGCAAGTTAATACGTAAATGCATAGGTACAACAGTTATTTGTTGGTACAAATTTGTTGTACAAAAAATAAGAAAATGCCTACTCCTGACCTAAGGGAACGTACCCATACTACGTTTATAAAAGGTGTAAAGATTGTAGGTACATATTATATATGACGTCATTGCCTGTCGCGGTTAATTTGTGCCGGTGACTAGCTGTCACTGGATTTGGGGAACCGGCTATTTTTGGAACCAGTAAGACTCTTGACTCACAGTCCGGAGGTCGCGGGTTCAAACCCGACATGCGCAAATAAATTTTATTTGATTAATTTGTGTTATTTCACAATTAATTCATTTAAAATAATATATAGTATATTTGCGGCATGTTCCAGAGTGGAAGATACTATCAGTATCGCCCTGGTGTAAGACCACCATTCAGAATTGAAACGTTGCTTGAAAATGGCTTTAGTCGTATTTGGTGACCAGATCTGAATAGCCAGGTACTTCCCAACCTTCCTCTTCCCCACCTCCTTCCCCTCCCCACTACCTTCAGCCTCACAACATACCCCAATTGGAGATGCCATAGTCTCACTGGCTCCAGACGGGAGCAGTTGAGATTCTTGTGCGGTTATTCACTGTAAAAAAAAAAAAATATATATAGGATTTATAAAATGATCACTCACACTTAAACTGGGCGAAGCTGAACCAAAAGCCGCTCTCAGAGCCTAGCAGTAAAAACCTGCGGAGCGGGTTTTTAACAGCTAGTTATCTGATTATTAAATTGTTACACGGGAATTTCTGTCTTTTTTATTATCTAAAGTTGATACCGGAGCGTCGTTCCGGCTCGTTCCTCCGCAGAAACGGCACTGCCAAAAACTGTTTAATAAGTGAAGCATTATTAGGTACGAAGAATGGTAACACGTTTCCACCAAACTTGTACAAAGTTTCCGTGAATGTGATTTTCCAAAATTACTTTATTTTCTGGGAGAAAAATCGCTTTCTCAGGAGGTAAATTTTTATGCCGCTTGTAATGAACGCCTGTTTTGCGGCCAAGTTTATATGATAAACATAATTTTCTTAAAACTTTCTTCGAGGCGTTATATTATTTTCCGGCGTCAGCTCGTATAAACGGAGATCTAATTATGTTGGTCTTTCAATTTAAAACTTTTTTCGCGTAAATTATGCAGAAGACCACCGCTAAACTTTGTAGAAGGGCAAAAACAATAATAGTTTATTCCAATTTATTATAGGGATGTCGAAAGTGAAAAAAAATATCGATGTATCGATATTTATTAAAATATCAATATCGACGACGATATATCGAGGAAAAAATATCGATATATCGGTCAAAATTTCAAAAGATTTAAGGCCTGTTCAGATTGAGCATATAAATATAAAAGATCATAGCACGCCAAATATCGCTCTCCATACAATCCCTTCAGACCGTTCACACCTAAGCTCTTTATGCGCACATCAACAAAAGACAATGCACATCTTACGCCATAACCGCTCTTGAGGCGATATACCAACAGTTAAGCGCCCCCCACTCCGATGAAAACACGAGAGGGGGTCATTTTAATTACGGAGCTGCCTAGACCGATGGATGACAGATGTCAAGTTGATAGATTCAGTACAAAAAATGCGCACTCCGTGGCCGCTCGCTAATTCTTCTGACCTAAGGCGGCCAACTTTATAAAACATCAATGCGGGACAGTGGGTTGGGGGGGGGGGGGGGGGGGGGGTTGGAAATGTTTTTTTTTTATTACGACCTCACTTTTTTCACATAATTGATAGACAGAGTATTCAAATGAGCTTGTTTCTTAACTCATTAGGAATAATGTGTTACCATGTTTTTTTTTGTAATACATTATAATTAATTAAATAAAATAAAATCTTGTTTATGAATTCTACCACAAATTTATAAATGCCATCTCGGAAATCGAGAATGATGTCCATGTAATAGGGTGAATATGCAACTTATTATTTAATTGGTTGTTATATTCTGAACCCAAAACTAGTTTAAATTAAATCTGTATGCGGCGAATTATAACTATTCTCAGAACATGAAAATGGTTTCTCTTTAATTCGGGCAATACATTCCAGTATTTAACTAGAATTTTATACCTCCACTTAGAATAAGTCTAGCTTCCTGCATTTAAATGTAGAGTCGTTCTATAAAAAATCGGGTCATTGTGTGAGCCCTGAAGGAGTGACTATCTGTTACTTATACTAAGGCGGGTATGTGGTGGATAACCTCCAATGCACTTAGAATAAGATAATGTTTTCCTTCGAAATGCATCAGCAGATGAATCCACAGCAGAAATTTTACATTCTGAATACAAAGGTGGTTTTAATCAAATCTGTATGCGGTGAATTAAAACTACAATCAGAACATTAAAATGGTTTCTCTTTGATTCTGGCAGCATTTACATAGTCTGAAACTAGAATTTTATAACTGCACTTCGAATAAGAGAATAATTCCCTTCGAAATATGTCAGCAGACGAATCCAACTGGAATTTTAAATTCTGAACGCATAACTGGTTTACATTAAATATTTATGTAGTGAAATAAAACTACACTAAGAAAATAAAAATGGTTTCTCTTTGATTCTGGCAGCACATACATGGTCTGCACCTAGAATTTTATTACTGCACTTTAAATAAGACAATATTTTTCTTCGAAAGACGTCAGCAAACGAAATTTTACATTCTGAACTTGCAACTTAAATGTAAAGCATCAGTCGACACAGGATGAATCTGCAACTTGTTATTTAATGTATCGTTATATTCTGAACACAAGGGTGTTTTAAATTAAATTTGTATGCGGCGAATTAAAACTACACTCAGAACATCAAAATGGTTTCTCTTTGATTCTGGCGGCACTTACATAATCTGCAACTAGAATTTTATAAATGCACTTCGAAAAGAGAATATTTTCCTTCCAAATATGTCAGAAGACGAATCCAACTTTAGAATTTTACATTCTGAACACAAAACTGGTTTGAATTAAATCTGTATGCGGCGAATTAAAACTACATTCAGAGAATGTTAACACTTTTGCCAAAAAGAAAATTCTTTTTGCAATTCTTCACTGAACTCACAACGCCGTTTTTTCGCGGTCGGCATGGTCAAGAAATTATTTGATTTGAATTGAGTGATAAATATGGTTTTTCTTTTTTTTTAAATTATTTTTTATACATTTTACAAATATAAGACAAAAGGTCCCGATAAACTACTTTTTAGTAGTTTGTCTAACGGGTTCTTATTATAGTGATTTAATAGTTACATTTTTACAATTTAAGATATAAAATTAAATAAAAAAATTTACAGAAATATACTTAGATACATTTTTACAATTATAGATATAAAATAAAATAATTTTTTTACAGAAATATACTTAGATAAAAGAAAAATTATGACAACATGAATAACAATTTTAAAGTCTTTAGTTATTGTAAGCTCATACAAATTAGTTCTTTTCGTAAGCCAAGTCTTCAGTAAGTTCACCAATTGTTTGTTTTAGGTACAGTTTTTAATTTCAGCTGGAAGCATATTTAAACAACTGGGAATCATGTAATTTAACGTTCTTTGTCCATATTTATTTGTATGTTTAGGTACAATTAATCCCTCATTAAAGTTAAATATTACGTGTCACGGCGTGCACTAATTCGTAAACAAAACAACTCAATCACTACTAATACACTGGCGCTCTTGGACTCTTGCTTGTAACGCAAATAAACCAATCCCTAGATCGATATCTTCGGGCCTTTTCCAGGGACAAATTTTGTCTTGAACTTAACCAAATGACTTAAATAGACTAAAGATAGAAGAAGTTTATTTGACTACCATAGACAGTATTTAAAAAAATATAGAAATGCGGGACATGCGGGACGCTTTAGACGATTTGCGGGACTATTTTTGTAAATATTGCAATGCGGGACAACAACTGCAAATGCGGGACGGTCCCGCAGAATGCGGGACGGTTGGCCGCCTTATTCTGACCCCCTCTCCTACCATAGGAAGAAATATTTGATCTGCGTCGTGTGAACGGCACCAAACATAAGCGCTCGCGGTTCAACAGATACCTGCTCGCGGTTATATTCGATGTCTGAACGACACTTTAGCGTTTTTAAAATCATAGTGAATTCAGCTCAATATTATCAATAGTAATTTTTACACACAATGTGCATTATTTTAATGTATAAAATTCTCAATAAAAATTAAGGTATTTTTATCGGTATTCATTTTTATTAGGTAATAATTACAAAAATATTAAAAATTAAAAGGCTGTCTTCTAACTTACATATAAACTGAGACGCGTACAAAGTTTGTATGCGTCTCAGTAACATTCTATTGGCGTATTAATCTGTCAAAAAGGACTTCGTGTTTAGAACAAGGCATAGTCAATAATCATAGACAATTGGGAACCAACACATAGGAGTGGCTTAGAAAAAAATGGCGAAAAATAGCATTCATTTCTATGTATGTACCTACGCATATGATATAATTTGTGATCACAAATACTAATGCAAAGACAATAGATTTGTAAGCTATTAATAGCTAAAATTTCAACCGCCAGATGTCATGAACCAATAAAGTTACTTTTTTTCCATTCGTTCCTGTACGGTTTTGGATTCTAGTGAATTATTTATGTAACTAAAGTAATATATTATTAAATAATAATACATTCGTGTCCCTGTTAAATCAACTCGACTCCACCACCTTTTCCACAGTGACAATCATAGCACTAACTATTCCTATCATTCACCGCTAGTGCGTTTTCACCGAACTGCCAATACTTAAAGATCTTTTCGATATTTTCAATACCTCACCGCCTTGCATCAAAGCAAAAATAATTAGTTATTTATGTAACTGATATGTTTGTAAAATGATAAATATTTGTTGTACTAATATGCATCGTATGTATGTACTGTATGTTATACTATATATATGATGTTTGTAAATGTTCGATACACTTGTATTATGTATGTAATAGCCCTATGTACGGGCGTTTAAATAATAAATAAATAAATAAAAATATCGTATTTGATACAATTTTCGATTTTGGATATTTTGTATCGATATATCGGATTAAAATATATCGGCTAAAAATATCGAGGTATTGAATTAAAAATATCGATATATCGATACTTTTTCAACAAGCCTAATTTAGTATAACTTCTAGGACATAAATATATATTATTACCTACAATAAGTTCCAATCGTCAATAAGCCTGCTTCATGAGAAAAATGATCGCAATACATTTAACAAATGATTACAGTCTGTCAAATAAGACTAGAAAACATAGGAGGGCGCCACTGTAGGTCAAATGGCAATACTAAAAATAAATACACGGTGGCAAAGTAAAGCTGTGTAACCTACATTTTTTGTAAAAAATCGAAAACACATAAAATTAGGAAAAATATTTTTTATTGCAATTTCGATACCCACTGATCTCGAAATTAGAATTGCATATACTTTGGTAAATTATACCTTTGCAATTTTGTGTTAATACAATGAAGAATAACGATATGTAAAATAAAAAGCATGGTTAGAAATTGCTCACATTTATTTAATACAAGCTTAAGTACGCAGCATTTAGTTTTTTTTTTTAAATCGGATCATTTAGATCTAAAAGTAGTGTAACTGAACTCACCATTAATGTTTCTTCGGTTCTAACCAGTGGCGGCTCGTGACTTTTGGTGTGCTAGGATGCTAATATTAAAAAAATGGCATCATGGATGTTGTCGTAGGTGAAAAAAAAATTTTTTTTTTTTTCAAAAATCGGTGTTTTGTATGAAGATTTTTCAGGAAATCGGTGCGGCACACCGCCAAACTGAAACTTTCTGAAATTTTTCATACAAAAAACTGATTTTCAAAAAAAAATAAAAAATTATTTTTCGGCGCTACAACACCAATAATGCAATTTTTTAATACCAGCACTCTAGCACACCCAAAATTCACGAGCCGCCACTGGTTCTAACTACTGTTAAATTAAAATTTATGTTACATAAAATTTTTAAAAATCACTTTGAAACAAACCATTTAATCAAATTTATGTCATAAGTAGGTACCTTAACAACAGTGCTTCTTCGATTTTATTTTTTTTTTCTTTAATAACATTTTTTTTTTTTTAAATGTCACTTACACTGATCTGTATTTTCAGTGTCATTGCTCTTTAAATGACTATTTGACAGATAAATTGGTGTTACCAGCCTAAAAAATTCGTTGTTCAATTTTTTATCTTTTCTACTCTTAATTAACAGACTCTATGTATCTTATAGTACCTACTTTCCTGTAAAATTGCCTGGCTTGAACGAAATCAACAGACATAAAAACTAGACAATGTATTTTTTAAAAAAGCAAAACGTGCACACATATAATATATTATTATTCTGATAAGTTGGTAAAAAAAAATCTGCAATGCCACGTAAATAAACAAATTGTTTCTCCCTGCGTGTTCTTTCCCATTCGTCACCGTTCCCCTTCCCCTCCCGCATCCCCTTCATTTCCCGCATTTCCTTTACACGCAGTTACATGGAACACACACGTCCGCTCAGCTGAAATACTTTCGCGACACTAGTTGCATCACATTTTTAGACTACGCTATTAGTTGCATGCCACTAGTTATACCATAATTTCGCGTTGACGCGATTCTAATTATGTGGCATACAACTAATGCACGCATGATGATACTACACGTTTACACGTGAAACTGGCAGTGCAACTAATGTCATGAAACAACTTGTGCGCAACTAGATGCGTAATGTATTCGGCTTTATAAATTAGTTAGTATCCAAGTGTTGCTTCCAAAGAACGCGCCAGGAGACCTGGATCAGAATCTAGTGACAAGTAGGTTCAGAACACAGGTTTAAAAGATTTTTTTGTTAATTCCAGAGAACGAGCGAGGAGACGAAACTGTGGCATGACAAGCGCCGGCCTGTCATTGGTCCGCCTCGGAGCCGGAAGGACCAATAGGACGGCGAGTATGGCCAAGGCTAGGGAGAGACCATCGCTCGATCTAGCCACCGTGCTAGAAGAAAGATCTGACATGGACTCTACAACCCAAGTGAGCAATTCAATTTTATTTTATCAATATATATTGTGTTATTCCAGATTTGATTAGTTGCTTGAAATAACTTCAGCCGCGTTTGGCGACCATATCTGAACACCTTCATCTTCCTCACCTTATTTCTTTCCCAATTGTCTTTCCCTCCCCGAGTACTACCTTCAGCCTCCCAACCTACCCCAATTAATGGGAATGCTTTATTCCAAATGAAGTTGCGGTTTTATCTAATGATCAGCTGTGCAGTTAAAAGCACGCCACCACTGCATAGCACCTACTTGCCCGTACGAACACGCCGCGTCATGACTCCAAAGTAAAAGAAATAAAAAATAAAATCTTTTGTCCAAGGTTTTTTTTTTATTTTATTGTGTGAATATTAATTTTTATGTGACACGTCCAAAAGGGGCTGGATATGCGCCATAAATATATTTGGGCATTAATTTCTTTAAATTAATAATTTATGCTATAAGACCATAAGGGCGCCATCTATGGTTTTTGTATTGTATTGAATTTAACCTATGTGACTTGAGATGCAGTGTATTCATGCATTTCCTTACCTCTGTGAGGCAGGCAATTGCTTCTGACGGGAGTGTCAGTGAAAGGCCAACAGATGTCACTGGTCAGTCATTATCCAGTGGTTCACCCAGTGAGTGAATTATTGTTGTACCTAAGATTGGATTTTGGCACGCATTATTAATATGCAAATTTTTCTTTGTTGAAACTTCCTTGCTGTGCGAAACATCTGTTAAGATTATGCAATATCGCCTTGACATTTTTATTGAAAAGAAGTGTCTTTTTGTGTGGACATCGTGGCTGAGCTGCATTCTCTGAGTGAGTATTTGTTTGTTTTCACTTTGGTTTTTGGAATTGCTGGGTCAACTGTTTTTTGTGTCACATAGGGAAGAATTCAATTTTCGTTAATTTTACATAGGGTATTCATTCCCTCTTGTCAGGGGCTATTTACACGCCCCTACATATTTAATGGTCCTTCGAGCCGGATTATTCATTCAATTCGAGATTATAGCTGATATTACATTGATGTTCGAATTTACGTATTTTTTTTGGTAAATTTGAAGTACCTCTCATTTTTTGAGAACTATAGCTGGTCTTGTTTTTTGCTTTTGGATGACATATTTGGATGTTCGCAGAATTATCGTAATTTTGGATAATTATTCGCAACATTATTATTATTAATTAATTGTTAACATTGTTCGCAGAATTGTCGTAATTTTGGATAATTATTCGCAACATTATTATTAATTAATTATTAACATTGTAACATTATTGTAAAATTTTGTGGTAATCTTTTCGCATATATAAAAAATGCCAAGAATTACGGAGGAGGGTTTTGATGAGGCTCAAGACAGATCGCTTATTCTTTTAACCGCAAAAAAGGAAAATCTTTTTTTTTCGTATGAACGATCTGTATAATGCAACAAATAATATATCTAATTTTGAGTCAAGAAATAACGAAGTGTTTATGGCTCAGTCAGAGATGATTGATCAAATGCGAAGTCAATTTGAAAATATTATAGATAGCATCAATGATCGTCAGTTAACTTTAAATCCAGAATTTAAACCAGATTTTCAAGCTTTAAATGCTTTTGATGATCTTTTTTTGAAGGTCAAACGAACTAGATCGAATATGAAAACTTCTGTAAGAGAATCACTGACGTCACAAAATAAGTCGCGGGAGCCGTGTATGATTAATCTTCCTGCAATAGATCTTCCAACCTTCGATGGTAAGAATGAAAGCTGGTCGAAATTTTTTGAGTCATTTAAAGCCAATATCCATAATAATAGACAGCTAACTGACTCGCAGCGTGTGCAGTACTTAGTCGGAAAACTCACACACGGGGCTTTGAACATAACCGCAGGCATTGTGCCTTCGGGTGATACATATCAGATCATTTGGGAGAGTTTAGTTAAAAAATATCAAGATAAACGTACACTAGGAACACATTATTTTAATAATATTCTCGATGCGAAAAACTGCACGAATACATCTGCCAGTCTCAATTCTTTCATTGAAAGATATTCTTCGTCAGTGTCGGCATTAAAGCAGTTAGGTATTGAAGATTTAACTGATTTTATTTTGTTTCACTGCGCGGTAAGAAAAATTGATTCACAGACGGCTCAGAACTTTGAGCTGACAGTTCGTAATAAAGAAATTCCTTCTTATAATGAGTTTACGACCTCCGTACTCCAGTGGGTAAGACTCTTGACTCACAATCCGGAGGTCGCGGGTTCGAACCCGGCATGCGCAAATAAATTTTATTTGATTAATTTGTGTTATTTCACAATTAATTAATTTAAAATAATATATAGTATATTTGCGGCATGTTCCAGAGTGGAAGATACTATCAGTATCGCCCTGGTGTAAGACCACCATTCAGAATTGAAACGTTGCTTGAAAATGGCTTTAGCCGTGTTTGGTAACCAGATCTGAATAGCCAGGTACTTCCCAACCTTCCTCTTCCTCACCTCCTTCCCCTCCCCACTACCTTCAGCCTCACAACATACCCCAAATGGGGATGCCATAGTCTCACTGGCTTCAGACGGGAGCAGTTGAGATTCTTGTGCGGTATTCACTGTAAAAAAAAAAAAAAAAAAAGTTAGTTTCGTTTGTACAAGATCAAGTAAAGATTTTAGAACGAACGAGTAACTCGCATGGTGTCGTAAATAAAACGCATCCCATTTCGTCCTCCCGATCAAATAATACTAAATCGTTCGTCGCGAGTAATGCGAATATTCCGCGCTTCCCAGCTCCGCCGAAAGGATGTATTCTGTGTAACAAAACTGATCATTTAGTCAACGTTTGCTCAAAGTTTAAATGTATGAGTTCCCCACAGGCTCGATTTGAATTTATAAAATCGAAAAATGCCTGTGTAAATTGCCTTAGTGGTTCACATACAATCAAGTCATGCAAATCGGGGTTAGTTTGTGATTTGTGCAATAAACGTCATCATACATTCTTACATTTCGGCAGTGTGAATAATATGAAAACCAATACTCATGTACATACGTCGCAAGTACCTACCAGTGAAGAACCGTCAGTCCCCCCTCCAGTGTCATCCAGCATCAATGGAACTGGCATTGGTGATAAGCAAGTGGAGGGGACTGCAAATGTCAATCCTTCGTGTTCGCTTTGTGCCAAAGTAACACCGAACTCTTCTATTTTACTTTCGACCGCACAAGTATACGCGAAGCTTAAAAACGGAAATAAAGTTGTTGTTCGGTGCCTAATTGATAATGGCTCTCAAAATAATTTGATTACGGTCGATTGTTGTAAGACGCTGAATTTACCAATAATTCCTTTGAGTAATTCGTTTGTCAAAGGAATTGGATCAACGTCTCGACCAATTTTCGGTTACGTGTATTTGGATATTGAGTCTCGCGTATACCCAGAGAATAAATATAATATACATGCGCTTGTCGTTGACAGTATCACCGACCAATTACCTAATCACTATATAGCCAAGGGTGACATGAGGTACTTAGAGGGCATACCTCTCGCAGACTTAACGTGGAATATTCCTGGATGCGTGGATGTCGTCATCGGTGCGCAACTGTTCCCATATATTTATTTAGGGAACAGGGTTGAATCGGGTACTAGTGCACCCCCCGCGTTATCGACCGCTTTCGGTTTCGTGTTGATGGGTGATTACCCCAATAATGTGCTCAACACAAACACATCATTTTCGGCACTCGCACTGAATGATTTAGTGCAAAAATTTTGGCTGTTAGAAGAGATACCTAATATGAAATTTCTAAGTCCGGAGGAGACAGAATGTGAGAATCTCTTTACTTCATCAATTTCTCGCACTGATGATGGTAGATATTCTGTTGCTTTACCTTTCTGTAAAGATCCAAGACAATTGGGTAATTCTCGTACTCCAGCCCAACGCCGATTTTTGGCATTGGAGCGAAAATTTAAACATTCCCCTGCTTTGCAGGAGAATTATAACAAGGTTATCAGTGAATATATTGAAAATAATTACCTATCAGAAGTCTCAGAGTCTGATATCACAGAAGATGGATATTACATCCCACATCATGCTGTCACTCGTCCAGACAAACCAATGCCTCGTATTGTGCTCGATGCTAGTGCTAAAACACACACAGGGCTGTCACTGAATGACATTATTCATACTGGTCCCAATTTGCAAGCCGATTTGTTTCTGCTTTTGCTTGACTTTCGTCTTTTTCCCATCGCTATGACTGCGGATATAAAGCAAATGTATTTACAGATTGAAGTTCCTAGCAAGCATCGCAGATACCTGAGGATCTTATTTCGATTCTCAAATAATGGTCTCATACGAACTTTTCAGTTCAATCGAGTTCCTTTCGGCTTGACGGCAAGTCCATACTTAGCAATGCGGACGGTTCGCCAGTTGGCCCAGGATATGAGACCACATTACCCGGACGCTGCCAAAGTGGCAGAGTCCAAGCTGTATATGGACGACCTGGTCTATTCTATTGCAGATGAGCCCAGCGCCATACGTCTTTCTCGAGAATTAATCTCGTTGTTTAAGTCCGGTGCCTTTGATTTAGTAAAATGGACTAGTAATTCTCAAGTTGTACTTGAGAACCTCCCGGATTCTCACCGCAGCACAGTGGACTTCATTGTTGGTTCTAACAATACCTCTAAGGTGTTGGGCCTTTCGTGGGAACCAGCTGATGACAGCTTCTTCTTTACGACATCTTATGTTCAGGAGAAGTGCACAAAGCGGAGCATACTCTCCATAGTCGCCCGCTTATTTGATGTCCTCGGCTTGGTCGCCCCTGTCATTCTGTACGCTAAATTACTTATCAAAGAGCTATGGCTGTGCAACATTGGTTGGGATGATACACCCCCTGATAGCGTTATTCGTCGGTTTTCGGCGCTTACACAGGAATTTCCTCTAATTTCAATGATAAAAATCCCTCGCCATGTTGGTGTCCTGAAAGACAGTACGGTGCTCGTTGTTGCTTTCTGCGATGCAAGCATGAATGGTTACGGCTGTGTGATTTATTTGCACACCACTGATCTGTTTGGAAAAATTACAGTGAGATTGTTGTGCGCAAAATCAAAGGTTTCTCCCACCAAAGTGACGACCCTCGCTCGTTTGGAGCTCTGTGCCGCAGTATTGATGTCCAAATTAATACGGACGGTTCAAGATAATTATTCTGAGCGTCTTCCTATTGCAGGAACATATGCGTTTTCCGATTCTACCGTTGCGCTCTCTTGGATACATTCTTCACCGCATCGCTGGTCGGTGTTTGTTAGTAATCGCGTAGCTCAGTGCCAAGAAAATTTGTCTCCAGAGAACTTTTACCATGTTGCTGGTAGTGAAAACCCGAGCGACTGCCTTTCTCGTGGCATGCTTCCTTCCCAACTCGTTTCACATGATTTATGGTGGAACGGCCCATCATGGATTCGCAGCCCACCTTTGGAATGGCCATTAAAACCGTTTCACCCTACCAATACTGGTGAAATGCCTGAACACAAGGCTAATGTGCTCATTGCAACATTTCAGGGTGAAAAATCGGTCCTGAGTGAACTGGCTCAGCGTATATCCACTTGGGATAAACTACTAAGGATTGTTGTTTATGTCCTCCGATTCATAAAAAAGATATCACTTTCCTCTGGAACGGTCAATAATCTTATGACTGCTGAAAAGGCTGTGATTCGTGCTGTGCAGAGTATTCATTTTGCAGGAGATATTGCTGCACTCCAGAAAGGCAAATTTCATTCCAAAAGACTTCAGAGTTTATCTCTATTTCTTGATGGAGATAATCTGTTACGTATTGGGGGGCGGCTTTCTAAATCGGATTTACCTTTTGAGGTTAAACATCCGGTTTTAATTCCCAAACATGACTGTGTTGTCGATCTGATCATCGCTCACTTTCATGTCGTGAACTGTCATACAGGCCCAGGACTTCTTATGTCTATCTTACGTCAACGCTATTGGATATTAGATGCTAGGACTGTTATTAGGGCGATGGTGCGGAAATGCAATTGTTGCTTCCGCTTAAATCCATCGCATCCTACACCGAAGATGGCAGATTTACCGTCATATCGTGTTGCAGAAGCAAAGGCCTTCGTACATACCGGTGTAGATTACGCAGGTCCCCTCCGTATTACGCTGACTCGTCGGAGAGGACAACATTCTCAAAAGGCATATATTTGTCTATTCGTATGCCTTGTGACCAAGGCTATTCATATTGAGTTGGTCTCTGACTTAACTTCAAATGCTTTCCTGGCTGCTTTCAGCCGTTTTATTTCTCGGCGTGGCCCGGTAACATGCTTGTATTCAGATAATGGTACTAATTTTGTGGGTGCGAAGGCACAATTAGATGACCTCTACAAGTTTTTGGTTGAATCTGAATATGAGCCCTCATTAAAGCGCGAACTCGCTAAGCGTCGTATAGAGTGGAAAATGATTCCACCACGCGCGCCTCATTTTGGGGGTATGTGGGAGTCGAACATAAAGAGCATGAAGACACACTTGTACCGTGTGATTGGAACTCAGCTTCTCACCTATGAGGAGTTACAGACTGTGCTAGTTCAAATTGAGTGCATAATGAATTCGCGTCCACTTACAGTTATGTCTTCTGACCCTTATCCAGAAGTCCTTACGCCTGCGCATTTTTTAATGTCGACACCATTGCAGTACTTGCCTGCTTCTGTCCTGGCAGACGGTAAAATCAATTTGACTCAGCGTAAGCAATTATTAGACAGCATGGTTCAGTCCTTCTGGAAGAAGTGGCGTTCAGAGTATCTGCACACCTTGCAAGTCAGGCAGAAGTGGACTACTTCTGATCATCCGATTGATATCGGAACTGTCGTACTAGTGGGACAAGAAGATTCCCCTACGTTAAATTGGCCTTTAGGCGTGATAACTGAAATCCATCCCGGAATGGATAAAATTGTTCGCGTTGCGACGGTAAAGACAAGATTTGGTTCTTTTAAACGTCCGGTTGTCAAATTATATCCCATTTCAACGCAATAATTTTATATTTTATCTATTTTTGTTTATTTTTATTTATTTATTTTTTGATTTTAGTCATTGTTTCAATGATCTCTGACCCAGACATGGCATTACTTAATATCCGTTATCTTGGTCAATTGAACTTTATTACATTGTATTTTTAGTTATTTTTCTTTATTTTGTGAGATTCTGCGAATTTCCAATGCGTGTCATTCCTGAATATTACCGGTGAATAGTCACTTTATTTCTATTTCATTTCTTGTTTCATTTGTATTTTTATACTCTTTCTTTTGTAAGCTCTACGAACTTCCAAGGCGGGGAATATGGATATGCGCCATAAATATATTTGGGCATTAATTTCTTTAAATTAATAATTTATGCTATAAGACCATAAGGGCGCCATCTATGGTTTTTGTATTGTATTGAATTTAACCTATGTGACTTGAGATGCAGTGTATTCATGCATTTCCTTACCTCTGTGAGGCAGGCAATTGCTTCTGACGGGAGTGTCAGTGAAAGGCCAACAGATGTCACTGGTCAGTCATTATCCAGTGGTTCACCCAGTGAGTGAATTATTGTTGTACCTAAGATTGGATTTTGGCACGCATTATTAATATGCAAATTTTTCTTTGTTGAAACTTCCTTGCTGTGCGAAACATCTGTTAAGATTATGCAATATCGCCTTGACATTTTTATTGAAAAGAAGTGTCTTTTTGTGTGGACATCGTGGCTGAGCTGCATTCTCTGAGTGAGTATTTGTTTGTTTTCACTTTGGTTTTTGGAATTGCTGGGTCAACTGTTTTTTCTGTCACATAGGGAAGAATTCAATTTTCGTTAATTTTACATAGGGTATTCATTCCCTCTTGTCAGGGGCTATTTACACGCCCCTACAGGGGCATTATGTCGCGACATAGTGCCACCTGGTTGGACAGATTTTCAGGCGGGTGGTAGGGGCCGCCTTTATAACGAAATATTTATATTTGTATATTACATATTGCCTTTATGGTTATTTTTGTGGCGATGTAAATACTATCACAAACATGAACTTGTACGTTTTCTCGTTTTTATATATCTAATACCGTCTAATACCTTCCTCTCCACACCAACTTTTGAAATTGCGTGACTCCATATTATATTCGACAGAAAGCGAATACTGTCTCTTTTTAAAATCGCCAATGCTAAACTCCCAATGATTTAGACTCTAAATCAGAGGTTCCCAAACTTATTTTTCTCGTAGACCCCTTACAAAATTTTACTGATTTCGGTGGACCCCCTGCTGCTACATTTCTACCATATTCCCAAACTCATCAAAAATGTGAAGATTAGATCTAACGATGAAAATTTGCGTTCCAATCCTAAATTCGGAGTGGTATAAATAGAAAGAAAAATAATATATTTTATTGTGTTCTATTTATTAAAATAATATGATTACATACTTAGGGGGGAAATACATGTAGATGACTCAATTTTTTTGACTAATTATTAGTATTACTATTTAAGAATATGTTCCCAAAGTTTTAAATAAAAAATTCATTCGTTCAAAAAATTTCAAGCCCGTGTACCAAAACATAGCAACAAATTAGGATTGCATGAGAACCGTAGCTCCTAAAAAAATATTGCCAAAAATATGAAAATTATAATCTTAAAGCTTCAAATTGCTTTTTTAAGTCTCAATACGACCACTTTCACCGAAATGCAGCTTGTCAAAAACCACCGAAAAATTTGATTTTTTTTTGTAAATTGATAGTTAAAGTCAATCCAACACTTTTGTTCTTTACTATCGAAACCAGATAAATTTTCGTGGACCCCCACATACAACTTGTGGACCCCCATTTTTTTATGACGCCAACGTAGACCCCCGTTGAGTCTCCCATGGACCACTTTGGGAATCACTGCTCTAAATCATTGGGAGTTTTTATTCTAAATTTTAGACGACGAACCGCCAGCCCCTTACCGCCACGATAAAGTTAGGTACCCCGACTTGTTGTGTCCAAGCTCTCAATTGTCTGATTTCAATAGAATTCCACCTTCCTCTTTCCTATCTCATTCTCCTCCTCCCTGCCTTCAGTTTCGCAGCTTATTCCTACTGATTCCAGGAGATTTAGCATTTTTTTAGACTCTTGTACGTTGTGCGGCATTCACATTTCAATTATATTATAATAATAAAAACGTATGTGTATTTTTCAGTTGGAAATCATAACCCCCGATAGAGATGACCGTTTCCAGATCGGCCGACTCCTCAGTCAACCTGCCCGCTACTTCCTGGAAGGGGGCAGATAGCGTCCAGGGGGGCCCGGGGCCCCCTTAGCTCCGGAGCCCACCACCATCGAAGGGACTCACTCCCCCCTTTGGAACACGCTCACCCACGCGCAGACCATCAGCATACAGATTGACAGCTAGCTGGAGCTGGATGAAACAAAAACCCACACACAGACATTGCCCCTTTACATCCCTCACTTACAAAAGTGTTAATTTTGTTACAATTATGGGCTAAATTTCGGTTTAGGGGCGAAATTCCTAGAAAATCAAACTAATTATTTTTATACTAATTTGGGGTCGGGGAATCCGAATCTGAAAGAATTAGGCGGGGGCAAGCAATATTAACTGAATTAAACGACTTTAAAAATTTTTATACACTCATAGGAAAAATAGCCATTTTGGAAGCATTTTGTTTCCTAGAAAATCAAACTAGTTATTTTTATACTAACTATGGGCCGGGGAATCCGAATCTGAAAGAATTAGGCGGCGGCAAGCAATATTTACTGAATTAAACGACTTTAAAATTTTCTATACACACACATGAAAATATTTATTTCGGAAGCTGGTTCTGACACACGCAGTACAAAATCATAGAAAACAAGATAACATAGATGTTTTTACCACACAAAATTAAGTGTTGCCATTAATATTAATAACGTATAATAACATGTTTATATTTTAAGTACTTATTTTTTATAAATTTTACTCACTTTTGTATCACAAACCATGTTACACAAACCTAGCGTAGCCGCTAAACTATTTGAAAACAGGGATGTTTTTTAAAATTGACGCGAGCAGGCGGTATAAAGGGGCACAAACCATGTTACACAAACCTAGCGTAGCCGCTAAACTACTTGAAAACGTAGGCTGTTTTTTTAAATTGACGCGAGCAGGCGGTATAAAGGGGCACAAACCATGTTACACAAACCTAGCGTAGCCGCTAAACTACTTGAAAACGTAGGCTGTTTTTTTTAAATTGACGCGAGCAGGCGGTATAAAGGGGCACAAACCATGTTACACAAACCTAGCGTAGGGGCTAAACTACTTGAAAACGTAGGCTGTTTTTTTAAATTGACGCGAGCAGGCGGTATAAAGGGGCACAAACCATGTTACACAAACCTAGCGTAGCCGCTAAACTACTTGAAAACGTAGGCTGTTTTTTTAAATTGACGCGAGCAGGCGGTATAAAGGGGCACAAACCATGTTACACAAACCTAGCGTAGCCGCTAAACTACTTGAAAACGTAGGCTGTTTTTTTAAATTGACGCGAGCAGGCGGTATAAAGGGGCACAAACCATGTTACACAAACCTAGCGTAGCCGCTAAACTACTTGAAAACGTAGGCTGTTTTTTTAAATTGACGCGAGCAGGCGGTATAAAGGGGCACAAACCATGTTACACAAACCTAGCGTAGCCGCTAAACTACTTGAAAACGTAGGCTGTTTTTTTAAATTGACGCGAGCAGGCGGTATAAAGGGGCACAAACCATGTTACACAAACCTAGCGTAGCGGCTAAACTACTTGAAAACGTAGGCTGTTTTTTTTAAATTGACGCGAGCAGGCGGTACAAAGGGGCACAAACCATGTTACACAAACCTATGGGCTCTTATATGACCCGCGTATTCGCCAGGAACCTTTGGAGACATTAGACGAGTTTGACAGGGATACAACGGACGAAATAAACTTGTTCGATTTATAAGGTATGTTCGATGATATTATTGTTTAATGGCAACACTTAATTTTGTGTGGTAAAAATATCTATGTTGTTTTTTCTATGGTTTTCGTACCTCGTGTGTCAGAATGTTGTCTATTTTCATGTGAGTGGTGTGTGTGTATAGAAAATTTTAAAGTCGTTTAATTCAGTTATTATTGCTTGCCGCCGCCTAATTCTTTCAGATTCGGATTCCCCGGCCCATAGTTAGTATAAAAATGACTAGTTTGATTTTCTAGGAAACAAAATGCTTCCAAAATGGCTATTTTTCCTATGAGTGTATAAAAAATTTTAAAGTCGTTTAATTCAGTTAATATTGCTTGCCCCCGCCTAATTCTTTCAGATTCGGATTCCCCGACCCCAAATTAGTATAAAAATAATTAGTTTGATTTTCTAGGAATTTCGCCCCTAAACCGAAATTATTCCCAATTATGTACTCCTGTTTGATTTTGATTTTGTTATACTCGTATGTATTTGTAAATGTCAGGTACCCGTGTACCTGATCCCTTAATAACTGTTCTGTATTTATCTCCCACGTATTTTTATTGATATTTCTTACATTCAAATTAAAAATAATATATAATGAATAAAAAATCACTTTGTTTAAACCACTATTTTTAAAACAAATCAACATGTTTCGACAACAATGTTGTCTTCATCAGGATATGTTACTATAATAAATGACAAACAAGTATAGACAAATTAGAATAAATTATAACATAGACAAAATATTAAAAAGTAGAGGTGATTAATTATATTATTTTATATTGGAAAAACTTCTAGAAATTTTAACATTCGAGTTAAGGAACATATAAGATGTTTAAATAATAATAATTATTCTGAATTTGCCAACCATATTTTGGAAACAAGTCATTCTTTTGATATTAATACAGGTCTTAAAATTTTACATACTAACACTACGGGCATACAATTGAATAATTTAGAAATTTTAGAAATTAGAAAAAGCATTAATAGTAAATTAAATATTATAAATAACCAAACATTTTTTAAAAATAGCCATCTTTTAAATTTATTTTCTTATTAATAGTTACAATTAATTATAATTATTTTTTGATTTAGACTAATTATTTTAATTAATTATTCTTAAAAAAAAAAATTATTATCTAAATGCAATTTTTTCCTTAAATAATTTTTATATTTAATTTTGTATAACTATTTTTATGATTAGTAAGTAATTAATCACCTCTACTTTTTAATATTTTGTCTATGTTATAATTTATTCTAATTTGTCTATACTTGTTTGTCATTTATTATAGTAACATATCCTGATGAAGACAACATTGTTGTCGAAACATGTTGATTTGTTTTAAAAATAGTGGTTTAAACAAAGTGATATTTTATTCATTATATGAAAAATGATACCACAAAGTTATTTTGCAAAGTTCGAAGAAGTAAAAATAATATGTTCATTATCTTTAATACTTGTGCGTTAAAGAAATAAACAAAAAATATAATATGTTGTTAAACATCAATGTACCCACCTAATATTCATATGTCTATGGTACCCACGCAATAAGGCTAATTAAATAAATTAATTTGACTAGTTAAAAAAACTTAAACCGATTAACCGAATAGCTTTGTGTTAACTATCACAATCAATGGAAAACTACTATGCACATAATACCAATTTATTGGAATCAAATAATATTGTAAGGGCGCCACAATCGTGTTGTAAAATTATTACATTATGTTGATCTAGTTTTAAATAAGTAAAAAATATAATAATTTAAGGAAACCCCGACACAAAAAAGAGCTAATGACCCCGAAACGCCAGAACAGATTTACATGAATTGTAGCTAAGAACCATCTCGATCACGTCAAATTTCAAACAAAAAAAAACGCATCATAATCGGTCCATTCGTTACGAGCTTCGATGCCACAGACAGACACACGTCAAACTTATAACACCCCTCTTTTTGGATAACCGTGACGGAAGAAGGAATAGTGTAGCAATATCATACATCTTTTTTTGTAATAGAACATTTCAAAAACGCCCCGCTTGCCTTTAAAATTAGTTATACCTCATGCTTAGCTACAAGTTCAAGCAGCAACAAATATTTGACTTTTAATAAATTTATCTATGGTTTAATCGGTTGTCAAACGCTTGTCACTTTTTTGTAGGTTATCAACCAGAAAAATGCATTGAAAACGCAGAAAACGATTTGACGAGGTAGAAATGTTTATAAACACGCATGGACATATTCGAAATATTTATGGATTATTCCAAAATGAAAATATTATTTGGAAAGAAACGCATGCTGTTTTCTTACGACCTCTTGCAGAATGTCCATGACAACGTATTCGAAATTCAATATTTCGTGCGTTTAAACCATAAATATACCACTCAGTTTAGTATAATATAATGTGAATGATTAAAACATTAAGCCCCTCCTTCAGAATTTTTGTATAAATATTATAATGTTAGATTGAGAACAAATAAACACGATATTCATAAATACGGTTTTCCTCGGTTATTTTCATATTTTCGGTGTTGTAATGTTAAAAAATAGTTTGTCATGAAAAATAATTTTCCTAAAAAACATAATTTCCCCAGAAATTCATTCCAAGTACCTACTTACGCGGCGCATACGTCGTCAAAGCATTTTACTTTTATATATTTTATACTTAATTTAAAAGGCTATAAGTACGGTCACCCCTTAGGCTGGCCGCACACATTAGGTTATTCCATCCGATTGTCTGATCAGACAACCGGAAGGTCTTCGCGCCATACATTTCTTATGAAAATCGAATGAACACCGCACACCGATTCGAAAACCGGATCGGTAATGAAAATTGGCCACGCCCTTTGCGGTCCGACAACGGGCGTGGCCCCGGTATACCAATCCGGTTTTCAAATCAATTTTTGTCTTATAATCAGACAATCGGATGGAGAAACCTGATGTGTGCGGCCAGCCTTAGGAGGTCTTACCACGGGTCGGGAAAGAACCAACAAAAACCGAGTGCGGTATACCGAGATCCCACCGATCCATGTATCCATGTGCAAATGGGTCAGAGAGGGAGCGATACGAATGCTTTACAGTAAGTACTCGGTTTTTTGTCGATTATTTACCGACCCATGGGACGACCACCTAATAAAATAATAATTTTAAGATAATAGAAAGGCTTGAAAATATCAATAAACCTGTAATTGTGTAACAAGGTGAATACTAGGTTAGTAAAAAAATGTTTTAATTTTTTATATATTAATTATTTAACTTACTCTTACCTATATGGATTGAGTATGAATAATGAACATAGGTTTTTTTTCTAAGTCGGTGGTTTCTTTGTAAATATTAAGTAAGTAATAGAATTTAAAAATTTGGGCAAATTATTTATTATTTGTTGTCCCTCTGCGAGTAATAAATATTTTAAGCAAATAATATGACAGAGTAAAGAATATTTTAATGCTTTTATTAGTAAAGAATTACAAATGGTCGATTATTAACATTTTATTGTTAGGTATAATTATTTTTACGTATTGTTTAGGATAGAATTTAGAAAAATCGTCGTATAATATGTTTGGTGGGACAATGTATAAATATATAACTAGAATAATTAAAGAAATTCCATTAATTTATAAAACTGAACACAAAACCAAAAGTTAATGTTAATTAGAAATGCATGTTTTCGATTCAACTGATTGCATGTATGTTTGCAGTTAAAAATATATACGTAAACTAGTCAACCCCCAAAAACCAATCACAGAAAAAAATATTTGTTGTCTTTGAAATGCACCCACCGCACAAACCTATATGATGTTAGAATTAATAAATATTTATCATTTTTACTCACTCATTATGTAATTTAACAAAAACTATGTAACTTGAAGAATTATAATAAATAATGTTTGAAAAAAACTGGTGTTATTTCTAACGATTTTTTAAAATAAATTATTGCTTATTTAAATATTATTCATGCTTATGAAATTAAAAGCAAATTGAGCACCCTTAACGTGGGTTTTCACTACAGCGATATAGTCCTATCAATAAAGCACAAAAAGTGGCAATTCCTTGCAAAAATAGTTTTGAATTTTTGACGTATTGCTTGAGTTGTCCCAGTGATTTTAAAGTCTAGTTTTCGATCTCGGCGAACCCTCACGCCTAACGTTACCAGAGAAAAAACATTTAAAAAATTGGCACTGATTTTCGTTCTTGCCGTACCTATATTCAAAAAAATAAACGTATGTCGAAAAAAAAGGTAAAACGTTTTTCAAAGAAGAATAAATTTACCATGTCAAAATTACCAAATAAATTTACCAGTCAAAACTAATCCCTCTTATTTTTTTCTCATTTTAATTGTCAAGAAATAAAAATGCTTTTACATAGGTTGAAAACCACACTAATGACGATTAATTTGTTACTTTTCAATATAATCTCCGGTCATTTCCACAGTTTTGGTCCGTCTTTTAAACCCCTAGGGTACGACCGACTACAATGCAGTGCAGTGAAATCATAACTACACCTACAAATACACTGCAATATGTGGGTGTGTAGAGCTGGGTTTTAGAAGTTTTTAAGGCACTTTGTTACTGTCCATGAAAATTCGAAAGCAAAAAAAGTTTATGTTGTAGAAGCAATTATTTCAAATATAATTTTCAATATTATATTTGGTTTTCAGATATTTACAAAATACTACCCATCATCTTAGAGCATATATGAGTGGTAAAAAGCACGTTCCTGCTTCCTAAGTCATTGCCACGCTGAAACGGCCTATCTTCATGGTGAAACCCACGATGAGCTTCTTTAAGCAGCCTGAACGTATGGAAATCTGATGGCGCCAGGGGTCCTAGCATGGTCGATCGATATAACCCTATATCAATACGATATCGGTAAAATCCGTCATTTATGGTCAGTTATCAATATGTGCTAGCACGCTCAACAATTGTTAAGGGATATTCCGACCGACGATTGACAAAAGCCTGCCAAATCGTATGCATTTTTGGTTGATAAAACCCCAATATTAATACGAAATGTAATAAATCCGTCGTCTATGGTCAGTTAGCAATATTTGCGAGCACAGTGAACATACGATTCCGACAGTCGGTTGACAAAAGACGCCGTTTTTACCGTGGCTTCCGGAGTGACAGATAAGCTGTCAATGTACAGATTTTTTTAAATAATGTCGTTTGTTACGCAAAATAACTGGCTAATTAATGAGTAAAGGTGAACTAAAAAAACTCTCAGAATTAAAAGAAATCGTATACAAGACCCATAGACTCAGTTAATTCATGAGGCGATCAATTAATTGCTTTCAAATTCGAGAAACGAAATTTGTTAAAATGTCGTTTAGTCTCAAAAAGTATCTACATGCGAAACACCAATATTTATTTGAGTTCGAATTTCAATTCGAAATTGTCAATTTATTGGTATTTTTCATTTTTACGCAGCACATTTCAAATTAAGAAACGAAAATTCATTAAAAGATCCCCAGTGTTGCCATCGTGTGAGATCGTATGTCGATTCCTTATTTATTTACCTTCGACGTCGGTCTGCCTATCGATGGCGCAAGCGTGCTAGGGCAATCGGTTCGTTATCGATACGAGATTGTAAGTCACCCTGTCCTTTGTTTGACTGGCGATATACCTACGCAACTTTATTAATAATGACATTCTTTCTGCATAATTACTGGTTTATTAATTAACGGAGGCAGATTATCGAAGATTGCAGGATTGAATTAAATCGGAATTCAGACGTTTTCGTTTGACAGTTTCGTACTAACGAATATATCTCGTATTATGGCTAATGATCTCATTGTCCAATTAACTCCTTTTTATTGTCAAAAAATACATGCGGACTTCCTACGTACTTTAAAGGGTGTGTATTTAATATTATTATGATATCTCAGCAAAAATCTCGGTGTAAATGGATCTTTAAATGTTCAAAAGAAAAGATTATTAGTTAGTTGTCATATTATTACATTAATGGATTACGGTGTTTTTGACAGGTATTATAGACCGGGAGCCTGGCTACATAAACACACGTCATCGAGTACACAGATGAAACTACTTTGTAGTGATAATGTACATTTAGTAAGCCTTAAACAAGCTAGTCTGCCGGTGCACATCTTGGAAGGTTCCACGCAGTCATGGAAATAGTGAGCGATTTTTGAAGTAAAACTTCTTTATGCACGCTCGACATGGGGGGTAAGCTGGTGAATGCGTTACGAAAAAGGATATTATATACATTTTATGAGAACGGTAATCGATGCGAACGGTGGGCGAACGGTTGGGCCTTTGGGGGGATGGGAATGGGAAAGGGGATGGGGATTGGGATGGGGATTGGGATGGGGATGGGTACCCGGCACGAGTTGCAAGGAAACTGTAACCTTGGGGTCAACTTAACTGTAATGGTTCCATCCTATATAACATTATATACAACGGGTACCCGGCCTAAGTTACTGAAGTTTTACTTAAGTCGTCTGGTCTAAAGCACACTCGTTTTTATTCGACAAAATTACGTCATCGGGTGCACGAACGGGAATGGTTTCATATGATAAAGGTCGATTAGTAGATGAGAAAATTAGTAGGTCTGCCAACCGGCAGCCTGGCACGTTCGCAGGCAGCCGGTGTTAAATTGGGATAGAAATTAGTAAATTTTACGTCATCGAGTACACGAATGAAACCAACGAATAACTGTAGTCTATATTCTAAACCATCCCATTGAAGAATTTCTCTAGTTCTATGACTGCGCGGAATCTGCCAAGAGGCGCGGCACGCCAGCTTTTTTAAGGCTTATTAAATGTCCATTATCACTTCAAAGTAGTTTCATCCGTGTACTCGTAAGGTTTGTGTACCGGCTCCCGGTCTAAAACTCTGATTCCATAGACATTGTGACAGCTACATAGAAAGTACCTCAAGTGTTGCCAGCGTATAACAATTTCTTTTTGATTACCTTACATTGCTTATGAATATCGGTTCGGTACAAAATCGTCGGTTGTTATGCCATGTCGATTCGATATTGTAAAGATAACGATTTCAGTGTGCTAGGACCCCAGGTCAGGCTGTGTGGAGGATGGGGCAAGACTATCTATCCAACTTTCACAATCTCTTCAGTGGTGTCTTGCATTATCATGCGAAAGAAGAACATCGGCCATAGCTTTTTTTGTGTGAAAGATGTGCTTTAAACTTTTGAAGGGTTGTGTCGTATTGGAGAGAATTTATTGCGCATCCCTGCTCCAAAAAATCAACCATAATCAAAACCTCTGTATACCAGAACACTGTCGCCATAACTTTCCCTGCTGATCGCACAGGTTTGATTTTTTTGTCCTCGGTGAGTTTGAATGATGCCATTGCATTGACAATATTTGCTTTTACAATATTATATACATTATTTGCTTCAGGTTTAAAAAAATGAACCCATGTTTCGTCTCCGGTCACAATTTTTGTACAGTTGCATCACCGTATACATTGTTCAGTCTTTCATGAATGCGAATGGACGTATCTGCATTCAAGAATTCAATCACAGAACGCTCTCTCAATGGGGCGTTCAGACGTTTCAATTTTTGTTGATCCACTTTTATTTAACGTAAAAAGTTGAATGAGATTATGTTCACACGTTTCAATTTAAGTAGAACCGAATTTGATATCCAAGATGGCGACAACTGAAATTGTCAGTGCGTGCGTCTCTCTAACTTCTGATGTTTTGCCAGATGAGCTCGAGATTATGAAAAAGCACAAAAAACGTCGTATGTGGGCGAGAAAATTGATCATGAATTAGGCGCATCCAACACAATTTTGAAAGAGATGGAACTAGAAGACTCCGAAGGATATGGATGACAGAAAAACAATTTGATGAGCTGCTTTCCAAAATTGGCGATAAAATTTTTCAGAGTAGTTTAAATTAATAATAATTACTACTAACTACAATAACCGGAGAAGCAAGGAAATAATCCATATTTCGTTAAAATTAGCTTTACCATAACCTAAAAACAACAACGCCAAACGTCATAGTTTGACATAGGATTGTTATTAGATTTGTACAAAGTTTTTTTCTTTTAATTTATGCGTATTAATGGTGACGCGTGCTCTGAATATTTACCGTTATTTTTTGTCATTATATCATAATATATTGGGTAGGTAGTGTAAATGAAACACGTATTATTTATTGCAGTATCACGGGCATTTCTATTTGTGTACACTTCTTGCTTTTGATCCCAAAGACAGGGATGCATAAATCTGAACATCAAATCATCCGACCATTTCAAATATTTTTCGTTGAAACGGATTCCATGACGGTAGAACTAGGAATGTCTAACGAATATGGACATAAATGTTTGACGTCTAGTTGTGCACGCGAATAACTATGGTAACCAAGATGGCGCGATCATACTTGAACGTCAAAAGTAGACGGGCTATCAACTTTAGCTAGTCAACAAAAAACTTGTTCAACTTTGTTGAAAGAAGGTTCACACCTGTCAATATGCTTTCAAGTGTCGAGTTGATCAACTAAAGTTGAACCGTGTGAACCGGCTAATATTAGGAACATCGATGTCGGCATTTTGCAAGCGACTGCAATGCTGCCACCGGTTGACGCAGAAAGATACTACTGCTATAGATTATGGAAGGTTTGAGGAATGGCGCCAAATTATTTTTTTTTTCATTTAACTAATTTTATTTAAGTAGAAAAAATAGGAGGCATTAATTTTCGACTGACCCTCGTATAACTTATACTCAAATTGTAGTAAATTTACTCTTCCTAAGAAAGTATTCGGGCATTTACCAAAAAAATTGACCACTCGAAAATGACGTGTCCTACGACTTTCAACAAGATATTCTATAGGTTAATAATTTTAGAACATGTTTCTTAAAGTAAGTCCTATAAAATAATTTATAAAACTATTTATTTACACAGCAAAAACCATAAAATACATATAATTAACATAAATATTCGTCAAATAAGTTAGAAGAGAGGTGATTTTTTGAGTGTCCTACCCTACTTTTGCAAAATTCTGAACGCATAATATTAATGTTTACCCAGTCCCTGTTTTACATTTTGTGTTAATTTAAATGGTCATATATTCCAAATTCATTAACATATATTACTTTTAGCAGAGTAGAGTTCAAAATAATAAAAAAAATGTGTTTTATTCTGTGCCTAAAAATGATGTAGGTGGAAAATTCCTCAACGCTACAACAATAAATCGATTTTAAACGAAAAATTACCTTTAAAATCATTGTGGGAATCGGTTTATTTTGATAAATGGCAACATTTGCACTATAAACAATCGCCATCTTAGTTTTGAGCCGCAGTGTATGTCTCCTGTGACACGCTGAGTGGTTGGGCGTCACGTTGTGCTGTTTTAATTTTCCACTACGAACTTGGTTTTTGTTGGTAAGTAACAAAGATTTTACTTACAGCATTTGAAGGTTAATTACTTAAGTCATGTAGAATATGATTAAATATGCCAATTAGTGAAATCGGTCTTAAAAATAAGTGCTCTTTGAGTTTGTTTCTATTCCGGCATCATACGTCACATCCAAAACGCGACGTGACGTACTAGTGGAACGCAAAATGTGACGTAATGGCATAATTATTAAGCATGGTTTACATTGTGCCAAATGATTTATTTAATTATATATATAGTAACTACTGCTGGTTTTTATGTTTTGTCATATTATTTTTTTTATTTTTAAGTCTATTAAAAGTAGGAATTAAGTTTTTATTTACAGTTTATTTCTGAAAATAATCCCTGGTGAGAGGTGTCTCGGTAAAGTTTTCGTTATTCAGTTATTAGTTACGTCAGTATGGCGTTAAAAAAATTGGAAAAAAAACTACGAAATCAATTTGAAATAAAGGTTTCTAATTCATAAGCTTATAACTAACTTGAACCATCAGAGACTTCGTTGGCTAGAAGTGATGTTATGAAAATTGAAAAATATTTAATTAAATTGGCTATCTTAAAACTTAAAGTTGAATTTATGTGGTTAACTTACTAACTATTTAAATTATAAATTTATAATTGTTCTTAAAATTGTGCAGGATGTAAACCTGCCTTTATAGTTCCTAAACCGTGACGTCTTTTCCATTAACGTCACTTGTCCTATTGTGATGTGTTAAAAGATTTAACTTTTTTATATTATTTTTTTTAGAATAATGCTCAAAGATTAGATTTATAAAAAACATGATAATTTTATTATCTGTATACATTTAAAATTATATTACTTTAAAACAAAAATTCCAAAGTAAAGACTAAATTGTGCCATTGAATTTACCATATAGTAGCGTTGTGGAATAGTTTTATTAAGAAAAGATATATTTTCATTTAATTACCTATCTTAAGTTCAGTGTTTTTTGAAGACTGTTTAATTTAAATGATAGTTTAATAAATAATTAATTAAAATTTCCACAGAATTTTACATAAATCTTACCTAAAGTTTGTGACGTAATGGAACTTTGCATCACCTGTACTTCATTAAAACATTGATTTCCCGCTAAATAGTAGACTTTTCTTATTTATATTTACTATTTTTACGAAGTTAGATATATTATCAACTCAATAAAAAATCGTTTGTTACTAAAAAAAAAATTTTTTTTTGGTGGAATTCCATTCCAACGGACATTTTTTTTGGTAAACGCCCATTCACCCAAATTTTACTGTTTTTACAGTAGAGTTCGCTGAGGTCGAAAACTTGGTTTTGACACTGTGGCAACCCAAATAAAGAATCAAAAATTCAAAACTTCACGACCTTTTGCAAGGAATTTTACTAAATTGAATTTAAATAAAAAATGACCCAATATGATTTATTTATGAGGCATAGAAAGTGTAGTAAAATAAAAAGGGTGATTTTGATAAATGTGAATAGAACACAAGTTAGCGAGACTCCAGATACTAATATCTACAGCCTGTATGTCGGACGAATATCTACAGCTCCTATGTTGAACTAATATCTACGAACTTCAGAGTGTTGACTAATATCTACAGAGCGTAGGTTGAACTAATATCTACAGAGCGTAGGTTGGACTAATCAGCTAAATGTGTCCAATAGTCCGATATTAGGGATTTTTACATACATACTTACATAAATTAAGTTTTTTAAACTGCATACGCAATATTACGTTATTCCAATATGCTATACATAATTGCAAATCCAACCTCTGCCAAGTGCTGCAGATATTCGTCAACACTTTGGTTCTTATAGATATTAGTCAACAGTTTGAGCTGAAGATATTCGTCAACACTTTGGTTCCCATAGATATTAGTTCGATTTTTTCAGTTTTTGGAATTCCTGTAGATATTAGTAGACGCCTCCGTTAGCGATAGTCAGATATACATCGCGACATATTTTTTTTAGTTTCCTCAAAATTTTTGGCTATCATATATTATATTATTAAAGCAAAACACCTCTAAAACTAATTTATTTTCTCATGGGCAGTGTTCACTACAATTATTAGTGCGCCCTCAAATTTGACACCGAAATTCAAAATTTTATGCTAAGTTGTCGAAGACGGCTGAATAATTTGAGATTTGATTGAGATCTAAAGGAAACAATCCTTATTTTGGGGATCAAAAAGAGGATGGTTTGCGGAATACACTTTTTTTTAATTAGTGGAAATTATTTTGCCGTCAATTATATTATTCAAGACGTTTTTAAAGTGTATTTTTCATAAATACTGCTTGAAACAGGTTGCACATAAAAGAAACACAATTCAATTTTTATAAAAACTTCGTTAAACTTGCTATTGGATAACGGAACGCTACCAACTGTATAACTAAATAGCCTGCAAGTACGCGTCCTAAAATTGGGATAGATATATTTTTAAAAAGTTTTTTTTTTTCCGTATAGCAATACTACAATTCGCCGCCATTACGGTCTTTTTAGACATCCGCCGGGCGGTTGTCTGACGTGCTATTAAACGGCTGAAAAAGCTGTTAATTTTATATCAAAATGGTTTGTGAATCTCGTTAATTTCTAGTGTAACATTTAAGTCATTTAATTTTCCTTCTCATTTATCTATAAATTGGTGGATATATCGATGGATTGCTTTGATATTTTGTGATTATAGTTTGTGAGTGTCCCGTCACCATGCCGAAACATTGACATATTTCTCCGTTGAACTAACGAAAGTTTTCTAGAGTCTTGTATTATACTATCTAAATCGTGGTTTTTCCTTGTGAACGTGTTTTTTAAAGTAAAAAAGCTTTTATTATTGTATGTGTTTTATGATGAACAACCGACACATGCGCGTCAAATGAGGCAGTTCAGAGGGTCGACTACGTTCACCGCCATCATGTTCTATGGTGGCGACTGATCGTTTTCCTCTTACCTGGCTGCAATTTTGATTTTAAAATGACTCTGATTCCAACCAGCCGCTTGGCCGTTGGTCATTTTGTAAATATTTGCATCCTAACCTAACTTTTGACGTTTCAGGGTTTCGTGAAAGTTGTGAAGAACAAACAGTACTTCAAGCGGTACCAAGTAAAGTTCAAGAGGCGTCGTGAAGGAAAGACTGACTACTATGCCCGCAAACGCCTAACTGTTCAGGACAAGAACAAATACAACACACCCAAGTACCGCATGATCGTCAGGTTGTCCAACAAGGACATCACCTGTCAGGTCGCCTTCTCCAGGATTGATGGAGACCGTATTATCTGTGCAGCGTACGCACATGAACTGCCCAAGTACGGAATTACGGTAATTAAATTGAAGTTTACTTTTCAAATACATCAATTTTCAACCACATTCTGAATCCTCATATCCTCTACAGATAACATAACCAACTGCATAAGTAATAATTTGGATGAAATGCAGATCCCGCCAATGTCAGGGAATTTAATAAAAATGCACTTTCTAGATGAGAAAAGTATGGAGAAGTTGAATAAAAAAGAAATTAAGGTGCGCTCGGCAAAATTGAGGGAGATACAGTCGTTTAAAGAATGAATAAAATGACACTTCGTGAACTGATACTACGCCATTTTGTTACTGTTATGTTGGTATCTCAGACTCGATATGAACGAAGCTTCATACGATTGTAGCCGACTTCGTGGGATATATAATAAGACGCGTAATTATGAAAAACAGAATTAAGGCGATCCACTAGTTCACTACTGTGCCGTGGACAGTAGTTCTTCGGTGGACGCCATAGGGGTCACTTTGAATAACCGAATTCGTCGACTAGCGGCCGTATTGTAAAATATCAACGTGAAAATGCATATTTTATTTTATTTTGGGAAGATTGGGTGTAAATATCAACTTTTATTGCGATTATTATAAAATAAACTGAATTTGCCACATTACACAATAAAACCATATCCGAAAAGGGATTTATAAATAAGAGAGTTTGGACTTGAAAGTGTGTTTTTTAGACCTTATACTTTATTTTTTTATAGGCTTATTAACCTGTCATTTGCCGCTCGTGCGCCGGCGTATCATGAGACTTTACACGCGATTTTGACCCTTACGTATAAAGAAAGTGTATGAAGAACACGGTCAGAATCGCTTGCTCTATTATCGCTCTTTACCATAGAGAAAACCGCAATTAGATTGGTGACTCCATATAATTTATATTAATGATTTACCGGAGCGCGGGAGCGTGCGCAGTTCTTGCGCATGCGCGGGAAAAATTCTTTGGTTTTGAACTTTGACCTTTCTATGTACGAAATTTCTCAAGGACGCTGTCAGAATCGCGGGACATTGGGTGTCATGGCTGCCGCTTTTTGCGAACGCTAATTGGTTACAACCAACCCCATTTACTCGCGGCATTCAACGAGTTAAAAGACTTATAAAAAAAATGACCGATATTTTTAAGGGTCAAGGTATGTTCTACACGCAGTATTTAATTGAAGCATCTACAATACTTCTAAGCGATCAAATTTTCAAAACAAAAACATATGATTTTGCATTATTTACTATGACTTCATCTTAATAATGGTAATTTTTGGAGATCGCTGGCAACGGTTAATATGCACAGTGGAAAATATTTCATTCTAAATTTCGATTACGTAAAATTAAAATTAGCTTTCGTCTTGTGAGATTGTACGCCAGAATCACAAACCATGTTACACAAACCTGGCGTAGCCGCTAAACTACTTGAAAACTGGGATGTTATAAAGGGGCACTTTCTTTTGAATCACAAACCATGTTTAGCGTAGTCTTAGGTTAGGTTACTTTAATTTGGAAGGTGAAAAACAGTTTAAAAAATCGTTGAAAAAAAGTCCGCTAGACAAATTTCATAATTACGCGCCTCATATATCCCATGAAGTCGGCTACAATCGTATGAAGCTTCGTTTATATCAAGTCTGAGATACCAACATAACAGTAACAAAATGGCGTAGTATCAGTTCACGAAGTGTCATTTTATTCATTCTTTAAACGGCCGTATCTCCCTCAATTTTGCCGAGCGCACCTTAATTTCTTTTTTATTCAACTTTTCTCATCTAGAAAGTGCATTTTTATTAAATTCCCTGACATTGGCGGGATCTGCATTCCTCCCAATAATTTCATTGAAACTTCACCCATCCAGTTAAATTTACTGTATTCTGTCCGATATACTTATGGTATGGTTTATACTAATAGTTTCTGTATGATGAACAACCGACACATGCGCGTCAAATGAGGCAGTTCAGAGGGTCGTCTGTGTTCACCGCCATCATGTTCTATGGTGACGACTGAATGTTTTCGACTTACCTGGCTGCAATTTTGATTTTAAAGTGACTCTGATCTACTTGACCTATAAACATCTCCCAAATTCATTGAAGAACATTTATAACTGATATATGTTGGTGTTTCAGGTCGGTTTGACAAACTACGCCGCCGCCTACTCCACTGGTCTCCTCCTCGCCCGCCGCCTGCTTAACAAACTAGGTCTGGATAGCCTTTATCCCGGAAACCAGGAAGTTAACGGAGCTGAATATAATGTGGAGGGAGTCGAGGATGGCCCAGGAGCGTTCAGGTACCATTTTACCTTCATTGCCCCCCATCACTATAAATATATTATGTAATTATTCCCCTAACTGCCGCACTTTTGGCACAGATTATGGAATCCACAAAATAGGTTCTTAGTTTGGGTTAACTTATGGGCATATTACACACTTCAATTGTGCCTCGCAATTTGGTTGAAGCAACCAAATTGCACTTTGTAAACAAGAAATTGAATGTTTCGATGTCATTGCGCGTCATCTTTCTACCGTATTGAAAATATTGAGCTTGTTCAACATTTTCAATGCGATGGTTCTGTTGTCCATTCGTGCGCATGCGCGAATGCGGCGTTGCATGTGCGCGCATATGGAAGTGTCAAACTGTGACTGTTTATTTTGTAGTGAGTTGTCAACATAGAAAATGGTTTTTAAATGGAGGGAAGAGCATACGCCTCTATTCTTAGAGCACTTTAAGAACTATCCAAGCCTGTGGAACATTAAATCAGAGGGATATAAGAACAGAGATGTGATTGAATGGTCCACTTCTGAAAAGTATGTGTAAACAGCACACCCTTTCAATTATACGCCATTCAACCAAATCACATCTATGTGGTTAAAGTGTATAATATCCCCATTATACACATCGTCTTCCCACTGTCACACTGCCAAAATTTGGGGGTGTATTGATGAGAATCTTAACCGGTCAGATGTCGGAACATTTTGCGGAAATTCGCGGAACTACACCAAAAAACCACCACTTTGAATTTTGAATTGAATGTTTTGTTGATAAATTTTAAGCTATTGTATATTTTATTGACTGAAACACGTTCACAACTCAATAAACTATCCACTAAAATCACATTACTTGCATTTATTACGTAAATTAATAGGTTTTACGACGTTTTATTCGCGACGCAGTAATTGCGACCGTTAATTCCGCGGCAAAATCTGACAGCGCATCGTCATAGAAGAAATCGTTTTAAAAATAATCCAGTGTGTCAATTCGAGAGAAATCTTTAACACTACCTAGAGTAATGATGGCGCAAGCGATTTTGACACTGTTTTTCATACAAATTCGTACATATAAGGGTCAAAATCACAGACCAAAAGTTTTTCAAAGACAATATTATTCAAATATTTGAATTATTTTCTCGCGCATGCGCATTGTAAGCCCGCATATTCCGGGTCCCGGCATCTCACCGGTTAAATAAAAAAATTATGATTAATATCTTATTTTTGTATGGTTTACAAAGCATTCGTATAAACACACATTTATAATTATATTCGCAGCCGATCAGCTGTTCACTCAAGATTTCAAATATTAGCCATTTTGTTATTTAAACACATACATTACTCACAAAAATAAAGCTATGTTACACTGGACAATTTTTTTTATTCATTAGATTTTCATAAATATTCTCCCAAAGTTGATGAGCGTTGAACACGGTATGTAATAATACTAACAGATATAAAAATTTGTAGGCTGTGCCGAACAGCAATATCTAAAAAATTTAATTTGGAGATACAAATATGATTGATTTTACATAGCTAACTCCTCTCATCATGTTGTTAGATTTAAATAGGCACATGACTAACACAACGTCGCCTTGGTTCGTATTTGTCCAACAGACCATTAGAAAATTTTACAGGAGTAAAAGGTTTTCTTTCATTATTTCAATGAAACATTATGAAAGGTGTTTAAGATACAGCTATTTCCGTAAAGTTAAAGGTCTCATTAGTTTAAATAATTCTTACTTAAGTGATTTACTATCATTTTTCATACTTTAATTTTAAAGTAGAGATTGAACAAAAACTAAAATGGTCTGTTGGACAAATAAGAACCGAGGCGACGACAAGTAAAAAACTATTTGAATTATGTAAAAATTAAGTCCACGCTAATTACTGTATGGTTGCAAATGATCATGCCGTGTCGAACGTGGACGACATTGGCCTGTGACGTGGACTCTATAATGTCTTGGTCACATACCAAGGTGTTAGTTTTCTCAGAAACACTGATATGTTATTGTCTAAAATAATTTTTGTATGTCCAACCATACCTTGATGGAATTTTTTTTAACAATTATTATAAGCAAGAATTTTTTTCAATTTGAATATAGGATATTTATCCTACTATATTTTATTGTTTTCCATTTTATGTACATAACCAAGTGAACTGTCGTTATGAAATGTAGTGTGGTTTCATCGATTCATCTCATGTTTTCATTGAAAATGCCAAGTAACCAACTGCCCAAAGGAGCTTCTGTGGTCCAATCTTTTTTCAGGTTAGCAAATAATGATTGGTTTTATATTTAAATGATAGAGAAAAATAGAGCAAAGAGGTTGTCGTAAAATCATCTGTACTCAAACCTTTTCTAACTTTGTGTTTCTTTTCCAGGTGTCACTTGGACGTGGGTCTTGCCCGCACCACCACCGGAGCCCGCATCTTCGGAGCCCTGAAGGGGGCTGCCGACGGCGGACTCAACATTCCCCACTCCACCAAACGCTTCCCAGGATACGACTCTGAGGGCAAGAGCTTCAATGCCGATGTCCACAGGTAACTATCACATTCCCAAATTCCCCTATTGTTAGATCTCACTCCGGCAGAGATTGAAATGCCCTTCTCGTATCTGACCCCACTGAGAGAGCCTGAATAGAATAAAGTAAAAGACTTTGTGATGTTTGGTTGGCAAAACTTGCAGACTACCAAGTCTTCACCAAAGTCTGCCTTTTGCATTCAGTTACAAACTTGGTAATGTCCTCAACACTATTAATATTAACACCCTGGAATTGTCCAGTAAAGGTAGAAGTCTTATCATATAATATAGAGTGACTGAAAATATTCTATTATGAGGAATTATATTTCCTTGTCTGCTATGTTGAGTTGTTTCTACGTAAATCGATCATCCAGTTGATTAGTGAGAAAATAGAAATTTGAGTTGAGTACGCAGTTAAATGTAAAAGTGCACCCTCTGTCTCGTACAATACTCAGATTACTCATAAACACCAGCAAAAAATTAAAATGCAGAAAAACTTCTGTCATGCCTCCCGGTATTATTTTATTGCATATTTAATGTGTAAATAATATTTGATTTATGGTGAGCATTTGAGTATTGCTTTCCTCATTAACTCAGTACAGTGAAACCATCTTAACCTGTCACGGGCCGCCCTGAAGCAAGGAAATTATGCAAAGCCTCACTTTGAATTGAAAGTTTTGTAGATAAATTTTGAGCTATCATATATTTTATTTACCGAAACACATTCCTAGAACAATAAACTATGTATCAAAACAACATTACTTGCGTTAATTTGGTAAGTTGATAGATTTTACGATGTTTTGGTCAAGTATCACGCATCGGACTTCGACAGTTTGAATCACGGCAAATTTGACATTTCGATTCCACAGATAAATCATTTAAAAATATTCTGGTGTCGCCAGGTGAATGAAACTTGTGGCTATATCATCAATAATGTTGGCGCAAGCGATTCTGACACTTGTCCTTCATACAAATTCTGTACACAGAAGGGTCAAAATCACATTAAAAAATATATTTTGTCAAATTTGTTCCGCTCACATGCGCACGCCCGCGCGTCTTCGGCAAGTAAGAGGTTAAGAAGTTTTCCAAGGGACTGGAAAAAAAACAACTTCTTGAACAGGAAAACCTTGTACGCAAGAAAAATTGGGTTAATTTTCGGCCAAGGGACCGAAAAAACCAAACTTCTTAAGTGGGTTTCACTGTATTTGGAGATGTCTGACTGATAGAGTTGATTACTAATCGATATACTACCCCAACTCTTATTGTAAAGTAAATATTGTGTCCCTCAAAAACTTCGCTATTATGAAGTCAAACTAAGGTGTGCAGATTCCTGCTGTGACAAACAGTATTCAATAAATTATTTAAAGGAAACCCTCCATAAATTGTATTTCCTAATCTTTCTGAAAATAAATTCTGCTCCTCTCATCCCCCGACTTGCAACAATTTGTAAACTCGGGCAGCTTATATTGGAGCTATAGCAAATTAGGCGCAGGCATTGTGGTTGTGAGAATCTATTTTCCTAATGAAAATTATTCAAACCGGTCTGCTCCACAAACCCAACAAATCCATACTGCCTCCTTTCGGGCAGAAGATATTCCCAATGAGTGTTGCTAATTGATATGGTATTGCTTTTCAGACAACACATCTTCGGTCTTCACGTTTCCGAGTACATGAAAGCCCTTGAATCCAACGATGAAGAGGCCTTCAAAAGACAGTTCAGCAAATACATTAAGCTGGGAGTCATCTCTGATTCGGTGAGTGTTTTTATGATATGTCCGCGTTTTATATCGATAACATTACAAGTCCACGCTAATTGCTGTATGGTTGCAAATGATCATGCCGTGTCGAACGTGGACGACATTAACCTGTGACGTGGACTCTATAATGTCTTGGTTCTGTACCAAGGTGTTAGTTTTCTCACAAACACTTTTTGTCTCCTGAAATTAATTTTGTCATTCTTGAAAATTGGAAGCCTAAAACAGATTGAATACCTTTATGAATAATAACAGTCCTGAGGAAAAGAGTTGAGAGGGTGGGAGATGATTGAAATAGTTTTGACCTTCCATCAAAAAAGACTCAAGAAGATAGGTGTATCCACTGCCCGTGCAAGAAATGAGCGAAGTCATTGAAAAATGAGAAATAGTTTTGCCCTTCCATTGAAGACGAGTCAGTATCGCTTTGTCGTTCGAAGTGAACACAGTGATGTCACATACTGATTCTAGTGAAGATGATTCTGACAGTGATGATCTGATTCTGATGTACATGTATAAAAAGATTTTCATCTCAAAAAATTTAAACTTTCTTATTTCTGCCAATTTCATCTCAACGGTGGTTTTCTAAGCCAAATCCTTTTTGTCTACATTGCAACATTCTTTGCTAGTCATTATCCTATAAACAAAATTGGCGAACAGCTTCAATAAACACCACCGTCTCGACAAAAAATGCAGTCGAGGCTGAATTGACCACAGTTTTTGAGCGGAGTCCGCTAGAAACTAGACGGTTATGGTGTGCGCGAGCTGACTCGTTCAGACCTATTTTAACTAGTTAGACCTGCTCCGATCACCTCATTCTTGATGGAAGCACTTGTATGTAGTTAATGTTTGCTAGTTGAGCGGAGTCCGCTCCGCTCACAGTGGAAGGCGGGCTTAATGCTTTGAAATATCAAGTACTGTCTTTTGCCCAAACTGTTGACAATGCTGTCATTGGTTTCGTTTTCAAGACTATTATTAATCTCACCCTTTATTTGAATATTATAAAGGTAGGATTCTGAGCACGGCGACAGTATCGTTCCTGATGCGCTGCTCACTTAAGAGTTTTGCGACCAGCTGTATTGCTATTGCCAGCAGACTCCAGTTGACAACCTAGCTGTCTCATCTTGTTCCTATAGTTTTATCTAGTTTAACTAATATAATAATATTGTGAATCAATCTTTTGTTAAAGATTTAATTTCACTCTGTTGATTTTGTATTCTTTTGCATTTAAAATCAAACAATAATAGATGTTGTGACACCACAGTTATAAGAAGCTCATTGTCTTCCTTGGTAAAAATTTCAAAACTCTCCTTTTTAACCCTTAGGGGTCTGAGCCCTTCATTAGCAGTGTTGAAGAATCTGCATGGTATGAAGCACTGCAATTGGATTGTCAACCTTATACATTCATTTTGAGTGTGTAATACTGTCACTACTATGATGTTACTGTAGCTGTGCTCAGAACTCCACATTAATGATGAATGGATTGATTGGGGTTGATTTCTGATTGAGGATATGTGAGCGAGAAAGTAATAGTATGCTAATGAGTGTTGTTGTTTCCAGATTGAAGAGATGTACAAGAAAGCCCACGCCGCCATCCGCTCCAACCCCGCCCGCGAGTCCAAGGAGAAGAAGGACAAGAAGGAGGTGACACAGAAGCGGTGGAACAAGGCCAAGCTCTCCCTGGCAGACCGCAAGAACCGTGTGCGCCAGAAGAAGGCCACCTTCCTCAAGGGGCTGAAGGCGGCTGCAGAGGAAGCGTAAACAACCGTAGCTTCGTTACTATAAATATATACACTGCGTTGACAGCAATCCTCTTTGTTTTATTTTAATCTATTTTATGTACATCCTACCCCCTAATGCTGACTCTTCAGTAATAAACACAATTTATAATATAACGTCATATTTTATTATAATCAATTAAAAATACTAGCTATTAATGATTTGATATTTTCAAAACAAATGCTTTAGTGCTGAAGGAACTGAATACTTAATATAAGCATACTTTCAAACAGAAATAGGTTATATCTAAATTTGAATGGGAACTACTGTCACCACTAACATTTGTGGTGGACTGTTAGATTGAGATGGTTTATACGAGGTGTCCGGAAACTCGTAGTACAAGCGGGAAACTGGAGAATCCACATCGCATTTGGAGTTGATTTTGTGATTTAACTTTTTTTGATTTGAGCTTTCGTTTTCGAGTAAATCGGGTCCGAAGTTGGAATTTTTTAGGTTAAATTTGAAAAAAAATTTCACTGGGGGGTTGATTTCAGCTGTGTAATGTCTTATAAAATGCAACGAAGGGTAAACCGGGCTCAAAATTTTTTTTAACCCTTTAGTTGCCGAAAAAATAGAAAAAAAATAATATTAAGATCGAAAAAAATAAGTTTTTTGGGTTCTCTACATGATGTAGATTCACCAGTTTCCCGCTTGTACTACGAGTTTCCGGACACGTTGTATAAGTGACTTTTTTTTTCAAAAAATCAATGAATTAAATCAGAGGTCCTCAAATTTTTTTCTCGCAGACCACTTTCAAAATTTTATTGGTTTCTGCCACATCTGTGTATCTATTACTAACTTCATGCAACCTAGGTACAAGTGAGTGTTTGGAATGCTCAGTCCTGTTATTATTCTGTCAGGATTTTGGGACGGGTAGCTCGTGGGTAAATGTAATTAAATCGGGACCGTCTATTCTACCAATTACAATTTTGAACATAGATATTAGTCTGATATAATTCCTCGATCTGAGAGTCTTCATAAATTTAATTCTTTCTTAAAGTATTTGTACTGTTTTTTTTTTATTTATATTTATAATGATTTCAATGGGAATACTGAGTTTAAAATTAATGTGCCTCAGGAATTTTTTCGATTGAATCTGAATTGTATGGGACAGGCACTAGTCGCCCGCCGCACAGACGATGTAGCGGGAAGGGGACTGGCTGGCTGTTTCGACGTCTAGGAAGAAAATGTAGGGAAAGGGATCGAAGGGAGATAGAGTGGAAAACCTGCGCCTTTAGAAAGGCGTTCGACTAATTGTATGCGGGTCTTCATGGTGAGCGGTTTGGCCAGGTCCATGTTGTAGTTCAAGCGAAGAGGCAGGGCAGACGGAGATGGCAGGTACTGGCGCTGTGCCAGTCCAGAGCTTTCAGGGCTCTGTTTAAAGAGGGAAACGGCAGGTCTAGCCTTTTGCCTCCGCGTAATTCCAGGAACTGAGATCAGATCCTGGAATCGGAACGGGCAAGGTGTATGAACGCGACCTGTGAGTTTGCACAATTTAAAATGTAAACATAAAAAGATACAGGTTGCACAGATTCGATGCACGAGACATGCAAAATTAGCTTTGTACAAATCACAAATTGTGCAAAGATGAGGTTTCGTACTACTTTGCACAAATTACAATTTTATGCAAAGTAACAAATTTAATTAATTAAAAAAGGGTAGTACGTACAGCAGTGGGATGGGGGGACTCAAGATACTAATATCTTCAGCCTGTATGTCGGACGAATATCTACAGCTCATATTTATCTTGGACTAATATCTAAGAACTTCAGAGTGAGGACTAAATCTACAGAGCTAAGGTCGGATGAATATCTACGACCGTCCCAGTGATGAATAATATCTATGGAGCGTAGGTTGTACTAATATCTACAGAGGGCATATCATAATACAAAGATATTTACTTATTTCGAAATACACGGCACCACAACCTAACCTAACTGACATAGAAATGGTCATGGTAACAGACTAAATAATTTAGAAGCACTCGAAATAAAGAAAGCTATTAAAACAAAAACCCAAATCCTTAATAATCAGCTAAATGTGTCCAATTGTCGGATATTAGGGATTTTTACATACATAAATTAAGTTTTTTAAACTGCATACGCAGTTTTTTGTTTTTATTATTTTTTACATATAGGTACATGTAATATAATCATGAATAATTACATTTTCAGGTTACAATCGGATTAAACTCAAATCATTAAATACTAACATGCAACATTGATTAGAAACAGTATAAATTATATAGGTATGGATATAATATATAACCTTTACTTTTTGGTTCTCATAGATATTAATCTGATTTGTTCAGTTTTTGGAATTCCTGTAGATATTAGTAGACGCCTCCGATGGGGGGGTCAAGCTTTGTTTTTTGTCACATAGGGACCGCTTGACCCTGTGATTCAATTTATTGTAATAAACAAAAATTTTAACAAAACAAAAAAACGACTTCAAAAAATGCAGTAAAAAGTAAAAAAATAATTTCGTATTCTTCTACAACTTTATAATCAACTTACCTTTTCTACTCATCAATATGTACGTACGATTGTTATCTTTGGAGTCGGTGTCGGCGGGAGAGGAGCTGTCAAGTTAACACGCCGGGCCGCGGGTACCTTGGTTGACACCGACTCCAAAAATAACAATCGTACCTACATATTGATGAGTAGAAAAGGTAAGTTGATTATAAAGTTGTAGAAGAATACGAAATTATTTTTTTACTTTTTAGTGCATTTTTTGAAGTCGTTTTTTTGTTTTGTTAAAATTTTTGTTTATTTTTTGATTTTTAGTGAATCTGAAGTACACTAACTAATTCGATTAAGATTCGGCCGAGTATCGTAAATTTGTTCTTCAGCATTGGAGAGTTCCGTTACTTTGTCATGGATCCCATAATCAGAACCTAACCAAACTCTCATCAAACTACCCTTGAAGTACCTACATCCTTTCCAATAAAAAAAGAATCATCGAAATCGGTTGGCGTGATATTGAGTTATTCGTCCATTTGTCGCGCACATACTTGATGCAAATTTAAGACTTATATGGTTTTCTCGTGGATGCCATTGTCGGAACTGAACCAAATTAAAATGGGACCACACGGGAAGCCCCAGCTTTCAAATTAAAAAAGAATCATCAATATCGGTTCACCCAGTCGAAAGTTCTGAGGTAACAAACATAAAAAAAAAAAATTTAAAAATACAGTCGAATTGAGAACCTCCTCCTTTTTGAAGTCATTTAAAAAGAGAAATTATTTTTAATTCAAAATTGTCACAACGAAATGGTAGCTCCTTAATGGCCCATTGTACTTTCAAGGCAGTTGGAGGAAATCGCAGGGGCCATGAGTTTTAGAATATGCAACTGTTTTTGCTGGATGTGTATAACTGCTTCACAAGACAATATTTTAGTGTTTCTGGTTGATGTACGAAACTTGCTTTCCTATCCTTTTGCAGCCAGCACTTGCAAATATAGGGTTACTTTCTGTGGGCCCATATGTTGTGATAGACATCACATCACTGAAAAAAACGAATTAGGTAGACATTAGTAGTTTTACAATATGCTTAGCTTCTGAAGGTTTTTTGTCTTTCCAGATTTTAAGCAATCTCATCTGCCACTTTCTATGAAAAAGGGTTCGATGACAAGCACACCTCGATCTTCTCACTAGATTCAACCGGCTCCTTTCAAAATTCTCATTTCAGCAGCTTGTGGACCGGACCCTTGGGTTCAGGCGCGTAGCTACCTAGGGGCTACGCGGGGCAGTGCCCCGGGGCCCTCAAGCTCAGGGGGCCCTCGAATCCTTACCAGAAATCTCGATCGAACTGAACTTTTGGAAATTTCTCCCATTTTCAAAATAAATATGACAGGTTCGCAAAGAAAAGTTAAAAAACATTTTGATGAATTAGCTGCTGATCACCGATTTCCAAACCGAGAAAAAATATTTAAAATTGAGATTTTCAATAATGTACTAGACACAGTAATATCTCAATTAGATACACGTTTTATTGGTATGAGTGCAGTCTGTCATATATTCCATTTTCTAACACCAACATTTTCATTACATGTTGATGAAGCAACTTTATTACAAAAGTGTGACGAATTCCAAAGAAAATATTCAGATATAATAGGCCCTAGTTTTTCACTTCAATTTATTAATATTTACCATCTAGTTTTACCTCAACTAACTCAAGCATGGACTGTTCACCAATTATGTAAGGAAATAATGAGCAAATATGGAGTGCTAGAATGCGACCTAACGGAAGTATTTACAGCAATGTTATTATTCTTTACAATTCCTGTCACTTCTGCAGCAGCTGAAAGGTCATTTAGCAAATTAAACATAATAAAAAATTATTTAAGAAATAAAATGGGCCAAACTCGACTCCGACATTTATCGCTAATAGTAATTGAAAACAAACCCGCATCAAGCCAGCGAAGTCATTGATACTTTTGCGAAAACTAAAGCTAGGAAAAAATTGTAAATGTAATTGTTATTTAGTCAGTTGGTAGGCCCGACCTTTATATAATAAACCCTTGAATCTTCTCTATTTCGTTTTAATGAGTCTAGTTTTTGCACTGATAATTCGTGGTGGAATTCCATTGTATTAGAATTGGAAATTAAAACACTTTTGTACTTTCTTCCACTAATTTATATTTCACCAGGACCGGTTTCATCCTATTGCGGACATTTTCAGTATTTGTCATATATCATTTGTGTAGTAGGGCGAAGGAGCCTGAGAAGACCAAGACTAAGATGGAGCGACAACGTCCTCAAAGACATATCTATCTTGGAGCTTCAAAACTGGAGAGAGCTGGCTCAAAACCGAGATGAGTGGAGGAAGACTCTTGAGGAGGCCAAGACCCACCAGGGGTTGTAGAGCCAATAGTGATGATGATGATATTATTTGTGTATATATATCATTTGCGTATATCATTTGTGTATAAATACCGTAGCATAAGAATTTCAACTACCAGTCTGAAAATGTCCGTAATAGGATGAAACCGGTCCTGGTGAAATATAAATTAGTAGAAGAAAGTACAAAAGTGTTTTAATTTCAAATTCTAATATTTCGTTTTATTAGCCAAACCGACACCAAGTATTAATTGTAATTTATGTTGTTACTGTTTAATATTTTTATTACCTGCCCTGCAGTGCACAAAAAAAGCTTAAGTAACTTAGCATTTTTAAAGTATTTGTATATTTCATATTTTTATTTGATAAAACCTAATCAGTTTACATAGCAGTGGGGCCCCATTTTTTAATTTGCCCCAGGGCCCTTGGTTACCTAGCTACGCCACTGCTTGGGTTAGAGGCGTAGAGGCTTGGGGGGGCCGAGTTAAAAGAATTAAAATATCCTGGCATTTTATTTTTTTTTAATTCAATGAGTGCTTTTATTATTACCGTGACGTTCTACGATGACGGTACTGAGACGGCATAAAAAAGTTAATAAATGTACATTGCTTATCACAATAATGCTGCAGCTCTTTCGAAAAATGAGATACGCAATGTATGTAGGTCTGTTTCCTCCAAAGGAAAAAAGTAAACATTTTCTTGCATCTCTCTCACACACTGCGCCGTGACGTCTCCGTAGACCCCTATAATCCTACAATAATTTTGAATGTATGGAATATAGTTACAAGGTTAATATCAGAGTGTGATTGAATTCCAAAAATTTAAAGATGTCAATGCACTAATGGTTTTGCTTTTGTTCTTAAACATATAATGCAGCAGCTCTTTCTTTCGCACTAAATAACAGCAGTCGAAAAAGGAAGTCCCCCGAAGGAAACATACAATCATTAGCATTCATCTCCGTCACACGTAATTTTGAAAACATTCTTTGGCTGTCCAACTAGGCAATTTGCCCGTTTAGGACTCCTTAGAGATTACAAGTATGGATGGCAAATCTTTAGAGCACAGTCATCGGGTGGGAATGCTATCCTTGTTCTAGCGGTATTTCAATGGAAGATGCTCTGTGAAACTAGTGTCATTGATCCCTTCGGCACCGGCGCACAGTTGGGAAACATGCCAAATGCATGGTTGACATGTTATGTCACATGAGAACGGGTCGCTTCTTTGATTTGTTCTTGATCTGGATATCTTGATATTTTTTAGTGTTTCACACTCAAAAATACCCTCCACACAGCATCTCAGATGACTTAGGCCCTGAGGGAAATTATTTTCCTCAGGGCCTCCTGTGTGCAGTTAATGTAAAAAAAAAGCACCTTGGTCAATTTTAAATGTGTTTTTATTAGAGTAGATAGTCTGTAGTACTTACTCGATTTCCGCCTGTGTTGGGTTGTTATTTCCCAATTTCTTGAATTCTGCTCCAACACATTTCTCAACATGGTTCTTCTCCAGAGGCAGGAATGGGATAAAATGATCAATGAGTTGAGAGTATATCACATCGGCCTTGTTGAATCCTCCTGAGACACAATAAATTATAAAAATAATTTTAAATATATATGTAAGGGAACGTACCCATCTAAGAGTATGGATATTAATAGTTCCATGGTACCCATACTACGTGACCCCCCCCCCCCCCCCCCCCCCGGTGATTAAAAACCTAAGCCCCTCGCTGCTCATTTGTACCAAGCGTTGTATTTTGAAGACCCCCCCCCCCTGAACAGGTCACGTAATATGGGTCAATGATGTTACATACTATATTAGACGAGGGGTAGAAATCTCAAAGTGGGAAGACAAGAACAAGACAATTGTAACGATCTCGAAATCTAGTACTTTAGTACTAAACTGCTACGCGTCGAGTAAGGTTGCGTCTTACCAGCCTTACCTGTAAGTAAAATGCATTTTAAAAGGTGTCAAAATGCCCTCCTGTGTGATGAGAAAATGTTTCAATTACACGGCAAATAATTGTAAAGGCAAATGAATAACATTTCATTTGTAAGTACACGCAAATTACTTAATATTATCGATTATTATAAATATTACAATTAATTTTCATGTTTCCCGCTCGCGGTTTTAAACGTCATTAGAGAAAATTCAAGTCCTACTAAAGTAGAGGGTCTGGACGCGCAACAGCCAAATTTCTGTTGCTAAGTAAACTTCACTGTTTTAAAGTAGACTAATCAGCCTAAACACTTGTTTATTTGTTTGCTTGCGATAAAACAACACATAAATCAGTAGTTCTAACAAGTATTGATGACAATCGCCACCATTTGAAAGCCCTATAGTATTTATTGCATAGCTCGACATATCAAACTCCGACAGGCAGCCGGACCTTTTATTCTAGTGGGCCTCAGCAGCAAAAGGAGACAGCGAACTGAACGAACGTTCCATCAAAAAGTGACAAGCAATACGCCGCCGCCCGCTCATATATCCATGTCATTCATACACACACATTATTTGATTGTCTATCTTTATCACACAGGAATAAACTTTTGAATTAAGAAATTATACTGAAAATCGCTGAAAACAAAAGAGTGTTCCTTACTTTCCACATTATATTGTGAATATATGAGACTAAGGCGAGTCTATTTATTTATATAACGTCATTGGTATGGGTACGTTCCCTTAGTAGGTAGGTACAACATTTAACTTTCAACTTTAAGTTCAATTGATCTACGCTAGAAACCCTGAAAGATAAACAGAGTGATATCATTACTAAAAATTTACTGATGAACCGCGCCATTTGAAATAAGTTTCAATTTTGTAAAATAGAGTTTTTTTTTAAAGAAAGACAAACATTCTAATTGAAAAATCTCCTACTACCACCACAGCACGTGGAAAATGTTGCTTGTAGCGCTTGGCAGTAAGAAAATTAGCAAATAATTAATCTAAGATATGAAATATATATTATGTAGGTATCATTGTCATATTTACCGTCAGCTTTATAAGCACCTTTCCTTAAAACTTCATCAAAGTCCGCCATCACCAGAGAATCTCTGTCCTTGTTCAGTTTTAGGAAATGATCGGCTATTTCATTGCCATTAACATTAGAAAGAAAAAGGAACACCACATTTCTGATGAAAAAGAAAAACATTAGTTTTGCTCTTGGTTGTTAGGTATTAATTTCATAGATAGGTATCCAAATTGATAGACCAGCCCATCAGGAAAATGGGAATAAACTAAATTGCGGGGAGGCGGCATGACCATCTTCCTTTCTGTGATTTGTCAATAAATGAATCTGACAGTATACAGGCAACTTGCACTCTAATAATGAATCGTTAGTCCTCGAAAATAAAATCTGCTACAAATTTGTAGTTCTTTTTACAATGACACGCAAATAGCTGGCTGCAAAGAGCTTCAACAACAAAATCGGATAAACAAAAGTTCATGCTCGTTTCCAAAATTGAATATTTTGTTGTATTTTTTAGACACTTACAAATGCGTTATAATTCACCCACCTCACTCATTTTTAGCGTCACTATGCTAAGCTGTTCGGTTAAAAACGAACATTCAAATCCCTGTACAAAAGTCCCACAATGGTTATGCTTTATGCTTTTCCCTTTTATGCTTTACTTTTCAGCGATGGGTCTGGTTATTTCAATGTGCGCTCTTCGGCAGTCAATATATGACTGATATTGAAGTTTATTCAAAGTTTTCTCAAACATTTATAGTGAGGTGGTTTGCCTCCAGCTCATTGAAATAATACGCAGATTTTATTTTAGGGCAAGTCTATTGATTTGGATTGTCTGATTAACCTTTCAGCGGTCGCTCGCGGTCTGTGAGTCCGCCGTGAACTAATTTGCGCTATCTATAAACAATAGACAATTGCGCTTCTTTTATATCGTCGGGGGGGCGATGTACGTTTCCTCAGTACCCCAGTGACATTAATCGCAAGCACATGTTTTCTTTTGTTTATATTTGCGGTCTTAGATTCCACGGGGGCGACTGGTTGTGTACTTGAAAAATCTCTTGAATAATAGTGAAAGCTGGGTGAGTATTACTCACCCACTGAATATTTCATGATATTTATATCATATTATTTACAACTTAGTTTTATTTTATGTAAATACGTTATACGCAAATACGTATGTAAAATTTTGTCTTATTTCGTTATTATGTTGATTTATTTGCATTGTTTTGTGTCAGATGTCTAAAAAAATTGAGATTTCACAGACTTAAACTATTACATACAAATTAAAAAGTGATTACTAATTAATATATTTTTTTTATTATCATCATCATCATCATTACATAGTATAAAATGAAGTCGCTCAAAATGGATGTGCGCGTTAATCTTTTAAACTACGCAACGGATTTTCATACGGTTTTCACCAATAGATCGAGTGATTGAAGAGGAATGTTTATATGTATAATACATGTAAATTATATTAGAGAAAAGCCGAGAAATTCAAAGAAAACATATTTTTGTGCGATTTAAAACGGCTGGCGGGCTGTACTATAGTCACTTTTGAAATTCGTTCTATGGAAGAAATTGGAAAATAGATGTCCTAGAGTAAGTAGGTATTTGATTTTCCCTTTTCAAATATCCAGTGTTGCATTGCAAGCATTGTATAATTAGTGGCGAGTTAATTAGTTTATATGGATAATACATGCTTTTATTATAGTAGAGAAAAGACGATAAATTCAAATATTCAATTTAGGCAGCGGGCAGCTGGCAAGCGGGTGGTGTGGATTTTATAATGGTTGGGTAATGGCGTTGTGTTTCGTTAGCCACAGCAACGTGTGGCCGGGTCTGCTAGTTATAGATTAAAGACTGTTTTATTTTATACTATATACAGTATCGTGAAATATTCAGTCGTCTTTTAAAACCAGACGCCTAAATTTGCAGAATCACCAACGGCGTGCGACTGCTTATGTTTGGTGCAAGGGTGCGACTACTGGAAGGTTAATTATTGTAATGAAATTTTTGAGAGGAGTCGCAAAATAAGATCGATCGAGAAACTCTATAATTCGAGATGTGTTCCCCATCAAACCATACAAAACCATACCAATCTTCATAAAAAAGTCGCAGATGAGGTAACTTGGAGATGTACTCAGAAAACCATTCAGAAAACTGAATAGAACTGCACAGGCCGGGTCTGCCATGAACCGAGTAGCTCATGACAGACACGCCTGGAAGTGCCTTATTGAAGCCATTTAACTAGAAAGATGAATAAAATCAGTATAATGATGAGGACTCAGTATAATGATGGTTACCTGAAGTTCACTCCATCCACCACACTATGATGATCCATGAATGGCTTTAACACGTTCAAAACTCCCGGAGGAATGTCATTTACTTCATCGAATATAATCAGTGCTACGGGGCAACTTTTCAGCACATCTGTTATCTCTTGTTTAAGCTTTGACTGAAAACAAAATGAAGGTTTTAAATTTGTTAAATTTGTTGTCACTCGACATTGGAGTGAAAGGGATAAGATATTCAGATTTCTATAGGAAACATAAAATAGCAAAGCATAGAAAAATAAAAGTGTAACGGTCGCATTTGGGAATCAACACCGAATCAGAACCCAGGATCTCCTCTGTCTTACCGGGATATAAAATCTCGCCTCAAACAACTCGGCCATTGGGACCTAATCGAACAGTATTATTACCGTAGCGTCTGCGTGGTTGAATTTCAGAACCCAGCTACGAGTGCATGTCGGACACCACGCTTAACGGCTGCGCATCAAATAACATCTGTGTACGTGGAATTTCACACAAAGCTACTGTTATAATTCGGTATCAAATTCAAGAATTCGACACAAGATGTCGCTACTTCCGTCAGCAGGTCAGACCGGGACGTCTCCCCCCGAGGTATAACTGCTACGAATTTGTGAATATGTGGTATCTCTCCGGATATCAAAAGATTGACGGTAAAACATGTTGTATCAAGTGGCTATATATTACATATGACGTCATTGCTCTGTCTCGGTTACTTTGCCCCGGTGACAAGCTACAGTGGATCCGAGGAACAGGCTGTTTTTGGAATCAGTTCGTATTGGATCTATAAAATGGTTACCGACACTAACTGGGCGAAGCCAAACCAAAAGCCACCTGTAGGGCCTAGCAGTAAAAACCTGCGTAGCGGGTTTTTAACAGTTAGTTATTATACTATTAGTCATTTTTGTCTATCTTCATATATTTTTTCCATATTTTTGGCTATCTTTTTAAACAAAGTTCTAATGAATTTATTTGAAACCTAGATATGGCGCCTCGGATAAACTCCGATTTATGTTTGTATGGGACAAATACACACATCATTTCTTTTAAAGTATTTAAATATTTTTTTGTAGTACGTTAAATAACAGTTTAAGAATCTAATCAAATGATTTTCATATACCATTTGAAAATGCAGAAAAACTATCATTGAAGAAGATAACAATAATAATCTAAACGAAAATATGAAACAGAACCAGACACAGAAAAACAGAAAAAGAAAATGGTCGCAACTGGGACTCGAACCCACACCTCTCGTCTAACCGGGACGTGCACGTTAACCAATTTCGCTATTGCAACATTCTGTCATCTGTCATATTTGTCAATCTCATATTTCAAATTTTAGAATTAACAATATTATCTTCAACCATTGACGTATGATTGGTCGAAGTCTTCAACTAATTATTTTTACAAAAAGAGAGTTTTTCTTATAAAAAATTACGTAAAAACCTTCAAATAGATGATAAACACTGATATTTGGCCCGTTTTAACATTTGATCATCTGACAAGCATGAAAACATGGCCGTCATGCTTAACAGCTGATAAAAGTTTGATCAAAAGCCAAAACGAGCTGAGAATTGGCGATTAAAGGGGACCATTTAAAAATGAATAGCGTTTGTTTATTATCGATTTGATGGATAGTACATCTATAATTTATTTTTGGTTGTCTGGGTTTCAGGGTAAAATAATGACACCCACCTGGTAAAAGCTAACCCGGTTTTTGTCGGGAAAATCGTTCCGGCCGATGTACAGTTTGACAAATTGGCTGTCCATCCCCTCTGTGAACAGGGACTTGGCTATGAACTGAGCCACGTAATTCTTTCCCGTTCCTGGCCATCCGTGCATCGATATGCTGAGAGATTTATCAGCACCTTCGTCCCTAGCGATGGAGTTCCTGTGACCCTGCAGCATGTGGCACACTTCCATAGCCAGGGGCTGGCCAAAAAGATTGCCTTCTAAATGAGCATGGAGAGCTTGAAAAGAAGAATTAAAAATACCTATCTTAACAATATGTGAAGTTCAGAGGATCAAAACAGAACACATTCAGCGGTGACGATTAGCCAGACCCACTTTAACTTAGGGGAGAGCAGGTAGGATTCGTACGGAGGAAGAATTCGTAAAGTGGTCATATCTACACTATTCTACATGTTGACACGTTTGTATTTATGTGTGTGTGAGGACCGCTCATGCACAAAGGCTAACGCTAGTCACAATTAAGTTGCGCAAAGTACTGGAAAGTCGCTTAAATACCTTTTTTCTTGTTTTAATCGCGTTTGCAGTAATAAATAAAACAAGAGATTTCGAGAATGAAAATGATTGCCAACTTGGAAGATTTTAATTCCCTAGTTTTTTTTATATAAATAAAGAAAAATATTTTACGTAACGCGTTGTTCGAACCCCCCCTCCCCCTCTCGTAACGCACAGTAACGTTTCACAAGACCCCCCCTCCCAAGTGCGTTACGTAATACTTGAACGGCCCCTAATGTGCAATAGTAGATCCGTTGTGTCATTATGACTAGTTACCCTGATGGTTCATTTTAATGTTGATTTTATAACTTAAATATTAACAAGTAATTTTTGACTTAAATTGCAAAACAATATATCGCTAACTAGCTGACCCGGCCACGCGTTGCTGTGGCTATTAAAACACTTTGTAAAATCCAACCTTTGTAACCACCGCCGTCTTTGAGTTCATCACGAAGAGATCATCAGTGCGGTTTGCACGTGAGGTAGCTCGTCGCCCATTTGATTGACTTCGACGATCTATGTCAGCTCGTCTTTTCCTTGGCATATTAAAACAGTAAATAAAGTTCTCACGCACTGACAAACTGATGATAGAAGATTTTAAATGGTAACAGAATGACAGGTAACGTTTGACAGACGACTGAAATATGACAATCAAAATTCTTTTTTTTTTTGCATTCCAATTATAGATTACGTTGTGCTTCTGAAAGTAGGTAGAACAGTAGAACTGTTTATATGAGAAAATGAAATTTTTGTTTTTACTATCTTCCTCACAATTTTTTCATATTATCTCACTGTTTAAGCCTTCCCTGGACTACGACAAACATTTCAAAACCAAAATCGCCTAAATCGACTCAGCCGCTCTTGAGTTTTAGCGAGACAAACGAACAGCAATTGATAAGAATAATAAGATAAGAAGATATAATGTGTATAGTAAGCTATGCGTAAAAGATCGATGTATGCCTTCGGGGACTTTTTTGTAGATCTATAAAATAGGAATATCCCACCATTAATTGTTTTGTTATATCCCAAAAGGATTAGGCAGCGTTTTCGATGAAAGCTACCAGGCGGCTGGACTTTTTTCCGACACTTCTAACAATTATCGTTATGTTTCAACCAATTTACACAAATCCTTGACAAATTACATACCTAAACCTTCCTCTCAAAACACTCTATCTATTGGAGAAAACCGCATGAAAATCCGTTCAGTAGTTTTCGAGTTTATCGCGAACAAACAGACAGACAGACAGACGGCGCGGGGGACTTTACTTTATAATATGTAGAGATGATTATTCTGTTTCAATTTTAATCTCAATAAGTGTTTAATTTCAGATAAATAGCTTTTTCAACGACTGTGTACAGAGACTCCCCACTATAACGAATGTACCCTATCAAGGGCGGATCCAGGATTTTTTCTGGGAGGGGCACAAGGGGCGGACGGGTTTGAAGTATCATACTAGTATCATACTTCAAGTTTATTTCTACAAGTTCAAGTATGTATAGGAAGGTTTATGAAAGTGACAAAATAATAGAAAAATTAAATGTTTAATAAAGACAGTTTTCTGTACTGTGATGGAATCTCCACAGTACACAAAAATACCTTCTGGTCTGCCGTTCTAAATCCGCCCTTGTACCCTACTCCATGTACAAAGCTACCCCTCGCGTCCCGTGCTTTCATACGATTTCCATTTTTAAGGAAATTCATGATATCTTTGCCATGTTACTTTGTATCAACATGAAGTACAATATTATTAAAGCCAGATTTGTAGGTAATTCAGCACCATTGAAAATATTTTAAAATAGCTTTTGGTTTTGCTTTTATATGACTTAATGTAAAAAGTGTATGAATCCTACCTGCTCTCCCCTACTTATGATATTACTACTAGAATGAACATAGTAAAAATTACTCGGGGGAAAGGAAACTGATGTTGGAAGAGTCAGATTTGGCTGGATTAAAATACCTTGTTTTAGAAAGATTGAAATAATAATAGAACAACAGATTCACTGCCTGAAATTTCTTAAGAAGTTATCAGATCTATCAAAGGGATCTGCAAGCCTACTTTCCAATGGCGTCCTTTACAGCAATATCCATTCAATTACAATGGAAGATGTTCTGAGGAACTAGCGTCATTGATCTCTTCCACATCAGTGCATATCATCGTATGTCAGTAATCGGCACCAAATCACGGTTGTCAACGGTTTCGCATCCTGTTTAACGGAAATCTTCTCGGGTATGCCCCAGGGGTCGCATCTCAGACCACTCTTATTTAATATTTACATAAATGACATCTGTAAAATTTTGGAGGAAGGAACTTGTAAATGATAACGCATCTTCAGGAAACTCGACTCGTGATTTTATTTGCTCCATTCCCAATTACATTGTGAATATCAGGAGATCCAAACTACCCAAGACAGACCAAGGAGTTTATGTTTACTTGTTAAGAAGCTATAGCGAAGAGAAGAGAATATAAAAACCTAAAACCGAGCTTTTTATACCTTACCTCCTTGGCTGGAGGGAAATTTGCACCTACTGACATCTATGGATAGTTTTTCCAACTAATTATATTAATTCTCACCTAAACCTTTAAATCATTTTATATATTATTTGGAGAGGTGTGAGTCCTAGCTAAGCCTATGTTCAAATTTAGACAACATCTATGTATTCTTTCAAAATAGTTACTTTGTGTTATGTGCGGATGACATGAAATTTTTTAAACCTATACAGTTTTGATCTGATTGTATAGAATTACAAAGCGATCTTGATCATTTGTGCGCGTATTGTAAATCAAACTTACTGTCCTTAAACATTTCTAAGTGTCACTCAATTACATTTACTAGAAATAAAAATAAAATCATCTATCCTTACAACTTGAATAATAAACCTTTCCGATCTACATGTAAAGATCTAGGTGTTTATTTAGACAGCAAATTATTTTTTGATAAGCATATCGAACAAATTATATCAAAATCCTACAAGATGCTAGGTTTCCTATTAAGAATATGTAAAGTTTTCAAAGGTGCTAAGACTCTAGAAATGTTATTTTGTTCATTGGTCAGAAGTCCACTGGAGTATGCGTCCACGGTATGGAATCCTCAATATAAGGTATACATAGATATACTTAGTAGAAAGTATACAGGATAAATTCCTCAAAACATTTACACAAGAAATACAACAAAACTACAAATAACATGTTAAGTTTACAAAAAAGACGCACATTATCAGATCTATTGTTTCTGTAAAACCTGCTAAATAATAAAATAGATAGTCCTGAATTGCTATCCATCATTGGATGTCCCAATGAGGCGTATCAGGCACACTTCTCTTTTTCATATAGAATCCAATAGCACTAATGCAGCAACTAACTCACCAATTACATACTTGCGCAATCACAACTTATACCCACTACGAAAAATTATTAGACATTTTCATGATTCCTTGCAAATATACAAAACTAATTTATTAAATTTATTGGCGTGTATAAATTGTTTTAAAACTGCTTACTTACACTTAACTTTTCATTAAACTTTAATCAGTCAATTACAATTAGTGAACATATAATTCTTGATTTTAAAATGTCTCTTTATCCCCCCCCCCCCCCCCCCCCCTTTCTTCCTTTTTATTACTATTACTCATTCATTCATTAATTAAGTTTTAAGACTCGTTCATATCTCAGGTGTAATTACCAAATGACATTCGGTGGACTTACGTAATAGGTACATAACCGTGTAATAATTTAATTTAATATACCTTATAACTTGTATTATAATGTACCGTGTATGTCTTAATAAACAAATAGCCAGGAAACACGCCAAACTTGCACCCATTATATGTACACGGTTGACATTTGTCACATGAGAATGGGTCGCTTCTGTGACTCGTTCTTGAGTTCAACAGCACGGCTGTGGAATGATTTGCCGGCCTCTGTGTTTCCACCCTGTCTCCCAAGACCCATATACACTGCTTCTTCTCCTCAAAAGACCGGCATACCGGCATCTTGACAACATAGGCCCTGGGGTAACTTATTTCCCTACAAGATCTTTCCACACGAACCCGCAAAGCCTGGCAAATCTTAAAAAAAGTCTAAATAAATAAAAAAAATAAAAATTATGGTTTTCTTACCAGTGACATTGTAGGGTATATAATCATTGCAGCAATGTTCTACGGATTCACTAAAGAGCATTCCTAGCCATGTCAATAATGAAGGCATAAAAAAAAACCCATTAGGATTTAATAAAATATCCAAAGCAGACATAATGATTTAAAAGGTACTCTTAACAAAGTTGATAGTTATACTTAACACTGATGAATGATGAATGTGATACTTAACAGGGATTAAATTTATCTCAACATTGATAAAAGTTGTTATAAAATATATACCTAATACAATACTTAGATAATTTCGATGCTGGAAAGGAAAAACGGCTAAAGCTGCCATACGCAATAAGCTATATCGTTTTTTGTAGTTGTGTTCATCATAGCAAGTTTTTTAGAGTTTCCCACACGTTCACAAACAAAAACGACACAGCTTATCAGTGGCGGTTCTTCACAAGGGGACAGTGGGGACAGTCCCCACCAGTTACACCCAAAACCTACTAAAGGAAATAACAGTTGATACTTTATCTTCACCAGTGGCGGTTCGTGGTTTTTTTAACAGGGGGTTCAGAAATCCAAGAGAAGATATATCTAATCAAAATTTACATTTAGAGGAATTAAGTTGTTTAATGTTTTTTTTTACAGCAATAAACATTGCTAATAAAAAGGAAAAAGTTATTTATTTATTTATAGTTATTATATAGTTATATATAAAGTTATAGTTATTATATAGTTATTCTACGTAATTATTCTTGTTTTTACAACAAGAATAATTACGTAGAATATATAGGTGGACGCGGAGGCCTTTTATTTTTAATTTCCAACCTTTTTTCATTTATATTATTAGCATTATTTTTTATGTACACAACACTGTGTTCAGCGATTTAAAAAAAATATATCGAAGTAAGTTCAACAATAAATTACATAACTAGCGACTTGACAATGCGACGTTTGCCGAAAATAAGATAAAAAAGGGGAATATACCTAATCGCTAGAAATATTTTGATTCTCACGACTTCAAAATTTTAAATCGAGCAACTTTTTTGCACGAGGCAAGTACGCGCCAAAGTGGTTTTTACTTATTTTGTTGCGTAATTTTATAAGAATGAAAAAAAGTTAAATCATAAAAAGATCAAAAATAGTCTTTGCCATAAAGGGGTACTTTTAAAAATTGATTCTCTTAATACTTTATAGTTACTTAAGTCATGTAAAAATGTTTCCTTAGTAGTTTACGCTTATATTTTTTGTTTCGTAAATAATAATTTTATTGTAATTTCAATCCGTACAAAAGGTAGTAAAAGGTTCAATTTATCCGTAGCATATTTTTTGATGTTCATAATGTAAACCAATTCTTAGTAAAGATTAATCTAAATAGTATCTAAATAAGATTTCGAGTACCTATAGCTTCATTCGGTGCAATGGTCACGATCGGTACAATTCGTGAAAGATCGGAGATCACGTGGTACCTACTAGTGATCGCAACGCACCGAGCGCGCTTGAATTTGCTAACAAAATGCGTAGTTTCGTTCAGATCACCGTCAGAGGGATATGTATGGGCCCGAATATTTTTCTATACAGAATTTTGCGCGTAACACATCTCGCACAAAATGGATATAGGTACCGATTTCGACGCGGTGGCGGTCGGTGGCGCGAGCTTTAAAGGTATTTTAAAGGAGCCCTATTTATGGTGTGATTATGAACATGTTTTATAATGATTACAAACTTGTTTTATAATAATATTATTTGTATATTATTATAAAACAAGTTTCTTTTATTTTATCAGCTTTTTAATGGGGGTTCAGCGCACAAACGCACTTTAGAGAAAACCGCCACTGATCTTCACCAAAATAATGAATTCTTTAAACATAAAAGCAATTAACATTTGCACAAATAAATTTTATAAAAATAATTCCGGATGATTTTAATGCGACCCAATGACCACCCAGGCTGACCAACAGATAGCCGACCAGGGCACGAACTATCAGAGTCCATTTCTCAGTGCTCAGAACCTACCATTTTCTTGGGAGAAACTCCGAGTTGTCCCTTTAGGCATTTTGGCTCATTCTTTGTGTTTCTTTCTCAATCGTAGGCAATCCGAGAACTACGCATGTGCACTCTTATGCGAATTTCAAATACCATGGGGACAATCCAGTGAATCCTCTCATGACAAAATACTGAACCATTTGTGTGCATAATTTTAGGTGGAAATCGCTCGGGTTCAAATTAAGTTCGATAATACTATATTATAAATTGGTGTATATCTACAGACATTTTATATTATTTTGTGTTCAGATATACGATTAGCAAGATTTGACCATCAAAACTTTCATTTGAGAAATTTTATATTATATTCTCCGGGTGGTGAGATTACGGAACAGTAGGTATGTAAAAAATATCGATCCCCACCATCAAAGAAATGCTCGAGCCGCCAATGCAGCTTATTGTGTAGGTTCACCTTTAATGTCACAGCTCTATGGCACCTTTGCCATGTTTCTTATCAAGTGTAAATTAAATTTAATTAAACTCTATGATAAAATATTTAATCTTATCTTACTGATAAAATAGTGTGTCATTAGAATTAGTTGATTTTTTTATAACTGAAACAAATCCTTAGGGAGTGCCCAACCCAAATCATTTGGTGGGTCAAAAAAATATTACTGAGTTTAGGTGGGCCACTCCTAGAGGGGGGGGGGGGCAGAAATTCCTAGTGCAGTCATGCGCCTTGCACTTTTCAAGCAATAAATTAAAACCCCCAATCGAGAGTCCGAGGTCTAATGACAAAAAATTCAAATTTTTCAACGGGATATTTCCACGTCATTTTTTATTGCTTAAAAAAATTACGATGATTACATCATTTTTATTTTATTTTTATGTTGACGAATAAATTTTCAACAGCGAGTCAAAGTTTCCCATTTTTTAATTACTTAATTATCGTGTGATGTCATGAGCGTGGACGCTCACTGACAGTGTTAATTTATCTGGCCAAGCTGAGCGACGCTTGTGACGTCACATTCCGATTTTCAAACCATGGGCCATTTTGATTTTGTCAGTTTTAGACCGTTTTTAAAATCAACAATATTGAATGAAAACATATAAAGCAAACATTTTTAGCAGGATTCTAGACCTGTTCACTACTGGGAATAGAATTAGACATAAACATAAACTGGAAAGAACATGTCTCAAAAATTGTAGCAAAAATCAGTAGTTTTTCTTATGTTCTGGGTACCTTGAGAAAAATATTGAACACCGAATCAGTAATAGCTGCATACTATGGTTATGTATATTCAATAATAAAATACGGTATTATTTTTTGGGGAAACTCGGTAAACGCCAAAGATGTCTTCATCATACAAAAGAGATGCATAAGAAAAATTACAAACTCTGGTCGTTTAGATTCATGTAGACCTATGTTTAAAAATCTGAAAATTCTGACAGTCACAGACATATATATAATGGAGTTATGCATGTTAGTGCGATCATCTACAGACAAGTTCCCACTAAAAAACTCAACACATAAATACGCTACAAGGCTCACAGAAAACCTATTAATGCCAAAAGCAAACAAAACAATATTCCAAAAAGGACCATACTGCATGGCCATTAAAGTATATAACAACCTTCCACATAACATTAAACAAATACAAGATACACACAAATTCAAATCGTCACTAAACACTTTCCTTGTTAATAAATGTCACTACACGTTGAGTGAATACCTCACGTAAATGAAACGCCTATTTTTATTAATATATATATATATGAGTTTTTTTTTTTATTTTTTCATTGGTATATTGTTATTTTATCTGTATAAATATTGTAATTATAATAAAACAAATAATATTATATAAACATTGTAATTAAATAAATGTGGTTAGCTGGAAGAAATGGGGTCTACCCATAAGCTACACCTTTTGTAATTTTTATTTTACAATAAATATTTGTTGATTTGATTTGATTTGATTTGATGATTAAAATCAGAAAAATGATCTTTAAATATTCCGTACATTTTCAACAGAATCCCTCGTTTGTGGAAATACCCCCTTATATTGTTCCCAAACAGACCAGTGAAATTATTTATCTGCTCAAGAATTTCGATATAGATCAAAAAATTATAACAGCAGAAGTGAGGAAAAATTGAGCTTACTTCTTGCGCACTAACATGCCAACAACACACTTCTATTATAGGTATATAATTAAAAAATGTTCTCAACCTTTTTTTCTCTATAGCCAAGTTGGGCCGTACGAATCGGGCTGCAGATTGTGCATCACTGGTATGTGATAAGTAAAATTTTAGTTGAAAACTAATAATAATCCCGCAAGCAAGTGATTTATGACGTGTGAGATTTTACAATAGTGATAATAAGAAAGACAATTTTTAGTGATGTTTTTCATGGAAGTCTCAAATCAGTTAGTTGTAATGCGTTGATTGTTTTGTGGAAGAAATTGAGAAGCATGAAAGCGAAATATTTAAAACAATCATTGATTAATTACATTACATTTTATTAAAAAAGTGTATTTTTTTAATATATTTTTTGAATATGTAATACCAACCCGTATTTGATGAAAATATACTGTACATTTACTAATATAATGATAGTTGAGGCAGGTAGATAAGTGCATAGGACTTTTTAAAAACTTATTTTGGATTTAACGAGTAATGACTAAAAGGGGCAAATTTAGTCGGTTCCCTCGTGCTCGTTATAACCAAGTTTGACTGTATTTCATTACACCAATATCAGAATTGAATCATTTAGATACTCGCTTGTACCTAGATTGCATGCAGTTGGAAATGCTTTCTCAGAAGTGGTAGATATTTTCAACTGTAACATACTTCAATAAATCAATGTTAGCATTATACCTACTATGGGTTCCGTATAATTTAATTAGCATATTTTACCTTTCGATTACAAAATTATTACATACGAGAACCCAAAAGTAACGAGACTTTCTTTAAAACTTTTTTATTTTACACCAAAATTTGGTCACCTTCAAAGTATTCACCATTAGAGTGAATGCACTTGTCCAACCTATTTTTATACTGTTCAAAACATTTTTGAAACTCACTGATTGGAAGGTCTTTTATGGCCTCCAGCGATTCTTGTTTCATTTCTTCTGCAGTATGAAAATGGTTCCCTTTCACGTCTCTTTTCATCCCAGAAAGAAGTCACAGGGAGACTGGTCGGATGAATAGGGCGGGTGAACAATCAGGGTCATTCCATTCTTACTCAAATACTGCTTCGCAGACAACGGGGTGTGAGCAGGTGTGTTGTCTTGGTGGAAAGACCAGACCCCTGTGGGCGAAAGATTCAACCTTTTTTTCCTGATACTCACTCGCAACCTCGCCAATACCTCTATGTAGAACTGTCGGTAAACTGTTTAGCCTGGAGGAATAAACTCTCACCTGAGGTGCTTTTTTCGGATGAGAAGAGAGAGCACTCTTCCATTGGCTTGACTGTTGCATAGTTTCGGGATCGTATCCATAACACTCATCACCAGTAAATATCCATGGAAAAAAATCTGGGTCCTCTTCCGGCTAATTTTTCAATTTGTGGCAGGCTTGAAGGCGACACTCTCTTTGATCCTCAGAGAGGAGACGAGGCACAAGTTTGGCTGCAACTCTTTTCATGTACAAATCCTGAGACGATCCTCTGAATTGAACTCCATGTTATTCCAGTCATGTCTGACAGTTGATCAATTGTTCGGTGACGATCTTCGTGGACAAAAATATTGATTTTATCAATATTTTCATCGGTCCTTGAGGTTGAAGAGCGCCCAGAACGAGGTTGGTGTTCAACCGACATTTCCCCACTAACGCACAAACCAGTTGTAGATCCGAGCTTTACTCATTGCTTCGTCTTGTAAGCTGTTTGGAGCATTGAGCAAGAGTTTACGCAGCCATTTTTCCCGACAGAAAACAAAATTTTACCACCACACGTTTCTCATGGGCGTCCGCCATTTCACGTTTTCGCCAGAAAAATCTTGATTTACTTAAAATGAAACTATGGGTGAACACTGACTGAGAAAGAGTTTCCGTAAAACAGCCGATCACACAAAACCAATTCTCCCTCCACTTCTCCCCTCTACCTCCCGAATCTCTTTTAAGTCTCCCCCCTCATACATCACATGTTTTATAAATGCCCACATAGGCATTTATTAACCCTCAACCACCCACCACCGGTCTCAGGGACCGCAACATATTTTTAAATTTAATTTTTTCGATATGTGTGTCGTCCGGCAGATCGCATCAATGTACCTTTTCTACAGATCAAACAGTATGACGCTTGCGCTCGGCGAGTGTACCCAGCTCAGACGTGGCGAGTTACCCAGGTCAGACGCGCGCACGTAGGTGGTTGTGTGATTTTTTGTACTTACTTATTTTTGTTGTTTTGGTATCAAAATTAATAAAAACGATGAAAATATTATAAGATGGCTGCAGCAAGAGATGTCAGATGAAGAGAATATACCGGAAGGGGACTGTAGTGACGTGGAATCCAATGTAACCGAAACGCAAGGGGCGCTTTATTATTCGCTTTCTCAACTAAGAAGGAGTCCGACCTGTTGAAGTTCGTAAGATCGCAATTTTAATCCCAGACGTCAATAAGTCTACCACACAAATGATTTTGAGGAAAAAATGGCATGCTCGTGGGTTCCCAAAATGCTGAAGATCAAAATCGTATGGAAAGTGCTCGGATCTCTTCGAATTGTTTTTTCCAACCAAGGCGAAGCTTTTTTGGGTTGAAATAAGGGTTCACCACCTAACCCCGGAATCAAAAAGGCAATCAATGACAAAATTTGAATATTTTTCTTCACCTGAAGCAACATTTAGCAGAAAAACTTTTGGAGACCAACTAGGACGCAGAGAGAGAATTGATAGCATATTTGGCGGCGGAGTTCTGTGATAAGGGAATCAAGGACCTAGTACCACGGCTCACCAAGTGCATCGATCATAATGGGGACTATGTCGAAAAATAGTGGGGATACTTACCTAAAATTTCATTTAATGTTTTTGTAAATATAAATTTTTCTTGATTTTCAAAATTAGAATGTTTTTAAATTCTTGGACAACCCTTGTACATTTTTCAGTGTGAAACCCACAGATTAAAGAAAACAACAGATATGCCATTAATGGTAAGAGTACAGAAATATAACATAGAACACAGAAATAATAGACAAAAAAAGAATGATGATGTATTTTATTCAATAAATGCCCGAAGTTCGCTGGTGCCAAAATGTGGTTTCCTCAAGCTCATTGAAATGGTATGCAAATTTGGCTTTAGCAAAGTTCTATTTTTCTGTGATACTGCACAGTAATGTTGTAAGGATGTGTATAAATTTAAAAATTGTATTAAAACCACTTTTTCATTACATAAAACAATTTTAAAAGTATTTTTTATTAACTTTAAAGTAAAAAAATACAGTATTAGCTTATGTACAATTTAAAACATTATTCTTAATTTGATTTCATCAAAATAAAACTAAAGTTTTGAAGCTTAAGAATAAGAAAAATAATTTAAAAAATGGCTTAGTACAAAAGGAATGATGAGGAGAATAAAAACTGTTTACAAAGAAACTCTCTTGGTTAAACATAGCACAATTTACAATATTCGAGTTCGAGGTGGAGCTATATTGATCATTCAATCTAATATTGTATTTGTATTCGTTTCTTAAAAGAATGGCAGTATTCTGAAAGAGAGGTGGGTAAGTTCTGCATTTTTCCGGAGGCCTCCGAGACGTGCTTCCTTTTAAAAGTACTTGAGTTCTAGCCACTCCCGACTCGCAAATGGCCCGAGCGCGCAAAAGAATTCGAATGCGCAACCTGCTTCCTACTCGCAAATGGGTCGAACTGAGACGCTCGGGATCCACCCTAGCCGGACCTCGGAGCCGGAGCTCGCAAAAGAACTCGAACGCACAACCTTCTCCCGAATGGCTCGAATCAAGACACTCGGGTTCCTCGGAGCCGGAGCCCGCACGCAAAAGAACTCGAATGTGCGACCTACTCCGACTCGCACATGTGGCTCGAACCGTGACGCACGGGTTTGACGAGTGCGAACTGCCACCATGCTGCGTCGCGCCGCCACCCGACTGTGGCTCGGCCCGCCGAGTTCCGGCTACAAATACTGTACCGGGTTCTTTGGGAGTAGTCGATTTGAAAAGGGAGTAGGAGTAGGAGCCGCTTCGCGCGAAGAACCCGAGTTTAAGAGCCCATTCTAGCTGAACCTACACATCGCTATTCTGAAATGCTTGAATCAGCCATTGGCACTGGTGTAGTTGGATATCATGGCAGCCATATTCCTACGCAATGACAAAAGTTTTTTTTTACAAAAGTTTAATAATAATAGTAATTAAAATGTCTCAATGTTGTATTATGCTTTTATGCTCTTCGAGAACATCTGATCACAAGTTTTTACGTATCGTTAAGAAAAAAGTGGTTTTTGCCTTAAAACTACGCCAATATAAACAAATATAAAATTCTTAAATTTGCAATAAATATTTTGTTTTATCAGACTATATGTTGCCCCTGGAATCTGTTATAATCGTAAGTAAAGACTAATTGAAAAAAAAAAAAACTATTTTAATAGCGATAAACAAGCACTATTTCAAAACTCGAGCTACCCTCACTTTTCAACATTTTAGGTCAAAAAATAACCTAATGTTTTTTTTTTTTAAATCTTATTCTATCACAAGTACCTATGTCTAGATATGTACATTTGTAGGAAAACAACCAGGTTGCGGTTATAAACAAATCAAATCTTTCTTTTTCCCAGTTACTTTTACATTTATATTTCTCAATTCATTTTTATAACTCCTTGACAAAGTTTGTCATCCATTTTTTTTAAACGCCTTAAATCCTTAAAACAATATCTTAACCGTGTCACGTAGCTGTCACAGCATGCAAATGGCATCCAACCACACCGGCGCCATCCGCTCCAAGCTTTCCAGAATTCCTGCCATCGAGTTTTTAGGCTGACAAAACTATTTATTCATATGCCAATATACAATCCCCAAACAAAAAATTCATCTTAATATTTTAGCCCCTTGAAACCTGTAGGCCGGTAAACCGTTCTGATTTGGCAAGGCATATACTAGAGATGCCATGAATATTCAGCTACTAGTCGGTATTCAGCTTCTTCGGCTACTTTTTTTACTATGCCAAATCATGAAAAAAATGCATATAAATTTAATATTTATTGTCTTCACTACAAATTTCATAAGATTCCATTGATGCCATTTCGTAAAGATTTTCGCGGATAAATAGACGTCTTACACACTATATTTAAGATGAAACCATACTAAATAATGCAAAATCATACAAAATCATACGTTTTTGTTTTGAAAATTTGTTGACTTAGAAGTATTATAGATGCTTCAATTAAATGCTGTGTGTAGAACATACCATGGCCCTTAAAAATATCGGTCAGTTTTTTTATAAGTCTTTTAATAAGCCTATAAAAAAATAAAGTATAAGGTCTATAAAAAATACTTTCAAGTCCACACTCTCCTATTTATAAACCCCTTTTCGTATTTGATTTTATTGTATAATGTGGCAAATTTAGTTTCTTTTATAATGATCGCAAAAAAAATTGATATTTACGCCCGAACTTCACAAAATAAAATAAAATGTGCATTTTCTCGTTGTTATTTTTGACATCAATCAATACGGCCCGCACTCTCGAATTTGGATTCTTGAAGTGACCCTTATGGCATGGGCACAAGAACCATGCACTGGGCACAAACATTTCGTATCAGTCACGCCCCAACCGGCGCATGAGACAGTCGTGTGATTCCGCGTCGCTTAGTTTCGTAAAATCAATTTTAAATTTCAGTTTTCTTACAATAAACAATGCGTAAAACAGGAATTAATATTTTTTACAGGCCTTTACGAAATCAACCTGTAAAAAAAAATTCTCAAATACCTTTTCCAACCTTTCCAAAAGCTTTTTCTCAAGTATTTTTAAACTCCTCCCGTAAAGGGCGTGAATTCCGATTTCGATTTTTTCCTGAACTATTGGATCGCCTTAACACAATTTGATGTAACAATCAACAAATATTGTGTGTTGTGATACGACCTACTCGCAAATGAAACAAATATGTAGTTACCACAAGCACTTCAATGATGCAGGTCGAAACCTGTCACCCGTGAAATGTACTAAGTGTCGCCGAATATTCGGCGCTTCGGCTGAGAGCCTAGCTGAATATTCGGTATTCGGCAAAATCACTATTGGTTAATTTACCAGTCTCGACATCAATCTTTAATTCCCTATGGCCCGGAATACCGGTCTGCGAAAAAAAAACCTATACGACAGTTTTGACTCATTAGCAACGTCATTGCTATGACGTCATAACTATCGTATCGAGTGCAGAAAGAGGGGGAGAAGTTGCTTAGGGCTTTAGGTTTCAAAGGTTAAAGCATAACATACAAAAAAGTATTATATTTTAATTAGCGCCGTCTATAACACGAAGATCACAAATATGTTATGTTTAAGCTTAAAAGGTATGAAAAAAAAACTATTTATGTGTGAAAACCTTGTCAAACGGTTTTTAAACTCATCATTGTGTAAACAACCATAAAAATAACACGCAAAAAATATCAAGACTGGTTAATTTATCAGTTTTAATTAGTACATTATATCTGAATAATAAAATAGTATGACCAGTGAATTTAAATGCATAGAGATGCAACACCTCTTAAGAGATTCACTTCAGAAAAGTAAAATGGTACCTCAAAAGCAATAACATTTGCAAATACATTTGTATTAGTTATGCTAACCCATTTGGGTATTGATTTAAAATCTTCATATATAATATGTACAATTATTATAAATTTTATCACTGGTCTCCTAAAGTAGATTTATATTTTAATAAAAAATACAATGTATTTTAATTCTGCCTCGGTATAACACTGTTTCATTGTGTCAAACTTTTTGACTAAGCTTAGCAAATCATTAAAAATCATATTTAATTTAACCCCTTAGGTCTTTTTGTATCCTTTGTTGCACAGAACATCGACAGCAGTATTCTAGTATGGCACAAGCTGATACGGACTAAAAGTCGTACTTTTCTTCTATCTGCTTTTGTATTACTGAGAGATATATGATTTGGAGGGTTTGAAAGTGGCAACACCACGCTTTGTACTTCTATTTAAAAATTAACCATAGACACTAATAATTATAAAATATCAAAAGTCATTGAATGTAATTGCTTTCACGTTGCAAAATATTTGTGAAAATTTGTAAATCTTTTATTAATTAATTTTATAATGTGAAATAAAAAAAGTGAAGTGATCATAACCTTTATCGTTTATATAAATAAATATATTTTTTGTTTTTAAAAAACAATGAGTAAGCAACAAAACAATTGAAAAAGAATCGTCCATTTTTAATATGTTTAACTGCATATGTTCGTAATATCATAATATGAAAGAGTATTTTGTCTGCTTTCAAAAACAGTATTGCATTTTGGAATACATTCAAAAACAGCAAATCTATTTGAAAATTAATGTCAAACAGGAATATTTCTAATAAATCATGAGTCTTACAGACATTTTAAAGTACAAAATGGCAAAATTTCAAAAAGACCCCAGAGGTTAAATAAAAATAAATTATAATACCTAGATAAAAAAAAAAAAAATACTATTTAAGGGAGGAATGCAGATCCTGCCAATGTCTGGAAATTAAATAAAAAGGCACTTTCTAGATGAGAAAAGTGTGGAAAAGCTGAATAAAACAAAAATTAAGGCACGCTCGGCAAAATTGAGGGAGATACAGCCGTTCAAAGTATAAATAAAATGTCACTTCGCGAACCGATACTGTCAGTCCGCCAGCCATTTTGTTACTAACCTAAGACCTAAGACTACGCTAAAAGACGTATAAATCTGTAAACTAAATATTACCTTAAAGTTGGTAGCACTCGTAAGTGCCCCTTTACAACGCCTACTCGCATCAAGGCAAGAAAAACATCCCAGTTTTCAAATAGTTTAGCAGCTACGCTAGGTTTGTGTAACATGGTTTGTGATTCTGGCGTACAATCTCACAAGACGAAAGCTAATTTTAATTTTACGTAATCGAAATTTAGAATGACATATTTTCCACTGTGCATCTTAAGAGCGTTTAACCAGCCAGCGGACGAAAATCCACATTTCGTCGAAAGTTGTTCTTCCGATCGTTCAGGGCGGTTACAATGAGAAAGATTAATTATTTTCCGTACCAGCTTTTTTAAATTATAACTCAATATCGAATTTATTTCAATCCAAATTAGCTTTAATTTATACCTTCATCCAAAAATGCTGAAAGGCGTGATGATAAAACTATTAAAACAGTGTACTTTTGTAGTTATTTTTTGATTATAAGTATTTATCATTTTTCAATAATGTCTAAATTTAATAAGAATGTTAAAAAAATCTGAAATATATTAGTTTGTAAGTGCGCAAATAAATACACAAATGGAGCAATTTTCGTCAAGAAACACATGTACGTACATATTTTTTAATGATTTTATTGAAACTAAAATTAAAATTCTAATACATAACTTTGCTAGATAATGTATTGATTTATTTTACTGCATGATTACATTATTTGAAATGGGTGTGGTATAATACAAAAACTTTTTTGAAAATTTAACAAATCTGCCAACGACCTATGGAATAACCTTATTATACTAAAAATTAAAAAAAATTCTAAAAATTTATTACATACGAATGCTAGATAAAAGAACAATCTTTCGAAATCCATTTATAATTTTTTGTGGAAAAGAGTCAATACGTCTAAAAACTTTTTTGAAAATGACGTATTTCCGGCTTTCTCTGGTAATGCCCTCTTAACCGTTGCCAGCGATCTCCAAAAATTACCATTATTAATTCTGTTTATCATAGTTACGCGCCTTATTCTGTATCCCACGAAGTTGGCTACAATCGTATCTAGCTTCGTTTGTATCAGGTCTGGGATACCAACATAATAGTGACATAATGGCGTAGTATCGGTTCACGAAGTGACATTTTATTAATACTTTGAACGGCTGTATCTCCCTCAATTTTGCCGAGCGCACCTTAATTTCTTTTTTATTCAACTTCTCCACACTTTTCTCATCTAGAAAGTGCCTTTTTATTAAATTCCCAGACATTGGCAGGATCTGCATTTCAACCCTATTTAAAAGACAAATTAACTCTGACACAAACATAGTTGCCAGATTTCATGTTGCACATAATAATATAATATTCTAAATAAATTAAATGATTAACCAAATATGTACATTTTTTTTTACTTTTTTTCTAAATTATTTTTATAAATTTAAAGCAAGGAACCATTGTTCACTATCCAAAATTGGGTAAAAATGATTTTTGTGTACAAAAAAAAATTAAAAAAAAGGGTAAACTTTTACCTATGACTACCAACCTTAATACGCATATTTTTTAAAAACCAAACTTTGATGCAACTTAATTACAATAATGAACAACTATTTCAATTATATTTCTATTTTGAAAATATTGCAATTTAATATTACTAAGTACTAAAATATTATTATTTCGTTCAAATGAAAATATATATTTTTTGCCTTTTTAGTATGATATAAAACTATAATCTTATTATTTAATCTTTGAAATAGATGTTTAGGCTATTTCTTTTATCTTTTTTAGTTTAACTCAAATAGGTTTTTAGGTTCTTAATTAGGTTAAAAAAAAAGAAACATTGTTTTTGGTAATCATAAGTAAAATTTTATCAAAAAATTCCCCAATTTCTGATATGAATACAATTCATGCAAAAATTTTAATGATCCTCCACGTTAGTTACCAAATATTGTTAAATTATTGTGCATTATGGCGGAAACACACTTGTGTGGTGTGGTGTGTCGTGACTACAAATTAACCAATCATCGTCGTCGCTTGTCGACACGCCACAACCTACAAATATGTCTCTAACCATAATAATGAAACCGATGTGCTCCTGGCGCGCCACGACACACCACACCACACAAGTGTGTTTCCGCCTTTAGTTGTAAATCGAATAAAAATCGAAATTCTGCTGCCTTTACATTTTTCTATCTACTTCTATGTTTTAATTTCTAATTTATTTGGGCTAAATACATTATAATGAACATATCAAGGACGATTTACATCTACCGGCATAGTGCGTGGCAGACACGACACATTCGTGAGGAAAATGGTGCAACATCAACAGCTGATTAAGACACTGCGTGAATGAAGTTCATGCGAAAGCAAATTCTTTTCCTTTGAAATACAAATTAAAATGAATTCTTCAAAGGAATTGAAATTGCATTCGCATGGATTACAAGAATTAAATTTTCGAACTCCAATTGAAATTGCGTTCGCATGGACGTTTCCGTTGCAGTATCATAATCAGCTTTTGAAGCGACGCAATTTTACTTGCTTCTGTGTTATTTTGATATTTAGCTTTCGTAATTTCATGAAAAATTCTGAAAATACAGACTTTTAAATGAGAGCGTGTTCACACACATGGATGGCGTATTTCGGCATATCGCTCGCTGAACATTTCAAATTGGAATATAGCTGTGTGTGATCACGCTCTCATCAAAAAGAAAAAAAAAATAAGTGAACCAGATGATATTCGGTCGGTCGATTTATACGGTATCAATTTCCTTGTATATATTTCCGTATATATATTTCCATACCCATAAATAAAATAGAACGGAAATGAGAATTCAGATTTGATAAATGAGAAAGAATGGAAATTGACAGAAAAATGTACTTATGTTAGGATAGCAGACCTGCATTTTCGATTTATGACAATTTATATCTAAAATCTTCAACTGAATCTTACATTTTGTTAAACTTTTACATGAAACTTGGTCATAGTAAGTGATTATAGGCGGTAAGTGATTATTTTCTTTGTGCAATGATTTAGAAAAAATATATACATAATGCTAGAACCATTTTATCACTTGAGTATAAAATAAAGGTCTTGGTTTGTTTATACACACACACACTTTGATTTAGAAATTAGAATTTGGAACTAGGGTCTAGAAAATTTCTGGTTCATGTAGGAGACTTGATTTCGTATTCTTTTGCATCCGGCATTTGCAAATGACGGCATCTCCGGGGGACCGTATGATATGATTGCCATCACAGCACTGAAAAGAAGAAGAAAAAAAAACAGTTTTTTTATTATTTTATCTTTTAAGCCCAGCTGGGCTGTTACACAGATTATAAGAACAGAATTTACCTAGTGAGCTTACCGAAAGTTATACAAAAAGTTTTTAAAGCGTGATTGATGTGATGTAAAACTGCTAAACTAAACATATGAAACAATATTAAAAAAATTGAGTGCTTTTGGCCACATTTTGACCAATTTGCAAACACCTGCGAACGTTCGCTAGCCAAAATGTGGCCAATTTGCAAACACCTGCGAACGTCCGCTAGCCAAAATGTGGCCAATTTGCAAACACCTGCGAACGTCCGCTAGCCAAAATGTGGCCAATTTGCAAACACCTGCGAACGTCCGCTAGCCAAAATGTGGCCAATTTGCAAACACTTGCGAACGTCCGCTAGCCAAAATGTGGCCAATTTGCAAACACCTGCGAACGTCCGCTAGCCAAAATGTGGCCAATTTGCAAACACCTGCGAACGTTCGCTAGCCAAAATGTGGCCAATTTGAAGAGGGAAGGCGGGGAAAGTGGAAGGGGAACGCGGGAGGGGAAGGGGACGTATGAGGGGGGAGGGGAACTCGAAAGGGGGGTTCGCGGGATGGGGGAAGGGGGGGGAATTGGTGTGGGGAGAGGGAAGGTGGAGGTGACGGAGTGGGAACGTGAGAGGGGAAGAGGACGCAGGACAAGAAGGGGAGGCGGAAGGGGAACGGGACGAATGGGAAAGGACATTCAGGGGGAAACAATTTCTTTATTAAATGGCATAGCAACGCATGCCGGGACCAGCTAGTTAAGAATAAATAATATGTGAAATAACATTGTTCGAAAATTCACCTATTTTCGTATTTAAACCACGAACATTTTGGTATTTTAAAGATAGTTTTGCCATTTTTAGGTAGGTATAGATTTACCTGGATGTGGACCACCTTCTTTATTTGATGATGATAAAAATTTAAATTTAGACACAGCGATACCTGCCGGCCAGTTGGCAGCGTCTAGGAATGTATCTTTCTTATTTTCCGTATTTCTTATTTATTTGTTAAAAATAATCAAATAAAAATAAATCTCTTTTAACAATGATTTTCTTTTCATTTATATCATTATATGTATCTTACTTAAATGAATTCAAAATTAAACGAATTATAGGTCCCGCAAAATCGAAACATTTTTTACCCACTTTTATGGGAAATACTCGGGAGCTGGTATCACTCAACACGCCTACAGTGACGTTAAGCGCTTAACGTCAACAATATAAGTTACGCATACTTGTGTGCGTGTCACGCACACAAGTGTTTCAAATCTGGCCTGCTGTTTTTGTCGGAATTACAGCGCAACACTCTATCTAGACATTTATATAATCAAAGATTTAAATGTGCTATCAATATCCAAAATAATGTCACAAATAAATAGCGGAAGTCTGTTTTTTTTCTATATTTTGAAATATGCTGCTTTGTAAAACTATTAAATTAAACTAAATATCAATAATATTACATGCAGTTATAGACTGTCAATTAAGAGTAGGAAATATTAAAAATGGAACTACAAAATTTGTAGGTCGGCAACACCAATTTAACTGTCAAATATTCTTTTAAAGCGCAATGACACTGAAAATATAGAAACCGTAAATCATATGTTAAAAAATATTTTTTTATTCTTAAAGAAAAAAAATTAAAATCAAAGAAGCAGTGTTTTTAAGGTACCTACTTAATGGCATAAATTTGATTAAATGGTGTTTTACAAAGTGATGAGCTTTCATTTAATTTAACATAAATTTGAATTTAACAGTAGGTAGAAAGGAAGAATCACTAATGGTGAGTTTAGTTACACTACTTTTAGATCTGAATGCGTTAAATATATTCAGATCTAAATTAGAGACATGATCTAAAGCCCGAGCAATGCTATGTACAATGCTAGTATTAAATAAATGTGAGCAATTTCTAAATTGTGCTTTATATTTTATTACAATATCGTTATTCTTCATTTGTTAACACAAAATTGCAAAGGTATAATAATAATATACCTATATGCAATTCTAATTTTGAGATCAGTGGATATTTATATTGCAATGAAAAAAAAAATTCACTTTAATGCCTTTTTAATTTTTTATAAAAATGTGGGTTACACGGCTTTACATTTTTACCATGAGTTATATTTTTAGTATTGCCATTTGAACAACAGTTGAGCCCTCCTATATTTTCTACTCTTATTTGACAAACTGTAGCTAGAGCTACTAGCAATAGCTTGCTTTCCTGACTTGAAATACTAGCCTCGTGTGGTTCGGGCACTAGTCAGGGACGTGATACAACACAGCGGACAGGGAAGTAACGTTTAGTATTGTAGTAGTATGTAGTCTGTCTATTTGTGTCACAAGGCGAACACTTCTATATGTGTCGACACATATCAAACTCGCCTAAGTCCCGTTTAAACAGTTTTCTGATAATGACGATTTTTTCTAGTTTCAACTTTTAGCTAGTAAAAACCTGTGAATATGACGTCATGTTATGAATATTGTACCTGGGAACACAGAAAAATAAAAATTAAAATAAATTTCTTATAGTAAATTTGCATTTTCGATGATTTTTTAATGGACTTTGGCGCATTTGATATAATACCTATGGACTTAATCGATATTGAAATAGAATTACTGGACTTAGGCGTGTTTGAATTAAAAAAGTAGGACTTTGGTGAGTTTGAACAAACACAAATGGCGGCCATGACAGAGTGAAGACGATGTGTGATTGGCTGTAATGGACTTTGGCTCATGTGATTTGAAGCGGGTGTGGGACTTAGGTTGGTTTAGCGTAGGGAGTGTGGCGAACCCATCGCTCAGGGAGTGGAAAACACAAACCTGCAATAGCCATCCCAAGCCAAGGTGTGAGCTACCGTGCTCAGGCTGAATGTCCTGGGAAACAGCGTCACGAACGGTGCCTCCGAGAAACAAGGTCGCATCTCGGAGTATTTAGACCTCACTCCAGCACTCAGGGCTCTGCTGGAGTGGACCTTCTATTTCCCTGGTAACTCGTGGGACAAAAAAAAAATTGGACCATTCGAAAACTAGGGGCCTTTTGGGAACCTAGGAATGCTGAGGCCACCTCTGTGGATTTCCTTCCTGGGGCCGTAAGAGGAACCAAGAGGAGAAACCGTGGAGAAGTAAGCTGAGGCCACCTCCATGAACTCTTCCCTTGTGGGGCCTTCAAGGAACCAAGGGGAAGGGCACCCTTCCAGCGCGGGGCCTTTGTGGAACCAAGGAGGAGTGAAGTGGAGAGATAATGTCCTCTTCCCATGTGGGGCCTTCGAGGAACCATGTAGGAGTGAAGAGGAGAAATGAGACCATCTTGGTGAACTCTTCCTCTGTGGGGCCTTAGGGAACCAAGGAGGAGAGATGAAGTTCTCTTCCCTCCTGGGGCCCTCGGGGAGCCAAGGTGGAGTGGACTCTTCCCTTGTGGGGCCTTTAGGGAACCAAGGGGAGGTGGACTCTCCGTCGTGGAGCCTTCGGGGAACTAAGGAGTGGAGAGGAGAGATGAAGCCCTCTTCCGTCGTGGGGCCTTCAGGGAACCAAGGAGGAGTGAAGAGGGAAAATGAGACCTGGGAAGACACATTGTCGGACCAGAAGATATAGCTTCATTTTGAATGACAATCCTGGTGAACTTTATAAAAGGGACTGGGTTGTCAAAGGAATGAGGTAAAATGGGAGATAGTACAATGGGTCTATGGCCTAAGTGCTCTCGGGAACTATATATATGTAAACCGTCTCCGATTATTTAAAAAAAAAAAAAATAGGTTGGTTTGAAAAAATCTGTTAACTTTCACCCTTAATTTCTTTGGGAAACCGTGGACTCCGGTTAGATTCATCTAAAGCAAAAGATTCGTTTTTTTTTGCTGAATCGAATTCACAAAAAAAACAAAAATGGTTGGTGGTGGACTTTGGCAAGTTTGATATGTATCGTTCTATTCTAATTTGGGAGGCGGGAATCGGTACCGCCGCCCCGGGAACCTTTATTGGATAACCAACACCTCTGCCATAGGTCACCCCAAGTGGTTTGCTACGTTTGGTGATTTAGCAGGGGTTCCCGGGTTCATGGGGTGAGGTTTGTCTAGGTCTTGGAGGTGGATGACCAAGACACACTGAACCCCAGATTCCTACCCACCCCTTAAACCCTTTTCCTTCCCAGAACTCTCCTCTCCTTCCTTTCCTTAAAATCCCTCCACACAGCATCCCCAAAGATGACATAGGCCCTGAGGGGAAATTATTTTCCTCAGGGCCTCCTGTGTGGAGCTCATGTAAAAAAAAAAAAAAAAAGACACATATTTGATAAAGTCACCCCTAAGGCTACGAACGCACAGGCAGGTGGCTGGCTTAGCGCCTAGCGCCTAGTGGCAAAAAACCAACACGTTGGTTTACCTGGATACACGCTAAGCGGCTATCCATCGGCTATCTACTACCTATCTAGGCGCTAGGCGCTAAGCAAGCCGCCTGCCTGTGCGTTCGTAGCCTAAAGATGACAGCCGGTTTAAATTTTTACTACTGATTTTCATTGACTTCACAAAACATGTTCCTCTTTTACAAAAGCATGTGTTACCACGAACTTCTATTTCGGTAAATTTCCGTCCATTGTGTTAATTAATTTTTTTTTTATTAATCAAATACTTACTTAATTTCCTCTTCGCTTGGAAAATGTTTTCCCACATTTGAAAATTCCGCTTGTACACATTTCTCAACATGGTGTTGCTCCAAAGGTAAGAATGGAATATAATGATCTACGAGCTGGGAATATACTATTTCTGCTTCCCGGAATCCCCCTGTAATTTAAATACATCGTTAACATATTAAGATAAACTGCCAAAACGAGGTACTTGAGAGACGTGGCAGGAGTTAAGAAATGGGATCAAATAAGAAAATCGACGATCCGAGGCGATCTAAACATTGAACCATTACTCTTCATAGAAAAATCGCAACTGAGGTGGCTTGGGCACGTACTAAGAATGTCTGATGACCGAATTCCTAGGAAAATAATGAGTGCGATTCCAGAGGGTGTCCAGTGGGCCGCCCTAGACACAGTTGGGCGAGACAACTTCAAAAACTGTGTGACGAGAGGATGGGACTGCCATGGACGAAGGCCGAACAATCAGCGCAAGACAGGGACGAATGGAGGCGTCTTGTCGATGCAATGGATCCCTGACCCGAATAGTATAAGGGAAAGAAGATGATGATGATGACATATTAAGATTTTCTACGGTTGCGGAGAAATTTGAACAATAGGTATTTTGCCAAATTGTTGCTGTCACTATTGCACTTACTCACCCAAATACTGAGCGAAAACGACAACTGCACCTCAGGTGATAAAAATCCTCAAAATCAAGTTTTCTATTCCTCATTTTTCTCATCCAAAACTGGACCGATTTTATAGTTTGTTTTTACTAACTGTATTAGAAGAAAATACTATACGTCTGTACATTTTGCTTTCTTAAATAATACTGATAGGGTCGAGTATCAATTTAGTGGGCTCAGAAACAAAATACAAGTATCTCGGTACGATAGTTTATTTTACAAGTTACACAGAATATCAGTTAATGTTTTTTTACAGTCTCACATGACCCTTCCGAAAAAAAACTCCTATCTGTCAAAAAAAAAGAAAAATCAAAACAAAACAATTCAATTCGAATTCTGGTGCGTTTAAAAAAAAATGGATTTGTGTAACCACCGTACGAAAGTACCTAGACTACACTGGGTAGCTCTCTAGGTAGGCTGATTTCCTTTGCGTTTATTTTTTTAGTGACGGGGTTTTGGGTCACTCTTCATGCTTGTATCAATACATTATCCAGTTTATTTAACGTTTATTAACGGCGTTCAAACCGTGCAATTTTAACAATTTTTGAAGAGAGTAACATTATAAGAAATAACTTATCAAAAAAAAAAATAACGTACCGACACGCTAGTGGTTGATATCTATATTACATTAAAAAATATTTGCACTAGTATCAAAATCCAGAAAGGAAATTGGGGAATACGTTTGTACGGACAAAACGCTGCCCGATTTCCTCTTAAGAAAAGTTTTTATTCACTAACAACAATAATATGCTAAATTTATATCTTACCATGTCAATAGGTACATAGTAAAAAATATAAAAAATAACAATAATGATAAATAATCGATTGGCTTGAAAAGTTATGAGTTCAGAAACATAAATTGGGTTCCTGAGACCTGACAAACATCTTGTATTCATTTTGCCTTCCAACACTTTCATGGTGGTTAATTTTTTTAATAGCAAAGTGCAAATTTTATTTATCAGTTACTGAGTTTAACAACTGTATAGTGAAATATTACACATACCTTCAGATTTATAAGAACCTTTGCTTAACACTCGATCAAAGTCTGCTAAAACCAGCGCATCTCTGTCTTTGTTCAGTTTCATCAAATGTTTTGTTATTTCATTGCCATTTACATTGGAGAGAAAAAGAAAAATCACATTTCTGAAAAAAAAAAGTTTTTTTTTATTAAAACACTGGTCATTAGAGAGAGAAAAAACATAACTTTGTTACTTCTGTGATACCAAAAATAAAGCTGCCATTGTGAAACTAATTTAACTTCTCAAGCGCCAAAAGTACCTATCCGCTGGGTACGAAAAAAATTGTACAAATTGAAAACTGCTAAGCACCAGGGTTTCCATATACAGAATGCATCAAAATACCCAACCAAAATAAAATACTAATTTTTTTAAACAAAAGGTGTAGCAAATATCTAGTACGGATTAGCGATGTATGGGTTCAGCTGGAGGGGGCTTTTGAACTTGGGTTCTTCGCGGGAAGTGGATCCGACTCCTAATCCTTTTTTCTAATACTCCTAGAGAACCCGGTCCAGTATTCGGACCCAAACCCGGAAATCGGCGGTCCGAGCCACTTGCAAGTCGGGAGTAGGTCCCGGGTTCGCCGGCTCCGGTCGAACCCATGTGTCTCGGTCCGAGCCATTGTGAGTTGGGGGCAGATCCCAGGTTTGAGTTCTTTTGTGAGTTCCAGCTAAGAGGTCCGGCTCCGGTCGGACCCTTGCGTCTCGGTCCGAGCCACTCGCGAGTCGGGAGTGACTCCTCGGACCTGCTCCAAGAACTCGAGCAGTTTTTTAAAATGAAAGGAAGCACGTCTCGGAGGCCTCCGGCAAAATTCAGAACTTACCCATCTCTAGTACGGATATGTGCTACTTTATTTATCTGTGTTTTAAATTATAAAATACAGACCTTTTTCATGATTTTAGAGGAACTTTGGAAATCATTTGTGAGTTAATGATATATACTTAAAAAAAAAGTTGCTCTATTTACAATAAAAATATGATTTAATTTACAAATGACCGATTTACATAAGAGTTAAACCTATGTATGTTAAAGTTTCCACAAAAAAAAATGTTTTTTTCACAACGTTTTATTTTATTTTATATTTCACTACATTAATTTTTTTATTTTTTTATTTATATTTAGTAGTGTCCGACCGAAACTAATTTTTACGGCCGAAACCAAAACCGAAACTGAGTTTCGGCTTCGGTCTCAGGTTCGGCCGATACCGAAACTTCCATACAAGGTCATGTTTTCGTGGAAAAAAAATAGTCAATCTTAATCAATCAGCCTTTGAACTTAAAATAAACATAACATAATTATCACTCCATATTTCAAATAAATTATTTATGCTTTTTGAAATCGTTATAGTAAACCGCTTCGTACATAATATTAAAAAAAAAAATAGTAGGTATCACCTATTTGAACATTATTAACAAATAACATAAAATAAAAGGTAGAAAACAAAATTACTTTTTTTAAACCTAATTTGTTTAGATACACTAAACAAAAAATACTCTTTCATCTTAAGAACAAAATAATTTGGGAGGCGGGAATGGGTACTGCTACCCTGGGAACCTTTATTGAATAACCAATACCTCTGCCATAGGTCACCCCAAGTGGTTCGCTAGGTTTGGTGATTTAGCAGGGGTGCCCGGGTTCATGGGATGAGGTTTGTCTAGGTCTTGGAGGTGGATGACCAGGACACACTGAACCCTAGATTCCAACCAACTCCTTTTCCTTCCCAGAAATCTCCTCTCCTTCTTTTCCTTAAAAAACCCTCTAGCATTCCCAAAGATGACATAGGCCCTCAGGGAAATTATTTTCCTCAGGGCCTATCATGAACTAAATCATTTCAATAGCGAAATAAAACTTACCTATTTCGAAATAATGTTAAGAGGGCATTACCAGAGAAAACCAAAAATATGTCATTTTCAAATCAGATTTTAGACGTATTGACTCTTCTCCACAAAAAATTATAAATGGATTTCGAAAGATTGTTCTTTTATCTAGCATTCGCATGTAATAAATTTTGAGAAAATTTTTTAATTTTTAGTATAATAAGGTTATTCCATAGGTCGTTGGCAGATTTGTTAAATTTTCAAAAAAGATTTTGTATTATACCACACCTATTTCAAATAATATAATCATGCAGTAAAATAAATCAATACATTATCTAGCAAACGCATGTTTTAGAATTTTAATTTTAGTTTCAATAGAATCATTAAAAAATATGTACATACATTTGTTTCTTGACGAAAATTGGTCCATTTGTGTATTTATTTATGCACTTACAAACTAATATATTTCAGAATTTTTTAACATTCTTATTAAATTTAGACATTATTGAAAAATGATAAATACTTATAATCAAAAAATAACTATAAAAAGTACATTATTTTAATAGTTTTATCATCACGACTTTCAGCATTTTTGGATGAAGGTATAAATTAAAGCTAATTTGGATTGAAATAAATTCGATATTGAGTTATAATTTTAAAAAGCTGGTACGGAGAATAATTAATCTTTCTCATTGTAACCGCCCTGCACGATCGTAAGAACAACTTTCGAGGAAATGTGGATTTTCATCCGCTGGCTGGTTAAACGCTCTTAAGTATAAACACCTCCAATTTCACAAACAAATTAACCAAACTACTGCAAAGTTCGCGGAGCGAACACAAACAAGTGAATCAAGTCCTGACATGGCTATGAGCGCGGACGCATCAAAATGATACTTCGTGGCTTGCAGTTCAGTGCACCGAACATGTCCGATCGCAGAACGAAACCTCCCGAATTCAGTTTCGGTTTCGGCCGTAGTTTCGGCTGGATGGCGGCCGAAACCGAAACTAAGCCGAAACTCGTTTTTTGGCCGAAACTCGGCCAAAGTTCGGTCGGACACTAATATTTAGACAAAAAGTAAATGTTTACAATAATAATATGTTACATATCATTCATCAGTTTTTGTGGTTACCCGATTAGTGGAGAAATATTCTCGGGTCTAATTGGGTAGCTAGTCTGTGTACTTATGTTATATATTTAGAACTGCTTGTAGATAATATGTTACAAAAATGAAAATAAAATACTGTAAGATATTACAAAATATTGTACAATTAGAAAAATACATATAATTATAGAAATAGAAAATCAACAAAATATTGGCAACAGAATATATCTGAAAATCATCGATAAAAATAAAATAATCTGTTGCTTATCTGTAAAAATAAAATGCGAGTTTTTTTTTAAATTTAAGATAGTTTTTCTCACTTTTTATTGCATCGGGTAATTTGTTATATAGCTTTGGGCCTACATATTCATAAGGTGTTGTGCAGCTGTCGTGTTGCATCTAGGTACATATATGTTCCCAGATGTTCTAGGTCTTATACTTCGTGTTGAGGACACTTCAGATTCTTTAAAAACTGTTAAAATTGCATTTTTTTAAAATAGTTTTGATACCGGTAGGACCTTAAATTTTTCAAAAAAAAATTTTTTTTTCACTTAGTATTAAGGGCAGAATTGAATCTTGCAATCATACATAAATATAGCAATCAATAAAAATATGTATTAAGAAAAAGATGTATGATACAGTTAAATATGACCGAGTCGGATGGGGTCACATTAGCTCAGTTGGTAGACCTCCGCCCCGGCAAGGCATAGGTCCTGGGTTGGAGTCCTAGATGTGACCATATCTTTTCTGATTTATCTAATTTTTGATTGAGTTTTGCTAATATTGTCTTCTCTTACCCATAGCTTACACCGTCAACTTTGTCGTGGTAATCCATGAATGGCTTCAGTACATCCAAAACTCCAGCGGGAATGTCGTGAACCTCGTCGATTATAATCAACGCTCGGTCACAACTCTTCACCAAAGCCCGCACTTCTTCTTGCAGCATTTTCTGAAAGGGCAGAAAAATATTTTACAATTACATATATACACAACACTAGAATCTCACCCATTATTACAGCTTGACAAGGTTAAGTTTGCAGTTCGCCAATGAAGAGTTTGGTATACCGTATACCAGTGAAAATAAATCCCTTAATCTTGTATACACGGCGGCTATCCCCACACATGTCACTTACTATGTGATTTGTATAGTTTCACTATTAACGTTATTACACTATTATTATAATGTTGTAAGGGTTAACAAAGAATTTATTTGGAACTTATTCCGAGTTAATTTTGTAAGTTTTGGTGCTTATATCAAAGTGAACAAAGAAAATTCAAAAGTAAACAAAAACGTACTTGAAGGCGAAAAACTTATAAAAAAACCTTTAGACCAGCACCAGAAAATTAATCATACAGAATTAAAATGAACCATGAATCTAATCTGTAACAAATAAAATATTACGAAATAATTTTTTTTTTAAATTACGCACAAGACCATTGTAAGATTCTGTAGGTCATAAAGACTGCAATGGGCTGGACAAGTTTAAATAACATCAGTAGAAGCGACCCAGTCAAAGCAAACTAGTGAAACCGACCTAGTGGAAGTGACCCAGTGGAAGTGAACCAGTGGAAGTGCCCTAGTGGTTCGGAAGCGACCCAGTGGATGCCACCCAGTGGAAGCGAACAGCGCAAACGACGCAGTGAAATGAACCAGAAGAAACGACCAATAGGAGAAATCCAGTGGAGGCAAACCAGTGGAAGCGACCCAGTGGAAGCGACCAGTGCAAGCAACCCAGTGAAATGACACAGAGTAAGCGACCCAAAGGAAGCGATAGGAGCAACCCAGTGGAGGCAAACCAGTGGAAGCGACCCAGTGGAAGCGACCAGTGCAAGCGACGTGAAGTGACCTAGTGGAAGCGACCCAGTGGGAAGCGACCAAGGGAAGCAAACCAGTGGAAGCGACTTTATGGAAGCGACCCATTGGAAGCGACCAAATGGAAGCGACGAAGGGGGAGGTGGATGGTCCGAGTAGAAGAGGATTGTACTAAACAGAAATGGGCGGTTTGTTTGATAAACTTTCATTCGTTTGATTTTGACAAGTAAATGCTGTCCTTGTTCTACCAGCATTTTAGTGGAAGATGCTCCAAGGAACTAGCGTCAACGATCCATTCGGCACAGTCAAAAAACACACCAAACATTTGTAGACAGTTGACATTATGTTTCACATGAAAACGGCTCGCTTCTACGACGTATTCTTAAATTCAACAGCTCGCCTGTGGAATGATTTGCCATCCTCTGTATTTCCTCCCTCCAAACATGGGTCTAATCAACACCCAGGTTCACTCCTTCCTTTCCCCGAAAAGACCCTCCACATCGCATCCCCAAATATGACAGGCCCTGAGAGAGATTATTTTCCTCCTTTTTGTTATGTATTAGAGACCCACCTTATATTCTTCGACTTTGTTCTTATTGGGAAAGTGATTCCTTCCAATGTACAGCTTGACATATTTGCTTTCCATTCCGTTTTTGAACAGGGACTTAGCAATGAACTCAGCCACATAGTTCTTCCCGGTTCCTGGCCATCCGTTCATGGATATGCTGAGTGCTTTCTTATGACCTTCTCGAGTTAAGGAATTTTTGTGTCCCTGCAGAATATGGAATATTTCCATGGCCAGTGGCTGCCCAAAGAGGTTAGATTTCAAGCTATCTTGGAGCGCTTAAAAAGAAGAATTTAAAATACACATAATTATCTTCATACAAAGAGTCCACACAGTGCACATCCCCAATCAGCAGATAAATAATTAAACCATATTCAGCTGAAATTCGCGGCCAAAAGTATTTTCATTATTTATTTTTGGGGTGTTATGTCGTGTTGCGCTACCTCCTTCTTTAGCCAACGTTTTGGATAGAATTACAGTGTCCATCATCAGCCAAGCGATTCTATATCTTTTGTGGGATCGTTATTAGATAACGGACGTGATCTTCTGTCAGATTTGTGTGATTTTTATGGCTGTTATTTGCTTTTTCTATGTACAACGTACATCTTAAGAGCGTTTAACCAGCCAGCGGACGAAAATTCACATTTCGTCGAAAGTTGTTCTTCCGATCGTGCAGGGCGGTTACAATGAGAAAGATTAATTATTCTCCGTACCAGCTTTTTTAAATTATAACTCAATATCGAATTTATTTCAATCCAAATTAGCTTTAATTTATACCTTCATCCAAAAATGCTGAAAGGCGTGATGATAAAACTATTAAAATAGTGTACTTTTTGTAGTTATTTTTTGTTTATAAGTATTTATCATTTTTCAATAATGTCTAAATTTAATAAGAATGTTAAAAGAATCTGAAATATATTAGTTTGTAAGTGCGCAAATAAATACACAAATGGACCAATTTTCGTCAAGAAACACATGTACGTACATATTTTTTAATGATTTTATTGAAACTAAAATTAAAATTCTAATACATAACTCTGCTAGATAATGTATTGATTTATTTTACTGCATGATTACATTATTTGAAATGGGTGTGGTATAATACAAAAACTTTTTTGAAAATTTAACAAATCTGCCAACGACCTATGGAATAACCTTATTATACTAAAAATTTAAAAAAATTCTAAAAATTTATTACATAACTATGCTAGATAAAAGAACAATCTTTCGAAATCCATTTATAATTTTTTGTGGAAAAGAGTCAATACGTCTAAAAACTTTTTTGAAAATGACGTATTTCCGGCTTTCTCTGGTAATGCCCTCTTAATATATAAAACAAAGTCGGGTTAGTTACACTATTTATAACTCGAGAACGGCTGGGCTGATTCTGATGATCTTTGATTTGTTGGATTTGTCTCCGCCCCGGATAGGATAATAACTATTAAAACATCACAAAAGTTAACGAAATAGTTGTAAAGAAAATTATTTTCCCCATACATTTTGTATGAAACGAATTCTCCTATTTTGAAAGAACTGCAGCTCCTATTGTGAGGGGTATAATATTGAACTGTGCATGAATTCCAAACATTCAAAAACGTCAAATGTCAATTTATTTATTTATTTATTTATTTGATGCAATATTATTTACATTTTTTACATAATTCAATGATGTTGGCCTCACTGGGTGTTTTACCCGTGCTGAGGCCTCCATTTCATATACAAAATTATACACAATACATATAAATATATATATACATAATATTGGTGAAAAAAAGGAAAAAAGTAAATAAAAAAGTAAATAAAAAACATATGATTAAGATAAATTAAACTTAAAAATTAGAGATTTAGAATTAACGTAAAATTAAGAATAAATAATGTTATATAAGATTATATTATTAAGGCATTGATTGTTGTGCATTTGTTTTTAATCATATAATGCTGCCCTTCTTTCTTACACACTCAATGTCAATAGTCGAAAATGAGACAAATGGTGAACGTATGTCCGCACACCTCCAAAGGAAAAATACAATAATTATAATAAATCTCTGAAATGAAACGCATTTTTTTACATAAGCTCCACACATAAGGCCCTAAGGAAAATAATTTCTCTCAGGACCTATGTCATCTTAGGGGATGCTGTGTAGAGGATCTTTTTAAGGAATGGGGAGGATAGAAAGTTCTGGGAAGGAAAAAGGTATGCGGGGTGGGTAGGAATCTGGGGGTCAGTGTGTCCGGGAGTGACGGACGTATGAATCCATCCCTCAAACTGTGGTGCAAGGCAATGGGTCGAGAGAGTCCGGCTGGAAAGGTCAAAAGGCCTCCCTCAACCAGTCTCTCTCGATCCGGCCCGCCACGCAGCAGGTGGGCAGGCGCATCAACTGCCAAGACCCGGACATAAGTCACCTCATGAACCCGGGCACCCCTGCTAAATCACCAAACATAGCGAACCACTTGGGGTGATCTATGGCAGAGGTGTTGGTTATTCAATAAATGGTTCCCGGGGCGGCGGCACCCGTATCCGCCTCCCGAATTCCCGTAAGTAATTTTAAAAGTAAGAAAATCACAAAAATATAAATCCGTACACAACGCCATCTCTGATACTGACAAAAACAAAACACGGACAGTAGCGCATCCATAAGTGCTTCACTGTGTAATTTTTAACTTAATAAAAAAACTTTATTTAATTCAACAGCTATTGATTCTGAGAAGGTACGAAGTTCGTCGGGTCAGCTAGTTATGAATAAATAATCATGCATACTTGCAGAAATTCGTGTTTAAAGCAATCTAAATTAAAATATGTGACAGAAAATATGTAAAAATCACACAAATCTGACAGGAGATAACGTCCATCTAATAACGATCCCACAAAAGATATAGAATCTCTCGGCAGAGCAGATGTGAGACAGACAGACACATCTGCCCTGATGATGGACACTGTAGCGCTGTCCGAAATGTTGGCTAAAGAAGGAGGTAGCGGAACACGTCATAACACCCCAAAAATAAAATTTAAAAAAATATATTCAGCTGTTCAGAACGCACACTAGCCACAGAGGCTAATATTTCCAGCCAGGATAGTAATCTACTAAGCTAGTAACTCTAACTAAGTGTAAACAGAACCTAGTAAACTAGTGACGAAGCTAATTTGGGAGATGGGTATGGGTACCACAGTCCTGGGAACCATTTATTGGATAACCAACACTCCTGCCATGGGTCACCCCAATGCTACGTTTGGTGACTTAACAGGGGTGCCCGGATTCATGGGTGAGGTTCGTCTAGGTCCTGGCGGCGGATACGTCTGTCCACTTTATGCGTGGCGGGCCGGATCGGGCTTTATTACTGGTAGAGGGAGAGTCTCCTGTGGTCATTGCGGGAGGGATGGATTCATACGTCCGTCTCTCCTGGACACACTGACCCCAGATTCCTACCGACCCCTCATACCTTTTTTCTTCCCAGAACTTCTTCCCCTTATTTTCCATAAAAAGACTCTCCACATCCCTAAAGACCTCAAGGCCTCCCATGTGAAGCAATGTAGAGCTAAGCTAGAAGAGTTTAACAGTACGGAGTTCTATTATTTGAGCTAGTAGTACCCACCACCAAAGTTACTATTGTGACTTTGTGTTAAGCTTCATGTGGCCAGCGAAGGTAGTAAATGATCAGCTGGTTCATCAGTAGTGTTTTACTTTAGTTACTGTAATGATATGGCGAATTACAACTTAAAACAACTAATAAGAATTACTCAAATTACTAATCAAACGGTAATTGTTCGGAACAAACGTCAACGGTTAATATGCACTTTTTTTTGATAAAACTTTTAGATTCTTCTTAATTACCATAAAAGACAACTATTTGCATTGGGGGAGGTAAATTTTATTTACGTAAATTGAAAATTTGCTTTCACCCTGTCAAATCACTCTGTTTGCAGTTCGGAACAAACGTCAACGGTTATTACGCACTTTTTTTGATAAAACTTTTTAAATTAAGATAATATACACAAGCCCGCTACACAAACCCTGCGTAGCCAAATAAACCATTCTAAAACGTAGGCTGTTTTTTAAAGTAAAGATAACATACACAATCCCGTTACATAACCGTTGACGTTTGTTCCGAATATTTACCAATCAAACTAAGAACCTAATAGGCTATTTTGTGCATGTAAATAGTTGTTTCTTGTAGTTTCAATTTGGGAGGCGGGAATGGGTACCGCTGCCCCGGGAACCATTTATTGGATAACCAACACCTCTGCCATAGGTCAACGCAAGTGGTTCGCTACATTTGGCGACTTAGCAGGGCGACAGCCCAGGTTCATGGGGTGAAGTTTGTCTTGTCACACTGAACCCCCAATTCCTCCATACCTTTTTCCTTTCCAGAACTTCCTGTTCTTCCTTTCCCAAAAAAGACCATCCACACAGCATCCCCAAAGATGACATAGGCCCTGAGGGGGTAAACTTTGGGGATCGTTGGAAACGGTTAATACGCACTTTTTTTTGAAAATAACTTTTGATTCACCTTAATTACATCAAAAGACAACTATTTGCATTGGGGGAAGTGGAAAATATTTCATTCTAAATTTCGATTACGTAAAATTAAAATTAGCTTTCATTCTGTGAAACGAGACCGTCCATTTTCAAACATTATTTTCAAATGTCATTTTTTTGTGATGTTGGTATTCTTGTTACTGTACGAAAAGATGCTAGAGCAAATCGTAGCAGACTTCATGGGAATTCGGCTCGTAAAACCGACGGCTAGAGACAAAATCGCGCGGGAGTTTTTTAATGTTATAAAACTGAAATTCCGCCTAATTAGTAGGTACTTACCTAATACACATGTATTGCGTGCGTTGATTAAAATTTATTAGTTTAAATTTTTTTTGACTTTAAAATTTTATTTTTATAAGTCAACTATTTCTGCGATGTTGAGCGGCTACGTACGCTAATTTTATGTGATATGGTTTGTGATACAAAAGAAAGTGCCCCTTTATAACGCCCACTCGCGTCACGGCAAAAAAACATCCCAGTTTTCAAGTAGTTTAGCGGCTACGCTAGGTTTGTGTAACATGGTTTGTGATAGAAAAGAAAGTGCCCCCTTCGTAGCGCCTACTCGCGTCACGGCAAAAAAACATCCCAGTTTTCAAGTAGTTTAGCGGCTACGCTAGGTTTGTGTAACATGGTTTGTGATACAAAAGAAAGTGCCCCCTTCGTAGCGCCTACTCGCGTCACGGCAAAAAAACATCCCAGTTTTCAAATAGTTTAGCGGCTACGCTAGGTTTGTGTAACATGGTTTGTGATAGAAAAGAAAGTGCCCCCTTCGTAGCGCCTACTCGCGTCACGGCAAAAAAACATCCCAGTTTTCAAGTAGTTTAGCGGCTACGCTAGGTTTGTGTAACATGGTTTGTGATACAAAAGAAAGTGCCCCTTTATAACGCCTACTCGCGTCAAGGCAAGAAAAACATCCCAGTTTTCAAGTAGTTTAACGGCTACGCTAGGTTTATGTAACACGGTTTTTGATACAAAAGTGAATGTATTATTTATAAAAAATAATTAGGTACCGAAATTAAAAACATGTTTTTTTCCGTCATTTTATTCCCAAAACTCCGATAATTTAGTACTTACCTTTCCAGATTTCGTGGTACCTTCAAAATCTTCTAGCCGTTCGTTATACATTCAAGTGTATCGGGAATACCAACATACCAAAGTGATAATAACCACAATGGCGTACAATCTCACAAGACGAAAGCTAATTTTAATTTTACGTAATCGAAATTTAAAATGAAATATTTTCCACTTCCCCCAATGCAAAAAGTTGTCTTTTAATGTAATTAAGGTGAATCAAAAGATATTTTTTAAAAAAAGTGCGTATTAACCGTTTCCAACGATCCCCAAAAATTAATATAATTTCTATAATCGGCCTCCAAAAATGCGGCGGTTAGTGAAATAAATACCTAATATTTATAGATATTGTCCCGGTGGTTTGATAAGGGTTTCCATTTGTGATATAAAATATATCCAATCAGATGCGATTCTCTTCAGCAACATTCATCATCGACAACAGGAAAACAGCAAGGAAAAGGTCCTACAGGCAGGAAAACTTACCCATAGTAGGACGGAATAGATGATGATTGTTCATGTTTTGAATTACGCTAAAAAAAACAACAAATAAAGAAATACTCACCATTGATATTGTAAGGTACATAATCATCATTACAACATTCTTGGAACTTGCACCTGAAATAATATGCCCCTGAAGAAGAAGCTATAGCTAGGCCTATTGCTATTGTGAAAGGTTCTGACAGAACTAGGCTCAATTGGGCGAACAGCACGAAAAGTAAACAGAAAATGTTTTGTAAATTCATTTTAATATTGTGTGGTACCAACAGAAAACAAAACTTTTATTATTATATGCTATAACTTCCAATTATTAATCGTAAACAATTTAACAAATAATATGTTACAATATTTAATTATACTATAAATCTGTCGGCAACAGATTTCATTTACAAGAATACAAAACACAACCTCAATCCGAAATCTGTCTGCCAGGTTGACATTTAGTTAGAATGCTGCCAGATGTTCGAATTTTCTGGGATTGACCAATCTTCCGGAATATCAGTGTTTTTTTAGTAATGGTATCACTAGGCATATCTTGTCTGGGGGGCATGGTGTGGGTGGTTTGGTTTATTTATGGGCTGAGTGCTGAGTTCTCCCAGTCGAGGCCGCTCGCAATCGCCGTCGAAAGTGCTTATATAATATGTTGATCGACTTTGTTATTCTCGTTGAAGGTACATTCGACACCCAACGTCAAGTCATTTCACTCGAACAACGAGTAGGTCATAAATATACAAACCACCCACGAGTAGGTCGAACCAGTCGACGTCGACAGTCGACATCGAACTATCAAAATGTAGTATTATTGTATCCTATTCTATTCCAAGAGCGTTTCCCGCGCGCGCTTCGAACGATAAGCATCGTGTATTTCTACAAATTTGTTTTAAGGTTCCATATTATAATGGCTGATTTACCAGCGATGGGCTGCAATATACCTACATATAATGTAGAGTAAGCTGAAGCAGCTACTTTGAGACCGACAAGAACGTTTCGTCAGAGGGTCAATTCTTTCGCAAATTCGACATGAAGACTTCATCAGGAATTTTAGGCTTAACAACGCTGTGCCTCCCCAAACTGAAAAATCTTCGTACGAAAAATTAAAATTTTGAAAAAAAATATTGTAATAATGTCATATTTTTCAATCCAGCCCTCTAACTCTCAAAAAGTTTAGAACCGGGAGAGAGGGGTGGAGTCCATCACTCCTGGACTCACTGATCTTCAAATTCATACTACTAATCTTTTTACCAAATTCCTTTCAAAAACTTGGAACAAACGTCGACGGTTAATACGCACTTTTTTTATAAAACTTTTAGATTCTTCTTAATTACCATAAAAGACAACTATTTGCATTCGGGGAGGTTGAAAATGTTACATTTTTAGTTTTATTTACGTAAATTGAACATTTGCTTTCTCACTGTCAAATCACTCTGTTTGCAGTTCGGAACAAACGTCAACGGTTAATACGCACTTTTTTTTATAAAACTTTTAAAATTAAGATAATATACACAAGCCCGCTACACAAACCCTGCTTTGCCAAACAAACCATTCAAAAACGTAGGCTGTTTTTTAAAGTAAAGATAACATCCATAATCCCGTTACATAACCGTTGACGTTTGTTCCGAATATTTACTAAAAACTTCCTCTCCTTTCTTTCCCTAAAATACCCCTCACACATCATCCCCAAAAGTGGCACAGGCTTGGTAGGAAATTACTTACCTCAGGCCCCCCCATGCGGAGTTGATGTAAAAAAAACTTAAAATTATCGTCGGTGTGTCCATCATCAGAGGAATAATATTGTAAAATAAAAACGATAAATTGTGATACACTGATACTACTGGAACTATTGTAATTGAAAGTGCCAATTCATCGGTGCGCCCCAATATATTAACAGGAATAATAAGGGGTCGTCCATTAATCACGTGAGGCTCGAAAGGGGGGGGGGGTTCGGTAAAAATCACGAAATATCACGGAGGGGGGGGGGATATAATGAGATATCACGTGTATTTATTTTTCGTGATAATGTGCAGAAAATTTCAAAATACTTTGTACTAAAAAAAATACACGTGATTTGTGGGGGGGTTAGTCTAAAACCTCACCACATATCACCAGAGGGGGGGAAGGGCTAAAAAGTTGCTAAAAAATATCACGTGATTAATGGACGACCCCTAATGTAAAATACTCACGGTAAAATATTATTCCTCTGTTTTGTGCGCCGATTAATAGACACTTACAGTCTGTCAAATAAGAGTAGAAAACATAGGAGGGCGCCACTGTTGATCAAATGGCAATACTAAAAATACAACATGGTGGCAAACTAAAGCTGTGTAACCTACATTTTTGTAAAAATTCAAAAAAAATTATTGCAATTTCGATACCTACTCTCAAAATTAGAATTGCATATGGGTATATTATACCGTTGAAATTTGTGTTAATACAATGAGGAATAACGATATTATAGTAAAATAAAAAGCACAGTCAGAAATTGTTCACATTTATTTAATACTAGCTTAAGTACCCAGCGTTGCCCAGGTTTTAGATCATATTATACCGTTGCAATTTGTGTGTCTCTAATTTTAGATCTGTATATATTTAACTCATTCAAACCTAAAAGTAGTGTAACTAAACTCACCATTTTAGTGATTCTTCCTTTTTACCTAATGTTAAATTCAAATTTATGTTGTATTAAATGAAAGCAAATCACTTTATAAAACAACATTTATTCAAATTTATGAGTTACCTTAACAACAGTGCTTCGAATCAATTTTTTTTTCTAGAACAAAAAAGTGTTTTTTTAAATGTTACTTACAGTGTTTTGTACATTCAGTGTCATTGCGATTTGAAAGAATATTTGACAGTTAAAGTGGTATTGCCAGCCTACAAATTTAGTAGTTCCATTTTTATTATTTTCTACTCTTAATTGACAGACTCTACATAATATTATATATTATCGGGCCCATAGACATGAGACGGTTTTATCTATGAATATGGCTGATGGCTGTCAGTGGTTTATTTATGGCTGTCAAACTGTCAACAAAATATTGAATAATAATTCTGAGCTTGATCGGTTTTCATATATGTATTTTATAACAATACTTATGTATAAATTTTGACTATTTGTATAAACTTGGAGCTACTTATTGTATCAGCACAAATTCTCAAGTAAACAAACGGACTTATTGTGTACGACACTCTTCGTATTTAACTTGGTTTACGACATTATAACGCAGTTTACCGCTTTATTAATGGATCTATTACCCAAAAGCGCAAACCACTATGATTTTTCATGTCGAATATGTTTGCAGCAGACTTTAGAAATGTTTTCCCTGTTCGAATGCCGCGACTCTGTGTTTGTTTACGAGGAGGTTATGTTTTGTACAAACTTAACAATCCAGAAAGGCGACAATTTTCCCGAGAGCATTTGTAAAAAATGCCTCTTCGAACTCAACACCGCAGCTCAGTTTAAACGGAAAAGTGAACAATCCGACACCATTTTGAAAGAATTTGTACAAAATTTCAAACATGAAATCAAAATTGAATACGAACCCGAAATCCCCGATTCGAATGATCCAAATTCCAGCTATGATGAATTGAGCGATGAAGATTGTAAACCGTTGAAATCTTTCTTGAAAACTAAGAAAAACAATAAAGAGTACAAGAGTAAAGTTAAAAAGTTGCAACAAAATCATACTGTTTTCCAAAAAGAAAACCAGGCAATTACAGCGTGTGAACGAACACTTTTAAATGTGAAAGAAAAAACCGATATAAACATCTCGGATGATTTGGTTGAAGAATGTCAAAATATATCTGGAGATGACGTAGATATTATTGAAAAGGAAGTCAAAACCAGGCAAAAGAAGTACAAAAAAGCTATTAAACCAAACAAAAAGAAAGACAAGCGGACTAGTAGTATAGCAGACTTAACTTGTGAGACATGCAATTTGAAGTGCCAGACCAAGTGGGCGCTGAAGGTTCACATGCGGACACACTCCGGGGAGCGGCCCTTTCAGTGTGATATCTGCCTCAAGAGATATGTCTCCAACTCCAACATGAGGACGCACAAGCGTCTCACACATGATGAGGAGAAACAGGCAAGTATATTCCATCTTCACTGTAGAATCACAATTGTACACCCCCATTCGCCGTATACAAAATTAGGGTAATGAATATAAAGATGTTGTTGATATTATATTCAACACACCATTCACCAAATATAAACAAGTCATTACCCAATTTATATCGAAAAGAAGAACATCAAATTTAATTTAATTTAGCTGAACAAACTACGTAGCTCAGCATTGACTTATCTTACCAATGTAGTTTTTGTAATATATATACAAGTATTGTTCACTTTGGATTTTCGTAGTATTACATACGAGGGTGGTCTGAAAAGTTTCCGGCCTGAACATGAAGATGGCAGCACTCGTCAATAAAAGCTAGTACATGTAGTTGTGCATCTTTGACATTTACTCACCAAAGTTTCGGCCATTTTGGAGCGCAGTTTTTGGTTGACAGTCGTTTGAGTGAGTCGATGTATGTGTTTTTGTGAAAATGGAAAAAATTGAGTATCGAGCTGTTACTTTAAATTTTTTCGTAATTCGTGGATTTTTGCCATGGCAACCGCTGAGGTGTGAGTCGGCGCGTTGTCTTGGTGAAACAGGATTTTTGGTCTAACGTGAACAAACGCGGCACCCAACGCGCGGACAGCTTTCTCATGTCTAAATCTTGATTTAATATGTGACAGACACGTTCTTTGGACATTTTCATAACCTCTGCTATCTCTCTCACTTTAATTCGGCGGTCGTCTAACACTATTTGGTGAAGTTTAGCAATGTTATCATCAGTAGTTGCAGTTTTTGGACGTTCCGAACGTTCATCTTCTCCCAAGCTCTTAAGGCCACATTTAAATTCAGCTGCCCAAAATTTCACTGTGGTAAATGATGGTGCAGAGTCCCCATAAACAGAGTCTAACTCATCTTTGATTTGCGTAGGCGTGTTGCCTTTCAAACACAAAAATTTAAAAACAGCTCGATACTCAATTTTTTCCATTTTCACAAAAACACACACATCTACTCACTCAAACGACTGTCAACTAAAAACTGCGCGTCCAAAATGGCCGAAACTTTGGTGAGTAAATGTCAAAAGATGCTCAACTACATTCACTAGCTTTTATTGACGAGTGCTGCCATCTTCATGTTCAGGTCGGAAACTTTTCAGACCACCCTCGTATTTATGTCCATCTTGCTTGGTGGAGTATTTAGTTTCGATTTTATTTCGCTTTTTACATTGTTTTTGATTTAATATTCTATTTTGTTTTTGTTTTTTGATTTTGCTTTGATTTTGTTGAGCATATTTAGATGTTCTTTGTAATAAATAAAAAAAATAACATGTAAAAGCCCAGCCGGGTGTGAAATTCAAAATAAATAGTCAGGGCGTTGAAGGTTCACATGCGCACACACTCTCAACTCCAACATGAGGACGCACAAACGCCTCACACGCGGGAGGAAAAACAGGCAAGTTTTTTTTTTGTTACATTAGCTCCACGCAGGAGGTCCTGGGGAAAAAACCCCTCAAGGCCAATGTCATCTTTCGGGATTTGGTGTGGCAGATCTTTCAAGGGAAAGGAAGGAGAGGAAGTTCTGGGAAGGGAAAAGTTATGAGTGGTGGGTAGAATCTGGGATCAATGTGTCCAGGAGTGACGGACGTATGAATCCATCCTTCCCACTACGGTGCAAGGTGATGGGTCGAAAGAATCCGGCTGGAGAGGTCTAGATCAGGTCTCCCTCTACCAGTCTCTCCCAATCCAACCCGCCACGCAGTAGGTGGGCAAACTTTTTTGCTGCCAAGACCTAGGCAAACCTCACCTCATGAACCCGGGCGCCCCTGCTAAATCACCAAGCGTAGGGAACCACTTGGGATGACTTTTGGCAGGGATGTTGGTTATCCAAAAAATAGTTCCGACGGTACCTGTAACCACCCTTCAAATTCCAAAGCGTATTTCATCTTCACTATAAAGTGTATGAAAGTGTGCGTCCTGTTAAAACTCAGAAATGAGTCCCGGTACAATCAATGGAGTTATATGGTGTGGTAGCCCTCTATCCCCCATTCATGAAGAAGGTTCCCGTTTTTACCTGAAGGCCGTGCTTTTGAAGATATAAGGGCTGGAAGTTTCGCCCTCTATAACAGTCCAGAACATTCGAGAGCATTCCACAATATTCCAGAACATCCCAGAACGTTCAGAAATATTTGGAAATAGTCTGGAACATTCGGGAACGTCCCAGATCATTGTGGAACATTCCAGAACACTCTCGAATGTTGTGGAACATGAGAAGCCTTTCAATTCAATTTCAATTCAATTCAATTCAATTTATTTTATTCTTTCAAAAACATTACAAAATTTAAAATTTCAATGCGTTTTTAAAATACATTTGTAACAGTATTACATTAAACATAAATATAAATGGTAAGCAAAAAAAAAACTATATGAGCATCAATTGAGCTTGCCTTTTAAAGGCAGCTTCACTGACGCTAAATATGTCGATATCCGAATTAATTCTGTTCAACAGCAAAATGCTCTCCCTATCGGCATGACCATTGGCAAGTTAGTCCTGCAGGCCGGAAGATAGAACAGCCTATGCTGTCGATGGCGAAGATAACCATCGGGAATATAAAAATGAATATTCTCCAAGATAGCTGAGTTCTCAAGCCATCCACGAATCAATCTGAAGAAATGCGTAGCAATGTGTACATCCCTTCTGACACGTAGATGGTTCATTCCGAGCATACCCAAAAGAAAGTCGGTAGGATAGAGCCACGGGTAATAGCCGTACTCCCTCATGTACAGAAATCTCAGAAATTTTTTCTGAACTCTCTCCAACATGAGGGAATATTTTGCTTGGTGCGGACTCCAAATTATCGACCCACTTTCAAGTCTACTCCTTACTAAGGAATTGAATAGAATTATGAGAACCCGGGTGTCTTTAAAATTCCTTGCAGTACGCAGAACAAAGCCCAGCATTCTCAATGAAGTGCTACATCTACAACAAATTTTTCTTTATTCTTTGCATTGTTAATAACATAATTAGAGGATTGTTCAACCACCATGCTAAGCACACACCCGTGTTGTGGTGGGAAGACCTGGACAAACCTCTGGTTGGGAATAATTGGGATTCTTTTAGAATTTAAGTATCTTTCCGGATATGGAGAGATTACATATGGCAGCATTGCCTGTCACGGTTACTTTAACTCTGTGACTAGCTGTCACTCAGTCACTGGATCACAGTTCACAGTGGATCCGAGGAACCGGCTATTTTTGGAACCAGTTATTATCGGATTTATAAAATAGTTACCTACACTCAAAGTGGGCAAAGCCGAAGCAAAAGCCGCCCGCTGGGCTTAGCAGCAAAACCTGCGGAGCGGTTTTTTAACTGCTAGTTATTATTATTCTGTTTGTTGTTGTAGGTATGCGCCAAGTGCGGAAAGTCCTTCAGCTGCCTGACATATCTGAAGCGCCACCAGGTGACACACCTGGAGGTGAAGCCGCACGCGTGTGCGCACTGTCCGCGCCGCTTTTCCACACGAGCCTACCTTCGCGAACATGCTGCGCGCCATCGCGGGGACCGGCGCTTCTGCTGCGAGGCGTGCGGCGCCTCCTTTGTGTCCGATGTTAATCTGAAACAGCACATGGTCACGCACGGGGTGCTCAAGTGGGACTTTAAAAGGTAATTAATATTAGTAGCTATGTCTGCTATATTCGTTTCCTCATTGTTAACCTATTGAACGTGGGATGATATTTCGAACACTGCGTGAAAATTACCTTGATGAGTTCTGGTCAAATCTATCTATCTTCTATCTATCTATCTTCTATCTATCTATCTTCTATCTATCTATCTATCTTCTATCTATCTATCTATCTTATATAAATAAAAATGAATCGCCGAAATGTATGTATGCGCATAACTTCCGAACGACTGCACCAAATTGGATAATTCTTTTATTTGTGAATTCGTTGTTGTCAGGACAAGGTTTGTATAAAACTACTGGTGAGCTCTGGCATTATGAAATTTGTATAAAAAATGCAATAGGGGGGACGCGAGCTGTTTGAAAACTGAATGTACCGGGACTGAATGTATGGAATGCGGGAGGTGGGAGGGGGGAGGGGGGTTCGCGGGACGGAGGAAGGGGGAGAGTGGAGTGGTGATAGGAAAGGTGGAGGAGACGGAGGGTGAACGCAAAAGGGGAAGGGAACGCGGGAGAGCAAGGGGAGGAGGAAGGGGAACGGGAACGGGACGAATGGGAAAGGACACGCAGGGAGAACCAATTTCTTCATTAAATGGTATAGCAACGCATGCCGGGAACCAGCTAGTATCTATATAAAAATAAAGCAATTTTTTTTTGTGTTTTTCTGTGTACCAGATAATATATCTTATAACTCATGTATATTAATATTACATGATAATATCGCAAGAAGTTTTTCCAGAATAGCTAACTAACTAGGAAAAAAAAATTTTAATTTCCCATATTCATACAAATAAACTGATTTTATTATTTCTGCACAAATCTGAATACACACCCAACATAAAATTCAAAGAAGTTTTCAAAGAAATAATGACCTTTAAACTAATTCGAAAACGTAAAATATCGATATTTCCGACAACCGCAAATTTCATAGAAAATTCTTTTAAAATCATTCAGAGTACCTACAATAATCAAATAGAACATAGGTCCCAGATTGATATTGGTGCAAGCGATTCTGAGCTTGTTTTTCATACAGTTTCTTTATACATAAAGGTTAAAGTCGTGTTCAAAAAAAAATTTTTTTTTTCTTTATTTCATCATGTTCTGTTTTGTCATGGAATCTGTAATATTACACGTATTTGTATTGTGTTCCAGGCACCAGTGCACTTTCTGTGAGTACCGCACAACCGGCCGAGTGGCGCTGGCCCGTCACGTCCGCAAGCACACCGGAGAAAAGCCCTTCCTCTGCTCGCATGACGGCTGCCAGTCGGCCTTTGCGGGGAAAGCATCGCTACTCCTGCACATCCGGTAAATACACATTTATTTCATTATGATTTCAATTCAAAACAACCACTGCACCACCATTTCGCTAACTAAGCAGGAACAGCGTGCCACCCACACACTTTGTATATTGTTATTTGATCAGTTCAATAAACATAAATTTCTTCCTCATCTCGCTTGCTATCAAATAAAAAATTCACACCCCTGCACCATTCAATTTGGTTTAACGGTCGTATCAATCAGGTTGATTTGAACGTAAAGTTCAGCAGTTTGGAGAGTCGTGTGTGATAAGGGGTGTGACAAGTTGAAAGGTTGTACTGTCAGAGTTTCTAACCACCCAATCGTCCAACCAAGTTGGATCGTCTGTAACGGGGTTGAACTAACTTTACTCAGTCTTTTATCTTGCGTAGTTATTTATGAGCGTACATTCGAACAAAAATAAATAAAATACCAAGCATGACTAATAAACGTGAAGTTTTGACAGATTTTTTTGACATTATATAAAGATTTAACTTGCTTCTGAGATATTACAAGCAAGATGTACTCTAATAGAGATTAGAGGAACGAAGCTATTGTGATCCTTTTGGAGCAGTTGAAATGTATTGAAAAAAGGATGTAAAATTAATTTTGACTCTTTTAGTAGCTTAATATGACTGATTGTTTTTTGATTCGTGAGCCATTTTTTCGCCCACAATCGTCTTTTTCTTCTCATGTTAAAGTTAATTTTGTATAATGCTTTAGTATTTTTTTATTTACGAAAATTTTATGCTTTTTTGGTAAAGTAGGAGGCACGTTGCGTGTGTCCCCAGTGTAGCAACTGACGAAATTAAACTAAACACAACATTTCGTCAAAGAAATTTCAAATACATTGCGTTTAAAATATACAATAACCTACCTGACAAAACAAGACATTCGAATAATATTAACAAATACAAAATCCTGATCAAACAATGGATCATTTCTGAGATTTCTGTACATGAGGGAGTACGGCTATTACCCATGGCTCTATCCTACCGACTTTCTTTTGGGTATGCTCGGAATGAACCATCTACGTGTCAGAAGGGATGTACACATTGCTACGCATTTCTTCAGATTGATTCGCGGATGGTTTGAAAACTCAGCTATCTTGGAGAACATTCATTTTTATATTCCCGATAGTTATCTTCGCCATCGACAGCATAGGCTGTTCTATCTTCCGGCCTGCAGGACTAACTTGCCAATGGTCATGCCGGTCGGGAGAGCAATCTTGCTGTTGAACAGAATTAATTCGGATATCGACATATTTAGCGTCAGTGAAGCTGCCTTTAAAAGGCAAGCTCAATTGATGCTCATATAGTTTTTTTTTTGCTTACCATTTATATTTATGTTTAATGTAATAGTGTTATAAATGTATTTTAAAAACGCATTAAAATTTTAAATTTTGTAATGTTTTTGAAAGAATAAAAATAGAATTGAATTGAATCATCGAAAAAGGTCATGCAATAATTAGTCACCTCACCATAAATATACAAACCACCCACCACCTCACCCAAATATAATCCTCTATCTCATTATTGTTACCACTACCTATCAACCTGAAAATTTTTGTCAAATATTTTTGCTTTATTGAAAAATATACTTTATTAAATATCTATAAAATATTTGTAAACTAGTCTGTCTTGACACAGGATTTCCTAGTGAGACAGGCAAGGCCAAAAAAAAAATATATGTAGACCGTTTTATATAGATGCACGTAATATTTTTTAATTAAAAAAAAAAAAACCATTGTGTCGTCTGTACGCAACACTAGAAAGTTGACACACAATGATTGAACCAACCAAATTGAGTAGGCTGTAGGGGGTTTAACCCTTTGTTCGCTGAACATAGATTAAGAGGATTTTCATATATTTTTTTGTGAATTATTTGCTATTTGTAGCTTGAAAATCATTCGGAATTTTTTATTTTCTGAAAATTCTTTATAGGGAAAATTCCTCCGGTACATTTTTATACCGTCAGGGATTAAGTATAGATTTATCTAATTGTTTTCATTTTATTTAAATTATAATTGAATATGGTTAATTGTTTACTTCTAAATAACTAACATTTTTGATAGATAATGACATTATTGGTTTTATAATACGAAAAAATGTTTTTTTCTCATTTCAATTTCTCGATTAACCATGTGACGATTCAACGTAAAACAATTTCTCCTGGTGTCCGTTTTCGTAACTAAGCTTTAACCTGTGACTTGCCACGCCATTCCACCAAAATTCACGAAAAAACCACCACTTTGAATTTTGAATTGAATGTTTTGTTGATAAATTTTGAACTATTTTATATTTTATTGACTGAAACACGTTCACAACACAATAAACTATCTAACAAAACAACATTACTTGCATTTATTACGTAAATTAATAGGTTTTATGATGTTTTATTCGCGATACACACATTTATTGCGACGGTTAAATTCGCGGCAATTTATGACAGTGCATTGTCATGGATGAAATCGTTTTAAAAATATTCCAGGGTGACTAGGTGAATGAAACTTTTAGCATCACCTAGAGCAGCGATTCTTAACCTCGGGTCGCGACCCAAATTCGGGTCGCGAGAGGTATTGGGTTGGGTCGCGGAAATCGCGCATTGATAGCTCGATCGATGTCACTAAACTAGTATAGTCACAATTATTACTACTCACAGAACAAGGACTAAAGGTTGTGTTACTGCCATCTATTGTCCGTTCACGTTCTTAAAGGCAACCGTATTTTCGTCGAGACCATGCCTATTTTTTTAGAACATTTGAGAAAACTTGAAAATGAAATGGAAAGATATATTCCACAAAATGTCCATATCGTGAAATACAGTTGAGTAAGAAATTTATTTGAAGTCGATGTAATGGGCGTTGAAACCGATTCAGCTGGATTACAATAAGAATTGCTCGAAATGCAAGGTGATGCACTTTTAAAAGAGAGATTTGCCAGAACTAGTCTCACAAAATTTTAGGCACAATTATCTGGGAAGCCTGTTCTGAGTAATGAAGCTGAAAAAGCCCTGCTACCTTTCCCAACTACTTATTTATGTGAAGCAGGATTTTCATGCCTTGTTATGAAGAATAAGTACAGTAATATGTTGGATCCTCAGCATGACATACGGTGTGCACTTTCTATAAACATAACTCCACGTATACATGATCTTTGCTCAAAAATACAACCACAGGGTAGTCACTAATTATTTTGTTGTAAATTTTTTAACTGTTTTAATGCTGAATTGTCTGATTTTAATACAGAACATTTAAATAAAGTTGTTTATTTATAATTTTACAACTACATCTTATAAATTTGATAGGATGTAGTCGTAATTTTATAGTATAAAATTACATAATATATCATTTTAGTACCTGTCACTGGAAAATAAAATAAAAAATTAGATTAGGGTCGCGTACTTCAAATATATTCGTACTTTGGGTCGCCAGCCTAAAAGGTTAAGAACCACTGATCTAGAGTAATGATGGCACAAGCGATTCTGACACTGTTCTTCATACAAGTTCTGTACATAGAAGGGTCAAAATCGCAGACAAAAAGTTTTTCGTCGACAATATTATTCAAATATTTGAATTATTTTCTCGCACATGCGCATATGACGACCGCCCTGGAGCGTCTCCGGCCAGTTACCGGTTAAGAATCACCGACCTATAAAATAATTTCCAATAATGAACTGACAGGAATAATATTACGTAAAAAATTGTTTTTGGTATAGAAGATACGTGGAGTTTTATAGACGAGTACAAATTTGTCCCGTCAGGGAGCAAATGGTAAAAAGAAATGCCAAATGTGTGATAAACAGAGGTCGGGAGGATAGATTGAGCATTGTTCTTCTTGCTAATTAAAGCAAATTTTTCAGAATCCACACAGGCGAGAAACCGTACTCCTGCAGCGAATGTCCGGCCAAATTCTCCCGCAGCGACAAGCACAAGAACCACATGCTCAAGAAGCACAACATCAACAGCGTTGGGCCCAACAAGCGCTCCAGACTCATCATACAAGAGCTGGTGGACAGGCAGCAGGCCTCTCTAGGACCTACCTGAGAAATCATTCTCCCACAGCGACAAGACAACGCTACAAACACAAGCTCAAGAAGCACAACATCAACAGCATGTTAAACAGATGCATTCTCAAAGCAGCGTGGACTGATTGGGTAACCAACATAAAAGTTTTTCAATTGACTGAGAATTGGGAAATTGTACTATGTACATAGATAAACTAGTACGACTGCAGTTTTGCAGAGTTTTTTTGCAGGTTTTAAGGTGAAGATTGTCAACCACCGATAGGAGAGTCGCACCAGAAAAAGTAATAAAGTAAAGATTCGATTTCGAGGAAAAGAAATCAAATAAATATTAAAAAATATCATTTCTGTGAAAGAATAGTTTTTGGACCAACTTTATTTTTAAATGTAGACATAATTTGTCTCGACGCCACCTAGCGAGAGATTTAACACTAACAATGTCTCTCTCGCAAAAATAAAGTTGGTTGTTTTCAGGTGGAAAAAATATAATAAACAGTAATTGTTGAATGAAACACTAGTATATATTGAATTATTTGGCGGGTATTAGATAAGCCGCCATAGCTCAATGGTCAGAGCACCTGACCGGCAATCAGAAGGACACGGGTTCAAGTCCCGTTGGCGGCATGTATCTTTTCTCGGAAGATTTTTCAATGTAGATGAGTGTTTCAGGCTGATAATTATTGCTTATAATAATTGTTACCCTTTGCGCTATGCATAAAAATCTTGTCTTAAACGTTAGTTTATCAATTAAAAAATAATAATATAAAACAAAGTCGGGTTAGTTACACCATTTATAACTCAAGAACGGCTGGACCGATTTTTATGATCTTTGATTTGTTAGATTTGTCTCCGCCCGAATAGCTATTAAAACATTGGAAAAATTCATGAAAAAAATTGTTATTAATGAAATTCTTTTCCTCATACAATTTGTATGGAATGAATTCTCATCTTTTGAAAGAGCTGCAGCAATGAAGCCTGAGTGGTTAAAGTAATGATTTATTGAAACTCCAATGTGACTCTCAATCCCCCAGACTAGTTTGGAGAGGGGCAGGAGGCAGGATGGTATATTATGTACAAATCAATAGTTCTTAAGAAATTTAGGTACATAATAAATATTAACTTACATATTTGATCGTTTGTTTACTTATCCATATCTGTATATATAAAAATGAATCCCTGTTTCCCTTGGTCACCCCATACCTTCAGAACGACTTTACCTATTTCATTCATCTTTTTTTTAAAGTTTTCAAATACTCGACCACCATAACACGGGCATCAGCCTAGCATGGAGGTCGAAAAATCCACAAATAATGCAACCATAATATGGAAAAAAAAAACTTTGAAAAAAAAAAAGGTTCTTACGGAAAGAAAAATTACGAAAATGGATAATTTTAGAAAACTTAATGACTATTTTAACTTCGCACACGACTAAATTCAAAACAGATGGCGCTGATGTGGTTGGATATCATTTGCTTGATACGACTAATTTGCTTGATATCACTTGCATGATATCATCAAGGCAAAAAATCTGTTGATTAACCGTTGTATCATGAAATTTGCCTATGAAAAACTGTGTAAAGTAGCTAAAACTCTGATGATTAGCCATTGTATCATGCAATTTGCACAGATTTTTCTGTCTGGAGTCAACACGTCAATGCAACTATTATCAGCTCAAAATTTCACTCAATTTATGAGGTGGTAGTTTTGGTTGAAAAATAATAAGACGAGAAGGCAAATTGTTTGTTCGGGTATATTTTATTTTATTCTACAGCATTTCTGGCATCTGTACATAAAAAGGAGCATTAAAAAATATTTTCGTTATTTGTTTTTGGGATGTTACGCCGTGTTGCGCTACCTCCTTCTTTAGCCAACGATGTCCGAAACGTTGGCTAAAGAAGGAGGTAGCGCAACACGGCATAACACCCCAAAAACAAATAACGAAAATACTTTGGGCCGTGAAAATCTTAAAACGTATTAAAAAATATGTTTGCAATATTTTTGGTAATGATTTTGACAACAAATTGAATGTGAAAGTCAACCCATTGACATCTCTCAAAGAACTTATCACTTAGTCAACTGTACGATAATACATTTATAATATGTTGAAGTTTACAACATTCAGTAGTAGATGGCATCAGATACCATTTTTGAAATAAACTCGCCACAGTAAGGTTGGAATTTAAATAATAATGTAACATTATCCATCAAATAGCCAATAAGTGCCATTTTGGTTTTTGTCCATTGTTAAATGCCGACTCCAGGTCCATTTCAGCTTTTGAACAATTTTCGATCAGCGGAAAAGCACAACTGTCAAGTTATTATGCTTGTCAGCCAATCACAATCCCAACCTAACTATTTAAATGATTTATTAGTACAGTCTACATTTGTGTTTGCGAATTGCAAATTTTCAAATGCAAATCTAGTTCTTTCAGTTGTGTGTTTGAAGATCTTCAGTGTGGGGGAATTAAACCTTAATTATAATTAGTAATTATAAGGGGGTTTAGAGTAAAGCATGAATTTATAGATCCATGGTGGAATTTCCTTTCTTGTCTTGTCCTTCGGTCCAGGCTTTGGCAATCATTCTCTTCATATCATCATCTCCTGACTCGTACCTGAAATTGTGAAGAAAACAAATAAATATTAATCTCTGTCTACAGGCACTCGAATCCACTATTAACTGCCCGTGGATTTTTGTACTTTAAAACTTAATAGTGGCTTATTTAATTAACCCCTCTGCAACGTAAGCAGATATAAGCGTTAAAAATAGGACAGCAGTCAAGTACAATAAGCGTGTTTATACGTCAGCGCGTGTGTTTCTATAGAAATCGTTCTGACTCCGTTATTGTTTTAGTTACATCCCTAAAACAAAAAGTAAAAGGTTGATAGTAGATCAAGCTGCACATCCCTATGAAGTTGTCTATGGAAATACGTAACAGGAATCAGCTGTCGGTCGTGTAGTTGACAAAAATATTTACCTGCGCAAATTTGCTACCGGCAGCTCCACCGCGCTCCACATTTTAAATTTTTATTAAATATTTTTATATGAAATGATAAAAAAGTGAGGTGACAAAAATGTTTATTACACATATATACAATAGAATAAGTTTTGTTGTTTACATAATCTGTGATTTCAGTACCGTTTTCACATAAAAACATCACGTGAGTCATTTTTAATGTTTGCGTTCTAAATTTTAATATTTACAAATGCTAATATTTATTTGTAATATAATAATTTGAAAGCCTATTTTGTAACCTTTCTAAAACAGTTTTAACTATTCGGCTACGTTCAGAAATATTTCAATTATAGAGCTTTAATTGTGAAGCGGTAATAACAAAAAGTTTTCGTAAAATGTCATTTTGTTAAGACACCAAAAGCGAATATTCTCGAAAATTCGGAGGGGTTAAACCAAAATCGTTTGTCAACAAAATAATCAATTGGAAGATTTTTTTTGTTTTTTCAATGTTTCTGGCTTTCACTCTTCAAGAGTATTCTACGACATTATTTCAAATTATGGAGGGAGGGAAAGCTAATATATATAAATATATATATGTACTAGCTGGTACCCGGCATGCGTTGCAATGCCATTCAAAGAAATAAATTGATTCTCCCTTTGCATGTCCTTTCCCGTGCGTCCCCGTTCCTTTCCACCTTCCCCGCCTTCCCCCTCCCTCGTCTCTTCCCTCTCTGCAAACCCCACCTTCCCCCTGCCTTTCCTCCCTGCCGCTAAAATGTACGAAATACACACACTTTGCACGTCCTTTCCCATGTGTCCCCGTTCCTTTCCACCTTCCCCGCCTTCCCCCTCCCTCGTCTCTTCCCTCTCTGCAAACCCCACCTTCCCCCTGCCTTTCCTCCCTGCCGCTAAAATGTATGAAATACACACACTTTCATTTGTACAAATTTCATAATGCCAGAGCTTACCATTAAATAAGCCTATGTTACTCGCTGATAATGTAGCTTTCTATTGGTGAAAGAATTTTTAAAATCGGTTTAGTGGTTTAGGCGTGAAAGCGTAACAAACAAACACAAACACTTTCGCATTTATAATATTAGTATGGATGTATTAATTTTATTTAAATGGGCAAATTTCATAATCATAAGGAAGATTGGGGTCGAGTTCAAATTTAGAAAAGATGAGTTGTTGAAATGAGGCAATATTACATAAGGCTTTATAGAAGAGAGGATATTCACTTAGAAAGGGACGAAAAAATATATATGATCTTAAGTTCCCACTTCTAGACTACAGAAAGTACAATCTGGGGAGTCTAGTACGCGAATTTTTAAAAAAAGTGAGGCAATGGAACAATGTTCAATTCCCATTCGAATAAGTGCGGTTAATATATTTTTTTTTAAATGAGGGAATTGTTGAAACTACAGTTTTGAAGGGAGAATCCTTGGTATCGTAATACAACTCTGTTTCGGCACACACTCCTTGCTTCATCCATATTTATACACTGTCTCATAATATACTCTTCTGTTATTCTGACTCTTGACATGGCACGACTCAAGTTTTTGTTTCACTTGAGCGTGATTCTTCTACCATTTACTTCTGCGTCATATATTCATCCGCTCTACACCTAAGCATCACTTTCTTAATCTTATCGATTACACTTTCAATCAGCCTTTATATTATTAATTATGTAATGTTTTGGGGTTAATAGATGTGCCAGCTTCGTGTGGTTGAAACTATGTATTGTGTGGCATCTCTACGTATTATAAATTAAAGTCCTCCGCCGTGTCTTTGTCTGTTCGCAACAAACTCAGAACTACTGAACAGATTTTCATGCGGTTTTCACCAATAGATAGAGTGATTCATGAGGAAGGTTTAGGTATATAATTTATCAAGGTTTTGTGTAAATTGGTTGAAATATATAACATGTTGTGGTGGACGAGCGGACTGGCAGCGGGGTGTGGATTTGATTTGTATGGAAATCTACAGTTTTATGCCGAGGTTGATGAAATTTTGCACATGTGACCTTCAAAACAGGAGGAAGGTCTCTGTCTACATTTTATTTCGAAAACTCTGTGTAAAGCACGGGCATCACCGGGGACTTCATTTCATGAATACTCACATATTTCTCATAAGGCCCATGAGAGAGTCTTGTGGGTCCTTGCCCTTCTCCAGACCGTCCGTCTTGAACTTGTTGCCCTTATTCTCCTCAAAGCGCTTCTCCAGCTCCGTCATGTGCGACCAGCTCACGTTGGGTCGTGACTTGGCCAGGAACACAACCACCATGTCTAAGGAACCACACAAACATATTTATTCACATATTCATTTTAAGAAATCATCAGTTTACACATTTGCATCCTTACTTATAAACGCAGTGAATTACAACCCAGCTTTTATTATCATTGGGGATGGGGACTGTCGGCCTTTCAACAGCTATAAAGGAGTTCGCGGCTCACGTCGGAATGGCGTCATTTCGTCGTTATATTTAGACCCTATTGTCTATTTTATTTTGTCGATTGTTTATTTAACCCGTTTAATCTCAGGAGACCCAAATTGTCCCAAAACATCATATACCGTTATAATAATTGTACAACAGATTTTTTATCCAATTACTGTACAATTTTCTCATTTTGACAGTCTTAACACCTAGGAAGATGATTATTATATTATATTATATATATCTAGTGTTTCCGATATTTCGTTCAACAGCACCATTCCTCTTGTCATGCTATGCTGTGCTAGAACATCTGTTCTGCCGTATGGTATTTTGAACAAGTTGTGTCGACGACTACGGCTGAAATTTTCAGTCACGTATAAGCCATAACATTCCAACAGGAATGGGCTGTCAATACGATTATGGATTATGCTAAAACTAAGAATTGCAAGATTTGCATAACGTCTAGTTACCAAGCTAAATCTATTTGTTGCCTCAAGTAATTCCATATGGTGCATGAATCTCGGGTACGTTCCATTCATCCGCATATAGACATACCTAAGGAACTTTTTCTGAATTTGTTCTAGCATATTAATATATTTAGCTTGGTGCGGAGTCCACACACCACTAGCATACTCCAGCTTACTTCTTATGACTCCATCGAACATGGCTATCATTGCATCTGGGTCATCAAATTGCTTACATATTCTGATGATGAAACCCAGGAGTTTGTAGCACGCTGGAGTGAGCCGTGATATATGATCTGAAAATGTCAGTTTGGGATCAAAGACGATACCGAGATCTTTAAAGCTGTTGACTCGGCATAATGTTTTCCCTTTAATGTTGTATTAAAAAACTATGGGCTTCTGGGAGCGGGTATATGTCATAGTTACACATTTTTTTATATTGAATTCTAATTTGTTTTTTACCGACCATTCTGCAATAGCATCAAGGTCAGATTGCATTTTTAAGCAGTCATAGTAACAGATTATTTCCATCAAAAGTTTGAGGTCATCTGCAAATAGAAGACATTTGCAATATTTTACACAAACCTGGATGTCATCTATAAGTATAAGGAACAGCAAAGGACCAAGGTTTGAACCTTGGGGAATACCTGATAACGCCGGGAATTGTTTAGATTCATGTCCATTTATTATTACATATTGACTTCTGGCTTTTAAATAGGACGCGAAGAATATAAGTGTTTGTTGATCGAAACCAAGTTTGTACATTTTAAGTAATAAAATATCATGATCAACTCGATCAAAAGCCTTGGCAAAATCCGTATACACTACATCTGTTTGGTGTCTCGAGTCCAGTCCGACGGCCACCAATCGCGAAAATGTTAACAAATTTGAAACCGTGGATTTTCTTGGCATGAAACCGTGTTGGTTTTCTCCTAGAAATGGCATAATTTGGTGATGTAATTTCTTGTAAATAATCATTTCAAATATTTTTGGTATAGTTGACAGTACAGCTACTGGTCTGTAATTCCTTATGTCAGACTTGTCTCCAGCCTTGAAAATTAAGCTTACACGCGTGAGTTTCCAAAAATGAGGGAAACAACCAGTCGATATGCTAAGATTAAATATATAGCTCAGCGGTTGACAAATGGTTTTTGACATATGAGCAATTATATTAGGGGGTATTCCGTCTGGGCCTGCAGCCTTGTCGAGCTTTAAAGTTCGAGTACAGGAGTCTACTTCCTCTGGACAGGTTAGCTCAAGACCGATTTTGCCAATATTCCAGGGCCCCTCGGTTCGAGTAAAGTCTAGATTTAGTTGAGGAGCTATCTGGCTGTACACTGATTTGAAATAATCGGCAAATTTTTGGCTTACTATTTCGGGATCGGAAAAAGTTTCCGTTCTATCACCCAAGTTAATTTGGGTATGTGGATTTGCTTTTTGGGATTTAATAAAATCCCAAAAACATTTGACATCATCTTTGATCCCATACTGAACTTTTTCTAAATACTGACGCTTTGCAATTGCTATATCTTTTTTAAGCTCGGATCGCATCGCAGAGAATAACAAGTAATCCGATTGATTCTTGTGCAGTTTATATCTTGCTTTTTGATTTATGATTCTTTGCTTTTTAATTTATCTATAATTTTTTTAGAGAACCACGCCGGATAATTTGCATTTTTACATAATTTTTTCCTAATGGGAACACATATTTCAAAAATACTGAATAATACATTGTTTAAGTACGCAACTGCGTCATTTGCTTCCGATATAGTATGTAGGTAGTTCCAATCAAATTCTGAGAGTATGTCGCATATTAACTGCATATCTGCTCGCTTGAACTGGATAATAACAGGATACCCAAATTGTCCCAGAGTGACCGTGCATTATTAAAAGTTAGATATCTTTCTTCCTGTTGTACGTACATTTGTAATTTCTTTTATGTTAGAAAGCAAGCTATGTTTTTCAGATATTTTACAAACCCGATCATCTCACAATAAGATAAATCTTTTTGTACCCCCAACGAAAACAACAATATTTAACATTTAATTTTAAAATAAAATTGTATGATTGTGATAAAAAGTGAAGTGACAGGTTTATTACAAATTTTCTTAAGAAAAGGAATCTGTATTTAAAATTTTAACCCCTCAAAAAATCACCAATATGCACTTATAATGTCTTTAACGAAATGACATTTTACGAAAACTTTGTGTTATTACCGCTTCAAAATTAAAGCTCTATAAATGAAATATTTCTGAACATAGCCGAATAGTAAAAACTGTTTTAGACAGGTTACAAAACAAGCCTTTGAATTATTATATTACAAATAAATATAAATATTTGTAAATATTAAAATTTAGAATGCAAACATTAAAAAAATGTAAAAATGACTCACGTGATGTTTTTATGTGAAAACGGTACTAAAATCACAGATTATGTAAACAACAATACTTATTCTATTGTATAAATGTGTAATAAACACTTTTGTCACCTTACTTTTTTATCATTTCATATAAAAATATTTAATAAAAATTAACAATGTCGGGCGCGGTCGACCCGCCCGTAGGAAATTTGGCGGGATAAATTATGTGTCAGACTGCGCGTCTGACAGAATTTTCTTTTTATGTATTTCTATGGACAACTTGAATAGAGATGTGCAGCATGATTCACTATCGACCTTTCACTTTTTATTTTAGGGATGTAACTAAAACAATAACGGAGTTAGAACGATTTCTATGGAAACACACGCGCTGACGTGTAAACATGCTTATTGTACTTGACTGCTGTCCTATTTCTAACGCTTATATCTGCTTACGTTGCGGAGGGGTTAAGTTTATTTTATTTAACATACTTTTTCGGGGAATCCGATGGTATGTATTTTATAAGCCAATTTACATTTTCAATATAAAAATTTAAATATTTAGAAACAAAATTATTAATTTCTCTAATATTCACATCAGAAAGATTATATTATCTAGATTTTAGAACAATTTTCGTTTTTTCAAAAGGATAAAAAAGAAACAAATATAAAGGTACATTTACAATATAAGGGAAGAATTGGGAATTTTTGCGCGCCAACCTTGATTGGCAAAAGTTAATGGATATTATTTTCTTATTATTCGAAGGGTTAATTTAGTTATGGTAAGAGAAAAATATAATGAAACTGATTGATATTTTTTTATAAAATCAAATATTTACTCGGGATCCGATACATAAGGAACACTTTGAATTTTAATGTGATGTCAGAAATTTAATTTTAATTAGAAAATAAATTAATAAACAAAAGGCAATGTTCGTATGTGTGTGCAAAATAGACTCAAAAACTCTCGACCGACTTCACTGAAAACTTCAATGTCTTGAGCGATTCGCAGCCTTAATACGTCAAATTTACCTACTTTTCACGTGTTTTTTTTTGCAGTTATTTGCAATTCCTTGTGAAGTAACCACAATATACAAATAAAAATAAGTTCGGGAGGAATGCACATCCCGCCAAATGTGGAGGATTTTAATAAAAATGCACTTTCTAGATGAGAAAAGTGTGGAAAAGTTGAATAAAAAAGAAATTAAGGCGCGCTCGGCAAAATTGAGGGAGATACAGCCGTTTAAAGAATGTATGAAATGAAACTTCATTAACCGATTCTGTCAGCCATTTTGTAGCACTTAAAGTTGGTAGCACTCGTAATCATCCTCATCTGTTGTAACATGGTTTATGTAACATGGTCTGTGCCCCTTTATAACGCCTGCTCGCGTCAGCGCAAGAAAAACATCCCAGTTTTCAAGTAGTTTAGCGGCTACGCCAGGTTTGTGTAACATGGTTTGTGACCATTATTAATTCTGTTTTTCATAATTACGTGTATATCACACAAAGTTAGCTACAATCGTATCAACCTTCGTTAAAGCAAGTCTGAGATACCAACATTATGGTAACAAAATGGCTGACAATATCGGTTAATGAAGTGTCATTTCATACATTCTTTAAACGGCTGTATCTCCCTCAATTTTGCCGAGCGCGCCTTAATTTCTTTTTTATTCAACTTTTCCACACTTTTCCCATCTAGAAAGTGCATTTTTATTAAAATTTGGCGGGATCTGCATTTCACCCATAAGTTCATATGATGTAACTCAACAGATTGACGGCTGGCGTGGACTAGGGGTAAGATTCTTGACTCGCAATCCAAAGGTCGCGGGTTCGAACCAGGTGTGCGTAAATAAATTTTATTTGATTAATTTGTGTTATTTTGCAATTAATTAATTTAAAATAATGTATAGTATATTTGCGGCACGTTCCAGAGTGGAAGATACTCTCAGTATCGCCCTGGTGTAAGACCACCATTCAGAATTGAAATGTTGCTTGAAATTGCGTTATCCGTATTTGGTGACCAGATCTGAATAGCCAGGTCCCTCTTCCCCATCTCCTTCCCCTCCCCACTACCTTCAGCCTCACCATCATCATCATCTGTGGCTCTACAACCCAGGTCGGGTCTTGGCCTCCAGCAGAGCCTGCCTCCATGACTGTCGGTGTTGTGCTGCGTTGCGCCAGTTTCGGATGCCGATGGTGCTTGCATCCTTCACCACTCCATCCAGCCATCGAAGCTTTGGTCTTCCAACTCTTCTCCGACCCCCAGGTGCACCATCCATAATTCGCTTTGGAATATCTCCTTCGCTCATTCTCTGGATATGTCCAGCCCACCTGAGTCTTCCAGTTTTGATTTCCTTGGAGATATTAGGGTCCTCGTAAAGATCGTATAGCTCCTGGTTGTATCTGATACGCCATTCTCCATTATCACAGACTGGGCCGTAAATCCTTCGCAGCACCTTCCTTTCAAAACTTTCTAGGGCTCCTTCATCACCCTTACTGATTGTCCAGCATTCCGAACCATACATAAGAACAGGTCGTATAAGGGTCTTGTAAAGCAGGACTTTAGTTCTTCTGGTAAGGTGGCGAGATTTCATATGCTTCTGTAGCCCAAAGTAGTATCGATTTGCAGCTACTATTCTTCTTTTGATTTCGCTGGATACATTGTTGTCATTTGTCACCATAGTACCGAGATATACAAACTCGTTGACAGTTTCAAATGTATAATTATCTATCTGTATACTTGGTGGTTTCTGGCGTCCATGTACGGGCATATATTTTGTCTTCCCCTCGTTGATGACCAATCCCATGTTCCTTGCCGACGTAGCTAAGCTTTTAAACGCCGATTTTAGTTCATATTCTGAGCGTGCGATGATATCTATATCGTCAGCATAAGCAAGGAGCTGAACAGACTTGTTAAAAATATGGCCTGTGGTTTGTATACCTGCATTTCGGATGGCCTTTTCCAGCGCTAAATTGAATAAAATGCAGACAAGTGCATCTCCTTGTCTTAGTCCATTGAAGCACATTCCAATTGGGGATGCCATAGTCTCACTGGCTCCAGACGGGAGCAGCTGGGACTCTTGTGAAGTATTCATATTAAAAAAAAATGAATTTACCAGTTTTCTGCTTCCAATGGCACGCTTCCACATTGATTGGTTCGAGGAGTTTATTGATGATGAGGCTGTAGTCTTTGTTGTCCAGATTCTTGACGTGTAGTTCCATGGATTTGTCTGTCAAATTGCAGAATACATCTTCTTTGGCAACAGTGTGTGCATTCTTCAATGTCACAAACACTTTCACATATTTGTCAGATTGATCCCAACCTGAAATCAAATTAAAATTTATTATTAGCGCTAATTCTTATTAATGGCCTTCCACATTAATAACCAAATTCACGTAAAAACGTGGATCCAAGATTAAGTTCCACAGTTGTAGAACATGTGAAGTGAAGACTTGTGAGAATTGGAAAAAATTCGGTTCACGGGAGATAGTCCTAGATAAATTTTTTTTTTTTTTTATACTAATTATGGGCCGGAAAATCCGAATCTGAAAGAATTAGGCGTCGGCAAGCAATATTAACTGAATTACACGACTTTAAAATTTTCTATAAACACTAAGGAAAAAACGTCATTTATAATGCATTGACACAACAAATCATAGAAAAACAAGAAAGATGTTACACCACATAAAATTAAGTGTTGCCATTATCAATAATATAAGCAGTACACCGGTCACCAATATCAATGTACATGGTTTGTGATAGAAAAGAAAGTGCCCCCTTCGTAGCGCCTACTCGCGTCACGGCAAAAAAACATCTCAGTTTTCAAGTAGTTTAGCGGCTACGCTAGGTTTGTGTAACATGGTTTGTGATAGAAAATAAAGTGTTATTGATATTATTGCTTAATGGCAACACTTAATTTTATGTGGTGTAACATCTTTCTTGTTTTCTATGACTTGTTATGTCAATACATTCAAAATGACGTGTTTTCCTTTGTGTTTATAGAAAATTTTAAAGTCGTGTAATTCAGTTAATATTGCTTGCCGACGCCTAATTCTTTCAGATTCGGATTTTCCGGCCCATAATTAGTATAAAAAAATTATCTAGGACTACCTCCCGTAAACCGAACTTTAGCCTGAGAATTTGGGCTAGAACTGAATATAAATAAGACAAAATACATGCTCATAAGCAAAAATAACACATTGGATGAAAATCTTTATATTGCTGGAACAAAACTAGAGAAGGTACAGAGTATTGTATACTTGGGCTGCAATGTAAATGATAGATGGGATCCTTCAGTTGAAATCAAATGCCGCATTGAGCAAGCTCGTGCAACCTTTATCGGCATGAAAAAATGTTCTGCAGTCATGATCTCAAACTTGGATTACGAATGCAAATGGTCAGTTGCTACGTGTTTTCGATATGGCCGGCGAATTCTTAAGTATTTCCGCATTCCAATAAAATCAAAATAATTAATATTTCTGAACGTATCCAAAAACTGAAAACTGTTTTTGAAAGGCGATTAAATACGCTTTCAAATTGTATTATTAGAAGTAAGCATGTTATTTATGAAATATTAAAATTTTGAATGCAAACATTAAAAATTTTCACCTTACATTGGTTCTGGTGGAAGTTTGATGCCATAAATCTGAATATTTTTTGCGGATATCTATGGAATTCAAATCGTAGCGTAGTGTTATCTCTTTCTAACACTGCTTAGAACACATTTCTCGTCATGATAGTAAGGGAGATGTAATGATTTTTATGAGACCATACGTGCGGTCCCCTAAAAGGGTCAAATTTTCAATGAATTTTGGTTGATGAATTTTCAAAGTGGTGTTTAAATTGCATGATTTTAACTTGTCGTGGAACGAAATAAAACATACCATATCCATTTAATTTTATTTCATAGTGTTTTTGTTCGGCTTTCTTGGCGGGCTGTCCATTGGATGGTGACGGAACTGGCTCATTCAATTTTTCATCTTGAAGTTTGATCAGCTCCGTCCCCAGTTTCCGTATCTCCAGAGAGATTGCGTCCACCACTCGTTTCCTAGATGCTTGCTTTTGCAGTTGCTCTAATTCGGCTATATCTAATTTCACCTGAAACCAATACACAATTATATCTTACTTCCACTCTACTGGCTCTGAGAGGATACCAAAACTCTGTGTTATAGAGTTGTGAACGAGGAAAATGGGTTAAGTTGTGGTCTTAGGCGAATAAGGTCATTAAAAGAAGTGAGAATGCCAGAAATTCAATGAATTCAATGGAGGAAAGAATGCAGTATGTGGTTTTTTATATTTATTAAGGGGGAGTCTGGTCGAGCCAGTCCAAAAAATCGTCATTTTTGCCTAAAATCTTCCTCTGCATGTGGACAACACATTCCCAAAGTTATAGCATCAAATTCAACCTTGAAATTAAGTTAGAAACGATGCGCGCCAAGCAGGTAGGATAAGACAAAGGAAATTAAATAATCCGTAAGCCACTGCATTTATAAGCACGGATTATGGAAATCAGACTTCCAGTGGCGGTTCTTCTCAAGGGGACGGTGGGGACAGACCCCACTTCATATTTCAGAAACCTATTGAGAATTTTTTCGATGCTTTATGTTCAAAAAATGATTCATAACATAAAAGTAATTATTAAAATTTGCAGAAATATAATCTATAATTTCAATTCAGATCATTTTTAAGTTCAAAATTCATAAAGTTTTTCGGACGAACGTGCGACCGCTCCGCTCACTTCCTTGTTGCGTACTAACGCGATTCGAGCTCGATTCTCGAAACTAGCAGTTGCCATGAGCCATGCGCACTGCCCAAAGCGTTCTGCGTACTTGGGGGACATCACGGGATTTTTTCCTTGAAATTAATATTTTTTTATTCGTACTGAACACGTTTTTAGGGATCTCGCGAATTCGCGCATGCGCATTTGAGTCATAGTATCATTATCGTGGGGATAAACTCTAGAATACCCTCGTGGATAATTGGACGTTTGTTTTCGTTCAAATTGAAAGATGTGAGCTTTGCACGGACCGGGATTCGCATTAGTAGTATTATTGTCGTAAGTATTTTGTTATTAAAATAATAATATAGGTCAGATTATTTTTATAGCGCCGTTCTGGTAGAAAATTTACCTCAAAGGCGCTCTAAACTACAGTTGGTTTGATTATATTTGTTATTTTTCATTAAGATTCATATTCATACGTGTACCTATTTGGTATTTCTGGTAACGTGCGTAACTTATCCAATAATATTTTTGTGAGAAAAATAAATATAAATTCGAAAAAAATAATGAATTATTTACCTAAGACTTTAGACTTTAAACATTAGAATTAAAAATATAAAAATAAACCTACTTGTATAGTTACATGAATATAAAATAGTACTTAGGTATTTTGAATGTTCTCAATTATAATGAAGGTAAATTATCACATATTTACATATATGTACTTATATGATAATACACAAAAAAATATCGGTCCCCACCATCGAAATTGTGCTCAAGCCGCCACTGAAGACTTCATTACAATTATTACAAGTAACAACTATTTACATGCACAAAATAGGTTATTAGGTTCTTAATTTAGGTAAACAAGTAATTCATGCGTATTTAGTTTGAAACAAAACTTCGCAAAAGTCAAATCCATACAATTAACTTTGATTGAATGAAAATCGAATTTTAATGCATATTTTTCCATCAACTACGATTAAAACTGATGTTTCTTTTGTTAATTAAGTTTAAAAGTAGTTTACTTTTCAAAATCTATGCCTATTAAAAGCGTAGTGGCATGGTTGTGGATTTTTTACCCAAATGAAAATTAGACTGAATGCTGTAGACATAACAATGAGTTCTTCTGAGGCATTTTTTACGGTATCATGTACAACCTTATTATGAATGAGGAGATCCTAAAAGAATACAAGATTGATTTATGTAAGCATAATGAATGTGATTGGAAACACAAGATGGTGAGAAAGAGACCCCCTACAGGTTTTAAACATGTAAAGCGGATGGACGGAGAAAGGGGTGTCCAGGAAGAAGAGGTCCAGGATGTTCGAAGAAGGCTTGCCACAATACAACGAGCCAGATCAAGTCATGTAGAGTAGCTAAAGCAACCATTAAAGTTATATATTTTTCTTTAAAAAAAATAGTATTTTGTTTGACAATGTTTTCACCATCAAAAAAGATTAGAACAAATCTAGGTAATTATCGGTTCGGACTGGCCACGCTTATTACGAATAATTTTTAGAAATTTTTTGTTGTTTAGCGGATTTTCGCTGGGTCGGTTCGCGAAGTGAATTTTGGTTTTATGCAATTGAAAATTAAAATGCATTATTTTCCGCCGCCCCAAAGCCAAAAAGTTTCCTTTTATAGTAATTAAGGCGAATCTAAAGTTTTTTTCTAAAAATTATTCGCAATAAGCGTGGCCAGTCCGAACCGATATATACCATGTTTTTTTACCCTAAATTAAACAAATACATTTGTGGTATGTTGTACTTGAACGGTATATCTAGAAAGGTTTACCTACATGTGTAGCATCTCAATTTAACTTTTTTAAATTAACAACAAACCCACAAAACAGGAAAAGATATTTCTATTCAGATAAGTTTAGGCAAAATAAGTACTATCTTTTCACTATCGAGAGTTTTTTTTACAAAATGTTCCAGAAAAACCGCCGGTAAATTTATACAAAGCCGGGACCAGCTCATTTTGGACAAAAATAAATAAATATATACCCCAGTAGATAGGTAATAATTAGATGTAATTAATTCCGTGAGCGGAAATTGAAAATAATGTATATTATCGTCAATTTCTTAAATTTAAAAATACGAAAATGTCATTTTTCAATGACCTCCGTGTTGTTATCTTTACTAAAAAAAACAGCCTACGTTTTTAAATGGTTTGTCTGGCTACGCAGGGTTTGTATAGCGGGCTTGTGAATATTATCTTAACTTTAAAAAACAGCCTACGTTTTTAAATAGTTTGTCTGGCTACGCAGGGTTTGTCTAGCGGGCTTGTGTGACAGATCGCCATGTCAGTTTCGAAGACGCGAAGTGAATTTTGATTTTACGCAATTGAAATTTAAAATGCATCATTTTCCGCCTCCCCCAATGCAAAAAGTTTCCGAAATACGTAATTCTAACAATTATTCAACTTCTGCAAAGTGTTTTTTCGTGAAAAAGTGCATATTACCGCTTTTGCACTTTGAAAAATGACATTTTCGTATTTTTAAATTTAAGAAATTAACGATAGTGTACATTTTTTTCAATTTCCGCTCACGGAATTAATTACATCTAATTATTACCTATCTACTGGCGTAAAAATTTATTTTTTTTAGTGTAAAATGAGCCGGTCCCGGTTTTGTATAAAATTAATAAACCGCCTATTGTGAAACGAACATTCTGGAATACGAATGTCATCTTTTCGCGAATCTGCTATGCCTATCTACGCGAATGCCCCAGAAAACAACATTTGCTCACATAAATGCCGATATTCACAATTAACAAGCATAACCCAGTATGCATGACACAATAAATTTAAGAAAATTCACACGGTCCTATCTTTGTCACAAATGAACAAATGGCGTTCAGTCTAGAAGGGCGATAGTGCAAATAGGGATGCACATTGCAAATCATAATACAAAATATCAAACACATTTCATAGTCGAAAAGTAATTAATGCAATGTTAATAATACCTCCTCGATTTTGGCAGAAGTCATGTTGATTTATAACCCGGAAATACTATCACAAAACTGTTTAAAACTCTAAACTTCCTTTTCAAAATTACAATTAAATAGAAAACGTGTTGACGGAACTCCGACGATGCTTAGATTTGCTTAGATTAAAAATACTCAAATCAAATGTCAAAAGTTAACGATGGCACAATCGAGATGATTTCGAAAGAGGCAATCGATTGTTTCGAAGTAAAGAGCTCCGACGCTATCAAGCAGTGACAAGTACTATTGCGCAAAGAGATTGTCTATGACAGCTGTCACGGACGGTCGTTTTTTGAGTGTCTCCTCACCACATAAATCAAACCAAATCAAACATATTAGTTAATTTAACCCATTTAGTGCTTAAATTCTTTTGTAATTTAGTTTGTGTAACTGTATCTGTGTTAATCCTTAAATATTGTGTTGTTTTTATCTGTTTGTCGGTAAGTCTTGTTAAATATTTGTTGTAGGTAGGTTTAAAAATATTAATATAGAGATGGAACGGGCTAAACCTCCCGATCCCCCGGACGAAATCAACAATGGCTCTTTATCAGACTCATCGGTGGGCTCAATGGAAATGGTTGCCACCGATATTCCAGAACCCTCAGACTTCATCACAGTCACGACTAAAAAAAGGAAAAATTTAAAGCTTGTGCGAAATTCCAGTACAGATTCCGAAAAAGTACCCCTCAAAATTCCTGCCCGTGATAAAAATAAAAGCTTTGTAGACAATGGTATTCTTTCGCCCAATCAGCAGACCCCTTCTATCCAGCCACTCAACTCGCCGATCACAACGCCCACTGCTAGTCCAACTACTCCTGTCCCCAAACCGACACCAGCCCCTACACCCTCACGAATTTACAACAATTTAGACAGGCCACCATACATTACACATGTCACTAAAATCTCAAAGGAAGGAGGTCCAACAACATTGTATGACATTGACTTTGGTCACTTTCTCCACAAAAATAAAATCAATCCTGTCTGGAATGGAGTTAAGTCGGTTGGCCGTAACCGTCTTTCCGTCGAGTTTAAGACAGCGGCTGAAGCCAATAATTTTGTTAAATCTGCGGTTGCCAAGGAAAACTCCTATAACGTATTCATTCCTTCTTACCGGGTTACTAAACTTGGAGTCACTAAGGGGATTCCTCCACACTGGACGACAGAGGACATCTTGGAGAAAATTAAGGTTCCCCAGGGTTACGGAAAGGTCATTAAAGCTCGCAGACTAAATTATCATTTTAACACTGGAAACGCCATAGAATGGAGACCCTCTCAGTCTGTTGTCCTCACATTCGACTCCAAAGATCTCCCTCAAAATGTCACCATGTTCCACGTCTCCCTACCAGTGGATCTCTACGTGTTTCCAACTGTGCAGTGCTACAAGTGCTGTAGGTTTGGACATACGAAGACCCTCTGCAGATCAGAAACTCGGTGCTATAAGTGCACTTCGTCTCATAGTGGCGATAGCTGTAATACAACGGAGGAAAATTATAAGTGCTTAAACTGCTCAGGAAACCACTTGTCGACCAGCAAAATTTGCCCCGAAATGTCAAGGCAGCGCAACATCAAACATACAATGGCTGTAAAGAACATTTCGTATGCGGAAGCATCCAAAATGTTCAATAAGGCTGTCATTTCTTATGCTGAAACTGCATCCAAAAATATTTCCTCCCCTCATCAATCTTCTTCTTCATCAACGAAGAAAACAGTTTTAAAGTTCAGTAAACCCCGAGTTCTCCCAAAAAAGAATGCCACTAGTCACGAATCCTTGTTATGGTTCCCCAATGGACAACTCCCTCCCAACTCTGATAGAACAATACTCAAGTCACCTGTTAACGCAGACCCACATAACATTAACGATCTTAATTCTACACTTATCACCTCATTTTTACACATCCTTCAGACTTTAAATAAAAATAATATACAAATACCGTCCCACGTTGCCAAACAGATTGCACAGATTATAAATACCTCTAGAAATGGCCCCTCTGATGAGGATTCTTCAGTGGAATTGCCATAGTCTCCGAAACAAATCAGTAGACATCTTACACATATTAAACTCACTCTCCATTGCAGTGGCTGCCGTCTCTGAGACGTGGCTTGAACCGGACTCTCATTTCAGAGTTCGAGGATTCCACTGTCTTCGTGACGACCGCCAAGATGGGAAGGGTGGCTCCGCTCTTCTCATTAAAACATCCCTACCCTTTTCCCCAGTAGATGTTAAGCCAGCCGGTTGCCCTTTTCAGGTGACGGCCGCAAAGGTTTTTGGCACTACAATCCTTTCCCTGTATATATCCCCTTCTAATAAACCCTCTAAATCAATTCTTCAAGCAATGCTTTCTAAGATCGAACCACCTTTCCTTGTTCTGGGAGACTTTAATGCTCACCACGGATTATGGGGCTCTGTGTCTTGCGACAGATTAGGAAGAAACATTGTTGACCTTCTTGACGATCTTGATCTTTGCATTATGAATGACGGTTCCCCTACCCGAGTTCAGGTACCAGGTCAACGACCCAGCGTGGTCGACCTTACCATTTGCAACTCTAACATAGCCGGATCCTTGTTCTGGAAAGTTCTGGAGGACCCGCACGGGAGTGATCACTACCCAATCCTCATCGAATCCTCCAACATGCTCCATACCAACAAGGCTTTCACGTTTCGTAATCGTAAACCGAGATTTGTAACCTCGAAGGCCAACTGGACTGATTTTTCAAAGCTCATAAAGCTCTCCATGCTTAGTCTGCCCTCTCCGACTAAAGATAATGTCACAGAATGTTACGAGTTGCTAGTTTCATCATTCATCGCGGCTGCAGAGACATGTATTCCTATCAAATTACCTGGCAATAAAGGAAAACCTCCCCCAGCCCCGTGGTGGGATAATGAATGTGCAGACGCAATAGATTCCAGGAAGAGGTATGCCAAAATATATTCTTTGAACATGACCCTTGAGAATTTCCTGAACTTCAAAAAAATTGAAGCTAAGACCAAGCGATTGCTCAAAAATAAAAAAAAGGCAAGTATGGAAAAACTTTTGTTCTTCCTTATCTCCCGATACCCCACTCTCAGCTGTTTGGAATTCAATCCGCCGATTCAGAGGTTCTTACGTCCCACCCGTAGCTCATCCACTCTCTTCAGAGTGGGTGAAGGAATTTGCCGATAAATTAGCTCCTCCGACTGCGAGTAACTGGAATGAAACGGAATTCACATATTCGTTTCGTACGCAGGGGTAGATAGACTCACACTTCAATTTATTTGAACTAAGAGAGGTTTTAAACGACCTTAGAGACTCAGCTCCCGGCGAAGATGGTATTCCGTATAGCCTCATTAAAAACTGTGATGTTGCTACACATAATTATTTTCTTACACTTTTAAATTTGATGTTTGACACGGGTAAAATTCCAACCTCCTGGAAAACCCAATTAATTATCCCCATTCTGAAACCCCAAAAGGACCCAAGTTCTGGTCTTTCGTATAGACCCATTGCTCTTTCTTCTTCTTTGGTTAAAATTGCAGAAAATTTGATAAAAAGACGACTAGACTGGTATGTTGAAAGTGAGAAAATTCTTCCCAGCTCACAGTTTGGATTTCGAAAAACAAAAAGTACAACTGAAAGCATTTCAATTCTCACTTCTGATATACAGATGGCCCTAGCTGAAAATGATATTTGGATACGCTCCATAAATATATTTGTATCCATTTTCTTAATCAATTAATAATTTATGCTATGAGACCATGAGGGCGCCATCTATGGTTTTTGTATTGTATTGAATTTACCTATGTGGCTTGAGATCAGTATATTCATGCATTTCCTTACCTCTGTGAATCAGGCAATTGCTTCCGACGGGAGTGTGAGTCAAAACCAACAGATGTCACTCCTGGTCAGTCATTATTAAATGGTTCACCCAGTGAGTGAATTATTGTTGTGCCTAGGATTTGGCACATATTATTGATGGGCAAATTTATTTTTTCATTGTTGAAACTTCCTTGCTGTGCGAAACATCTGTTAAGATTATGCAATACCGCCTTGATATTTTGAGTGAAAAGAAGTGTCTTTTGTGCTGGACATCATATAAGAGCTGCATTCTCTGAGTGAGTATTGTTCTGTTTTCACTTTGGTTGGAATTGCTGGGTCAACTGTTTTTGTGTCACATAGGGAAGAATTCAATTTTCGTTAATTTACATAGGGTAGTCATCTCCCTCGTGTCAGGGGCTATTTACACGCCCCTACATATTTAATGGTCCTTCGTAGCCTGGATTATTATTCATTCATACATTCAATTCGAGATTATAGCTGATATTACATGGATGTTCGAATTTACGTATTTTTTTTGGTAAATTTGAAGTACCTCTCATTTTTTGAGAACTATAGCTGGTCTTGTTTTTTGCTTTTGGATGACATATTTGGATGTTCGCAGAATTATCGTAATTTTGGATAATTATTCGCAACATTATTATTATTAATTAATTGTTAACATTGTTCGCGGAATTGTCGTAATTTTGGACAATTATTCGCAGCATTATTATTAATTAATTATTAACATTGTAACATTATTGTAAAATTTTGTGGTAATCTTTTCGCATATATAAAAATGCCAAGAATTACGGAAGAAATTTCAAATGATCAATATGATCGAATGCTTATTTCGTTAACAGCGAAAAAGGAAAAACTTTTTTCACGTATTAATGATCTATTTAACTTGACAAAAAATGTCTCTGATTTCGATTTTAGGAATAATGAAACTTTCATAGATCAGACGGGATTAATAGATGAAATGTACATTCAGTTTGAAAACATTATTGACGATATTAATTATTGTCAGTTGACTTTAAATCCAGGGTTTCAACCGGAATTTGAATCATTGAATGCCTTTGTGGATCTGTTTTTACCGGTCAAACGAACTCGTAACCTGATACTAGCCTCGGCACGTACATTCTCGACTCAGAATATGCCCTTGGAATGTTGTATGTGTTGTAAAAAAACAGATCATTTAGTCAACGTTTGCTCAAAGTTTAAATGTATGAGTTCCCCACAGGCTCGATTTGAATTTATAAAATCGAAAAATGCCTGTGTAAATTGCCTTAGTGGTTCACATACAATCAAGTCATGCAAATCGGGGTTAGTTTGTGATTTGTGCAATAAACGTCATCATACATTCTTACATTTTGGCAGTGTGAATAATATGAAAACCAATACTCATGTACATATGTCGCAAGTACCTACTAGTGAAGAACCGTCAGTCCCCCCTCCAGTGTCATCCAGCATCAATGGAACTGGCATTGGTGATAAGCAAGTGGAGGGGACTGCGAATGTCAATTCTTCGTGTTCGCTTTCTGCCAAAGTAACACCGAACTCTTCTATTTTACTTTTGACCGCACAAGTATACGCGAAGCTTAAAAACGGAAATAAAGTTATTGTTCGGTGCCTAATTGATAATGGCTCTCAAAATAATTTGATTACGATAAATTGTTGTAAGTCACTGAATTTACCAATAATTCCTTTGAGCAATTCTTTTGTCAAAGAAATTGGTTCAGCTTCACGACCAATCTTCAGTGACGTCTATTTAGACATTGAGTCGCGCGTGTATTCAAATAATAAATGTAATATACAAGCACTTGTCGTTGATAGTATCACAAATAAACGGCCTAATCACTGTATAATCAAAGGTGATATGAGGTTCTTAGTATTCTGTAGTAGGTCTGAAATTGCAGATGATGGATATTACATCCATCATGCCGCCATTCGTCCTGATAATCCTATGCCTAGGATTGTGCTGGACGCTAGCGCTAAGACACATACAGGGCTGTCACTAAATGACATCTTGCATACTGGTCTCAATTTGCAAACTGATTGGTTTATGTTTTTATTTGACTTTCGTCAGTTAGCCAAAGATATGAGACCACATTTCCCGTATACTGCCAATGTGGCAGAGTTCAAGTTGTATGTGGACAACCTGGTCTATTCTATTGCAGATGAGTCCAGCGCCGTACGTCTTTCTCGAGAATTAATCTCGTTATTCAAGTCCGGTGCCTTTGATTTGGTCAAATGGACTACTAGTTCTCAAGTTGTACTTGAAAACCTTCTAGATTTTCACCGCAGTGCGGTGGACTTCACTGTTGGTTCTAACAATACCTCTAAGGTGTTGGGCCTTTCGTGGGAACCAGCTGATGACAGCTTCTTTTTTACGACATCTTATGTTCAGGAGAAGTGCACAAAGCGGAGCATACTCTCCATAGTCGCCCGCTTATTTGATGTCCTCGGCTTGGTCGCCCCTGTCATTCTGTACGCTAAATTACTTATCAAAGAACTATGGCTGTGCAACATTGGTTGGGATGATACACCCCCTGATAGTGTTATTCATCGGTTTTCGGCGCTTACACAGGAATTTCCTCTAATTTCAATGATGAAAATCCCTCGCCATGTTGGTGTCCTGAAAGACAGTACGGTGCTCGTTGTTGCTTTCTGCGATGCAAGCATGAATGGTTACGGCAGTGTGATTTATTTGCATACCACTGATCTGTTTGGGAAAATTACAGTGAGATTATTGTGCGCAAAATCAAAGGTTTCTCCCACCAAAGTGACGACCCTCGCTCGTTTGGAGCTCTGTGCCGCAGTATTGATGTCCAAATTAATACGGACGGTTCAAGATAATTATTCTGAGCGTCTTCCTATTGCAGGAACATACGCGTTTTCAGATTCTAGCATTGCGCTTTCATGGATACATTCGTCGCCACATCGATGGTCGATGTTTGTTAGTAATCACGTGGCTCAATGTCAGGAGAATTTGCCTCCTGAGAAGTTTTATCATGTCGCCGTTAGAGAAAACCCGAGCGACTGCCTTTCTCGTGGCTTGCTTCCTTCCCAACTCGTTTCACATGATTTATGGTGGAACGGCCCATCATGGATTCGCAGCCCACCTTTGGAATGGCCATTAAAACCGTTTCACCCTACCAATACTGGTGAAATGCCTGAACACAAAGCTAATGTGCTCATTGCAACATTTCAGGGTGAAAAATCGGTCCTGAGTGAACTGGCTCAGCGTATATCCACTTGGGATAAACCTTTAAGGATAGTTATGATTCGTTCTGTGCAGAGTTTTCATTTTATAGAAGATATTGCTGAACTCCAGAAAGGCAAATTGTCCATATACAATTCAAAAAAGCTTCGGAATTTATTAGTTTTTCTCGATGAGGATAATTTGTTACGTATTGGGGGGCGGCCTTCTAAATCGGATTTACCATTTGAGGTTAAACTTCCGGGTTTACTTCCTAAACATGACTGTGTTGTGGATCTTATCGTTTATCATTTCCATGTCATGTACTTTCATATAGGCCCTGGACTTCTTATGTCCATCTTACGGCAGCGCTATTGGATATTAGATGCCAGGACTGTTATTAGGGCAAAAGTGCGGAAATGCAATTGCTGCTTCCGCTTAAATCTATCGCATCATACACTGAAAATGGCAGCTTTACCTTCATGTCGTGTTGTAGAAGCAAAGGCTTTCGTTCACACCAGTGTAGATTACGCAGGTCCCCTCTGTATCACGCTTGCTCGTCTGAGAGGACAACTTTCACAAAAGGCATATATATATTTTTTTGTGTGCCTTGTAACCAAGGCCATTCATATTGAGTTGGTCTTTGACCTAACTTCAAATGCTTTCAGCCGTTTTATTTCTCGGCGTGGCCATGTGTGTCATTCTTGTATTCAGATAATGGTTAATTCTGGTATGGATAAAATTGTTTGCGTTGCGACGGTAAAGACACGATTTGGTTCTTTTAAACGTCCGGTTGTCAAATTATATCCCATTCCAATGCAATAATTTTATATTTTTATCTATTTTTATTTATTTATTTTTTGTTTTTTAGTCATTGTTTCAATGATCTCTGACCCAGACATGGCTTACTTAATATCCGTTATCTTGGTCAATTGAACTTTATTACATTGTATTTTTAGTTATTTTTCTTTATTTTGTGAGATTCTGCGAATTTCCAATGCGTGTCATTCCTGAATATTACCGGTGAATACAGTCACTTTATTTCTATTTCATTTCTTGTTTCATTTGTATTTTATACTCTTTCTTTTGTAAGCTCTACGAAATTCCAAGGCGGGGAATATGGATACGCTCCATAAATATATTTGTATCCATTTTCTTAATCAATTAATAATTTATGCTATGAGACCATGAGGGCGCCATCTATGGTTTTTGTATTGTATTGAATTTACCTATGTGGCTTGAGATCAGTATATTCATGCATTTCCTTACCTCTGTGAATCAGGCAATTGCTTCCGACGGGAGTGTGAGTCAAAACCAACAGATGTCACTCCTGGTCAGTCATTATTAAATGGTTCACCCAGTGAGTGAATTATTGTTGTGCCTAGGATTTGGCACATATTATTGATGGGCAAATTTATTTTTTCATTGTTGAAACTTCCTTGCTGTGCGAAACATCTGTTAAGATTATGCAATACCGCCTTGATATTTTGAGTGAAAAGAAGTGTCTTTTGTGCTGGACATCATATAAGAGCTGCATTCTCTGAGTGAGTATTGTTCTGTTTTCACTTTGGTTGGAATTGCTGGGTCAACTGTTTTTGTGTCACATAGGGAAGAATTCAATTTTCGTTAATTTACATAGGGTAGTCATCTCCCTCGTGTCAGGGGCTATTTACACGCCCCTACAATATTCTTGTCGGTGTTTGCGTAGATATTACCGGAGCTTTTGACAATGTTTTATTAAACGTTCTACAGAGAAAATTATTACAAATCTGCATCCCCCGTAAGCTTGCTAGTTTCATAATCAATCTTCTTCTTACCAGAAAAATTCAAATCCAGGTTCTAAATTCCCCATCTCTGTTGAGAACGATAAACAAGGGTTTGCCTCAGGGATCCGTCCTTAGTCCTAACCTTTTTAATATTTATACCTCTGACCTGCATCAGAGTATACCTACATCCATCATGTAAAATTCTTCAGTATGCAGATGATTTTTTTATCTATATATCAGGACGAATTATTGCTTTTCTGGAGGAAATGATCAACCTTAGCATGAAAAATCTTTGCATTTTTCTAACAAATCATGGCCTGGAAATTTCTCCAACCAAAAGCAATGTTATCGTTTTCTCTAGGAAACGTGTTGCCCCGTTCATTTCAATCCGAATCGATAACATAATCCTCCCCGTCCAGGTTCAGATAAAATTTCTGGGAGTCATACTAGACTCTAAGCTAACGTGGAACTCTTACGTAAATCTTATTATTAACAAAAGTCAAGCTGGCCTTAACGCCCTACGCGCCGTGTCAAGGGTCTGGTGGGGAAGCCATCCATGCTCGCAAAAATTGTTTTATAATGCATATGTTAGAAGCCATTTGGATTACGCGTCATTCCTCATTGAGCTCACCTCTAAAAAAACCTTACAAGGTTAGACCGTATCCAATCTCAAAGCCTAAGATTAATTATCGGAGCCATGCGATCCTCCCCAATTAACGCTTTGCAGGTGGAGGCTGTTGACCCTCCTCTCCATTTCAGAAGACAGTTCTTGGCAGACAAGTTCTTATTTAAATGTTTCAGACTGTCTAATCACCCACTGATGGACAAAATTGCTGCTCTCTCTGCTCAAGTTAGATCACTCCCATATTGGAGGAACAAAACAATCCCACTTCTCGTCAAAAGCCTCCATACTTACAATGCATATAAACCTATTTTAAATCCCCATGACAGACTTCCATTATATATAAATTCCTTTCAAATTCATTCGCTCAAACCTAATATTATTTTTTCACTTGGCTTTCCTGGCAACCACGAAGCTCCAAGTAAATTTATCCACATTTTAAACTCGAAATGGACCGGCTGGAAAACTATTTATACAGATGGTTCTAAATCTCCCTTATCTAGCCACGTGGGAGCGGCGTTCCACTGCCCAAGAGACCAAATCAGTAAAAAAATAAAAATTCATAAAGAAGCCTCAATTTTCACAGCTGAATGCATAGCTATTTTAGAATCCTTAAAATATATTGAAAGTATTCAAATTGGTAAATTTTTAATTCTCTCCGATTCCCTGAGTGCACTCCAAAAATTAAACTCCTCCCCTTTCCACTACCCTGAAGATGATTTGTGTATTGGAATCCGCACTTTTTTACATAAGTTAGCTATCTCTGGCAGAGAGATCGCGTTGGCTTGGATACCTAGCCACTGCGGTATCCCTGGTAATGAAAAGGCCGATTTATTGGCGAAAGATGCCATCGATTCCGGAGAGTTTTTGTACAATTTCTTAAACCCCGCCGATCTTCTAATCAAACTGAAAGAAAACATGATCTCCACATGGCAGAATCATTGGAATGAGTCGAGTAAAACAAAGGGTAATCATTTTTACAAATTACAGCCCACGATTCCTTCAAAACCGTGGTTTTCTATTCTCTCTTTGAACAATTTTTCAACTTCTTCCATTTGCCGTATGCGAATAGGACATTGCTGCCACAATGTTCACCTGACAAGAATTCAGGTTAAGAATTCTGCCATGTGTGAATGTCGTCTTGAAGAGGAGGACCTCAACCATATATTTTTCAGTTGCCCTATAAATAATAATTATACAAATTTCATCCCTGATCTGATCAATACAGGTATATTGCCCCCCTACGACATGGAATTTTTGTTATCCTCTACTGACAAACGTGTATATAAAATCATTTCTTATTTTATTAAAGTTAATGGCATCAACTTGTAAATTTACCTACCGAACTATTCATACATGTATATATATGTATGTATGTATATATATGTGTGTATGTATGTGTGCATATATGTGTGTTTATATAATATATTTTTTTATTACTATTTATATGTATTTAGTGTGTTTAGTGAATTGTATATTATATATTTATGTTATATACTTGTAATTCTCTTGTAAATAAATACTAACATACACAAATACAAAAACTCGCACACTCTCTACTTGACACTGGCTAGAACACTCCATTGGGGTGAAAAGCCATTTAAAGAAGAAGAAGAAGCATTGCGCAATAATCTACAAATCTACTGCTGGCACTGGCAGCGGGCTTGATGCAAATTTATATTTTTTGGGCGTAGACTAAAAAAAACATAGACAATTTCAGTCAACATGTTATGTAACTATACTTTACCAGAATACGTAAGAAAGGATTTAGTGGAGAAGGCATGAATTGATATTGGAAAAAAAGTCATTTGACATCGCTTGACATCGTGTTGACTCCACGGCTGCAGTTGAAAAATGTTCAGTATACTTCGGATAGCGCCATGTACGGAAACCAGCATTAAAGAGTTGTATATCTGCAGGGTACTTGTGGTTGCGTCACAATCACGTAGTTTGTAAGTATCTCCATGAACGGAGGGCCAAGTCCAAGACAGAATCAATAAATTACAATCACTTGATGAAAGAATTTATTTATTTTAAATTACTATAACTCTACAGCAAAGATAATTTTGAACTATAATTTCAATACTAAATTACTTGATATTGATAATTTTGCACGATTCTTCTTGCTTTCGAGTTACCTTTTTTTATATATTTTTATTGTTTATATAAAATGTTCTGTGTTTTAACATTTTATACAAAGAGTACTTCATATTATTTTTTGTTGTTGTAACACACATTATGTGAACGAAAGTACCTATTGACAAGAATGTTTATGGTTTTAGGAAAATTTGGTATTCCATCAGTAGTATAATTGTCAAAATCCAACTACATTGATATTTTTTAGGTATCGCTAGCCGTTGCTATGAAGAAATGATGCGTGTGAGAAGAGCATCACTTTTTAAATTTATTTTATCAACCTACCCCGACTTTTTGCATACTTCCTACCTACCTAAATAGTTGGCAATTAACTTAGTAAACAACATTCAGTTGCCACATTCATAGAAAAAAATAAATCCAGAGAAAAACAAGCTTCATTGTCAAATTCTGCCAAACAGCTGAGACGGAGAAAAACCCTAAATCGGAGTTGAAAAATGTGAAGAGTGTAATAACGTGTTGGCCATTTGTTTTTATTTATTCTTAATAAGTGTAGTGGACTTTAATTAATTTGTGAAATGCTCAAAATATCCGCGTCTGCGAAACAAGAACTGAGTTAAGCGGAAAACAAATTTCAAACATGGCTAAGTACAAACCTAGGGAAGTGGGCTACAACGCGTTGAATAATGAATTCATACCGCCGATGGCTGGCACCAACCAAGAGTCGGATGAAGAGATCGCAACCTCGACGAATTACCATGACACTGAACAAGAAGACGCCACGGGGGTCATAATTCATATGGTTCCCACCGAAAGCAACAAAGGAGGATGGACCCACATCGAAGATCTCGATTCCTTTTTTACTAGAATGTACAGATACTACTTGAAGGGTGGCTTTACGGCCATGCTCGTCTCCGATTGTTTCCAGCTCTTCCAATACTGCTTCGTCGTGGTGTTTCTGTCGTTTTTAGTGTTTTGTGTAAACTATCCAATGTTGTTCCGCCTAGACGTCTCGAACCCCAAACCCGTACACATTTCCGACGTCATCTATGATTGCGCGGAGTGCGTCGATAGAATTACTTGGGATTGGTGGTTGATGGTGTTTCTCTGTGTCATCGTTTGGCTGGTCAGGTTGGCAAGGACTATTTACAATTTGTATCACGCCTACGATACGAAACAGTTTTACAATACCGCCCTCAAGATTAAAGATGGCGATTTGGGTTGGATCAGCTGGTGCACGGTGCTGACCAGAGTGAGGGAAGCTCAAAGGGAACTGCACATGTGCATTCACAAACCACAGATCACGGAGCTGGACATATACCACAGGATCCTCAGGTTCAATAACTACCTCGTAGCCATGGTGAACAAACGTCTGCTGCCCCTACACATCAACATCCCCCTGGTCGGGGAAGTGCCGTACTTGTCCAAGGGCCTCAAATACAACCTGGATCTGATCCTGTTCTACGGACCTTGGAGCCCCTGGGAGAACTGCTGGCAGCTCCGGGAATGTTACAAAGACTCCTCCAAGAGACTAGAATTGGCCAGGCAGTTACAAAACCACATGCTCATACTGGCTTTTCTCAACCTGCTCTTGGCCCCCCTTATCCAGGGCTGGCAGATCCTGTACTTCTTCTTCAGCTACGCGGAGCTCATCAAGCGATCTCCGGGAGCCTTGGGCCTACGCACCTGGTCCCTATTCGCTCGCATCTACCTGCGCCACTTCAACGAACTCGATCACGAACTCAGCGATAGACTTAACCGAGCGCACAAACCGGCAACCAAGTACTTATCTAGTTTCCCCTCTTATGTCTCCACCGTGACGGCAAAGAATATAGCTTTTATATCAGGGAGTGTTCTCGGAGTTCTGATTATGTTGACACTTTACGACGAGAGTGTTATAACTGTAGAACACATGCTGTCAATCATGACCGGTCTCGGCTGCATCCTGGCCGGAGCCAGAGCATTCATCAGCGAAGAAGGAATCATCGGCCAACGGAGCAGCGAGGAGTTGCTTGTGCAAGTGTTGGGTCATGTCCACTACCTGCCGGCCAGCTGGAGGGGCAAGGCTCACACCAAGAATGTGGCCACTCACTTCCAACAACTCTTCCAGTTCAAGGCTGTATATCTCCTCAGCGAACTGCTGAGCCCCATCATCTGTCCGTTTATCATCTTTTCTCTTCGCCATCGGGCATTGGACATTGTAGATTTTTATAGAAATTTCACCGTGTCCGTTTTAGGAATCGGCGACGTGTGTTCCTTCGCTCAGATGGATGTGAGACGGCACGGAAATCCAGATTGGCCGGCCGGTCACGGACCCGGCGGAAAACTTCCTGAGACTATCCCTCAGTGCAATCAAGGCGAGGACGGGAAGACTGAGCTATCATTGGTAGCATTCTCCTGTCGCAATCCGGCTTGGCGTATCCCTCAACCCAATCAGAAGAAGTTCCTGCAGACCCTGCGCACCGGGGTCTCCCACGCGGCCAGCAACTATCTGTCCGGGGCGTCAGTTCTGCATCAGAATCAACTGCAAAGAACAATGCTCGGATCCTATTTCCACCAAAGCATGTTCCACGGGCTAGGAACGCCGACTGCCTTGCATCCCGCTCTGTCTGTGTGGCATCAAAAGTCTCCCGACCGACATCTGCCGAGCATGGAAGAGAGCCTCCAAGAGGAGCCCTTGCTAGAAGAAGGATTGGCTTCTGCATCAGCTCACACGGATTCCAGATCGGGCCCGTTGGTGCCTGATAAAGCCGAAAGTTCAGCGAGTGAGGATCAGGAGATGTCCACAAGCACCCTGCACTTGTACGACCTGCATCTCTCCACCGTGGGGCACAATAGACCCGCGTCCGGACACCACTCTTCCTGGATGAGAGATAGTCGTCAGCAATCTGCGCACACTTCTGGCTTCTTTCCTCAGAGGTCGTCGCAGACTGAAGGGACTCCCCTTTTGCGCAAATCTCCTCCATAACACCCAGCCACGGCGGAACAATGGGTGTGACCAGCACCTGCTGGCAGCTGACTGAACGGATCTTCATTCATTTTAACATCATTACGTGAGCCATGTATGGGAACAACATGGCTCTCCAACTTCATGATCTTGTGTAATCTTAATTTTTTTCTTTTTCTTCTCTTTTTATGATAATGTTAGTTTACTAGACAAAACAATTATCACGGAATTCATCTCATCACAGTTATTGAAATATCTTTATAATTGTCATTCATCTTCATCGATAAATAATATAGTTTCTATTTTAATAACAAAGAATTATTATTACATGATAACTTTCTTCTGACACAGACATTTATTGCTTTAGATTCCATTACCAGAATGCAATATTTTAAAAGAATTTTAAAAATTAAACGCCTCTTGCTTCATCAAAACTTATTTAAAATTTTCATGCTAGTTTTTAAGGTATCAATTTTTTTATCACAACTATTATGTACTGTAATTTGCTTTCATTTTTTGAGTAATTTGTGTTTGCTATGCCTTTTTTCAAATCAATCTTTCATATTATTTGTAATAAAAACTAATTAGGCAATCTTCCCTAACGGATGTTAATTCCTGTCTTGAATAAAATTTCAATAAAAGTGAAAAAAGACCAAATAATATTTATAAAAGTTAACAGCCCTATATTATGTAGCTGTGTTTATTATTTACAAAAATGGTTTTGTTGTAATGTAATAATTGACTGTTTGAATTCAATTATGTTACATTTCAACAGATACAATAATGTTCAGCATCCGTGAGGACATCCGATTTGGGAGGAATGCAGATCCCGCCAATGTCTGGAAATTAAATAAAATGGCACTTTCTAGATGAGAAGAGTGTGGAAAAGCTGAATAAAACAAAAATTAAGGCGCGCTCGGCAAAATTGAGGGAGATACAACCGTTCAAAGTATTTAAAATTTCACTTCGCAAACTGATATTGACAGTCCGCCCGCCATTTTGTTATAACCTAATACGCTAAACATGGTTTGTGATACAAAAAAAGTGCCCCTTTGTAACGCCTACTCGCGTCAAGGCAAGAAAAACATCCCAGTTTTCAAGTGGTTTAGCGGCTACGCTAGGTTTGAGTAACATGGTTTGTGAATCTGGCGTACTATTAATTCTGTATTAGGTCTGGGATCCAACATAAGCAGTGAAAAAATGGCGAACGAACTGTCAATATCAGTTCGCGAAGTGAAATTTTAAATACTTTGAACGGTTGTATCTCCCTCAATTTTGCCGAGCGCGCCTTAATTTTTGTTTTATTCATCTTCTCCACACTTTTCTCATCTAAAAAGTGCCTTTTTATTAAATTCCCAGACATTGGCGGGATCTGCATTTCACCCTCCGATTTAATAAAATCTTTATAAATCCTACGAAGAGTTACTATTTCTGGTACCTAATATTAATTTTTGTCAGATGAAACTGGTATTTTTCTCTCTATATTGTATTGCTTGGGTAAAATATGTTGTGCGTACAACTGTTTATATATAAAGCAAATCTTTGTGAATAGCTTTTAGTTTATCATCCATATTATTATTATTATCAGTCAAAATTACATTTAATACTTCGTTTTAAGGTTTTTATAGCAATTTTTTAAATAGCAAATAGAAAATAATATGTATCCATTGCTGAATTACATACAAGGGATATGAAAAATAATTTAATTTTAGAACTTTTCGTCTCGTCGATATTTTTTTTATAATCGGGACGAGAAAACATGGTTACCTATATGTTTTTGTGTATTTTAAGATGCTGTAATTTTTCAGGCGATTTTACTGCTTTAATTAAAATTATGTTTAATTTTAATTAACATCCTTGTGAAAAATCAATTGGAAAGATGCACAAATTATTTGTTTTTTATAAATTTGATGTGTGAGAAAACATTATAAAATTGTGTGTTTTTAGCCTTAATTTGTCAAATTTTCCCAAATTATGTATCAAATTACAAAGAAGTTTAAAAAAAAATAATACTCTATTTTTTAAGTTTTTCTTTTCTATATTCTTACTATCTACGGTTTGCGATGTTCAAGCAACAAAAATGTTTTGCACATATAAACGAAACTGCCTGAACATAAATTAATATAAATACCGCTGTAAATATGTAAACTAACATTGTGTAGCTTTATAAAATTATAAGCGAAATAAGAAATCTATTGTGATATTTGAACATCTAATTTTTATTTTAGGGTTTTAAATAAACGGCAATCAAGATGTTAGAAGGCGTTTCATTGAATATCTTATAATTATTACATACTATTCGCTCGCATGGTGTAAGGGGGGTTCCCACTCCACCTCCCCCCCCCTGTCACCGCCCTCCCTCCCCCCTTTCTTAAAAAAAAAACAAATATTTGCGTATTATTACAAAGCAGAAATTCTGACAGAATATGCCCTTCACATAAAACACCAAAGTTACATTATTTAAGAATATCGAATACGCCTCACTTTGAAGGGTTTTGGACATTTTCAAGAGGATAATCCTAAGAGTAATCTTTGGAGTTAGGTTTCGTATCCAGGTGTCACGGGCTCACTGCCCTACCAAGCTAAGTTCTCCACCATTTGATAAGCAACAATTTTAGCTTTTAATCACATCGTGCTGTGATTAAGAGCTCCATTCATTCCCTACAAGAATTGACTGGTGGACCTACATGACCCCCCCACCATTAGAAAGAAGAAGAAGGAATTAAAATACTGTCAAGTTATTTGTATCAATAATTATGAATTTTTCTAAGCCATTTAAAAATGCATGAAAAAGGTTCATTGTTTAAAAGATCCATCATGACCTCTCCCCTCTCTCATAAATATTTCCAGATCCTAAGTCAAATTTCTTAAGGTTAAACGGAATACAAGTTATAATGTAAGTACTCTAGAAAAACTTAAAACACTTTTGGCATGTTATGCTTTGAAATATTATTATTTTTTTTTTAAGAGCGGAGACGGTTCACATATAGTTCCCGTGAGCACTTGGCCATAGGCTCATTGTGCTATCTCCTATTTTTCCTCACTTCTTTGACAGTAACCCAGTCCCTTTTATAAAGTTCACTAGGATTGTCATTGGAAATGAAGCTACATCTTCTGGTTTCACAATGTGTCTTAGAGGCGGGCAAAGCGTCTCAGTTGAGCGAGCCGGTTCACTGGGTCTCGTTCAATGAAAAGATCCGGGTCAGTGAACCGGCTCGAATGAACGACTGAATTGGTCCATCTCCCCCGTCCCCTCCCTCGGCCCTCCACACTTTATTAAAAAGGGAACCCCAATATTTTGGGGTTCCCTTTTTAATCGGATTCTTGTATCCCTGAATGAAAAAATGAAATCCTTTGTATTTAGTTGAGTTTTGATCTTTGGTGTGAAACCAACACCAACTTTACTTTTTTAACGATTTTTAGAAAGCATGAATTATTGAAAATAAACAATGAATGATTTACTGAAAATAAACAATGAGTATAATAATAATATAACTTATCCTGTTATAATAAACAAAATAATGTGGCCGGAGCGTCGACGTCACGACTGACGTATTATGCACGCACACCCGCTTGAATTCCGATATTATTATTATATTCATTGTATTTCGGTAATAACATGCACGGCGCACGCACACTACCCAGCAAAGGATAATGTGGCCGGAGCGCTGACGTCACGACTGACGTTTTATGCACGCAAACACGCTTGAATTCCGATATTATTATTATATTCATTGTATTTCGGTAGTACATGCACGGCGCACGCACACTGACCAGCAAAGGTACGCCACCGCGTAGAAAAGTGTCATAGTGAACTGAACTGTAAACCGTTACCTTACTTTCATATTTTACCTTTCTGCGTCGCTGACTAGAGTGGCTATGAACGAACGAACGAACGAGCAATCCGCATCTGTACATCAGTAGTGATATGGTAGTGACACGCGAGCCGCGAGATCCAATGAACGATACACTGCTCTCGGCTCCCACGGGTCAGTCGGGTCTTCGGATCTCACGGGTCAGTTGCTCAGTCGGCTCACCGGATCTGGCGGGTCAGTTGGCTCACTCGTTCGCGAAGATCCGCGAACCGTGAAGATCGTTCTTTGGGAACCGGATCTTACGGATCAGTATGAAAATCCGGTTCACTGAGCCGACTCGTTCGCGAACGACTCACTTCTAATGTGTCTTCCCAGGTCTCATTTCTCCTCCTTGGTTCCCTGAAGGTCCCACGAGGGAAGAAAGCTTCATCTCTCCTCTCCACTCCGTAGTTCCCCGAAGGCTCACCTCCCTTTGGTTCTCTGAAGGCCCCACAAGGGAAGTCCACTTCACTTTGTTTCCCTGAGGGCCCCAGGAGGGAAGAGGACTTCATCTCTCCTCTTCACTCTTCCGTGGTTCCCTAAAGGACAAGGGAAGAGTTCTCCTCTTCACTCCTTCATGCTTCCCTGAAGGCCCCACGTAGCTAGCATGGGTGGCACCCGGGGCGGATGTCACCCTCCGGGGTGTAGTGGCACCCCCCCCCTATTAAAGTTGACTTGAGAAAAAATTCAAAATGCTAATTTCGACTTCATAAAATTGGTCCATCCTGGGAAGAGGGGGGGGGGGGGGGGGGAAATTTCGAGAATTTCGTGGCTAGAGAATATTTCAGATTTCTCCACAAATATAGGCTATGTTCGCCTATAAAAAGACCTAGACACAAAATTCGGGGCACTCCACGGGGAACATATGAAAGAAAATAACAAACCGTGTTCATGTATACAATACTTTGGTGATAATATCCTTCGTAAATTTTTTTCCACGGTCGAGTGTCACTCCCCCCACCCCCCCTCGCTACGCCACTGTCCACATGGGAAGAGGATATCATCTCTCCACTTCACTCCTCCTTGGTTCCCAAAGGCCCCATGCCGGAAGAGTGCACTTCCCCTTGGTTCCCTGAAGGACCCACAAGGGAAGAGTTCATGGAGGTGGCCTCAGCTCTCCTCTCCACGGCTTCTCCTCTTGGTTCCTCCTGCAGGCCCCACGAAAGAATTCTACAGAGGTGGCCTCAGCACCACTCCTAGATTTCCCAAAGGCCCCTAATTTTCGAATGGTCCAATTTTTTTTTCCCACGAGTGACCAGGGAAATAGAAGGTCCACTCCAGCAAAGCCCCGAGTGCAGGAGTAAGGTCTAAATACTCCGAGATGCGACCCTGTTTCTCGGAGGCACTATTCGTGACACTGTTCCCCAGGACATTCAGCCTGAGCACGGTAGCTCACACCTTGGCTTGGGATAGCTATTGCAGGTTCACTCCCTGAGCGATGGGTTCGCCACACTCCCTACAGATATATATTAAAATGAATTAATTTTTTTGCGCCCGTACACACGCAACATGAATATGAATTTTTTTTTTTTTTACTTGAGCTCCACACAGGAGGCCCTGAGGAAAATAATTCCCCTCAGGGCCTATGTCATCTTTGGGGACGCTGTGTGGAGGGTTTTTTTAAGGAAAGGAAGGAAAGGAGAGATCTGGGAAGGAAAAGGGTTTAATTAAGGGGTGGGTAGGAATCTTAGGTTCAGTGTGTCTTGGTCATCCTCCTCCAAGACCTAGATAAACCTCACCCCATGAACCCGGGCACCCCTGCCAAATCATTAAACGTAGCGAACCACTTGGGGTGACCTATGGCAGAGGTGTTGGTTATCCAATAAAGGTTCCCGGGGCGGCGGTACCCATTCCCGCCTCCCAAATTAGATAAATTGTTTTGTCCATAAACAAACTCAAATCTAACAAGAAAGACTCAAATATATCATTGGATTGTATCACCCATACAAAATTGAATTTATAATTTAATTTACTGTAATACAATCTCCCAATAATAATATTGTGCTATATGAAATGTGTTATTACATCACATATGCTCTATAATTTAGGTAATTCTAGAAAAAAACTATTTGGTAACCAATCTGCATTTTTAAAAATGCATTTTTTTTTTAAATATTAAATTATATTGTTTCAATTCTGACGAAATTACTCCTCCCCCCAGATTTCCATTACTTTAAAATAAAATCTTCACTGCGAACAGCCACGAAGTGCAGACATAAAAGAGCATTTTACTGGAAGGGGCTGTAATGATGTGTATTTGAGATAAGCTATATTTTGTATGATCTATCTTACCTTTGCAAAAAAATATTATTCAATTAGTTATGCGCCTTACCAGAAATACAAAAATTAGTACATATATGAATATAAAGCTTAATAAAAAATAACAAATATAATCCAACCAACTTTGGTTTAGATCGCTTTTGAGGTTAATTTTCCACCAGAACGGTTCTATAGAAATAATCCGACCTATGGAATCTACCTAGGAAATCAAAACTGGAAGACTCAGGTGGGCTGGACATATCCAGAGAATGAGCGAAGGAGATATTCCAAAGCGAATTATGGATGGTGCACCTGGGGGTCGGAGAAGAGTTGGAAGACCAAAGCTTCGATGGCTGGATGGAGTGGTGAAGGATGCAAGCACCATCGGCATCCGAAACTGGCGCAACGCAGCACAACACCGACAGTCATGGAGGCAGGCTCTGCTGGAGGCCAAGACCCGACCTGGGTTGTAGAGCCACAGATGATGATGATGATATTATTATTTTAGTAACAAAATACGTACCACAATAATACCACTTACACGAATCCCGGTCCGTGCATAGCTCACCTCTTTCATTTTGAACGAAAACAAACTCCAAATTGTCCACAAGGGGATCCTAGAGCTTATCCCCAAGATAACGATACTATGACTCAAATGCGCATGTGCGAATTCGCGAGATCCCTAAGAAACGTATTCAGTACGAATAAAAAATATTAATTTCAAGGAAAAAATCCCGTGATGTCCCCCAAGTGCGCAGAACGGTTTGCGCAGTGCGTATGGCGCATGGCAACTGATAGTTTCGATCTCGAGCTTGCATTCTGCTGAGAAGCGATCTCGATTCGCGACGCGTTAGTACGCAACAAGGAAGTGAGCGGAGTAGTTGCACGTTCGTCCGAGAAAACTTTTGCAATTTCGAGCTTAAAAGTGTTCTGAATTGAAAATATAGATTATGTTTCTGCAAATGTTAATAATTACTTTTATGTTAAGAATTCATGTTTGTGAACATAAAGCATCGAAAAAATTCTCAATAGGTTTCTGAAATATGAAGTGGGGTCTGTCCCCACCGTCCCCTTGAGAAGAACCGCCACTGCCTTTTGCATTACTTGATGATTGACCGCTGGGCGATGTCCGGTTAAACCAAAGATATTGAAATACAAGAGATATGCTATGATGTCTGCCCAATTGTCGGCGGGCAACCTAATGGGCATAGTTTGAATATGGAAAGAATTCGTTCATTGGTGATTTTTTTAACGTGTGCAGTACAGGGATGTGAAAAAAAAATCGATTTTTCTCCAACAAAATACGATTTTATTAAAAGATTTTAATTTTCTAAAAAACCAATTAATTAATAATCGATTTTTTCATTCGCAGCCCTGCTACGCTTAGTCATTAGTCTGGAATCCGGAGCGCAAACTTCTATGTTTATAAACAAAACATGACATTAACGCCATCTGTGCGCCTATGATGACATTTCTTTTATGCTTTGAAGGCAGTTTAGTTGAAGTTCCTAATCAAACTTGTCACTAGATGAAGTCAATAGAATCAATGAACAATTTGTAATTTGTGTTGATTATTTTAAAAAAAACTTTTAATTTCAGTTGGTTATTTTAAAACTTATAATTTCCGTTGAATATTTTTTAATTATTAAAACTGTGATTAAAGATATTTTTCACATTTAATTTAGTTTGACAAATTTGGGGAAAAATCGATTATTATAACAAATTTTCAAGAAAAATCGATTTTTCATGCTAAGAAAAAGAACCGATTATTTAATAATCGATTATTTATGTAAAGTTCCATCCCTAGTGCAGTAGCATTGGTTAACAATATCAGCGACGTCAGGAAACACAGCCCATTCAGTAAAAACTGCGGATAGCACATCTCTTATATTTCAATATCTTTGGGTTACACAGTAGGTATAATTTTTGTTTTTATTTAATATCTGAGTGTTATTGAAAAAAGCAATCACTATCATTCCGCGATATACGGGGGACCCTTGTGACCTCCCTTCGGGTGATTTCTAACTTCAGGTGCAAAACCATCATAACATGATGATTAAAAACAGAAGAAAGGAAACAACACCCCTGCCATAGGTCACCCCAAGTGGTTCGCTACATTTGGTGTCTTAGCAGGGGTGAGACTGGTTGATGGAGTCCTTCTCCACCGGACCGCTCCAGCCGGACTCTCTCAACCCGAGGAATGGATTCATACATCCGTCACTCCTGGACACACTGACCCCCAGATTCCTACGCATCCCTCATACCTTTTCCTTCCCAGAACTTCCTTTCCCTAAAAAGACCCTCCACACAGCATCCCCAAAGATGACTCCAGATACTAATATCTACAGCCTGTTTGTTGGACGAATATCTACAGCTCATATGTTGAACTAATATCTACGAACTTCAGAATGTTGACTAACATGTACAGAGCTAAGGTCAGACGAATATCTATGACGGTCCCAGTGTTGACTAATATCTACAGAGCGTAGGTTGGACTAATCAGCTAAATGTGTCCAATAGTCCGATATTAGGGATTTTCACATACATACTTACATAAATTAAGTTTTTCAAAACTGCATACGCAATATTACGTTATTCCAATATGCTATACATAATTGCAAATCCAACCTCTGCCAGTGCTGTAGATATTCGTCGACACTTTGGTTCTCATAGATATTAGTCAGCAGTTTGAGCTGTAGATATTCGTCAACACTTTGGTTATCATAGATATTAGTTCGATTTTTTCAGTTTTTGGAATTCCTGTAGATATTAGTAGACGCCTCCCCAACAGGGCCGGATCTACGAAATCTGGCGCCCTGTGCAGTAGGTACCGACGGCGTCCCCCCCCCCTACGTTTTTATTTTGATTCTAAATTCGTTCACCCCAATTTTTTTATTTATTTATTTTTTTACACTAATTTATCAAATAAAATCAAGACATATAAAGGGTGTAACTTTTCCAAGTGACCTGGCACTCGTTTTTTTTAAAGAGAGGATCGCCAGGAGCCCTATACTCTCTGAATCTATTGGGTAAACATAAATTATGGTGCTATTTTAATTATTTTAGGAAAAACTCTTTGCAAGTTATGCTTTAAAATAATACAACGAATTGTTTGTTTGTGCCCGTACCATGATTTAAAATATAGGTTACGAGACAATGCGGGTGGTTTCGCTGAACTAGGTCCCTTAGACATTCTTGAGATTTACTGCGTTTATGTACCTATATACCCAATGCGAATATTAGAAAAAGCAAATACAAATACGTTCTCATGGCAACGTACAACACAAGAATAGCATCTACAGCTTCTGACTAGCAACAGGCAGTCCCGACGAGAGACCGTGAGCAGTGATAATAAGAATATAATCTCAAATTTGTACCTTGCATTTCCCCTGTGTTGAGCGAACAAACACTAAACACTGACGTATGGTATCAACGGCTTACGAACAAAAATACCGCTCTGTGATTGGTTATTGAATTTGGATCGCACCTATTCGTCGTAAAAGACGGTAAAAGATATATGGAAAAATAGATCTTACGTTTAAACTAAATACATGGAATTTGTAAAAAAATTCTGTAACTGACTATAAATTCGTAAGCCGTTGATACCAACCTGATGCGTGCGCATTCTGTTTCTTTGGAAAGTGTTGCTAGAGCGTAATAATTATTTTGTACTATGGGTAATTTTTAAACAATTCAGGGAATATTATAACTAAATTTTAATACAATATTTATTTTCTCACGGCGCCCCTTCGGAGTTGGCGCCAGGTTTTTGCACGTTTTTGAACGTATGGCAGATCCGGCGCTGCTCCCCAAAGATGACTAAGGCCCTGAGGGAAATTTTTTTCCTCAGAGCCTTATTCGTATGAAAAAAAAGCAGTTATTAATGAAGTGCGTTATTTATTTTCCAAACCATCTATGAACATTTTTTTTTCTAAACATATTTATTTTGAAACTGGTTACATGCTTAAAACTAACACCATATTTTTAAAGAATAATTAATGGCTACATAATGAACTTAAATTACTAGAAATTCATTCAAAACTGGGAATTCAAAAATTAAAACTTAAATGAGATAATACCCTTTATAGGAATTGGGTCTTTTAAAAAAAAACAACAAAATAAACTTTAAAAATAAAACATTGTATAAAATAATGATTACTTAACAAACATTCTCAAACTTTAGTATGCTTCTCGTGAAAATGTAAAAATGGACCAATTAGATATGGTGAACTTTATAATTGGGTAAATTTTTGAGATCGCTGGCAATGGTTAATACGCACTTTTTTTGAAAAAATCTTTTGATTCACCTTAATTACATTAAAAGACAACTATTTGCATTGGGGGAAGTGGAAAATATTTCATTCTAAATTTCGATTACGTAAAATTAAAATTAGCTTTCATTCTGTGAAACGAGACCGTCCATTTTCAAACATTATTTTCAAATGTCATTTTGTTATGTTGGTATTCTTGTTACTGTACGAAAAGATGCTAGAGCAAAGCGTATCAGACTTCATGGGTGTAATGTCTGTATGTTATTGTATGAGTGCAAGCGAGATAGAGTGCTTGCGCGAATCTATATAAGGCGATGTATGCTAGATTCGTCCTCTTTTGCATTTGGCAGCTCTCCTAATAAATACCTACAGTAACCAGTTACATCTTTACTAGTGTACTACCTACACCAATATTCGCCCATATAATTGTTGGTCCACATATCCAATCTGGTAACTGCCATCACGAAGACAGCAGTAGTAGTGGACATTACAACTGGCGCAGCCACGGAAATTAAAGAACCTGAAGGCGAAAATTAAATGAAGTGAAGATTAAGGAAGAGCGCAGTGTGCGACAATAGGAAAAAATTGTTGCATGGAAGAAGACGCCACCTCATGTGTCTACAATCTAAGACGAGCATTAGAGCCTGCATCCGCAGAATATTGAGGGAGCATTTGGCGTTGGCATGTTAGCATTGCATGCAGGAAGAAGACGGTGACAAGAGACAAGACAACCATCTGCGGAAGGAGCCGGAATCTGGGGCAAGGGCTCAGATTCTGTCGCTGCAGCTATTCAAGCGGGACCGGACAAAGGGCTGGATTCTGTAGCTGCAGGGAGACGGACACGGGCGATCAGCGGTCGAAAGAGACGGCTGGTGACGGAGATCCGGAAGCTGTGTGGGGAGTCACTTTGGAGCGGCGAGGTCGGTTCTGGAGCGGATTCACCCGGAAGCGCTGAGATAAGTTTTCTAATCAAATTTGTTTCAGCTCTTATTCCCGATGGAGGCGATTTGTAAAAGTCTGGGGGCATTCTGTCATAAGACAGGAGTGTGGTCCCTGTTCAAGGAGAGACTGGACCAAGCGCTCATATTATATGATGAGAAAATTTTGTCGCCAGAACGTAAAAGAGCGTTCCTTCTGAATAATCTCACCGAAGATACCTTTTCATTGTTAAGCGATTTGTGTTTTCCAAAAAAAGTGTCGGAAACCTCATTTGAGGATCTGTGTAAACTACTAGATTCCCATTGTAAGCCCATACACAATATTTATGAATCACGGGAAATATTCTATAAATGTAAACAATCGGCTAATGAATCTATTAAAGAGTTTGCCGCGAAGCTTAAAAATATTAGTTTGTCATGTAACTTTGAAGCAAGATTAGAATCGTGTTTGAAAGATATATTTATTATTGGCGTGTTCAATGAGAAAATGAGGCACAAACTTTTTATGGAGGGCTTGAACAAATCTTTTGTAGAATGCATTAACTTGGCTTCTACGTGGGAACATGTTTTAAATATGGAAAGTACAAAGTCGAATTTAAATTCAGTTAATAACTTCGATAAATCTAGGCAGGTAAGCCGTTATAAGGATGGCAAAGTGCGTAGTAAATCACCCCGTAAGATAAATAATAATATGTCATGTTTCATTTGTGGTAAAAATAATCATGTGCAAAAAGATTGTTGGCACAACAATAAGTTACAATGTCATTTTTGTAAGAAGGTGGGGCACGCTAGCTCGACTTGTAAAAACAAATCAAGTGGTAAATACCGCTCGCATTATACGAAGCGCGCTGATAATGTGGTAAATACTGTTTCACAAGGAGATAATAACTGTGATCCATTGCTTTTAAATGTATGTGTAGATAATATTATGTTACAGGTTATGGTAGATACGGGTGCCAGTATAAATGCGTTACCATATGAAATGTTTAATAGATATTTTTGTGAAAAGAAATTAATGGTGTGTGATATTAAGTTATTCGGTTATGATAATAAATCTCTAAATGTTTTGGGTAAAATTATTTGTAACGTGAAATTTAAAAATAAATGCGTACCGACCGAATTTATAATAATCAATAATGGAAGTTCGTGTATTGTGGGTAGGAAATTTCTTAAGTGTTTTGATATTACCTTGCACGGAATTAATCTGGTTAAAAAAAGTGTTGCAGATATTAATATTCGCGAGTTGTTAAAATTAAAATACCCTAACGTGTTTTCGGATAAACCGGGTAGATTAAAAAATTACGAAGCTAATATTGAGGTTAAGTCAGATTTTAAACCAAGGTTCGTTAACCCGAGACCCATTCCGTATTGTTTGCGGGAGCTAGTGGAAAAGGAATTGCTAAAAATGGTGGACGACGACGTTATTGAGAAAGTTGAAATTAGTGAAATGGCAAGTCCAATTGTTATTGTTAAAAAAAAAGATGGTACGATTAGGATTTGTACAGATTTCAAAAACACTTTGAATCCAATGTTAGCACCTTTAAAGTTTCCGTTACCTAGAGTGGAAGATTTAATTTCTTCGTTAAATGGCGCGAAACACTTCGCAAAAATTGATTTAAAAAATGCTTTTTCCCAGATTGCTTTGAATGAAAGTTCAAAAAAACTATGTGTTATTTCAACTCACATAGGTCTATTTGCTTATAAAGTGTTACCATTTGGGCTTACGACGAGCCCGGCGATTTTTATGCAAGTCATAGCTACTATAGTCGGTGGTTTAAAAAATGTGCGTGTATTTTTAGACGATATATTATTATTTGGTAATTCGAAAGAAGAATTAAATTCGGTATGTGACGCGGTAATTAAGAAATTAAATGATCATGGTCTGACCGTAAATGACCAAAAATGTTATTTTTATGTACCGGAAATTGAATACTTAGGTTTTAAAATCTCACAGGAAGGCAAAATGCCGTTAGAGAGTAAAGTAGAAGCGATTAGAAATTTGGCAGTCCCGAGGAATGTGTCAGAATTAAGAAGTTTGTTGGGAGTAATCTCGTATTATAGAATGTTTTTACGGAATATATCAGACACTCTGTCGCCACTCTATAATTTATTGAAAAAGGGAACCGTATTTGTGTGGTCAGAAGAATGTAGTGATGCTTTCAATTTTGTTAAAAAACAATTAATGTCGGAAAAAATTCTAGTTCACTTCAATCCCAGTATCCCTTTGAAACTCATCACGGACGCCAGCAATATCGGGATATCGGCAATGCTTTGTCACAAGTATGATAACGGGATAGAACGCCCAATTGCATTTGCAAGTAGGACTTTATCGGAAACCGAACGGAAATATTCGATTTTGGATAAAGAAGCGTGCGCAATCGTATTCGGTTTAAAAAGATTCTTTCAATATTTGTATGGAAATAGGTTCATTCTGTCTTGCGACAATAAACCACTTGTACATATTCTAGATACAAATAAGCAGGTACCTATTCTAGCAGTAAACCGATTGCAACGCTATGCCCTGATCCTGCAGACGTTTGATTATACGATTGAGTATATCAAATCGGACGACAATAAAGCGGATTTTTTGTCAAGATTACCGATGCAACGGAGTAATAATAATATAGAGGAATACGAGGATAATCATTATTTCTTAGATATAATTAACGATGCCGATATCGATAGTTTGGAAATAGAACGGTTAAATAATATTTCTGTGGAAACGGAAATAAATCCGGAAATATTTAAACGGAGTTCGGGTAAGGATTTAGTTATTTCAGAGATTGTAAATTATGTGAATACAGGGTGGCCTGAAAAAAAAAAAACTTAAATTCTGATTTATTAAAATTTTGGCTTATTAGAGATAAGTTATCAACTCATGATGCATGTTTGTTTTATGATAGTAAACTGGTAGTACCAGTGGAGTTAAAAGAATCAGTTTTAAAATTTATTCACCGTTCGCACCTGGGTATTGTGAAATCGAAAAGTTTAGCAAGAAATTATTTTTTCTGGTTAGGTATAAATGCTGATATAGAGAAGGAGGTAAAACAGTGTACTAGGTGTGCAGTATGTTTACCTACTCCGTCCAAAGTACAATTGGCGAGTTGGCCAGTGAATAATTTAGTTTGGAATCGTATTCACATAGACCATCTAGGTCCGTTCGGTAATTTAAATTTTTTTGTGGTGGTAGACGCTACTACAAAGTGGGTTGATTGTCAAATAGTACCAACGGTAGACTCAGTTAGTGCAATCAAAATATTAAAGAAAATGTTTTCTAACTTTGGTATACCGGAGAAAATTGTTAGTGATAATGGAACAGCTTTCACGTCAGCTTTATTTCAGGAATTTTGTCGTGAATTTAATATTGAACATATGACGTCAGCAGTTCAGCACCCAGCTTCAAATGGCTTGGCTGAAAATGCTGTCAAAACAGTTAAAAATTTTTAAAAAAAAATATTAGTGAACAACAGATTTCCAAGAGATCTGGACGATAAATTATTGTCATTTTTAATCGATATTAGGAATACACCTTCATTATGTACGGGAATTGAACCTAGTGTATTGATGTTAGGTAGAAAAATTCGTTCAATTTTTAACACGGTTGTTCCGAAAATGAATAATGACAAGTGTAGTGATCTTAAAAAAATTGATGATAAAGTGAAAAATAAAATGGTAGCGAGTCAAAACAGTCAAAAAAAATATTACCGGGGAAGAAAATTTAAAAAAATTCTTTGATTTGGGATCAAAAGTTTTGACCAAAGACTTTAGAAGTAAAAAGAATAATTGGATTTTGGGTACTATTATCAAAAGGTTAGGGAGTAGAACCTATTTGGTTAAGATACATTCAACTGGCCAGGTTTGGAAAAGACACCACGATCAGCTTTCTGATAGAAAGGTTAGGTGGGGGGAGAGTGACTATTCTGATAATGTGTTGGACTTTGGTCCACTCTCAGACGTGGACAGGACCAATACTAATTCCCCTGTTCTTTGCAGATCGCAGCCACCATGGGAAGGGAGACTGCGTTCCAGACCACAACCACGCCCACGCTATCCAAAGTGATATAAAAAAAAAAAGAGTTTAAAAACAAAAAAAAAATAAGTTTGTATAATTACATGAGAGAAAATATATATGTTAATAAAATATAATAAAATATGTAGAAATTTAAGATTATATAAGTTAGGTTGAAATATAAATATCATGTAATTATTGTTTAAGTGTGGGGGTGTAATGTCTGTATGTTATTGTATGAGTGCAAGCGAGATAGAGTGCTTGCGCGAATCTATATAAGGCGATGTATGCTAGATTCGTCCTCTTTTGCATTTGGCAGCTCTCCTAATAAATACCTACAGTAACCAGTTACATCTTTACTAGTGTACTACCTACACCAATATTCGCCCATATAATTGTTGGTCCACATATCCAATCTGGTAACTGCCATCACGAAGACAGCAGTAGTAGTGGACATTACAATGGGAATTCTAGGTTTGTGTAACATGGTTTGTGATACAAAAGAAAGTGCCCCTTTATAACACCTACTCGCATCAAGGCAAGAAAAACATCCCAGTTTTCAAGTAGTTTAGCGGCTACGCTAGGTTTGTGTAACATGGTTTGTGATTCAAAAGAAAGTGCCCCGTACCTTCAAAATCTTCTAGCCGTTCGTTATACATTCAAGTGTATCAGGAATACCAACATACCAAAGTGACAGCGAATGAGCTAATAGCTAATGGCGTACAATCTCACAAGACGAAAGCTAATTTTAATTTTACGTAATCGAAATTTAGAATGAAATATTTTCCACTTCCCCCAATGCAAATAGTTGCCTTTTAATGTAATTAAGGTGAATCAAAAGGTTTTTTTAAAAAAAGTGCATATTAACCATTGCCAGCGATCTCCAAAAATTAATTATAATTCTTCAAGCAATCTGCTTTTGTAAACCTTAAATCTTACTTGACTGATTTATTTAATAATTATTAATTGAATGCTCATTTAGTAATATTAATTGCATTCACGGAAGCATAATTTAACACAGATCCATAAAGATAATATAAATAATCTTACATCTTCGAGATATGCACATTATTATCAATTTTGTAACAATAATTTAGGTTACACTTCTCAAAAAGTAATGGGTCTGCAGTTTTTTAAAAATGGCAATTTTTAAACTTTTCCAAAAGCAAAAATGTATAAAAATCCACTCTTTCTAGGAAGAATTTTATTAGCTAATATCACCCTAAAAAATAAAACTACTATTGCAAAAACTAGCTTTTGGACCAATCAAAACATTTGAAGGGTGGACATTTTGAATTTTTTAAAACATAACATAGACGCCCCCCAAGGTTCATAGAAAATGCGTTTAACAAGGTTAGCTCATACAAAATTTAAAAAAAAAAAACTCATCGGGCCGCTATCGAATTTCGAAAGCGTGACGTAGCTTGAAGTAAAAGACTGCCACTTGTATTGCAGTTCATTTAAATCTTCAGTGGAAGATGAACTGTAAGCTACGTCATAAATTTTAGCCAATCGCCAACCGCTCTACCCCTTAAAAGCTTTTTCTACGAACCTTGTACGTCCCCCTCTTTTATCAATAAGTAGGTACTTAAGCAGATTTAAAAAAAAATACTAAAGCCTCGATGACACACGGCGAGTTTACAAGCTACTATCTGGGAAATTCACTATCTGTTAGTAAACTCGCCCAGTGTCATCATGTTACTTGCTAACTAGCAGTGACTAGCAGATTGTTGACAATCTACGAAAAAAAGTTGAATGGTCGTCAACTTTACTCGCCTACACGCTTGCTCGTGATTGGTTTATTTATGTTTCCAACATGGCTTCCGATAAACAGCTGATTTCGACTGTCAAACATCTGAAGAATTAGTTCACGCAGGCGTCGTTATTCTTGTTACTGGCGCTAGCAGCGGCCTCAGTTTCCTACGCTTCTGAGCGAGTGGACAGTTTTGTGTGTCATCATGACAATCTCACTCGCCGATTTATACGCTTTTAAAACTTAGTAGATAGTAGCTTGTAACTCGCCGTGTGTCATCGAGGTTTAATGGAACGCTCGCTTTTAATGTCTATGGAAAACTTTAGAAAAGTGACATTTACAGCTGTGCTAGTGGCCAAAAGAAGAACTAAACAGCAAATTATTTTTTTAATCTATTTCAATTGGACAGAAAAAATTGCACCTTCTTAAATAGACATTTTGTTTCTAGGGGCATGTCTAAATGCGTGTACATAAAATAAAAATAATAATTTCAACACATTCCAAAGTATCACAAATATAATATTCAACTTGCCAACTTTAGCACAGTGGTTCACTTAAAAAGAAATAACAATATTAATTTAAAACTCGCCAAAAAACAAATTCTATTGCCATTAATGTATAAATTATTGATTATTAACAATCTAAGAATAGCATTGTTTTATAAGCTCATAAATAAACATGCCTAGACGATCATACATAATTTGCAAATATAATATTTTAATATATTAATGTAGGAGTGCGTTTAGTAAACTCAGCCCAGGAGCTGAAGTTAGTTGGTGGCTATCACATTATTTACTAATTATTACAATAGTTATTATACCTATAAACTAACAACAGCAAGAACCTCAACTTACAACTTATTTGTAACAGATCCACATTAAATACATTTTCTAAACAGGTTCTGTATAACATGTGTTACATAAGGTTATATTCAATTTATATAATACAGTTGTAAGGCAAACAAAACCATTAAAACAACAAAAAAATTGGAGCAAACCAATCATTTTTTTTTATTAAGCTTTCTGAAGCAGCGACATGGATTAGACAACATTGTTTTTATTTTTTATTGAACATGCTTTATTTATGAGTGGACCCCAAATACGTTATATATAATATATAGATTCACCATTGTCTCAAAAACTCAAGATGGAATGTGGCAAGTAACAAACACACTTGTATTTTCAGTAAATTCTTAATTCAAAAGTTTTCATGTACGATAAAGATAGGACATACAAATAATATGTGTGTATGAACAACAAAGATATCGGACCGGTGGCTTTAACGTATTTCCGCCGAATACCACATTCTATATCACGGGTGTGACTGGGATGCCAAGATACGCTTACTCGCTTATATTAAGACGAATATGGAATTCTATAAGAGAAGACCTACTGTCATAGATTGTCCTTATTTGTTTGCTATCTCACTTTTCTAATAGTGCTAAAAATATTCCGGAAACAATTGGAATAATTGTATTTTTTAAAAAAATAAATTATTTGCAAATGTTTTTATGAAATGTGATTCCTTGGCTTTTAATAGGGTTTGCTGTGTAATGGTAACATTTTCTCATCACACATGAGGGCATTTTTATTGCCATTTACTTGCTAGTACGAAACGATCTTATGTGACGTGTGGCAGTTGAGTACTAAAACTACAAATTGAAGACAAATACAATTGCCTTGGTTTTGGTTTACCACTTTTAAGATTTCTAACACACATCTGTAGGTTATATATAACGTCATCGGTGGATCCAATTTCAATAGGTTGCCTCAAATTGAATGGTTCGTTCAGTTTATATTACCTATATTAATAGATTGCTCTTGATGCTTTCATGATCTTAATGTTAGACAGACATATTGAGCCTTTGTCTTTTGCATAATATAACAATGTTAGCGCTTCAGTGACAGAAAAAGAGATTAATTTTACATAATGTAGAAAAATATTTCAATAATATTATTAATGAGCAGGTTTAACGAGAAAGACGTAGGTATCTATGAGATTCTAATGTATTATTTTGAGAGTCATCCATTGAGATTTTGCTGTTACAACTAACAATATGGTAGATCACCTTAAAACAAGTCTTAAAACTAATTATTATCATTTTTTATCATGAATTTTATGTGACTTGCACAAGATCAAGCTGTTGAAATGATTCTGAATCAAGATGGCAGTTGGAACAGGCCTGCCAACAGTGCCAACTGCAAAAAGAGATTTTTTTAGGTGAAATGATTTTGACACAAGATGGCTGCCATCACCAGGCCTTTACTGCATTAGATGATTTTCAAAATCATCCCGAATGTTCTCCTTACGTTTTCATCATTAAAATAAACGTTTACGAGAATGTGCAACCTTCAGTACTATTGAAGAACATCAATTTAACATGTTAATAAGAAAAACTGCTTCTCATGCAAAATGTTATCTAGGTTCATGAATTTTATATATGAACAGAGAATATTGCAAACAGCGTTAATTTGAATGTGAGACTTCCAATTAAAAAATAATACTGAAAAAAGAAAGCACAGTAAGGCTGAATTTAGTCTCACGCTGACCGCACGCGCACCGTCGGCGCTGATGGTCGAGATATATGAACTTCTAGCAAGCATTTTTGAATGACGCGTAGCTATCAGCGCGCAATGTGGTCAGCGCTGATGGTTACGCGGCCGTACGCGTCGGCACTGACGATTGCACGAGCGGCTCCGCTTTCAGTGAGCGTTCTAGTGTCGAGCGGAGTGGACGTCGTCAGCGTGTACAGTCATGGCGAATCGCGAAGTGGATACAGGTCGAGTTATCGATGAGGTACGCCTGAGGATTTTGGTCTTCGTCTGTACAGTAAGGCGGTCAGTACGATACTGAAACGAGCCACGCTGAGCCTCAGCGCTGACGAACTACGCGCTGATCTATGAGCGCTGACGGTGAGCGTGAGACTAAATTCAGCCTTAGATCATGTAAAATAGTAAACAATACTTTAAATTTAAAAATTAATAGGTAACAAATACAATACTTCTAAAATCAATACTTTTAAATACCAAAATTATTATGTACAAAAAAAAATACAGTTTTTCAAGACTTCGTAAATTTAAAAAAACTTCACCCATTAGAAATGGTGATAATAACTGAAAATAAAAATGAAATAATGTCACAAATAATATTATAATTCATAGAAGATAAAAGTTAAAAAATGAACGATAGGCAAAATTGCTTTATATTTTATGTTATCATGTGAATTAAAAACTGGAGATAACTATCAAAAAAAGACCTTTACAATGAAAACAAATAGTGAGAGTGAGATAAGCCGGCAGTATGACCACATATCGTCAAAGTCACTGAAAAATATGTCAGTGTGACGATAATCTACTCACTTGTCAAATTGCACTCAATAATTTTTATTTATCAGGCCACTCTACTGAATTAGAATATTTATGCAATCTGTCGGATTATCTCATAAAATTGATTCACTTTCGTATGAATATATATAATATAATATGAGTACATTTTTCAATAAAAAATGGCAAATAAATTGAGGTTTTCAGTTTTTTTTTTCAAATATTAAATCCACATGTGTTTTCAAGTGGAGTAAGTCTAAAGAGAAGAAAACGCAAAAGTCAGCAAATCATTCCACGGTCAAGCAGCAAAGAATGTCAACCGTGTATAAAATGTGGGGCACGCTTTTGGCATGTTTCCCGTCTGCGCATTGATGTTGAAGAGATCAACGATACTTGTTCTTTTCCATTGAAATACTGGTAGAACAAACACAGTGTTGTTAAGATTAACTATAATACTTTGATTTTTAAATACTCGTGACATTTAAATAAATACTTTCACCAAGAAGAAGCCACATTTAAATAGTAACCCACGCACTGGTTTCTTAAATAATTATTATTCTGACTCCCTTATGAAAGAGGGTAAGCTGTATATAACATTATTATTACGTAATAATTGACATAGATATATAGTTGTAAAACTGCAACAACAAGCGCTGTTTTGAACAAAACTTGAGTTTTTGAAGTGATGCCAAAACGACTCATTTTGTGTTCGACATAATTAACTCAATGCACTTTAGACGAATTCATCCCAAAATAACGACTTTAGAGATTCTTACTATTTAATTGTTCAAAACCAGTTGAAAAATAATAATTAGTAATATAAGATTGCACACATTTCGTATATGAATTGCATAGTTCCTATATACCATAAATGCACTTGCGTAAAATGTGGATCAACAATTCTTTTTTCAATTAAAAGTTTTAAAAATAAAAACCTAGAAAGTTTTTTATATCTTGTGTTCAACATACGTAGTCCAACAACAAAGCACATTGAATAAAAAATTGTTTGTCAACATTCCACCCAAGTGGATTAAATGTGTACAGGAACTACACGACTCATATCTTAAGTGAAATTAATAGATTTTATAACATCACGTTTAATCCTGCATGTAAGGGTAGGTGTACTCGGTCAAAGGTACAAACGTCTCCTTGATGGCTTGAGGAGAGGTCCAGCGGAGGATGTATTGAGGGCTTCCAGCTTTATCGTTGGTCCCCGACATGCGACCTCCTCCAAATGGCTGTTGACCCACGACTGATCCAGTTGACTTGTCGTTGATGTAAAAGTTTCCGGCTGTCATTTTAAGTTCTTCCAAAGCGTGACGCATGAATTTCTCATCCTGCGCAAAAACTGCACCGGTCAGAGCAAACTGGGTCGATGATCCTACGAGCTGCAGAGCTTCTTCCACGTTCTTATCTTTGTAAACGTATATGGAAAGCACAGGGCCGAAGATTTCTTCCGTCATAAGCTTATCTTTGGGGTCCTTGCAGACCACTATGGTAGGGTCAATGAAGTAACCCTTACTGTCATCGTACTTTCCTCCGCCGATAATTTCAACATCGGGAGACTTGTTGGCGTAGTCGATGTAGGATTTTATGCGCGCAAACGCTTTGTCATCTATCACGGCCGACGTGAAACTGCTAAAGTCTGTCACGTCGCCCACTTTAAGTTTGCTACGGATCTCGAGCAAACCTTTCTTGATCTCGCCCCACAGAGACTCGGGGACGTACATCCTCGAGCAAGCGGAACACTTCTGTCCGCAAAACTCGAAAGACGAACGAATCGTTCCGTTGACGACGGACTGAACTTCGGCGGATGAATGGACAAAGTGGTAGTTCTTGCCTCCACACTCTCCGATGAGGCGAGGGAAGTTGACGTATTTGTTGATGTTCTTTCCCACAGCCGTCCACAGCCAGTTGAATGTAGGAACAGATCCGGTGAAGTTGATTCCCGCCAGATGCGGAGAGGCCGTGATGGCGTTGCCGAATACGGGCCCGTCGGCGGGGAGGAAGTTCACGACTCCCGGAGGAACACCGGCTTCCAACATGATCTTGAAGATGACCCAGTTGGACAGCAGAGCCGTGTCGGACGGTTTCCACAAGATGGCATTTCCCATCATGGCGGGAGTGTATGCCAAGTTACCCCCGATGGCCGTAAAGTTGAAAGGACTGATTGCCGCGATGAAACCGTCGATACCCCGATTCCTAAGAGAGTTCTTTGTGATGCTCTTGTTTTCTGAAATAGGCTGGTACTTGACATTCTCTTTGAGGTAGTAAGCATTGAGCCGGATGAAATCGATGAGCTCGGCGGCTGCGTCGATCTCCGCCTGGATGACGGTCTTGGCCTGGCCGAGCATGGTGGCAGCATTGAGGGTCTGCCGGTACGGTCCAGCCATCAGGTCGGCGGCTTTCTCCCAGATCTTGAGTCGGTCAGCCAGGGTGGTCTTGTCCCATTTCTTTTGGGTAGCGACTGCAGAATCGATGGCTTTCTGAATGGTCTTAGAATCTGCGTAATAGTACTTGGCTATTTTCTTTTTGTGATCGTGGGGCATGACTTGATAGCGTACGTCGGAAGTGCGGATTTCTTGCTCTCCGATCATTATAGGGACATCTTCTACCTTGGAGGCAGTTTCCTTGAGGGCGGCTTCTAGCTTGGTGCGTTCCGCGGAGCCTTTCCGGTATTCCAAGACGGGTTCGTTAACCACGGTGAACTCTGGAAGATTGAAGTCTGGAACCATGGAGCCAAGGTTGCGCTCCGCTACCTCCAGCAGTTGAACGCCCCCAGCCCTGAGGCTGGGCAGCCCTTGTTTGCACAGCGAGAACATTGCACAACACTCGAACCTTTACTAACTGACAACTCGCCGTGTGAGAGATTAGGTAAGTGCGCGAATGTTACGTAAATGTAAATATTTAGGAAAATTAATGGAACTTATATTCAATGAAAGATCGTTACTAGGATCGGCGGGCTGCCAAGAAACGAGAAGAGCAATCACTGCGAATTATATTGTCACTTCTGACGTAGGTACGACTCGTTGAAGTATAATCGACCGAAATGTCAAACTAATCAACGAGTGACACCGCACGGGAATGTTCTCTAGAACTTATTTCTATAAATTGCGGCAGCTGCTTGCGAATCACGGTTTAGTAAAAAAACAGATGGACAGTGGAAGTCAACAATCCGATTCAATCGGAAAGATAGCTGACCCAATTTGTGCAGTTTCTACCGCCCCTCCCATGACAAGTAGAAAGACGAAAATTGACAATAATAATAAGATAATCAACTACCTACCCACCTAGTCAAGAACAGCTGATTTGCGCAGACTCAAATACTATAGCTAACAATGTCAATAGCATAATAACGACAATTTATAATACTAGCGAAAACTAAAGTTAATCTTTATTTTTATTTTGTAAAAGTTCTATACATCTTCATAATTTTTGTATTTTTTTATTAAAATTCGTACTTAGTTCTCTTCCTTGTTATAAGTGGAACAGATCTTTTAACTGTTTAGCTTTCTGGCAGACTGTCTATAGTATTTTACGGCGCGAAAATTAACTCTGATCCAATTATTCAAATATGTAAAACTTATCAGATAATAGATTCGTGCCAGATGTGGGGCAATTTATAAAAAGAAAAATCGAGTGCAGTTTACACGCGGTAGAAGCGAAACTTTACCAAAACAATTTCAACCAATACTTGAAAAGTGAGGTCATAATCAAAGCGACCAATGAGCGCCGACCTAGCGTAATTTTCGTTTCATATCTCAATCAATAGGAGCCTTTAAAAGTGACAGCATAATCAAAGCGGCCAATGAGCGCAGTTGATGCGTCGCAGGTGCAGTAATCATCATTTCATCCGAAATCCAAATAACAGCAGGGCTACAGAAGTTTCACTTAAAAATCATAATAGTAAACTTTCAAATAGTTGTTCAGGCGTAAATTATTACATACTAGCAGACCCGGTCACCGTTGCTGTTGCTAACAAAACCTTTAGTTAAACGCCATCTGTTAAATCAAATTCACACCGCCCGTTTGTCAGCCCACTGCTCGCTGCCCGCTGCTGTTTTTGGTAGTTTAAAAGATCTAAGCCCACATACAGACGCGACTTCATTTATACTTCGTAAAGATTATCAATGTACATAATAATAACCCAATAACTACTCAAAACCAATGGGATTTAAAAATTTTGTCCCGGGGAGAGCAATATGACAAAGCTGTGGCTTTAATAAATTAATAATCTATGTAGGTATTTTTGAGTACTTATCTAAATGTAAATACCTAAATATTTATCATCAAGGTACTTATCATTAAGTTAGATTTACCTAATTCTTTTATTAACCAAAATGTTTCAAAACTTGATGCAAGTAGAAATTAGTACCTACCTACATCATTAAAGCGTCGATGACACACGGCTAGTTTACAAGCTACTATCTGGGAAATTCACTATCTGTTAGTTAACTCACCCAGTGTCATCGTGTCACTTGCTAACTAGCAGCAACTAGCAGATTGTTGACAATCTACGAAAAAAAGTTGAAAGGTCGTCAACTTTACTCGCCCACACGCTTGCTCTGCTTGCTCGTGATTGGTTTATTTACGTTTCCAACATGGCTTCCGATAAACAGCTGATTTCGACTGACAAACATCTGAAGAATTAGTTCACGCAGGCGTCGTTATTCTTGTTACTGGCGCTAAAAGCGACCTGTTTCCTACGCTTCTGAGCGAGTGGACAGTTTTGTGTGTCATCATGACAATCTCACTCGCCGATTTTCCCGCTTTTAAACTTAGGGAACGTACCCATACTACGTGACCAACTTTTTGCAATTTTTAACCCCCCCCCCCCCAGTGACCAAAATCCTAAGCAACCCGCCGCTCATTTGTATGGAGCGTGACATTTCGAAGACCCCCCCCTCCCCCCTAAACGTGTCACGTAGTATGGGTACGTTCCCTTAGTAGATAGTAGCTTGTAAACTAGCCATGTGTCATCGACGCTTAAGGCACAATAATGGATAGAACTTATCGAGAGGATGGTGAAATACCCCTTTGATTTGGTAAGGCAAGCTGCCATATGACAACTTTGTAGGACTAGTGCCTAATTTCGACTTAGTTTTGAAGAGCAAACTTCCTCTCTATTTATATATCAATTTAAACCAAATTTAGAAAATATCTCTTATATCTGGAATTTATTTTTTATTTTTATATGAATACTGCACAAGAGTCACCAACTGCTCCTGTCTGGAGCCAGTGAAACTATGACAATTGGTGTATGTTGTGAGGCTGAAGGTAACGGGGTTGGGGAAGGGAATGAGGAAGAGGAAGATGGGGAAGTACCTGGCTATTCAGATCTGGTCACCAAACACGGCAAAAGCCATTTCAAGCAACGTTTCAATTCTGAATGGTGGTCTTACACCAGGGCGATACTGAGAGTATCTTCCACTCCGGAACGTGCCGCAAATATACCATATATTATTTTAAATGAATTAATTGTGAAATACCACAAATTAATCAAATAAAATTTATTTGTGCATGCCGTTTTCGAATCCGCCATCTTTGGGTTTTGAGTCGAGAGTGTTAACTCGGGACCACATAAACTATTATTATTATAAACATATAATAATTTACTTGTACTTAATTATGTTTGTATATTTGTATTTTGTTATTTTTTTGAATTTGGCAGCCACCTCTGGTCTGGAGTCCCAAAATACCTGAACAAATCCTCGACTTTGTGCAGAAAAGTGCGGTCCGTTTGATAGATTCTCTTAACTTGTTCTGCCGGTACTTCAATGGAAGATGCTCCGAGGAACTAGCATCATTGATCCCTTTGGCACCGGTGCATAGTCAGGAAACACGCCAAACGCATGCCCAACATATGTACTCGGTTGCGGACAGGCAAAAAAATCAACAATTACTGTTAGAAATAAACTTGAAGTATCATACTTCAAGTTTATTTCTACAAGTTCAAGTATGTATAGGATGGTTTATGAAAGTGACAAAACAATAGAAAAATTAAATGTTTAATAAAGACAGTTTTCTGCACTGTGATGGAATCTCCACAATAACAAAAATACCGTCCGGGAGGGGGGGGGGGGGGGGGGGGGGCACGTGTCCCCGTGCCCCCTCCCCCTAAATCCGCCCTTGGAAAGTGTAAGGTTGGGAAGTCCTGGCTATTCAGATAGGGAATTGATCTTGAACTCTTAATTCATAGCCAAGGATCTTAATCACTAAGCCACGGAAGTCATTAAATTCATCTGTGCATTTCTTTTTATTTTCTGCTGTCATTGTCTGTGCTATATTCCCCATTTTATCTGGAACTCTTACAACCTACAGCCCCCTCTTAAAATCCACCTTGAAATGTCACCCAACCTTGTTGCAATATAGTTCCTCTGTTTGCACACTGCATAGATAAAACAAAGAGAGAGTTTATTGATTCCATATTCCATCAGTATCTAAAATAATTATAACTTTATTCATCTTTCTTGCCCATAGACAAAACAAAAAGGCAATGACTTTTAATTGTTTTCATTATAATAACAAGAAATAATGATAAGTATAATATTCCCACACTTATCAAGGTTAGACGTTTGGGGGTCAGCGAATGTCTATTTATCTCTTTTGCACAACTGATAAGATGAACAAAGTACTTACCTATAATATTTCAATTAATATCATATTCTTATCTTTGTTTCAAGCACCATTGTTCAAAACAGAAAGGCCACTTACAAGGCTTTCCATTTAATGCATCCGCTTTCAAGAATCATTACAGGTCAACATGCTTATCTACGCAAGTGGCTAAAAGAGGAACCGACAAATGAACAAGTTGTTTTAAACTTTAGGATATTATTTTAAAGACCTGAAATTTTGGAAATTTTACAGAAATTGAATTTATTTGTAAAAACAGAGGTGATGGTTGTAGGAAGGGACCAAACTCAGTGTAACACTCGCTAATGGGACTCAGCTGAAATAGGTGGACAGATTCAAATACCTAGGGGTCGAATTCTTCAGCGATGGACGACAACACGTAGAAATTTATCGAAGGATAAGTGCGGCAAGCGGTGTGTTGCGTCCTCTCTACAGCTCAGTGATAAGGAAAGCCGAGTTTAGCATCAAGACAAAGATGGCAGTGTTCAAAACGATATACCGCCCGACGCTTATGTACGGTCACCAGACAAGGATGCTAAACGAACGAACATGCTCTGGAGTCCAAGCTGCCGAAAAGAGGTACTTGTGAGAAACTCGACGATCCGAGATGATCTAAACGTTGAGCCACTGCTACTCTTCATAGAAAAATCGCAACTGAGGTGGCTTGGGTACGTACTAAGAATGTCTGATGACCGAATTCCTAGGAAAATGCTGAGTGCGATTCCAGAGGGTATACGTCCAGTGGGCCGCGCCAGACGCAGTCAGGCGAGACAACTCCAGAAACTGTGTGAGAGGATGGGACTGCCAAGGACGGAGGCTGACCAATCAGTGGAAGACAGGGACGTATGGAGAAGCCTTGTCGATGCAGTGGGTCCCCTGGTCCCCGATCTGAATACGACAAGGGGAAGAAGATGATGCTGATGAATTTATTTGTAAAAAAATATCAACATACAATATAAAATTTTAATACATCGGAAGCAATTGATAGATTTTTAAACTTCTATATTATTTATTATTATGACACAAAATTATTTTTTTCAGGCCGTGGAACATACTAACAAAAAAATTTATAAAATTCACAAACATTAAAATTCAGACAAAATAACAAATAATCAGCATTCTTCATTACAGTATTTAAAATATTTGAAAAGATTTTAATGTGTTTTAGTAGTGATTTTGATTTTAAAACCCATTTAGCAGCACATGTACGGGTAAGAGTAATCACACAGCGGTGTGAAGGTCTGTTTGATGGACTGTCCATTGGCAAACCGCAGTAGATAGTGCGGGCCACCAGACTTGTCATTTGTTCCCGAGTGTCTCGTTCCTCCAAAGGGCTGTTGGCCCACAACGGCTCCTGTACATTTGTCATTTACGTAGAAGTTTCCGGCACTCATCTTGAACATACTCATGGCTTGCGTAATAAATGCAGGGTCTTGCGCAAACACAGCCCCCGTCAGGGCGTAAGGAGCATCTTTAGCTATCATCTCTAAAACGTTGTCTATCTCATACTCATTGTAAACGTACATCGTCAGAACAGGACCGAATATTTCCTCCTTTATTATTTTGTTATTGTGATTATGACAGAGGATCAACGTCGGCTCGATATAGTACCCGATTGTTTCATCGTAACAGCCACCGGTAAGTATTTCAAGCTCATTGCAAGTCCTTGCGTATTCTATGTATGATGTGATCCTGTTGAAAGCGTTTTTGTCTATCACAGCTGATGTAAAAGCGTTGAATTGCGTCGGGTGGCATATCATCAAGGAGTCAATCAATGTGACCAGTTGACACCTCAGATCGTTGTACAAGCAATACGGTACGTAGATGATAGAGCACGCGGAGCATTTCTGTCCAGAGTATTCGAAAGCCGAGCGAACGGTGTTGTAGAGGACGGTGCAAACTTCCGCAGTGGGATGAACAAAGTGGAAGTTTTTTCCGCCGAGTTCACCAATCAATCGAGGATAGTTGCGATAGCTTTCGATGTTCGTAGCGACCTGCGTCAGTAGTCGATTATACACTTTGGTAGAACCCGTGAAGTTGATGCCGGCGAGGTTAGGAGATGCCGTGATGGTGTCTCCGAATTCAGGTCCGTCGGCAGGACAGAAGTTTAACACTCCAGGAGGAAGGCCGGCTTCTCGGAAGATCTCAAAAATCACCCAGCTGGACAGCATAGCAGTGTTGCACGGTTTCCACAGCACGGAGTTTCCCATCAATACTGGCGCGGAAGCCAGATTACCTCCGATGGCTGTAAAGTTAAACGGAGTGATGGCGGCCCAAAAACCTTCGCAGCCTCGGAATCTAAAAAAGTTCTTGGTTATCTCCGGTTCAGGTGAGAGGGGCTGGTATTTGAGAAGGTCAATCAAAAAAGCGCAGTTGAAATTAAGGAAGTCTATAAATTCACAGGCGGAATCAATCTCCGCCTGTATAACCGTCTTACCTTGCCCAATCATTGTGGCGGCATTGAGCTTTTGTCTATAAGGCCCGGCAGCCAATTCCGCCGCTTTTTCGAAAATCTTTATCCTGTCTTCCCATCGATACTTATCCCAAACCTTCTGCATCTGTGTACAGTTCCTGATCGCTCGCTTTATTGTCTCATTGTCGGCCAAGTAAAATCTGGCTACTTTAGTTTGATGATCGTAGGGAGAGTATTGATATTCAGCTCTCTCCATCTTGATCTCTTCGTCACCGATGACAATTGGAATATCGGTGATAGGACAAGACAGTCTACTGATGAAAGTTTCCAGATCGGTTCTTTCGCAAGAACAACTCAAGTATTGCAAAATAGGTTCATTGTGAATCTCCTTCTTGGATATATTTGGCGGAGTAAACGCTTCGCCACATCCCAAAGAACACGATTCATCTGCATAATATCTTTTGAACATTTTTGACAAGTTATCGGATAATGTCTTTCCGAGGTAAACATTGTTTCTGAAACGTTTTTGAAATTTAAAGAAGGATCCAACACTGAGCATGACTGCTGATCAACTGACACAGGGCGCACTTAAGTTATTAAAACAAATAAAAATATTATAATTTACATGGGCTTTAAAAAAATCGACATTTTTAATCTAGTATTTTTATGTGTCAAACAGTGAACTGTTAAAATTAGAAATCCCACATTTCAAAATTGGAATTAAAAATTCAACTAAAATTTTAATTTTCAAGTAGGTAGGAACATGCAATGAAAACAAATTGAATCTCACAAAGCCAGTGCCTATTTATCCCAGATTTTGTCTTAGAAATAACTTAGATTTATTCAAATAATTTAAAACCTTTATTCACTTTTTAACTCAAAGTCCAATAGACCGACGTGATCACCAACACAGAAATTCTCAGGCGGACTAGAGCAGATAGAGAACTGCTCACATAAGTAAAAGTCAAAATTTCATATATCTTAGTCACATACTTCGAGGGGAGAAATATCACTTGCTCCAATAAGGAACTCCAGTGAAAAATATATGGCTTTAAAAAAATATGTTCATAAAGATCAATGAATGATGATTCTGAATATATAAGTTTTATTTCACAATATTAAACGTAGAGTTCTTAAAAAAATATTAAAAAGTGCATTTTTAAACGTCTCGTTAAAACACACTGTAAAGTTGGTATTATTGAACGGTTAATGCTGACGTCACGCCTCACCAGTCATTGTATTGAAATGTAGGTATGACACAAGCCATCAGTAACAACATTTCATGTTAATCGTTATTTCATACTGTTTATAGAGATTTAGTTGTTGTGTTTATTGAAACAAAATTTAAGCCTAAATAATTCACTATCAAAAATAAAGGTATCTCTATTATTTAAAATATTGAAAAACTTTAAACCGTACGAAAAAATTGTATAATATGCTACATCGTAATGCTTCCTAGAGATGGGCAAAGCGGCTCAGTTGAATGAGCTGCTTCACTAGGTCTCGTTCAATGAAAAGATCCGGTTCAGTGAACCGGCTCAATTGAACGACTGAATTAAGCTACGGACACACTTGCTCATTAGAAGCCAAAGAGCATGCTACCTAGTAGCAATTGCTACCCGCTCACTCGTTCGCAAAGATCCGCGAACCGCGAGCAAGTGTGTCCGTAGCTTTGAAGATCGGTCTTACAGAACCGGATCTTACGGATCTGTATGAAGATCCGGGTCACTGGGCCGATTCGTTCGCGAACGACTCACTTCTACTGCAAACTTCAAAATCAAAATGGCCGCCATCGATCATCTGATCGGCGCTGTATCTTATTTGTGCAGTGTGCAGGTGATGCTTCGTTTGTGAAAATATTGATTTTAAAAGCTAAAAAAATAATAATTTCAAACAATTTCTACACCCCCCTCCCGTAATAATATTGAAAAATATAATAATATAATAAATAAATAATTCCACCTAAATAATGTTTTAACTTATCGAATAGTACCATACTTTCTTCCGTATAACTGTTATACAAAATAATTTCGTATTCTTCTACAACTTTATAATCAACTTACCTTTTCTACTCATCATTATGTACGTACGATTGTTATTTTTGGAGTCGGTGTCGGCGGGAGAGGAGCTGTCAAGTGAACACGCCGGGCCACGGGTACCTTGGTTGACACCGACTCCAAAAATAACAATCGTACCTACATATTGATGAGTAGAAAAGGTAAGTTGATTATAAAGTTGTAGAAGAATACGAAATTATTTTTCTACTTTTTAGTGCATTTTTTGAAGTCGTTTTTTTGATTTGTTAAATTTTTTGTTTATTTTTTGATATTTAGTGAATTTGAAGTACACTAACTAATTCGATTAAGATTCGGCCGAGTATCGTAAATTTCTTCTTCAGAATTGGAGAGTTTCGTTACTTTGTCATGGATCCCATAATCAGAACCTAACCAAACTATCCTTGAAGTACATCCTTTCCAATAAAAAAAGAATCATCGAAATCGGTTGGCGTGATATTGAGTTATTCGTCCATTTGTCGCGCACATACTTGATGCAAATTTAAGACTTATATGATTTTCTCATGGATGCCATTGTCAGAACTGGACCAAATTAAAATGGGACCACACGGGAAGCACCAGCTTTCAAATAAAAAAAGAATCATCAATATCGGATCACCCAGTCGAAAGTTCTGTGGTAACAAACATAAAAAAAAAAAAAATAAAAAATAAAAATAAAAAATACAGTCGAATTGAGAACCTCCTCCTTTTCGAAGTCGTTTAATGAACACCTGTTCAAAAACTTTTCAGGAGTGATGACATCACACGATTCACTACACGTAGGGTGTTTTTCGGGATCTTGAAAAATTAAAACTTTGAAAATTATTTAAACTATTAAAACAAATTCTAAAAATAAAAATAAAAATGCAGTTATTTAAGTTAGAAAGTCATTATTCATTAAAAAAAAAAATAAAAAAACATTGGACTGGAGTTCTCTATTATGTAATATTAAAAGGCAAGATAGAGGGTCGCCGAGGGTAGGAGACAAATGAATGCATCGCCCGAATAACGTTGCAAACAACAAAAAATCGTAAAGTGATTTTTTGGTGGAATAGTGTTCTTTATATGTACATCTATCTATCCTACTCTTTCACAGTATGAAAAAAAATCTATCTCCCTCTTTTAGTAGCATCCAAAGTGCGCTGGGGAGCCAGTCTCAGTGCAAAAACGTTGCGCGAGCCGACATGTCGTCTGTGCAGCAGGTAGTTTCGGTGTCCCCGCGTATGTTAAATAATATGAATAAAGGGAAAAAACGTAAAATTTCTTTTGAAAACTGGAAGGATAATAAGCAGAAGGCATTAAGAAATTTGGGCAAAGCGGTTAGCGGCAAATCGCCCCAACGCAGGTTAGTGGAATAACGTTACACTTATATTTATTTATTTTATTTTATATGATGCAATATATTTACATTATAAAAAACAATTCAATGATGTTGGCCTCACTGGGTGGTTTACCCGTGCTGAGGCCTCCATTTCATATACAAAATTTCTTATGTAAATAAGTTTTGTTTGGTTTTTTAATATAAAGTACTTTGTTTATTATTTACATTATCAAATATTAATATTTTTAAACAAAGTATCCACTTCATTATATTATATATTTTCAACACTGACATATTTAATATTCTCGAAGGTTGGAAAATTTTTGAACTCCAAAAAAAACAAAAAGGACGGTATCGACCCAATATTAATGTACCTCCTATTGCTGATCTGCCGATACTCTTCCAATTCTTATTACCTATATCAGCGGCAAAAAAGGCAGATTTAATGTCCATGTCTCAATACTTACCAGAAATCAACAGAAGCTTTTATGAAAACCTACCGGCTCAGTAAATGTATGCACTACAGTGGAAAAACGTTGCAAGTGGCAGCTTAAGCAACGTTATTCCACATTTTTTTTTGTTTTATGTCGATTATTTCCTTTATTTTAATGGTTTTTTAAAATATTTTTTCACATGTACCTACCCTTGTTTATGTCTAAGTAATATAAAACTGTAAAAAATGGGATGTTTTCTAATAAAAATCATTTAAAAAACGTTTTTTCTTGTTTCTGAAAAATCTTGTTTTTGTTGTTTGCAATGTTATTCGGGCGATACATTCAAATGTCTTGGCTGCAAAATGTATTCTGGGCCATGCAAGATAGAGATACATTTACCAAAGTGATAGCCAACTTTGGGGGGACCCCGACGCCACAAAGATTCCCCACCCCTGGTCAAGGTCTTGGCGGCGAATATGCCTGTCTACCTACTGCGTGGCGGGCCAGATCGAGAGAGAGAGGTTGAGGGAAATCTTTTGACCTCTCCGGCCGGACTCTCTTGATCTATCACCTTGCACAGTATTGGGAGGGATGGATTCATACGACCACCACTCCTGGATCCACTGACCTGTAGATTCCTACCCATCCCTCGTACCTTTTTCCTTCCCAGAACTTCCTCTCCTTCCCTTACTTAAAAAGACCCTCCACACAGTATCCCCTGACATGACACAGGCACTGAGAGAATTTTTTTTCGGTGCCTGCTGTGTGGAGCTGACTTATTTTTTAAATACTAGGATTTAATTTCATTATTACCATAAAATGTAAATGTTTAAAAATTTCCCAACATTTTTTACCAAAAATTCATTAACATTTTTTGGTCCAATTAATGTCAGGAATCACTGGACAAAGTGATACAACTACATCCCTTGGCACCCTGTAAATCATATGTTTGTAAAAACCTGTAGGGGTCATAGACGTATAAATATTAGTAAACCTGCCCTAAGTGATAAAAGCATATTATTTCCCTCTCCCCATACCGGTTCCTTGGAACCGGCTGGGATTAAGTATGGCTTCGCGTGAATCTAAAAAATGTTACATCACCATTCTTCTGCGAGCCAGCGTCGAGCGCTCATCGGTGCATTTTACGAAATAACACCACAAAAAACATGGTCTGTGTTTTGAAAACATGTAAATATATACTATCACTCGAATACATGGCGTGTGCTCGTCGATGTTTACGGGGTAAGTAAATTATGAAACATTTGTAAAAGTGTCCTAACTAAATACGGCAACAAAATATTGGAGTCTGAAAATAAGCGAATTTTACTTTGCCGAATTTAGACTTCGCAAATTTGTTCAATACGCGACGAGCAATTCGCGCTCCCATGTAAAAAGCTCTATTCATTCAAAAGCAGAGTTTACTTTTAAGAACTAAATGGTGATATTATAATGTGAGATGCCTATATACTGTCATATGTATTGAGTTATCGACGAATCACATATCTCCAAAGTCATCTTCCCGCTCTGCGCCCCGCTGTAGTTGTTGTCCTCTCCTTTATGTTCTGGTCTACTAATATTCATATGTCTATGGTAGGGGTGCATAATACAAATACATAAAATGTGGTTATATCGTAAAAAAAGGGGTAGATCATATTTTTAATTCATTTATTAATTATATCACTTTATAAATAGTACATTACTTATGAGTAAAGGGAGGCAGTACAATATCAGAAGTTCTACCAGGTAAAACTAAATAAAATCATATGCGCGGATCACCTTTTTGGCAAATGATTTGCCAAGGGTGGCAACACCAATCACCCCAGATTATACAAGCGTTTACAGCCGTTTAACCCTAGTGTAACAATATACGCACTTACAAGTCAAAATAAACTGACCTTTGCTTGGAATCTGTTCGCAAGTTCTTACTTACTTACACGCCAAACTTTAATAACGACATGATGTTGACACAGAAATAATCGCAACAGGCGAGTTTAAAGTCACCCACGCCTTTCTCTGTCGCACATAATGTTTTACAGATCTTTCTCTTTCGCTAACGGTTATTGTAAAGTCAGTAAAGTGACTGTACCTGCGGGAGAACGGATCAGCATTTAAATTTGGCGCGTACTGTACCTACCCAAGCAAAATGTTTTTTTTAAATGGTAACCCTGTCTAGATAATCTAAATTCAAAATGTTGATTTGAGTGTTGCCAAGAGCTAGAACTGTGATGGAAAATAATTTCAAAGGCAGTAAGTACCTTACCAATCATGCAAAAAATTGTTTTTTTAATCACATATTAATTTTAAAAGAACATTTTATGGGAAGGGTCGTCCTTTTTTGATTCTCAAAAAATAGCCAGATAATTCCTTTCTTTGAAAACTTTACTGATTCTTTAGTAATTGATACACAAAGGGTAAAAGGCAATTGAAATAATATTTTCGAATTACTATATCGGATAGAATTCTTAGATCAGCCCCACAATACAAAAAAATATTCCAGTTCAATGGACCTCTTTTTTTATCATTCTTAGGATGATCAATTGTTAGTCTCCTATGAGTCCCAATCGATAACAAAAGACATCATCATCAGAAGTGATTAAACTTTAAAAGCTATATACAAAGAAAACATTATCTTCAGACAATTCAGGGGGGGAATTATACTTTTGAATTTTCAGGCAATAATAAGTCAAACAATGATTTTTATATTTTACCTGCTCTTATGTAATATTTAAGAATCTAAAAAAAAGGGTGTATAACCCTCTTTGACAAAGCTTTTCGTTCACTATTTAAAACAAATCACATAAAAACTTTAATTTGTGATTCGATTCATTTAGAAAAAAAAAATTGTTTGGTTAGGTTTGTTTTAAGTTAATCGGAGAAAAAATAAAAGCTGAGGACATCTTAGGGCCAGTTGTTTCACAGAAATTCAAGTGCAACTTTTTCATAATCCATTGGTCATTTCATTCAATTCAGCACCATTTTGTTTTTTTACGCGATAGACAGTTGAAAGATTCCCGTTAACCTGTCATGTACCTAGCCGTATTTCGTATGAAACCTCGGAAATTACGGAAAGCATCACTTTGAAGTAATATTTTGTGGATTTATTTTGAGCAATCGTATATTTTATTTACCGAAACACATTCCTTGAACAATAAACTATCTATAAAAACAACATTACTTGCGTTAATGTGATAAATTGACAGGTTTTTCGATGTTTTTGTGAACTACCACGCTCGGACTTTGGCAGTTCAAATCGCGGCAAAATCTGATGCCCAGATGCCATAGATGATTAATTTAAAAATATTCTAATGTTGCTAGGTGAATGAAACCATTGACTACGTCAAGAATGATATTGGCGCAAGCGATTCTGACCTTGTCCTTCATACAGTTTCTTTATACATAAGGGTTAAAATCGCATTTAAAAAAAAAAAAACGAAAAAATGTTCCGCGCACATTGAATCTATGTGCATTTCAAAATTCTAATAAGCTGATAAGCTTAACTTTGTGATAGTTGTCTTCTGCTTATCGCAATTTATTGAAAAGCTGAAACGGATTAAGAATTGGCATTTAACCGTCAAAAAACAAAATTTCACTGAATTGCCATGTTATTTGTTTATTTGTGATGACAATTTGAATGAATTTCTGTGAAACAGAACGTGCTGTTCTTAACTGGGTTGTAAAAATTTCATGTTAATTACAAGTTTGAATTTTTGGAAAATAAAGAACAGTACAAGTCAATCAACATTTTGTTATTTTAAGAGCTGGCCGGCCGATAAGCGTGCGATGTAATTGTTACATAAAATACATAGGTAAATCAATGTACATATTGTGAAAGATGGCCCGCCGTGAGTCGTCGCTAATTTTCACTCATGACATCACAGCAATCATTTTACTTTGAAAGCTCATAACTTGTTATTTGTGAGTGATTTTGTAATCAATTTTTTTCTGATGAAAGATTTTTATAAATGCATATAATTTGACTGTAGAAGGCATCTTCGTTAAAAAATTAAGGCAAAAAAAATATTAACAGACGACAGTAAAATAAACGTAAATGTAATTTAATTAATTAAAGTTACGTAATATTAAAAAAATGACTTTACAAATAATAATCATAATTATTGCTAATTACATTTATTTATATGTTTTAATGAAAGGCAAATCTTCGCTTTTTTATTATATTGCGTTTTATTTTTGAAATGGCATTTTTAAAAACTATCATTTTTTGGAATGGATTCGAAAAATATGTGTAAAACACATTGATATAAAATAGATTATTTAACTAGGAGCTTTTCAAAAGTACATTTGATTAGTCAGATATCTCCAAAAATCGAAAATACAGTTGAGTATGCAGTTATATGTAAAAGTGTACCCTCTATCTGGTACAATACTCAGATTACTCATAAACACCACTGAATCAATTATAATGCAGAAAAGCTTGTAGTGAATTAAAAAAAAGTTTATATTTTCTGGGTCACTAGTAAGACATTTCAAAATGTCATACTAATGTACCGGACTGTTATGTCTCTCAGTTTTATTTAACAGCATATTTAATATGTTCAACACAGACACGTGTAAATAATATTTGATTTGTGGTGAGCATTTGAATATTGCTTTCCTCTTTATTCAAGACTTAGTATTTGGAGATATCTGACTAATCAACTGGACAATCGTTTTCACCAATCATAGGGGTCGTCCATTAATCACATGCAGTCTTACTCATCATCGCAAAATAAGATACAACCTCGGAGCAAGACCGGGTTAGGTGAAATTGTTACTCAACATGGTGGGTTAATCGCGTGCATGCGCGTGTTCTTCCCGCGTCGCTGTACGGGAGATGTAGTAGCTGTCAGAATTTAAACCACCCGATCACTAGGGTTAACTCAGTACCCCTTGCGTTGTAACTGACGAAATGGCGAACTTTTATGAGAATCTTGACGTTTTAAGCGGAACTTTGGGAAATATTGACCGTATTCGCGGCATTCATGCACCACGGCTACGGAAAAGGTTAAAAAAAAGGTACGATCCATTAGCGGCACTCACGGAAGGAGATTTTAGGTCTAAATATAGATTTACCAAAGTCAACGCTTTGTTGACTGATGTTGACATATGAATAAACGTGAAGTTGGCAACACGCCGCGAAATGCTAAATTGGCGGCGTTTTTCAGCTTTGGAGCAGTGTTGCTACCGTAAAAAAATCATAACAGCTGTCGAGAAACATTATGATGATGAGTAAAGATTTTTACCCTGAGCAGTGTAGGCTTACTCCACTGTGTAGCTACCGCGACGCTACAGAGCCGTGGTATGGTTTCATGATGAGTAAGGCTGATGATGTTTTTTATGTGTATTTCTTTTTGTACAAAGTATTTTGAAATTTTCAGAATATTATCACGAAAAATAAATACACGTGATATCTCATTATACCCCCCCCCCCCCCCCCCCTTGTTGATATTTCGTGATTTTTTCCGAACCCCCCCCCCCCTTTCGAGCCTCATGTGATTAATGGACGACCCCATAGTGTGATGATAGAGCTGTTACTGTAAAATGTAAAAGTTTAATGACCAAGAACTCTTCTAACATATTTCATATCAACGGTCTAACACAGAGCAGTGTTGCTATCAATATTTAAAAAAAAAAGGAAAACAATAAATGCATCAATAAGGAAAATAGTATTTTTCTAAGTTTAAGAACTTCTCACTTAAATATTATGTATTTCAAAGATAATATTACTAAAAGCATAGATAATGATGACATTACTACATAATGCAATATAAGAAACCTAATTATAAATAATTATTATCCTACGTATAATAAAATTAACACACTGATATTATTTACAAGTATTGATGTGATTTGCGAGGAATTTGGCTCCTTTGTTTTATCCTCAAATAAATTACGCATCTAAACACCATGAGCAAAACTTATAAAATACAACTTTAAAGCCTTTTTACTTACTAGCAGAATTATAAAAGCATAATTCAAGAAATATTATTTGGCAGACCGGACCCAAGGTACCACAATCTTACCACAAAACAGCAAGATATATAATATGAATCATTACCACGATAAATAAAAATAATTGTATTTTGCGCAATGCAATATGGGATGGTACAACAACTATTTTGATTAAATGCGTTTAATTTTATGTTTTAATCTCAGCACATAACAATACAAAACCTAAAGCTGTGATGAAACTGAACGCTTGTACGAAAGCACATAATTGTGGTGACAGACCTCAATATTGGTCTTCTTTCAGAAATGGATGTTAAGCCTCAATTATTGAGTGAGTTTACAAGCTACTATCCGGGAATTCACTATATTTAGTAAACTCGCTCAGTGTAATCGAATTACTAGCGAACTAGCAGATTGTAGACAATCTACGTAAAAAGGTGAAAGGTAGTCAACTTTATTCGCTACTCTCTCAATATTTGTGGGCCTATGTCATCTGGGATGCTGTGTGGAGGGTCTTTTTGAGGCGAGGAAGGAATGAACATTGGTCTTAAAGAGATCGTAGGATCAAATCATTCCACAGCCGAGCTGTTTGAAAACAAGAACGAGTCGAAGAAACGACCCGTTCTCATGTGACAAATGTCAACCGTGTACAAATGTTGGGCACACGTTTGGCGTATTTCCCGACTATGCACCGGTGCCGAAGGGATCAATGACGCTAGTTCCTCGGAGCATCTTCCATTGTAACACCGGTAGAACAAGGATAGCATTCCCACCCGACGCCTGTGCTTTAAAGATTGCAATCCGTCTGTTAAGATGGGAGAATCTATCAAACGGACAGCCCGCTTCTGCACAGAGTCGAGGGTATTTTTCAGGTATTTTATATGGCGGCCTACCAACAGCTGATTTCGCAATTGTCAGAATTAGTTCGCGCGGGAGCTGTTATTCTCGCTACTGGCTAGCGTGTGGTGCTACCTGCAAACTCAAATTGTCGTTATTTTAGCTGCTACTGTCGCTACTGAGCGAGTAGACAGTTTTGTGTGTCATCATGACAATCTCACTCGCCGATTCACCCGCTTTTAAACTTAACGGCTAGTGCTCGTAAACTCACTCAATGTAATCAAGGCTTAAGTGATAAAGTTCATTTAACAATGTAGAATCTTAATTAGATTAATTAATGATATTTAATGCTAAACCTTTACAGACATTCAAAGCTATTTTTCAAAAGTACACAAATTGAAAACCTTCATACATGTTAATATAATATACTAATTGGCACAAACTGCCATTATAATCAACCATTTCAAAAACAGTCTAATTTTGTGGAATTTATTGTATTATTAAAAAAGTTATAAAAACCTCGTAAAAATGCATACAAAATTTTCGATATGTTAGTAATAATTAAAATTTGGTTAGTTTTCTGAAATCGAAATCACGGCAGGTAAATTTTTGATTAATACAAAATCAGACTCTGTTCGACATAATATTATAATATATCGCTTAAACATTTAGAGAAAATATTGACAATGTTTACCAGTAAGAATACATTACACAAAACCATACTAGATACAATCATTTCACGATACAACCATTCGCAGTTTCAACCGTTTTCTACGTATTAAAACATAGAAAAATGTGACAGTTCGATAATGGCTATCGCAAAAAATACTGAAAGCATTTTGTTAAAATGTTGAAGGAATTGTAAAATAAACTGTTACGAAATCTAATATAAAACGTTAATATGATATCACGTCCGGCATTTTATCACATTTGTTAGTTTATGTTACAACCATTCTCGATACAATCGATTTTTTAGGGTAAGCATTAATAAAATTTTCAGTGAACAAGATTTTTCTAACATGGAATCTTTTAAGATTTTTTTTCGAGTCATGGAATAGATAGCGAAGGAATGTAATAAAAATTATTATTTTAGAATTGACGTTATCATGCGTTCACTCAAATTACGATTCAGTAGAAATCAGAGAGAGACATAACCGTAAAATTGCCACACAACTACTACAGATTTGACTATAATCTCAATGGGTGTCTCAAATATCGACATTATTTCAAAGAAACATATATCGTAACGAAAATATAACATTACTTGTACAGTGTGTACCTAATTAAAATGATAAATATTTTACAATCATGTCAAATTCAAGCTAGCGCTTCAAATAAAGAGAAATTTAAAATTATTTTTACAGTATAAAAATATTCAAGTCTTTTTTTAATTGAAATCAAAGTTTGTCATAATACTGGCGTATTCGTAATAGTTTTAAAAATTAGTCTTGGAATTCACACCAGTTAATAAATATTTGAATGTACGTATGGAAAGAATAAAATGCTTACGAACAGCCATACCTTCTGACAACTAGCATCTATACTTAAAAATTAAAACAGCTAGTTTGTAAAAAAATAATTACATATACTTATTACAGTAATTTTATCAAAGTGAAACTAAATACATTTTATAGAGTGTAACATCACAAGCTGACGTAGCACGATATCTGCGTATTCAACAGCTTACAAGATATTTACAAAAAAAAAACTCACGATAAAGTCATTATAATGCACTCCCCAGCAGAGATTATCGCGTACCTACGATGAAGCATTATTTGCGTATCCCGGCGATCAAGCGTTGCACTTATTTGTTATATTCTAGCGTATTACGAGGGTTATGTGGTATGTACAATTATGGCTATTCGACTTCAGAACAACAGGCAACTAACACAACTTTTACGACTGCATATAGAGGCCACTGTCGGTTTTGTGTCTTCACTTTTTTCAAAAGTTTCCAAGAAGATCACAACACCCTTAATCGGGATTAAAATGGGGTCGCTATCACCTTTCTGGGTACCACAACTTCCAAAAAGAGGCGAGTATGTATTCCTCTTCAGGATTTTGCGACTATAAAAAGATCAATCTTATATTTCATGACATAAGAGCTTCAGAGCTTACTGACTTAATAGGTTTCATGACGTCATGTTAACAACATTTTAAGTAATAATTTTCAGAGGCCACTATCACCTATTTGTGTCACTATCGTAAATCATGTTTTCATAACACCAAAAAGAGGCCAATATTATTTTATACAGTGTTTGCGACTTCATAAAAAGCGACCATCTCAAAAAATTTGAAATTTTAGGGTTTAACGCCTCTTCAACGTTCAAGTGTGAGTTGACTTCAGTTCCGAGCTGTCGACGCCATGTTGACTTCAAAACAGGAGGTCTCCGTCTCCTTTGTGGGTTTCGTGGCTCCAGGTGTGAGAGACATCCTCATCGCAGGGTTTAACATTGTCCAGAGAATTCATCTCTACAGATGAGTCTTCCAGACTGCTGGCAGCGTCTGTAAAATATGAGACCTTTCATTCATTACGATTGAGACACGGTGAACGTTACATTTGAGGGGATGTTATATTGCACACATCAAAGACTTACATAATAGAACCAACAGAATTATTTAATTGGGATGTGATTGCGGTTCAAAGTTTATTTATAAAACATATAGTTATAAATATAAATACATTTTACATTTAATAATGAATATAATATAAACGGGTGAAGTTCACATTTATAATAAAAAAAAGAAATGGTTACAGGTTAGGAAGCAAATAGATATTAATAGTTATAATGTATATTAGTATTAGTAAAAAGTGAGTAAAAATAATAAGTAAACAATAAAGAAAAAATAGTTTTGATTAACCCCTCCGCAACTTAAGCAGATATATGCGTTAAAAATACAACAGCAGTCAAGTACAATAAGGGTGTTTATACGTCAGCGCGTGTGTCTCCATAGAAATCGTTCTAACTCCGTTATTGTTTTAGTTACATCCCTAAAACAAAAAGTAAAAGGTCGATAGTAGATCAAGCTGTACATCACTATCAAGTTGTCCATAGAAATACATAACAAGATATGCTGTCAGTCGCGTAGTTGACACAAATATTTACGCGCCCAAATTTACCACCGGCGGCTCAACCGCGCTCGACATTGTTAATTTTTATATGAAATGATAAAAAAGTGAGGTGACAGAAGTGTTTATTATACATTTATACAATAGAATAAGTATTGTTGTTTACATAATCTGTGATTTTAGTACCGTTTTCACATGAAAACATCACGTGAGTCATTTTTACCTATTTTTAGTGTTTGCGTTTTAAATTTTAATATTTACAAATGTTAATATTTATTTGTAATATAATAATTCGAAAGCTTATTTTGTAACCTTTCGAAAACAGTTTTTACTATTCGGCTATGTTCAGAAATGTTTCATTTATAGAGCTTTAACTCGTTGAATGCCGCGAGTAAATGGGGTTGGTTGTAACCAATTAGCGTTCGCAAAAAGCGGCAGCCATGACACCCAATGTCCCGCGATTCTGACAGCGTCCTTGAGAAATTTCGTACATAGAAAGGTCAAAGTTCAAAACCAAAGAATTTTTCCCGCGCATGCGCAAGAACTGCGCACGCTCCCGCGCTCCGGTAAATCATTAATATAAATTATATGGAGTCACCAATCTAATTGCGGTTTTCTCTATGGTAAAGAGCGATAATAGAGCAAGCGATTCTGACCGTGTTCTTCATACACTTTCTTTATACATAAGGGTCAAAATCGCGTGTCAAAATCAGGACACGCCGGCGCACGAGCGGCAAATCACAGGTTAATTGTGAAGCGGTAATAACAAAAAGTTTTCATAAAATGTCATTTCGTTTGAGACATCTTAAGGGCATAAATGGCGATTTTTGGAAGGGTTAAGAACATTGTAAGGTTAATTTGATTTTTCAAGTTTCAAGGGTATAAATATATATATAAAAATATATAAATAAAAATATATATAAATTCTTTCTTCAACACAACTCAATTCACTGGTCTGTCGCCTGAGTCGAAAGGCATTATTCACATTGGTAACATCAGTTTTCACCATCAGCGCAAACAAACAATTTATATTTTGAAGCATAAATGGTAAAAAGAGGTTTTCTAAAATAATTAAATTTGCCACATCTGTGAAAGAGCAGTTTATGAATATGACGGTTCTCCAAGAATTAAAGACCTTTCCTCATTTTCGGCGACATTGATATTATTTCTCAATATATGGCAGCACTAGTGTGTAGCTCAGCCACTAAAAAACGAGCGGTGATCCGGCTTGGTAGCTGCTTCAGTGCAATCTTTGCGTCCATTTGTCGAATCTATCTAGAACTAGAATGGTCATTAATTCTTGGACAATCCTAGTAATTTCAAGTTTACCCTTAGTAACATGTTAATTATAATACATTGTCGTCAAAGTAAAACATTAGGAAACAACCCCATTGCTACGATCCCAAAGTGAATGTGTTTTGGTTAGTCTTGTTACGTGTACTATAGTAATAAAGGATTGATTTTCACCTCCGTTGGTTCCCTTGCTGGTGCCGTTGGTGTTCCCGTTGCGTGCCCCCTCTCCGCCGGGCTGGGACTGGGTGCGCGTGACTCCCAGCTGGAAGGAGTCTGCCTGCAGGGACACCTTGGAGGGGGTGTAGGTGGACAGGGAGCCCCCCACGCCTGAGGGAGAAGCGGGGGTGAGAACTAGCCACTTACTTCATTACACAAGGCAGGTACAAGGTATATAAAAGGAGAAAACAGAAAAAAAAGAAAAAAAGATGGGGAAAAATTAACCTAACCTAACATAAACTAACCTAACTTGATACAGGCTTAGTGACAGGAGGTTAATAATTGGACAGTAAAACAAGAAATTTGTAAATGTGAAGAAACAATAAAAATATGTACAACTAATTCTCAGAATCTCTCAGTAAATAAAAGGTATCGGTCGCAACTGGAACTTGAGCCCAAGTCCTTTAATCTTATCGGGATATGCACTCTACCAATTGAGCTATTGCCACTTCATTATAATCATTTTTTTTAAATTATGTATTAATTAAGCTTAATTATTGTTGATATCAACAAAAAATGTGGAAAACAAACATCAGAAAAAGATTCAGTGGCATAGAAATTGAACCCAGGACATACGCCTTGTCACGGCTTTGCTCTAACCACAGAGCTAATTCGACACCATGAACTTTGGTCATATTTAACTGTGGCATACTTTCGACTAAGAACTACCAACATTGTCCACATTTTTTAAATGATATCTTTATGTGTATGTGATTGGAAGATTCTAACCGAATTTAGTTGCAATCTAGATAGTGTCATGGATAAGTATATCCATATCTTTTTAATTCTTCAATTTTTCATTTGAGATTAACCCGACATTTGCCGTTCGTGCACCGGTGTATTTGAGATTTTACACGCGATTTTGACCCTTATGTATAAAGAAAGTGTATGAAGAACACGGTCAGAATCGCTTGCTCTATTATCGCCCTTTACCATAGAGAAAACCGCAATGCACCTGGTCACTCCAAATAATTTATATTAATAATTTACCGGAGCGCGGGAATGTGCGCAGTTCTTGCGCATGCGCGGGAAAAATTCCTTCATCTACGATTTTGACCCTTCTATGTACAAAATTTGTGAAGGACAGTGTCAAGAATCGCTGGACACAAAATGTCATTGGGTGTCATGGATGCCGCGTCATAATTGGTGGTGCTTTTTGCTGGCCTACACTGGCAAACAACAGGTTAAATGATTAAATATTACAATTTGAGATTTTACTTGATAACTATAAAAATGTTGAGATACATCCCTAGACTTGTAATAAAGTCAATAGAAGTCGCCATATTAAAAATAAAAATCTTCATAATAATTTTCTCATAAACAAGCGTTAACTCTACCATCTTCACGAATTACGTATTGAAGAAATTCTGATAAGTCAATTGCAGGAAGTGAGCGATACTGATTCTATTGGCTCAACCATAAATTATTACAATTAACTTGTTTTGCGGCGTCATCAGCTGATAAGATTACACTTACTTACTATAATCTATTTGGTAGAAATGAATATAAGCCATAAAATATAACTAGGGGGAGAAACACAACACACCTGATGATACTGAATGATAATACGCACTAGCTACTCATTGTACGAGGGTCATCCGTAAAGTAGTACCCGTTTACGCCATGCGGAGCGCTGGCGAACAGAGAAGCCGCCGGACAAGTACTAACACGTTCAGATGTATTTCAGTTGTCTGTGACTTATTGACTGTGTTGTTTTTATAATGTTCAAGAAAATAGAGACCACCGCCATTTGTGAAGTCAGAGCTGTGATTAAGAGGGAATGCGGGCGGCGTTTTTTCCACACAAACATATTCCCCGTTTATCTCTCTGGATTTTGACCCTAGAGCAAATTTTTTTTTACATTATATAGATATCGACCACTAGCGGCGTGTCGGTACGTTTTGCTTTTTTTGATAATTTACTTCTTATAGAAGTTAGGACCTTCCAAAAATGAATAAAATTGCCTGGTTTAAACGCCGTCAAAAGACGGTTCAGTATACAAACTAAACAATGTATTTTTAAAAAAAGCAAAACGTACCGACATAGAATATTAGCTCCTAAAATAGTTAGTGAAAAAAAAAATTAAAATCAGTCCAGTTTTGGAGAAGAAAAATGGGGAATACAAAACATCGATTTTGACGATTTTATTTAGGTATTTACGGCCCGATATGCAGTTGTCCCTTTCGCTCAGTTCCCCTAAGGGGAGCACGGAGTGGAACAGAAGACATTCGTTACAATACCTATCGACGATATTTTTAAATGACCGGCATAGCTCTTAAATTTCTCAATGCAAGAAATGTAACGTTGCATACAGACAGCCAACTGAACGTTTTAGTACTTGTCCGGCGGCCACTCTATTCGCCAGCGCTCCGCATGGAGTAAACGGGTACTACTTTACGGATGACCCTCGTAATAATAAAATAAATTATAATAATATAAAGTTTGATATGATAATAATGAAGTTTAGATATTTGTTTATCTTTATGTTCTCTGTAAAATGGTTACATATCTATATATCACGGAGAAGATTGCAAATTTGAGATGCTTCTAAGTAAAAAAAGATACAGGGGTCATTTTATTATTTTGTGACGTCGTCGTCATCTCATTTGGAAGGGTTCTAAATGATTTTTTTTCAAAAAATCCCTCTTTTTCAATAATTTTTTGGGATCGGTTAACCATTGTAATAAACTAAAAATGGTTCCATGACAGTTGATCGGCTACAGTTGGCTCCCCGGCATACTTATATACAATATGTAGTCGGTTTAGGGAAAATATGATATACCCTACTTACGCAAAATATAACTAAGTATCCCTGAAAGCGTGTACAGAGGGAATGAACGGCCGAATAACAAAAGTATAAAACATAGTTTCATTCAAATGCATCAACGATAAAACTACTTGTCTATACACGGTGTCCGGAAACTCGTAGTACAAGCGGAAAACTGGTGAACCTTCATCACATAGAGAACCCAAATAAACATAAAGATTTTCAATTTAAGCGTTTTTAAATTTAAAATTAAGAAAAAAAAAATATTTAAAAAAAATTTCGGCTTTTTAGGGTTAAAATTTTAGAAAAGCGAAAATGCCATAATGACAGATGGAAGATGTTATTCTAAAATTATTTATAAGTTGCTAAATCTCTTTTCGTGCCCATAGTTCATTTATTTCCATCTTACTAATTTATTCTCTCACCTCTTCTAAGCATTAAAATATGGTTAATTAGCGTACCTATTTATTTTGTTATTTAGCAGTCCCGCATCTTGTTGCAATGTTTTCAAATCCAAAAACACATCACAAACATTGTCACCAATTGTTTACTTTATTACAATAATTATCATCAACGACATTGGAGGGTATCCATCGCTTTCCCGCCGTATAGGACAGATGGTTACTCCTTCAAGGCTCTCGCAATGACTCTAATTTTTTTGAAAGAATGAATCTACATTTAAGTTTGAACGAATCTAGACCTCCAGTGTCCCTGATTATTTCACACATTTATTATTATCACAAATACCTAGTTCACACACTTTCAAGAACATGTCGTATTATTTACAACAGGTACGTTGAACGAATCTAGACCTCTAGTGTAATATTCTGCGTTAAAATATTACGTAGTAATCCACAATAATTCACTAATTAATCGCACAATAATTCGCTTAATTTCATTCACAATTAATCACACAAAGGAAATAACATTCGAATCACAAAAACACCTTGTTTTAAAGTTTGTTCAACGCTTAATAATTAATAATGCTGATTACGATTCAAATAAAAATAACTATTAAAATTGATTATTTACGTTTCAAATAAAAATAAAACACAAGAAACACACATTTGATTTTGAACCTTAATTTGAATTCGCTTAATTTACGCTTAGTTTACGCTGTTCAATTTAGAAACCTAACACGTCAAACCGCGAATACAATCAATACAAACTAAAGGGCCCTGAACCCTGACCCCCTGACGGACTGCATGCAGAGAACATAGGTATGAGTAAACTAGCGCTGTTTCGTTTTTTAAAGGGCCGCAAGAAAGAGACGCATGCACGGACTCGTCACAGCACACAGTCCTTGAATTGTTGAAGGAATCTCGACGCAAAAGCCAAAATATCAAGTTATCCGGTCAGTACTAAAAAATAATCGCTGAACACGAATATTATTTAATTTCCAATTAATTAATATTAATGAGTTAAATTAGTTCATTATTGCGGACATCAAACAAAAAGAGGTATACCTACCAATTTTCGGAAAGCTATTTTACCTCTCCAAAAATAAACGTGACGCTGTGATGATTAATGTATTTATAAGAAGAAGCTGTAGCACATTTAACAGATTATGCCCAAATAATATCGACGTGTTTAACACGAACTTTGATAAATTCACAGCACGCATAAAAATAACACTCTATTGAACGCCACATATTTAACTAATAACTTAATAGTACATTGATTTCTGTATTTCTCTTTTTTTTTAATTTTTAGTTCACAACATTTTCTCTCCTACCTTTAGCAGTTCGAATTCAAATAAAATCACTTCCTGAAAGATATTATTGATATTATACGTCGTATAATTTGTCGTTATTTTATTGGTCAATGACGTAAATAATGAATTTATACAGACTGTTTATAACGCTAACAAATAAAATAAAATAAAGGCAATGTTCCGAGAGAGTACGGCTGGAGAGTACGACTGGGACTCCCTCAACCACTCTCTCACGATCTCCAGCCATGCAGCTGGTAGGCAGACAAATAAACAGCTGCTAAGTCACCAAACGTAGCTAACTACTTGGGGTGATCTACGACGGAAGCGTCTACTAATATCTACAGGAATTCAAAAACTGAAAAAATCAAACTAATATCTATGAGAACCAAAGTGCTTACGAATATCTATATTCGAGTGCTTCTAAATTATTTAGTCTGTTACCATGACTATTTCTATGTGAGTTAGGTTAGGTTAGTTTAGGTTGTGGTGCCGTGTATTTCGAAATAAATAAATATCTTTGTACCAAGACCTCCATGTTTGTTCAATAAATTATTGTCCTCGTAAACAGCAAAATACGTAATATTATGCAAAAACTTTATGTACTTTAAACAATTAAGCCTTTATGTAATTAGTAATTACGTAATTGAAGTAATTTATGCTTCTCCGTACAACCTCTTGCTCAGCTGCCCTCTGTAGATATTAGTCCAACCTACGCTCTGTAGATATTAGTCAACACTGGGACCGTCATAGATATTCGTCCGACCTTAGATCTGTAGATATTAGTCAACGCTCTGAAGTTCGTAGATATTAGTCCAACATATGAGCTGTAGATATTCGTCCGACATACAGGCTGTAGATATTAGTAACTGGAGTCACCTACGGCAGAGGTGTTGGTTATCCAATAAATGGTTCCCGTGGCGGCGGTATCCATACCCGCCTTCCAAATTGATACATTTTATTACATTATTAAAAAAATAATAAAAAACCTTGTTCAAATTGGTTCGAACACGACTGTATCCCATTGCAGCATTGGAATGTCAACAACGGCGACCATTTTTATTTTAGTTCCCGAGGGTGAAACGGATCCAAGTCCAAAATTTGAAGAAATTTTTTTTTGATGCAGACTTGAATTTTTGCAATAATTCTACTTTTAGCCGATTTATTGATTAATTTGTGTTTAGACCACGATTCTTGAAGTAAATTATCATGTTTATCAGTGGCAGAAAGATGGAAGTCCCATTATGAAGAAAAAATAGGATTTTCAAATTTGCAACAACAATCTTAGAAGCAGAAGGATGTACCATAGACTTTATTCCTTTTATACACCACATGTCGTAACAAAATAGTCTACTTCATTTAGAGGCAGTAGGACTCAAGTCCATGTTTTTGTTTTTTTTTTTTGCATGAGCTCCATACAGGAGGCCCTGATGAAAATAATTTCCCTCGGGGCCTATGTCATCTTTGGGGATGCTGTGTGGAGGGTTTTTTTTAAGGAAGGGAAGGAGAGGAGAGTTCTGGGAAGGAAGGGGGTTTAAGGGGTGGGTAGGAATCTAGGGTTCAGTGTGTCCTGGTCATCCGCCTCCAAGACCTAGACAAACCTAACCCCATGAACCCGGGCACCTCTGCTAAATCACCAAAGGTAGCGAACCACTTGGGGTGACCTATGGCAGAGGTGTTGGTTATCCAATAAAGGTTCCCGGGGCGGCGGTACCCATTCACGCCTCCCAAATTGAAAAGTTGACTCAAGTCAGCGTTTTTTTTAAACAATTATTTTTAAAGGCTTTACGTTTTAAAAATTTCGTTTCCCCTCTTTGCTCCTTTTTAAAACAAAACTAATTGATTTAATAATTACCTTTTTTGTTATCTATCAGCACGGATATCCGAAGAAGTTATGAGACCATAGTTATAGCAAAAATAGTTTTTGGTTCTCCTGAACATTTAGCCTTTTGGACTTGCATCCGTATGTTTCGGGTACAGAATTTGGTTCGTAAGTTCAAGGCCAAGCTTACTGTTGCTTATCTCTTCTTTTGTGTTGATCGAACCGAGCGCAGAAAGGGACAGCAAATTTCGCATTGTACTTTGTTTGACGGAAGCGCGAAAAGTATGAACAGCTGATTTTAACCGTGAAACGACTGTAAAACATGAAATAAAATTGTGGATAATTTCAAAATAATGCTTTAAATCCGGATTTCTTTGTTTGTTTTCTTTAAAATGGTTTTTACTAGTTATGTACTATGATCGTCAGTAATAATTTATAAGAATTTGACCAAAAAAAAAATCAACTTCTGACTCGATTTACTCGAAAACGAAAGCTCAAATCAAAAAAAATTATACCACAAAATCGACTCCAAATGTGATGAGGATTCCCCAGTTTCCCGCTTGTACTACGAGTTTTCGGACACCTTGTATAATGTTGATATCAACATATAAGTAAAAATAAAAACCGACACTATTAATAAATTCGTTTCATATCTATACCAAGATAATAAAGGTATTTTGAAGTCGACTTTAGGTATGAATTAATGCAAAAAAATATATTTTTTTAATATTATAATTTTGGGGGCCAACCGTCGTGGGATCAATTGTTGGGTCACCGCTAAAAATGATAAAAAATTACATAAAATCATCAGTTACATATTAACGTATTTATAAAAAACGTAATTCTGTTGAAAATTGAAAAGTCACCCCATTTTATGGTACCATAATAAATTGTGCATGGTCAAGAATAATTTCAACAATTTTCAAAAATAAACACAAAGTTCTCATCGATAACCTGAAGAGCGATTCTATATCTTTGTGGGATCGTTATGAGATAACGGACCGCATCTTTTGTCAGCTTTATGTGATTTTCTATGGCTGTTATTTGCTTTTTCTATGGGCCGATGTCAGGTTTCAGCTGTGAGCTGTCAGATATTTTAGTTTAGATCGTTTTAAACACAAACTCCTGCAAATATGCATGATTATTTATTGGATTAATGTACGTTTTAAGTTGTATACTGTGGTAACACGCACGATAAAGTATTACTTGAACTTTTAATGTCAGTAAACTAGACGACAGCTAAACATCAGTGTGAAATTCGAATATTCGACATCTCCACCCTTTGCTTTTTTATTTAATTACTTTACCGTGCATATTTCCACGGAGGCGTCTACTAATATCTACAGGAATTCCAAAAACTGAAAAAATCGAACTAATATCTATGAGAATCAAAGTGTTGACGAATTACTTCATACGCCGATGATACGGTACTAATAATTAGCGATAAAACTTGGGAAAAAGTAACATTTAAAGCCACCGAAGACATAAATATTTTAAAGAATTTCTTCGACGTAAATTTACTATCACTAAATGGTGATAAAACATTTGTAATTCCATTTGCAATACACAAAAATGATACCCCTAAAAACATTGACATCATCATCCATGATAATTCCAAAACACATAGTAAAAATTATTGTATCCAAAACTGCACAATATTAAAAACAACAAACACAATCAAATATTTAGGAGTCATTATCGATAAAAATTTGAAATGGAAGGAACAAATTTGTCAAGTTGTAAAAAAAATTAGAAAATTGATTTATATATTTTTAAGAATCAGAAATTTTTTATCTGTAAAAAACTTATATCTAATATATTACGCTTTGGTTCAATCAACTTTACAATATGCTATCATTAGCTGGGGATCCGCATACAAAACTAATCTTTCCCCAATTGAAGTTGTGCAGAGGCTAATAATTAAAATCATATTAAAAAAACCTTCTGACTACCCAACGGATCAATTATTTAAGGAATTTCAAGTACCATCTTTCAAAGATCTATACAATAGAAATGCATTGATTCAAATTATAAAAGAAAAAGAAAAATATCAATTTATAACTGAAAACCGTACTAGACATAAATATATTTTTTCATGCCCAAAATTAAACACTTCCTTTGCACAAAATTATTATACTTATCAAGGAAGACTTATTTTCAACCGATTACCGGATGAAATTAGAAAAATTAATGATAAAATCCAATTAATAAACACTGTAAAAAAATATTTTAAAGACAATCTCAAAAAAAAAAAAACAGTTTCCGACTAATCTAATCTACTTATAACTCAGTTTCCAAGTGATACTCCATTCTTCAAATAAGTTAAATTTTGTATTGTTTTTAGCAACTAATTACAATAATTCTGGACACATTATCCAAATAGTAAAATTGTTTTGATAGTAGATAAATACTTATAATTACATATCACCGAACTTACAACTTATTGTTTTTTACATTCACATTGTAATTTAAGAACTTAAATATAGCATTAAAAAATGTACACTACTCTTCCAGACACAAGCTAACGCTTCCATGGAAGAGTGGTATTAACATATTTGAATATGAACATGTAAGCAAATTAACACATCATCTAAATGTACATTATATTTTATATGCTATAATCAATAAAAAAAAAAAAAAAAAAAAAAAAAAAAAAAAAATATCTACAGCACTGGCAGAGGTTGGATTTGCAATTATGTAAAGCATATTGGAATAAGGTAATAATGCATATGCAGTTTAAAAAACTTAATTTATGTATGTATGTATGTAAAAATCCCTAATATCGGATTATTGGACACATTTAGCTGATTAGTCCAACCTACGCTCTGTAGATATTAGTTCAACCAACTGTAGATATTAGTCAACACTCTGAAGTTCATAGATATTAGATCAACATATGAGCTGTAGATATTCGTCCGACATACAGGCTGTAGATATTAGTATCTGGAGTCTATTTCCACAGTATATAACTTAAAACGTACATTAACCCGACATTTGCCGTTCGTGCACCGGTGTGTTTGAGATTTTACACGCGATTTGGACCCTTATGTATAAAGAAAGTGTATGAAGAACACGGTCAGAATCGCTTGCTCTATTATCGCCCTTTACCATAGAGAAAACCGCAATGCGCCTGGTCACTCCAAATAATTTATATTAATAATTTACCGGAGCGCGGGAATGTGCGCAGTTCTTGCGCATGCGCGGGAAAAATTTCTTCTTCTACGATTTTGACCCTTCTATGTACAAAATTTGTGAAGGACAGTGTCAAGAATCGCTGGACACGAAATGTCATTGGGTGTCATGGATGCCTCGTCGTAATTGGTGGTGCTTTTTGCTGGCCTACCCTGGCAAACAACAGGTAAAATGAATAATTCGTGGTTAAAACGATCTAAACTAAAATATGTGGCAGCTCACAGCTGAAACCTGATATCGGCCCAAAGAATAAGCAAATAACAGCCGTAGCAAATCACACAAATCTGACAGGAGGTCACGTCCGTTATTTCATAACGATCCCACAAAAGATATAGAATCACTCTTCTCAGTGTGTAAAAATTAACATGAGGATTTATATGTGAACTTTGTATAGATCTTTCGACAGATGATTGATTTAACTGGAAAAATTGTGATTATGATACTTATTTTCAATAGGATTAGAGTGAATCAATATTAATTAAATAATTAATGTTTTTACTGATAGCATTCAAACTATGGACTCGGAATCGAGTGGGTATTTAGCACTAGAAAAGGAAAGAGTGATGAAGATGTTATTTTTTCGCTTTTGATAGACTGAAAAAAAAAACACAATTTAAACATTTTAGGATATAGGGGCTAAAAAACTGAAGAGTCAGTTGTACGCATGTCTGTGCGTCCGAAGTTAAATCAAAACTAAGGGGACTTTCTGGGAAATGGTCACGGAAAACTATATATTTTTTTTAAATTAGCTCCGCACAGGAGGCCCCGAGTAAAATAATTCCCCTCAGAAGGAGATGAAATTCTGGGAAGAAAAAGGGTATTAGGGGTGGGTAGGAATCTGGGTGACAGTGTGTCTAGGAGTGACAGACGTATGAATCCATCTCACCCACTGCGGTGCAAGGCGATGTTCCAAGAGAGTATGGCTGGAGAATTCAAAGGGACTCCCCCAACCATTCTCTCCCGATCCGCCCTGCCACGCAACTGGTGGGCAGACACATTCGCCGCCAAGACTCGGACAAACCTCACCACATGAACCTGGGTACCCCTGCTAAGTCACCAAACGTAGATTACCACTTGGGGTGACTTATGGCAGAGGTGTTGGTTATCCAATAAATGGTACCCATACCCGCCTCCCAAATTGAAGTCCCTCTTGATTTTATTAAAAAATAATCACACATCCCGTAGAAAAGTGACGTAAGCCAAAAAAGTTAATTTTACAGGAGAGAGAAAACAAATGAACTGTGAACAAGCGGTACTGGCGAAAAGAGATACCAGCGACATCTTGCGGAGATGGAATAATCCAACTTAAGTACATGGGTTTTCACAAGGCATAGATAACCACAATCACTTTACTTTTCACAGATAAGATGTAAAATAGAAAATTTTGACTTACGACACTTTTCTATGGGATGTGCTATATATTTAAATCAAGTCTGATTTGAAGTAGAGGTGGGTAAGTTCTGCATTTTTCCGGAAGCCTCCGAGACTTGCTTCCTTTTAAAAGTACACGAGTTCTAGGAGCAGGTCCCGGGTCCGAGTTCTTAGGTGCGGACTGGGCACTGGGTATTGTTGCGGCGCACCGAAACGGGACGCACGGGTTCAAAGAACTCGGAACCAGGACCTACTCGTAGAACCCACACGAGAACTCAGAACCCCGGAGTCGGACAAGACCCGTACGAGAACAAGGACCCGTCACCCGTGCAATGTAGGTACATTCAATGTATCTACACTGCACGGTCTTTTATTGAGAATTTAAATAAGTAAATTAATAAGCTGTAATGCTTTACTATAAACTATTATTTTATAATGCACGTCACCCGTTGATTAACGATACCAGATAAGACGCTCTAATTAAAAACTATTCCGTGTCTAGCCGAAGCGGTCACGCACGTGTGTGTCGATCAACGAACAGCGATCGAATGAACGCCCAGCGCCCAGCAGTGTCATAGTTGGCCGGCCGCGGGTAGCGGGGAGTGTCGGGAACTCACCGAGACCCGCGACTCATGAGTGGAATGGTGAGTGACGCCGGACCGTGGATCGCGGAGCAAGCCGGCGGCCACGGGGTGAGTCAGGAATGTATGTTCGCGGCGTTCGCGCGAGTCCGGGAGTGGGCGGAATGAATGGATTGTGTCGCGATTCACGTAGCTTGGAACAAGACGCTTGGGTTTAAAGGAACCCGGGACTTGTATTCGAGTGCGGTTTTCGCGCTTCGGCGTTGAGTTGCTCGGACCGCCGGATTACCGCCGGATTTATTTGGATGCGGAGAGTACTGGGACTGGGCTGGGTTCTCTGGGAGTAGTCGATTTGAAAAAGGAGTGGGAGTAGGAACCGCTTCCCGCAAAGGAGCGGATCACATGAGCCCATTCCAGCTGAACTGACACATCGCTAATTTGAAGTTGTTACAATGGAGCCTGCTTAGCGGCATTGATATCCTGTGCACCATTTAGTTAGGAGAAGCTGTCTGTTGATGGGTTTACCTATGGGTGGTGCGGGGGCAGCTGACGCAGGACTTGTGAGGAGCAGTTCCTCGCCGAGAGATGCCTCGGAGGGGTATTCAAAGGTTCTGGTGAGGGACTCATCGAATTTGATCTTCAGATGCTGGAAATGAGAAAAGATCACGTTAATATACTGTACAACATGAAAAAAACGTTTATCATTTAAAAAAAAAAACATTGATAATAAACAGAAACAAGAGAAAAAGGACAAATTTTATTAGTATGAAACCAAGTCCACAAAAGTGTCGTTAATATCATTCAACGGCACTACTGAAATTGGCACAGATATAGATAATAGAAACAAAGGATATGCGTCATGAACCATTATTAGTATTGCACAGCTCGCACAACGCTTGTAACCTATATCTTCCACCCATACTACTGCAATTCGTTTTTAGGACAGCGGCGCACCACCTTTGTTTCTACCAACACATCAAAAGCATAACTTTCACAGCATAGCTGCTTTAGGCCAGGCAGATTGATCGTAGCTCGGTGACAGTCAGCTTGCTTCCATGCCACATCTCCGTTTTTTTTCTATTGTCTATATAAAAATCTGTTTTAATAATACATATACCACAATATTATGTAGTATTTTTTTTAGGTTAGCTTCACACAGGCGGCCCTGAGGAAAACATTCGCTCAGGGCCTACATCATCTTCAGGGATGCTGTGTGGAAGGTCTTTTTAGGGAAAGGAAGGCGGAATCTGGGTAGGAATATGGGGTCAGTATGTCCAATAGTGAATCCAACCCTCCCACTGCGGTGCAAGGCGAAGGGTCAAGAGAGTAGAGCTGGAGAGGTCGAGATTACTTTAGGTCTCGCTCAACCAGTCTCTTTTAATCAACAGGGCAAACACATTCGCCGCCAATACCAAGACAAATCTTACCCCATGAACCCGGGCACCCCTGCTAAAGAAAACAAAAATAGCAGACCGCTTGGGATGACTTATGGCAGGGGTGTTGGTTATCCAATAAATGGGGCGGCGGTACCCATACCCGCTACCCAAATTGTATAATGACTTCGCCACGAAGCCAAAATTAACAAAAAAAAAACAATTTTATTGATCTGTAAAAATATTACAAGTAGTAAAAAAAGTTGTCCCGGGAGCCACTTCCGACTCGCGAATGGCTAAGACTGAGATCCACGGGTTTGCACCTCGGAGCCCGAGCCCACAAAAGAACTCGAACGTGCAACCTGCTCCTGACTCGCGAATGGCTCGAACCGAGACGCTCGGGTTCCACCCTAGCCAGACCTCGCAGCCGGAGCCCGCAAAAGAACTCGAATGTGCGATCTACTCCCGACTCGCGCGTGGCCTAGACCGAGACACACGGGTTTGACGAGTGCCAGTGGCTTGGACCGCGCCACGCTGATTCGCAAGTGACTCGGTCATTCAGTCCGCAGAGTTCCGGGTACAAGTACTGGACCGGGTTCTTTGGGAGTAGTGGATTTGAAAAGGGAGTAGGAGTAGGAGCCGCTTCGCGCTTAGAACCCGAGTTTAAGAGCCCACCAGCTGAACCTACACATAGCTAGTCCCCGACCCGAATATGACAAGGGGAAGAAGATGATGTTTAAAGATAGGTACCTTAATAATAAGGGTTGAAATATCGTGAGTCAGACACAAGTCTTAGGAAATATAGGAAGGGTTGACAAGTCACCCCCCCTTTCTCCCTCGGAGGAAAATAGCAAGGAGTTAAGTTACAACTTGGCAATATGGCACAAGATGAAAAAACTATATAAAATGTACTTAAATAATTTTGAGACCCAGGTCAAATACACGGTATGATCAAGTGAATTAAATATTTCAGTCGGAAAATTTCCATAAAATTTTTACTAATAAGTAGGTTCATTAAAAACAAAAATTAAAAAAATGCATCAATTTTTCAATGTTATCGACTTATTTATATGTTCATGTCCGGTCAATCCTGTCAAGATGGTAGCCTTGTGTGATAGTACCATTTTATTTCGCCAGAGTGCATGGGCGTCACGAGCTGTCAAATCGGAGTAATCAACATTATGAGAATCTACTGTTCACAGAACAACTGGAATTAATTTTTGTACTAATTTAATTGTCTTTTTACTTATGATTACATTTTTAGTTCGTAGTGTAAGTATTCTATAGTTAGGGAACGTACCCATACTACGTGACGTGTTGGGGGGGTGGGGTCTTCAAAATACTACGCTTGGTACAAATGAGCGGCGGGGGGCCATAGGTTTTTGGTCACCGGGGGGGGGGGGGGGGGGGTTAAAAATTGCAAAAATTTGGTCACGTAGTATGGGTACGTTCCCTTATGTAAAAGCCCCATGAGCGTATACGCAGTGTCCGGTAATTTGTGCAACAAGCGGGAAACTCATGATTTATTTTTAAGTTTTCCACGTGATGTACTTGTACTACGAGTTTCTGGACGCCATGTATATAAAATTAAAATAAATGTCAATAGAATGTTGTAATTCGGTTTCGAATTCAAGAATGCGTCAAAGAATGACGCTATTTCCATTAGCAGGTCGCATGAGAATGTGCCCCTCCTAGTATAAGTAGAAAAGTACTACGATTTTGTAAATTTGAGTAACTCTACCAATATGGAAACATTGACGGTAATACGTAGTTGTGAATAATAGTATAGCCCCGGTTACTTTTTCCTGGTGACTAGCTATCACTGGATGACAGTGGATCCGAGGAACGGACTATTTTTGGAACCAGTTCCTATTGGATTTATAAAATGGTCACCAACACTAACTGTAACTGCTAGTCATCTATAATTCAGGTGTCGTAAGCCTCACTAGCCTCCTCTTGCTTCTTCTGCAATGATCACATAAAAAAAATCATCCTCAATTTCATCCACAATATACAGTTATACAGTCGTAGGATTGACCTGTGAAATTTTTACGCCAATTAGATCCCTAAGCAGGATACAGTAGAGGCTATTTTACCCTGAAGAAAGTCACTATTTATGCGCCGTCACGGACCCTTCAAAACAACAATGGCGTAATCATGATTACAAGTCAGCGATGCACAACATTTTTAGCGAGTGTAGTTTCTTTCCCCTTAGGCTGGGCGCATACACTCGTTTTCCTTATTCGATTTCCTAATGCGGAATTTCGATTTGGAATTCCGTGAGACTAGCGCAAACGTTGGTTTTTCTTCATTCGGAATCGGAATGTATACACGTCAGTACAGATAGTGACAGCGTGGTGAACGCACGACGATGATTCTATGTGTAACAAATACAAAGAATACGTCCGATGCGCGCGGTGCGGGTGCGATACTGAATAGAAATTTCCGAACGTGTTTCCAAACAAAATGTATGCAAGCGCTGCGTTCCGCAAGACGTCATTAGGTTTTTTCCAGTAGGTTTCTCCGAACGCGCCGTCTTGCATTCGAAACGTACGTACGGAATTTGTTCCGTTCGGAAAAAAAGCGAACCTGTGCGTCAGTTAATGTATTTTCTACTGATTCCATGCATTCGGATGTCCGAATACGGAAAACGAATTCGGAAATCGAATACGGAAAACGTGTGTATGCGCCCAGCCTAAAGGCTAATTTGTTCCGTTTTCGGAACAACTCATATAGGTAGGTACTCGTAGAAATCGTTGTCTATCTTACTAGAATGGTTAGAAATATGATCTAAGCGGCGTTAGAAAGAGAGAACAACAGGCTTTATATTCAAATCTAAAAATTAACCGCAAAATAAATAAAATGTACGCCTTTACGAATCCATAGTTTCCGACCGCAATTTGAAAATAAAAAATGAAACTTTAGGAATTTTTTATTAATTATTTTCACATGAAACGGCAAAAACTGAAGTTGGGCCGGGTCATATTTAAAACATTTTTATGTTTGCATAAAAAAAAAATTGATTTAAAAAAATTATGATTTAAATAGTTGTGCCCGATCTTCTGAAAATGAAATAAAACACGCTTTTATGTGTATGACGTATGGGGGCGTACCTGAATTTTTTTAGACCTAAGATAAAAATGATAAATATGCTTCCGAATTTTGTTTAGCCAAGTAGGCCGCACTAGACCCGCGGGCCGCCGTTTTGCATCCCTGTTGTAGGCGAACACATTAGGGGCGAAATGTGATATGAAAGATTGGCATTTGCAGCCGCAAAGTGACACCGTAATATTGATCAGAGGTACTAGGTAGAGGTGGAACCTACTTACACACCATAGTTACATACTTAACAACTTTATAGGAATTTTAATTGAATTTTGAAGGTAGCAAAATCTGGAACGGTGAGCTCATAAAAAATTTGAACCGATTTTTACGTCAACGCACCTTTTTGAAATGTGTTGAAAATATTATGAAAAATATTGAAAGTAATGAAATTTAAATAATACATGCTAAGATTGAAGCTGTCTGTTTGATCAGAAAGCAAAATCGTGAACTAAATCTAAATTTAACGTTTAAGTTAAAGTAACAAGGAAGTTAAATAGGACCACATGTACTTTTGCTAAAATAATAGTTATTTATTTCTTCTAACACAGCAAACTTATTTTGTGGCACCATTTTGATTTAAATTAATAAATTACTTTGTTTTTACCACTTTTATTGTTTACAAAACCGACATGTTTCGTCAGCAAAGCTGACTTCTTCAGGGTTTTGACAGAACTCTAGTTATTTATTAGTGTGGCCAGCCTAATATGCAGAATGTTCGTCGAAATTATGTGAAAATATGTACCTCATTATTTTTCGAAGCGGTCACACCGAAAATTAAATTTGAATACAACAACTGTTAAAATTTCCCGCCGTATTTTGTTTCGCATCGTTGTAGGTTCTGACAGCTATGTTCCTATAAAATATTTGTTTTTTTTTTTTTTTTTAACATGAGCTCCACACAGGAGGCCCTGAGGAAAAGAATTTCCCTCAGGGCCTATTTCATCTTTAGGGATGCTGTGTAAGAGGGTTTTTTAAGGAAAGGAAGGAGAGAAGAGTTCTGGGAAGAAAAAGGGTTTAAGGGGTGGGTAGGAATCCAGGGCTTAGTGTGTCCTGGTCATCCGCCTCCAAGACCTAGACAAACCTAGTTCAATGAGCCCAGGCACCCCTGCTAAATCACCAAACGTAGCGAACCCCGCTTGGGGTGACCTATGGCAGAGGTGTTGGTTATCCAATAAAGGTACCCATTCCCGCCTTCCAAATATTTGTGCGAATATTTAAAAAAACATCATGTGTGCAGTTCAAAGGCGGAGAAGTGAAACCTTCGGAAAACTAAAACTAAACTAGACAAGAGTGGGGAAGCTACGAAGCACCGCACAAAGAGAAGACCGATAGGCTACGAAGCACCTCACAAAGAGGAGACCGATTATTCTATCTTATTCTCCAGCAGGCTAAAATCCCATAGATGTAGGTACATACGTGTTTGACTCTTTTTAAATTGATTGAAAACGGATTGTATTTCAGTGAAATTTTACTTTAGTAATTTCTTTAACTCTTACTTTTACTACTAGCAAGAGTTGAAACAGACGACCCTAAAAAGATTAAATGTTTAATAAGCCGCCACACTTTGAAGCACAGATTATGGAAATAACACTTTATTTCAACAATTACTACAAGAAACAATTTACGTATAAACAAAATACGTTATTAGGTTCTTAGTTTAGATAAACTAAGTAATTCTCGAGTATTTAGATTGATTCAAAACTTAGCAAATGTCAAATCCATACAAAAAATGGCGGCAAAGGGGATGTTTTGTATGGAAAATTTTTAACTTCGATTGAATAAAAACTTAATTTTAATGCATTTTTTAACATCTATCCAAACATTAGGTAGTAGTTGTTTCTTGATGGAATTAAGTTGAAACGTGATGTAATTTCCAAAATTTGTGGCTAATAAGTGTGGCGGCTTGTGGAACATTTACCCTGAAAAGGTATGTCGAACGCAGGGTCAAATTGCGCATGTTACTGCCAATGACAAAAGGCACATTCAAAGACTACACTTAATAATAACAATCAGACCTCGTTTAATTAAAGACGATGATTCATTTGATGCACGTGCAATTATTTTGTATCCAATTCGTGGTTACTTTAGCCTACTTTCAACACGTTAGAACACTCCTGTGAGGTGAAAAGCCATTAAAAAGGCAAGAGATGCACAGTTTTGATGAATTATTTGGGAGTTTCTTGTTTATATTATTACTAGCAGACCCGACGGCCGGCGTAGTGCAGTAAGTAGTAAGGCGCTTGAATCGAATCGAATCGCGGCGTGGCAAATAAATTTTATTTGATTAATTTGTGTATTTTACAATTTATTCATTTAAAATAATATATAGTATAGCTGGTACCCGGCATGCGTTGCTATGCCATTTAATACAGAAATTGTTTCTCTCTGCGTGTCCTTTCCCATTCGTCCCGTTCACCTTCCGCCTCCCCTTCCTCTCCCGCGTCTTCTTCCCCTCTCATGTTCCCATTCAGCATCCTCCACCTTCCCTATACCCACTCCACTCCCCTCTTCTCCCGTCCCGCGAACTCCCCTCTCGAGTTCCCCTCCCCCTCCTGGATTTCCCTCCCCCCTCCAGCATTCCATACATTCATTCCCGGTACATTCAGTTTTCAAACCGCTACATTCAGTTTTCAAATTTTTATACAAATTTCGTAATGCCAGAGCTCACCAGTAGTTTTATAGAAACCTTTTCCTGACAATAACGAACACAAAAATAAAAGAATTATCCAATTTGGTGCAGTCGTTCGGAAGTTATGCGCGTACATACATTTCGGCGATTCATTTTTATTTATATAGAAGATAGAAGATAGATAGATAGATAGATGTAGATATTTGCGGCACGTTCCAGAGTGGAAGATACTCTCAGTATCGCCCTGGTGTAAGACCACCATTCAGAATTGAAACGTTGCCTGAAGTGGCTTTCGCCGTGTTTGGTGACCAGATCTGAATAGCCAGGTACTTCCCACCTTCCTCTTCCCTACCTCCTTCCCTCCCCACTACTTACCCCAATTGGGGATGTCATAGTCTCACTGGCTCCAGACGGGAGCAATTGGGGCTCTTGTGCGGTATTCATGTAAAAAAAAAAGACCCGGCCACACGTTGCTGTGGCTAACGAAACACAACGCCATTACCCAACCTTTATAAAATCCACACCACCCGCTTGCCAGCTGCCCGCTGCCTGAATTGAATATTTGAATTTCTCGGCTTTTCTCTACTATAATAAGCATGTACTATACATATAAACCTTCCTCTTGAATCACTCTATCTATTGGCGAAAAGCGCATGAAAATCCGTTGCGTAGTTTAAAAGATCTATGCGCACATACATTTTGAGCGACTTCATTTTATACTATGTAATGATGATGGTTAAACCGAAACCTTCAGAAAATGAAGAGACATGCATGAACGGCATCAAATAAGTTTTTATTAGTTTTAATCGACTAATGTCCCAAGCAGCAAGCACCAGTCGCACACAGTAAGCCTCGTCCAGACAGTCCACCCAAACAAATACAGAATTAAGGGGATATTCTAGTAAAGAAATATATTTTTTTATATTTCCAAAGTTTAGATATTTAAGAGTATGTCCTCAAAGGATTTTCCAAAATTCCAATTATTTACCGAGTTACAGCGATTTTGGTGACGTGGTAGCTAAACTGGTCCGACCGGAACAAAAGACGGTAGACGTTGCCCGAACCTTGCCGTTAAAAGATAAGGCAGGTGTCGAGGGATAAAGTGCACAAACTTCGGGAGGTGGTTCTATGTGATAAAACAAGTAAAAAAGATATATAACTTTTTTCGAAATGCTAACGTTTTGAGGTAGTTTTTGAGTAAAAAAGTCAATCGTTTGTATGGAAAAAAATAATATTATTCTATGGAAAAATATTTTTGTATGAAAAAAAACATTGGAATTTCGAAAAAAGGTATTTATCTTTTTTACTTCTACCCTCATGTAGAATAACTTCCCGAAGTTTATGCACTTTACCCCAGAACATCCTGTATAACTTTCTCTTGATACTTGTTGGCACTTGCCTGGAGCCCATTCGTTGCACGCTTCTGATAGCCAGGACGAACCTATTAGCGTACTCCAGATTCTAAGAGTAGAGCAAAGCATGCGCTAGAAAGACGAACAAGCATCAAGCAATATGGACAATAATATAGGTGTCACACACAGCTATAAAGGATAGAAGATCATCGCACGCACAATATCGCTCGCCATACAACCCCATACAAACCTGCCACACCCAAGCAGACGATGCGCTCTAAGCTCAACGTTATACGCCGTAACCACTGCTCATGCGATATGCGAAAAGTTATGCGACCCCCTCTCCACCGTGATCAGGAGAGGGGATCATTTTAATTACTGCTTAAAAGTGCGGATGACAGCTGTCAAGTTGACAGATCCAGTACAAAGAAATGAAATTTCGCGGCAGCTCCCTAATTCAACTGACCCACCTTAGGAAGAAATCTTTCAGAGTGTACCTAGTGTACTCAGAAGCACCTCAGAAAGGTCATTAAAGCGTCGATGACACAGGGCGAGTTTACAAGCTACTATCTGGGAAATTCACTATCTGTTAGTAAACTCGCCCAGTGTCATTGTGTTACTTGCTAACTAGCAGCGACTGGCAGATTGTTGACAATCTACGAAAAAGAGTTGAAAGGTCGTCAACTTTACTCACCTACACGCTTGCTCCGCTTGCTCGTGATTGGTTTATTTATGTTTCCAACATGGCTTCCGATAAACAGCTGATTTCGACTGTCAAACATCTGAAGAATTAGTTCACGCAGGCGTCGTTATTCTTGTTACTGGCGCTAGCAGCAACCTCAGTTGCCTACGCTTCTGAGCGAGTGGACAGTTTTGTGTGTCATCATGACAATCTCACTCGCCGATTTCTAAACTCGCCCTGTGTCATCGACGCTTAAGAGTGGCGATAAAAAATGGTTAAATAGGTTAAGTTAGGTTAGGGTTACCGGCTATTTAAAAATTATTTTTTCATAGCGTTTATTGACCTTTCTGAGGTGGTTCTGAGTTGGTTTTATTCTGAGTTGTGTTGTTATCAAAAATGATTTCTACACTTTATAATATCTTTTAGTTTTTATTAATTTGGTAGTAGGGAACGTGTGTTTTGCGGATGTACGAGTAGCTAATCGGACCTGATCCACGCGGATTAATAATAATACGGTCACAAAGTGGTTAGGAATTAGGTCGCCATTCTTCGGCGGACAATCATAATTGGCCTGGTTACTCTCGGTTAACTAACCACTACCTACCTACTGCTTAAATGGTGACTCACAATGGATTACTAAATAAAATCACTAAACTTTTGAGAAACGTACCAGATTTAATTTAATTATTTTATTTAATTTAATCAGTGACTCCTGACATCGTAAGGAGTAAAAAATTGTAAATGAAATTTTGATCTCCGGTGACATTTACGATGTTTTTATTTTCATTTTTTTTTTCTAAAACCAACAATTTCTTGTCGGTCACTCAGCAGAGTAACCGCTCAACCCCACATCCCGACCTTAATACCGTTTACACCATCCCTTCTTTCAGCCTGATTCCCGTATAGAGACCAAAGACAAAATTTTTCGCTTTACACCATCGCTATTTTCATATTTACGATTTCAATTGGCATCACTGCAAACAATGCATGTACAGTCTGTCAAATAAGATTAGAAAACATAGGAGGGCGCCACTGTAGTTCAAATGGCAATACTAAAATATAACACATTGTGGCAACGTAAAGCTGTGTAACCTGCATTTTTTGTAAAAATTCAAAAATACATGAAATTTGGAAAAATACTTTTTTATTGCAATTTCGATATTCACTGATCTCAAAATTAGAATTGCGTATAGGTATCCAAGGGCGGATTTAGGGGGGGGGGGGGGGGGCAAGAGGGCACGTGCCCCCCCAGACGGTATTTTTGTGTACTGTGGAGATTCCATCACAGTGCAGAAAACTGTCTTTATTAAACATTTAATTTTTCTATTGTTTTGTCACTTTCATAAACCTTCCTATACATACTTGAACTTGTAGTATGATACTTCAAGTTTATTTCTAGCAGTAATTGTTGATTTTTTGCCCGTCCGCCCCTTGTGCCCGCCCAGAAAAAAATCCTAACGGTAATTGTTGATTTTTTTGCGCGTACGCCCCTTGTGCCCCCCCCCCCCCGCCCAGAAAAAAAATCCTAACAGTAATTGTTGATTTTTTTGCCCGTCCGCCCCTTGTGCCCCCCCAGAAAAAAATCCAAACTGTAATTGTTGATTTTTTTTGCCCGTCCGCCCAGTGTGCCTCCCCCCTCCCAGAAACAAATTCTGGAACCGCCCTTGTAGATACCTATATTATACCTTTGCAATTTTGTGTTAATACAATGAAGAATAACGATATTATAGTAAAATAAAAAGCACGGTTAGAAATTGCTCACATTTATTTAATACTAGACTAGCTTAAGTACCCAGCGTTGCCCGGGCTTTCAAATCATGTCTCTAATTTTAGATCTAAATCAGATCATTCAGATCTAAAAGTAGTGTAACTGAACTCACCATTACTGTTTCTTCGGTTCTACCTACTGTAATTAAAATTTATGTTAGGGAACTACCCATATTACGTGACACGTTTAGAGGGGGGGGGGGGGTCTTCAAAATGTCACGCTCGGTACAAATGAGCGGCGGGTTGCTTAGGTTTTTGGTCACCGGGGGGGGGGGGGGGGGGGTTAAAAATTCCAAAAGTTGGTCACGTAGTAAGGATACGACGTTCCCTTACATTAAATTAAATCAAATCACGGTAATTATCGGTTCGGACTGGCCACGCTTATTACGAATAATTTTTAGAAAAAAACTTTAGATTCGCCTTAATTACTATAAAAGGAAACTTTTTTGCTTTGGGGCGGCGGAAAATAATGCATTTTAATTTTCAATTGCATAAAACCAAAATTCTCTTCGCGAACCGACACAGCGAAAATCCGCGGCCGTACATGTCACTGTTATGTTGGTATCCTTGATAAATTAACAAGAGCTAATACGATTGTAGCCGACTTCGTGAGATACCTACATGAAATACCGCGAATCACAAACCATGTTACACAAACCTAGCGTAGCCGCTAAACCACTTGAAAACAGGGATGTTTTTCTTGCCTTGACGCGAGTAGGCGTTATAAAGGGGCGCTTTCTTTTGTATCACAAACCATGTTACACAAACAAGCCCGCTAGACAAATTTCATAATTACGCGCCTTATCCCACGAAGTCGGCTACAGTCGTATTAGCTCTTGTTAATTTATCAAGGATACCAACATAATAGTGACAGGTACGGCCGCTGATTTTCGCTGTGTCGGTCGCGAAGTGAATTTTGGTTTTATGCAATTGAAAATTAAAATGTATTATTTTCCGCCGCCCCATAGCCAAAAAGTTTCCTTTTATAGTAATTAAGGCGAATCTAAAGTTTTTTTCAAAAAAATTTTCGTAATAAGCGTGGCCAGTCCGAACCGATATTTACCCAAATCACTTTGTAAAAAAACATTTAATCAAATTTATGTCATAAGTCATAATAGATACCTTAACAACAGTGCTTCTTCGATTTTATTTTTTTTCTTTAAGAACAAAAAAATGTTTTTAAAATGTCATTTAAGTACACTGATCTGTATTTTCAGTGACATTGCTCTTAAAAATGAATATTTGACAGTTAAATTAGTGCTACCATGTTGTTTGCAGTGATGCCAACTGAAATCGCAGATATCAAAATAGACATGAAATTCCTTCCACCTTTTTTCAATGTTCGGGTTTGTCATGGAACCGTTCAGGGTTCCAGGTTCTACATTCCAGGTTTCAGGTTCCAGATATCAGGTTTTGATGACCAGGAAGATGTGCGCTCGGCTGCGGTCCGGTCACGCTCGGAACACTTCTCATCTCTGGGCGACAGAGCGAAATGATGCCCAACCAACTCCGCAATGCGCATGCGTGGTAACCACACTCAATCGTGACGTCATGTGTCACGTGTACCCAACCATGATTATTTGTCAAATTATTTTAATATATATTTTTCGTAACCAGTAATTTATGTTTGAAAAAAACGTAAGGTGAGCCATTTTTAAAACTTTTTAGAAAAATAAACTCCTTCAAGGCCTATGTCATCTTAGGGGATGCTGTGTGAAGGGTTTTGAGGGAGGAAATGAAGGAGGTGAAATTAAGAGAAGGAAATAGGTATGAAGGGGGGTTAGGAATCTGGGGTTAGTATATCCAGGAATGACGGACATATGAATCCATCTCTCAAACTGCGGTACAAGGCGATGGGTCGAGAAATTCCGGCTGGAGAGGATAAAAGACCTCCCTTAACTAGTCTCTCTCGATCCTGTCCACCACACGGCAGGTGGGCAGACGCATCAGCCGCCAAGGTCTGGACAAACCTCACCCCATGAACCGAGCACCCCTGCTAAGTCACCAAGCGCACCGAACCACTTGGGGTGACCTATGGCAGAGGGTTATTTCGAATCATAAAATTTGAAAGCGTTTTTCAACACTTTTCTAAAACAGTTTTTAGTTTCAGACGCGTTCAGAAATACTCCATTTAATAGGATTTTATTGCAACGCCGAAATATTTTGACCTTACGATAAAATGTGCTCGAGGCATGGGCGGTTAAACCTCAAAGCTTTCAACAACATTATTTCATTTGGGGGTGGCATAATCTCACCGGCTCCGGAAAGTATGATAAAAATATATTTAAAAGTCGAATTCGCCAGTCAAAATAACACACATTCAGCAGAAAGCATGACGTATTATTTTGAAATATACACCAATGAAAGAATAGCACTTTCTTTTATTTATCATAAAAATAATAATATACATGAATACAATGAATCACGGTATATTATTATTTAGTCGCTTTGTGTACACAAGGTAGTGCGCACTGTAAATGAAACACAATCAACAATCATCTTTCTCGTCGCTGCCAAAATAAAATTGAGGTGAATGTCTTCTTAACCGTCTCCAAAATAATTGGAGCGAGTCAAAACACAGAGAAATGACGTTATTCTCTACAAAGAGACTCGGCGAAGGCGCTCTTGCAAGAGCATTGTTTTATATTAAACACTGTTTTCACAAATAACTAAATAACTATCACGTCGTCTCCTCGCAGCGGTAGGCAGAGAGGATCGCCAAACAACTCGGTCTTGGCACACACTCATTCAGATTTATACATCGTCTCATATTTATAAATTATAAATTATATTTGAAAATATTGTACACTTCTTCTTTAGTAAGAAGCCAGGTAGAGTATAATTCGCCCATTTGGTCCCCATTGTATAAAATACATTCCGACAATATAGAAAGGGTACAGCACAAATTTCTAAGGTTTATTAACTTTAAGCTGAATATTCCAATTCAAAATATTAACTATGTCCGTTTGATGAAACAACTCAACTTAATTACGCTGTCAGATAGGCGGATCATCTCTGACCTTGTACTATTAAGTAAAATCATTAATAATTGCATTGATAATCCTGAAATTCTGGCCAAAATAAAATTTTACGTACCGACCAGAAATACGAGGCAAGTGCTACCTTCTTCTGTGACAATTTTAAAACAAACTATGAGGTTCATACACATATAAATAGATTACATCATTTTGGCAATAAATTTGGCTATATTGTAGACATGTTTCCAGATTCTGTATTAGTTATAAAACGAAGTCTTTATAATTACTTTAATGAAATGTACGATTTTAATTTAAATTAATTTTATTTTTTACTATTAATTTAATCATTATAATTGTGTACTACGTACCTGCCTAACTATTATTATCAATCTTTGAAAAAGCCCACTAGGGCGGAAATAAATAAATAAATACGGTTCCATGCCAACTCAGAATGAAACCAACTCAGAAACACCTCAGAAAGGTCATTAAAAGCTAAGAAAAAATAATTTTAAAATAGCCGGTAACCCTAACCTAACTCATTTAACCATTTTTTTATCATCACTCTTAATAACCTTTCTGAGGTGGTTCTGGGTTGGTTTCATTCTGAATTGGCCGGTCACCGTCTCATACATACTCTTCTGACTCTTGACATGTCCCGACTCAAGAATCTGATTCTTTGATCGTGCCATGTTTTCCTCGGGCGTCGCCGACTTTTTCTATAATGCACATTTGCGTCATGTATTCTCTTCATACTCCTTTCTTCATTCATTCTCTCAACATGCCCAAACCATCTACATATTTAATTTATTTTTAGGAGGCCTTGAGGAAAATACAGCGCCCTTGAAGTGATTTTTCACAAAAATGGCGCTATATAAATCATCCAAATATTATTATTATTGAAATAATTTCCCCCAGGGCCTATGCTATCTTTGTGGATCCCTTACTATCATATAGTGAGAAATATGATGTAAACGTTGTTATAAAACAAATATTATACAAATCTAAAATTTAACCACAAAAAATTAGCATGTACACCTTTATATGCAAGTTTCCGACCGCATTTGAAAAGAATTTATTTATGAAACTTTATTGAATTTTTAATGAAACTGATTTATGAAACTTGGTGATTTTTTTATAAATTATTTTTAAATGAAATGACAAAAAGTGAGATGATGATAACGTTTTTAATACAGTTGTCTAATAAAATATGTGTTTTTTTTTCGTAATCGGTAATTTTAGATCGAAAAAATGTAACGTGAGCATTTTCTTTAACGTTTTTTATGTTTGCATGCAAAATTTTTATATTTAAAAAATTACATGTTTATTTCGAATTATAAAATTTGATAACTTATTTCACCACCTTTCTAAAACAGTTTTCGGATAAATTCAGAAATATTCCATTTATTTGGATTTTATTGCTGAACGAAAATATTTTCACCCTCTGAGAAAATACGCCCGAAGCCTGAGAGGTTAAATTAAATTAAGACACACAAATAGAAGAAGATATTAAACGTTGTGGAAAGAAAAATAATGGTTTATGAATTCCGGAAGACGGCTTTTTTTTGGCTTCGCGCAGTTTAAGTGTTGGTGACCATTTTATAAATCCGATAAGAACTGGTTCCAAAAATAGCCGGTTCCTCGGATCCACTGTGCTCCAGTGACAGGTAGTCACCGGGACAAAGTAACTGCGACAGTCAATGATGTCGTATGTAAAATGTATAGCCGCGTGATACTATTATTCACAACTAAGTATTACCGTCAATCTTTCCACATGCGAAGAGATACTAAAATTTGCAAATTTATAGTACCTACTTATACGCCAGGGGCACATCCTCATGCGACCTGCAAACGTAATCGGGGCCATCCTTTGAGGAACTCTTGAATTCGAAACCGAATTACAACGGTAGCATTGTTTGAAATTTCACGAACACAGATGTTTATATGGCGCGGCGCGTACGGCACGGCATCAGACATGCACTCGAAGCCGGGTTCTTATATTTCAACCGCGCAGACGCAAGGCTATTAATACTGTTTGATATTGAATTTTAAGGAAGCATATCTCGTATTTCACAGTCATCGATGGAGGACTTTCACCAAGTATGATATTTCTCGTAAATAATAACTCAAATAACAGCGTAACGCAGCAAAAAGTGGAGAAAACACAAAAAGTGTGGGTTTTAACAGTTTTAGATTGGTATAAATAATACCATATCCGACAGAATGAAGTGCATTTTGTTGCTTTAACGGAATTAAATTGCAGTTAAATAACAGTGTTGTGGAAAAACCATTATCGTTCATAGGAAGAAAGTTATTAGGTATGGATACATTTCATTCCAGCAGAGTTCGTTGTAATATTGTGAAAGCAAATTTTAAATAATTTTAAAATTTATTTATAACTAGCTTTTGCCCACTGCATCGCTCGCATAGTATTAGGGGGGTTCCCACTTCGCCTCTTCCACCTTACCTATCCCACTCCGCTCCCCCCCCCTCTCCACCCCCCTCCCGCCTCACCGCCCACCCTCCATACCCGTTACATTCATTTTTCAAACACACGCAGTTTGGCATTTATAATATTAATATAGATTAATATAATTTTAACTATCAAAGGGATCTCCGTAGTAACCTAAACAAATGACAGCGCACGTCAAATAAAATTACTTATAGTTACCAAGCAACGCTTTGCTGTTCGTCTGGACGATAAACGTAAAATAAATAATTTCATAACGCCAGAACTTACCAATATATATAGCTTATATTACTCGCAAATAATGTAGGTCTCTTATTAGTGAAAGAATTTTTAAAGTAGTAATTCAGTATTTTTTGCGTGAAAGAGTAACAAACATACATCCATACAAACTTTCGCCTTTATAATATTAAATAGAACTAGTGAGTTCCCGGCGTGCGTTGCAACGCCACTTAAATAAAGAAATTGTTTTTCCCTGCGTGTCCTTTCCCATGCGTCTCCGTTCACGCCCCCGTTCCCCTCCCTTCTTCCCTCTCTGCCACTAAACTATTTGAAATACACACATTTTTCATTCCAACTCGCGCGCCATATATTGTAAAATTTAATGCAAATTTCATAAGGCCAGAGCTCACCTTTATATAATAAAAACCTTAGCGGGCGTGCGCACAACAACTCACCAAGGTTTTATCGCAAATGGATGAATAGTATAGGAAATAATTTCACAACGCCAGAGCTCAGTATTATATATAGAAACCATCGCGGGCATGCGCACATCAAATCCCCATAGTTTCATCGCAATCGGATAAATGGTTTAGGAAAGCATAAGGGACAAACAAAGAAATATTAATTTTTATATAATAAAAATAAAATAAATATTTTGAACATCTGAATAAATATGGTCGAGGCCTTAGGGGTTAACGACCAAAATTAGGCCATAACACGCAAACGGTGATATTTGTGACACTGAGCATTACAAAATATAATAATTATGATTGACGTACGTATGACACGATTATTAGTTACTATTCAGTCAGCGGATATCCTGCTAGGAAAATGTGGCTGATATAACAAGTCGGTGTCCCCCCCCCCCACACACGTAGGTAGGTACATCAAATTACGTGTGAGCAGTATTGAAATTCACGACACTCGTAAGTTATACTAATGTTATCACAATATTGTTTGTATATGGCGTGGCGATGTGAAACATATGTGACAAAATTGTACCACCATTTTAGTATGAATTGCAACATTGTCCTGTGGTAATTAATATCAACAATAGATCCTTCTATGGGACTTCCTCATTCCTTCGCAGAAGCCAATGATTGCGAAAGAATATTAATTTATTTAATTAACTGAAGACACTGCGAGCGAAACTCTATCGAAAATCTGGAAAACAGAAAAAGATATTGGCACCACTGGGACTCGAAACCGGGACCTTTCGCTTTCCAGGCGAACGCACTGTCCACTGCGCCAAGGTGTCGATATCAAATTCGGTAATTTTTAACTGTATCATACTTCGACTAAGAACTACCCACATTATCTTCATTTTCTTAACGTATATTTTAATTGGCTTTTGTGGGATCGTTACCGAGATAACGGACGTGATCTCTTGTCAGATTTGTGTGATTTTTATGGCTGTTATTTGCTTTTTCTTAACAAACATGCAAAGCATTCTTCAAAACAATTACAACATGAAGATAAATAAAGACAAAACAAAGCTGCTGACTGTAGGCCGAACGCAACATCAGATGAGAGTAGAGATGTCAGGAGTTCCACTAAAGAACACCAAGGAGTTTGTCTACCTCGGGAGCAAAATAACATGGGACGGTCGATCTAAGAGCGAGGTCGACAGCCGTATACACCAGGCTAGGCTTGCATTCAATAAAAGGTCGAAAATAATAGAATCGAATAATATAGACCTGAAACTGAGAAAACTCATCAAGACCTATGTATGGAGTATCTTGATGTACGGCTGCGAAACATGGTGCCTATCCGAAAGAGATAAACGGAGACTAGAGGCTTTTGAGATGTGGTCCTATAGAAGACTACTAGGAATTTCCTGGAGAGACCACATCACAAATGAGGAGGTTCTTCAAAGAATCGAAGGAGGAAGGCACCTGCTCAGGACCTTGTCCGAAAGGCGCGCAAGATGGATCGGCCATGCAATAAGACAAGAAGGCCTCTTGCATGCCATAATGGAGGGTATGACCGAGGGGACAAATGCTAGGGGACGCCCACGCCGAGAGTACCTGGAGGACCTGCTGGTGGACGTGCGCTGCTTATCATATGCAGACTTCAAAAGAGCCGCACAAGACAGGGAAGAGTGGGAGAAACGAAAAGATGAAATTGCTGCAAACCAATCCCAGGATTGAAACCAGAGAGAGAGATTTGCTTTTTCTGTGTACGACGTACATTAAATGAATAAATCATCATTCATACTTGCAGGAATTTGAGTTTAAAACGATCTTCACTAAAATATGTGACAGTAAATATGTAAAAATCACACAAATCTGACGGGAGATCACGTCCGTTATCTCGATAACGATCCCACAAAAGATGTAGAATCGCTCGGCTGGTCACTAAAAGTGTCATTATCACCAGGCAGGCGCGTAGCTACCTAGGGGCTACGCGGGGCAGTGCCCCGGGGCCCTCAAGCTCAGGGGGCCCTCGAATCCTTACCAGAAATCTCGATCGAACTGAACTTTTGGAAATTTCTCCCATTTTCAAAATAAATATGACAGGTTGCAACCCCACTTTAATCATCACAACTCAGATGAGAGAAATTCAAAAGTTATGCCTAGGGAATTCCCCTAAATTCTTTCTGTAGGTTGGCAGTGTTGTCAATTTGACGGTTAGTAATATGTGACACTTGTAGCGTATCAGTGTGTTTCTCTTTCTTTTATTTTACTTTTAACGTCGTCAGTGAACAGTGAGTACCTACCTACCTACTCGAGCACAATCTAATATTGTATTGTTTAAATAAATTAGATAACTAAAATTATGGATAAAAAGAAGAAACCCAGTGGTGCATTTAAACGCAAACAACGCCAAGAAAGAGAAGATAGTAAACAAAAATTGCCCAAAATTGACAAGTTTTTTAGTCAGCCTTCTGCAAATACATCTGGCCAAAATATTTCTATTGATAGTGACTCAAATAATGTGGTAACTGCAGTGTTGGTTGAGAAACCTACTGAAGAAGATTCGACAATTATTGCAGTTGGAGATACCTCCGCCGCCGATCATGTGAACGTGGATGATGTTTGCATGACACACATAAGAGCGGAGGGTTTGGAGGAACCACAGACCTCTACATTTTTCGAAAATGTGTACGACAAATCTTCTTATGACTTGGGAAACTTCACGAACAAAATATTAAGTGATAACGAAAAACGTCAAATCCTTGATATGGGGCCTTTACAACCTTCAGGACCTTTTCCAACAGACATCAACCAGAACAATAGGTGTTTTTCAAAATCGTACTACGTTTCGTGTTCTAAATATGGGCCAGTTAATCGTTTTTGGTTGTGTTATTCCAAAATACTAGACGCTGCCTATTGTCAACCCTGCTGGTTATTTGCTTCACAAAGGAATAATGTTTGTAGGAATAATAATGTAATCAGTTTACATAGCAGTGGGGCCCCATTTTTTAATTTGCCCCAGGGCCCTTGGTTACCTAGCTACGCCACTGTCACCAGGGCGATACTGAAAGTATTTACGATTCTGATTGTGAAGTTGCCAAAATATTGGAAATGTAATAAAATATCATTTTGTGATCGATATCTCAATCTACTTTAGATATTTATCAAATATAAATTACAAATTACAAAATGGAAATCAATAGAAACATGTATTATTTACGAGTATGTGAGGGCTGCAGCTCAAATAATTAACTAGCTGACCGGACACGCGTTAATGTGGCTAACGAAACACAAAGCCCTCTACTGGATGGTTACCCAACCTTTATAACCACCGCCATCTGTTAATTTGTATACTAATCAAATCCATACCGCCCGCTTGCCAGTCCGCTCGTTCTACACATACAGACATTCTCATGTATTTATATCATATATTTCAACCAATTTACACAAAACCTTGACAAATTATATACCTAAACCTTCCTCATGAATCACTCTATCTACTGGTGAAAACCGCATGCCGTTCAGCAGTTTTTGAGTTTATCGCGAACAGACAGAGAGACGCGACGGAGGACTTTAATTTATAATATGTACTCGAAGAGTTAACCTTTGCGATTTATAGATTGTAGTTCTTGGATTCAAACTCAGATTTCATAAATCATATTTAAGAATTTAATTGCTAGTATAATTGAAAGAACCATTCCAACCAAAGTTCTCATAATGTCAAAGAGTTTGGTAAATTAGCGTGTTTTGTGATTCAGTTTTTACGGTCCGTGTGGTCCATTTGGAGTTCAACAATGCGTCATCTCCCAAATGAACTGTATCGTGAAACATTTAGAGTAAAACCGTTAACAGAGTCGCAGTTAAACTAATATTATGACAAGGTTGTGATGAACAGGTTGTTCCAATATGCTATACACGAGAAGAAAAACTGAGAGATAGACAAAAATTATAATGACAGCATGACAAATAAATCCACATTCTACACATGACAAAAACAAGCAAACTAAATACGTAATTCCGATTGTAGCAATAATAGTTAATCCATAATAGAAGTAGTGTTAATTCCAGGTAATAAAGGAATTAGTTTAATTATATAATGTCACACCTCATACAAACAAAATGGGAGGACGCAGCAACACTATCAAAGTGGTAACAATTATTTTTGATGATACTCAATATACGAGTATATTATAAAAAAAAATGTACAAAAATGTGCGTCTTGCAAAAAACTCAGAAAGGAGTCCCGGTACGATTAAGGGAGTTGTATGGTGTGGTAGCCCTCTATCCCCCATCCATGAAGAAGGATCCCGTTTTTATCCGAAGTGCGTGCTTTTGAAGATATAAGGGCTGGAAGTTTCGCTCTCTAGAAATTTCCAGAACATTCGAAAGTATTCGAGAGCATTTCAGAACATTCTGGAATGTTCGTGAATAGGGAATCGGGAGCATCATTGTGGAACATTCCAGAACAATCTCGAAAGTTGTGGAATGTTCTGGAACATTGTGGACCATTCGAGGCCTTTTGGTTCACGGCGAGTTCACCGAAAATCAATTCATCGAAAGCAAACTCATCGAAAACGAGTTAATCGAAAACGAGTTTATCGAAAACGAGTTCATCGAAAACCAATTCATCGAAAACCAATTCATCAAAAACCAATTCATCGAATGATCAATTCAGTGAATCGCCAATTCATCGAAAAAAAATATTTTGTAGATATTTAAGAGAAATGCCGAGCGGACCGGGAAGTTAAAAATGCATTGGTCAAGAAAAGTTGAAAATAAATGTGTATATAAAAAAATTGATAATAAAACTTTCGACAAGGAGACTAACCTAACCATTTTTCGATGAATTGGTTTTCGATGAACTCGGTTTCGATGAACTCGGTTTCGATGAACTCGTTTTCGATGAATTTGCTTTCGATGAACTCGTCGGTTACCGTTCAATCTTATATCAACTCTGTGAGCGAAGCCGGGTACCCCAGCTAGTAAATGAATAAAAACAACCGTGCACCCAACCATAAGACAGAACACATTCATTCATTTTTAGACAGCATCGCGTTCATTGGTCAAAATATTGTACATATATTTTCGTATCGGTGATCAATGAACCGGTGTATGCAATTTTTAGCCATAAGTTGTTTTTTTATTGTTTGTCTAGCTTGTAGTTTTCTTGATTTTAGAAAAGTATTATAAGTTTGTACAGCGCCCTTGAGGTGATTTTTCACAAAAACGGCGCTATATAAATCATCCAAATATTATTATTATTATAAACACGATAAAATAATAGGTTAGGTTAGGTAAGGTATGTTTTTTATTTCACTTTTCTTCAATATTTTGACGGTGTTCTGTTTGTCACTGTTCTGTTTTAACTTTTAACACTGTTTCGTTTTTCTGTCTTGTCATTTTTTTTTTTTACATGAGCTCCACACAGGAGGCCCTGAGGAAAATAATTTCCCTCAGGGCCTATGTCATCTTTGGGGATGCTGTGTGGAGGGTTTTTTTTAAGGAAAGGAAGGAGAGGAGAGTTCTGGGAAGGAAAGGGGTTTAAGGGGTGGGTAAGAATCTGGGGTTCAGTATGTCCTGGTCATCCACCTCCAAGACCTAGACAAACCTCACCCCATGAACCCGGGCACCCCTGCTAAATCACCAAACGTGGCGAACCACTTGGGGTGACCTATGGCAGAGGTGTTGGTTATCCAATAAAGGTACCCATTCCCGCCTCCCAAATTGAAAATTGGGAGAAAGTAATGCAAAATCAAGTGGTTTTGGTTGGAAAATTAGATCGCTTTCAAATATTTAAGATGCTCTAATTAAATACTGCGAGTAGAACACATATTTGCCTTCGAAGAAAAATATTTTTTTAATTATTTTTTATAAGCCCGTAACAAAATATTATATCAGGCCTATGAAAACTGATTAAAACTTCAAAAACTTCAACTTACGAACACCTTTTCGGTTGTGGTATTATTGCATAATGTGCAAAATTAAATTTCTTAGAAAATTACCGTAAAGCAACCAAATATTAGTGGCTGAGCTTCGCAAAATAAAATAAAACACACTTTTTGGCGATGTTTTTTCGTTAATAAATAAAAAAAAATTAAATAAAGGCGGTTGGTGTGAAACGTGAATTTACACCTTATCGCCTTCTACACAAGGCGTGTTAATATTAGCGGCCTGATCCCGAATTTTACACGACGTATCCTCTACAACTTCTTAATCATAGACAGTACTTTACTTTATTAGATGAAATTCGATATCTACCGCTAGCTCTATGTATAATCAGGTTACGTAATATAAAGTCTACCGTGGAATCGATTAAGCGCTTTAATAGCCCGTTCAGACGGTTCAATTTTAGTTAATCAACTCTCTGTTGAATGAGACTTGAAAACTTATTGACAAGTGTGAACACTCTTTCAACAATAAGTTCTTAGTTGAGCGACTAAAGTTGAAAGCCCGTCGTCTACTTTTGGTGCTCAAGTACGACTCATCGTTCGAGTTTCACACTGAATCGCCACGTCTGAACACTTGTTTCAACTAGCTTAAGTAGACATTAGACATATCTACTATCATGGCATCGTTTTCAATGAAAAGATATCTGAAATGGTCCGATGATAAGATGTTTAGATTTATCGATCTGCACCAAAGCGATCCCTGTCTTTGGGATCAAAAGCAAGATTTGTCTAAAAATATAAATACCCGCGATAACACAGTAAATAATATATTTACGAATTGGGTGTTGCGGGTTATAAACATAAAAAATAAGACATTCAGAACCAAGGATGAGAAGAAATTAGGATTAGTAATGGAAGCAAAAAAATAGTGGAGACTTACAAATCTGTACCCTAACCTAAAGGATAAACCACGTAAGTTCATAGCTATGTGTGGTTTATCCTTTAAGGTTTAGAAATGAATCTCCCGTCGCCTAATTTATCTATAATTTTGTTTTTACTTTGTTTTAAATGCTGCTCGCATCAGTATCCTGTTTTTGAAATTTATTTAGAATTTTAGAAAGATAAAAGTTTATCAAATTCTTCTTCCGAAATTTGTAATATTTTCTAATATTTTAATACCATTTATCTCAAAATATTATTAGACGCACCCAATTCAATCGATTTTTAACCCAAATACGATGGTTTTTGCGCCTTTTCAACGACACATTCTCAAGATCGTTCCGCAAAATGTCAGAAATTATAGAGACGCACGCACTAGTAATTTCAGTTGACGCTATCTTGATTAACAAATTGGGTTTGATTTAAGTTGAAACGAAAAATCTTGTTCAATTTTTGTCGTTCAATAAAAGTTGTTCACATAAAACTGAAACGTCAGAACGAGGCTTAACACAGCAGGCAGTGCTGTTGGTCGGCGTTAACGGTTGTCTGTTGGCGGGTTATTGTTAATGTGAATAATTCTCCGTTAGCCGGTCCGGCGGAACGGGTTCTAAACTAGTCCCAGCGAGAGCTCGTATGGACGTTATCGATGTTTATCCCCTTCCTTCTCATGCGTCTTGTTTAAGACGACAATATACCCTAAAATATATTCAGAATCTTAACGACATAAGTAAAGAAGCCGTGTTTACAAATTGCGACTCGCGACCCGTGTATTGGACGGAACTACTGTCGAATTTGCCGTATCAAAGAAAAGAAGAAGAAGAAAAATAATGTGGGAATCTTAACGACGTAAGTGAAGAAAGCGCGTAAGCAAATATACGCCGCGTCACGGCGTATTGGACGAACGTAGGTCGAATTCACCCTAGCAGGCCTGGAGATTGGAGATTGAACCTTTCCGCCAATTCTGAAGAACATGTTACAAATATGTAAAATGTGTCTCCATGTCGTCCCCCCGAAGTTATTAATTCATCGTCTAGAAAAATAAAATCTTACCGCTAACTTTATAGTTGAGAAACGGGTTAAAAAGTTTTAAAATCATTGTACGTAAAATATATTAAGGTAAGGTATAACAAACGTAAAATATATTATATGGTAAGATACTGTTTTAATTAATCTAAAATATAAATAACTCGCATCCCTTGTGCGGCAAGGAAATAAAAAAGTTATTATAGTTACGAATTTATGAAATTATTAAAATGTGAGTTTAGAGCAAACAAAATTTATTAGGGTTGTGTACCGCCTTAAAAACGAAAAAGACAAGATACTGGAACGACAAGTCACGAACGATCTCTCGTTCAGGAAAAAACCAAATGCCAAAATACTTCAAGGATGAAATTGTTTTCAATAGTATATACATAACTAATAACTACAAAACCAGAAATATGAACAGAGTTAGATTGCCACATATGAAAAAATCAAAATCACACAACTGCCTAATGTATAGAGATATAGGACTAAAGATGCATGATGAAATGCCTGAAGTCAGAAGAATGAACGTGTTTAAAAATAAATATTTTGCATACGGTAAAAAAAATTAATTTATAAAATGAAATGTTACGTTGTGCGTTAAGGTGGTCCAATTTTTTTTTTCATTTGGCCACTCCGTGAATTTGTTACATGTATTCATAATAATAACATAGTAAAATTTCAGCGAGATAGCTGAAGTTGAAAGGGGTGCTCAATCGAGTGTTGTTTTTGAATTTTTTTGTGTAAAATGCTTAATTCTTACTTTTTGTTACAGGACAGTTTCGTGTGTTAAACCATTGAATAAATATTAAAATAAACTACTGAGGAGTTTTATAGACAAATTTAAACAATTTTGATATTCATTTAGTAGACTGTGAAGTGAATCAGTGTAATAAAATGTGTTCATCTACTCACCCTATTGTGCGTATTAGTTTATAAAAGTGAACAATACTATATATATTCTCAGTAAACCACAATAATAATAATAAAACTTCTCTCAACACTGTCATTTTTATTATAACGTATTTACGCTAAGTTATCCAAAAGTATATTGATGCTTTCCAATGTCAAAAGCTATCTACCACACATAAATTTTAACAGTTAAAATTCTAGGTCAAACGAAATCCAAAATCTTTCCCAATTTTCGCAAAACAGATGATTCGCAATAATTTAAAGGCATTCCTTAGAGGTGACGACGATGCGATAGCAAATCGATGAAATTCACAGATAATATAGCCGACTCATCCACTGATTTCGGTTTATTTGCCAAACACTTCGGCTTAGCTTGTTCCGCTTATCGGGAATACCCCGGTAAATTACTAGTCCTCCCAAACAAATGGTAAGAACGCGAAAAAATACTCACTAAAATACGTAGATACACATATTATTTCCTACATAAAAAATACAGTATTTAGTCGTTTGGTTTCTATCTGCGCGTAAAAGGTTGAAAGTTTTATGATTTAAAAGAATAATATTTTAATTTTCAAACGTAAGGTACCTATACATTATACATACTTATAATAATTAGAATAAAATAACTTAGTTTAAATACCGCTTTATTGTACGAGTAGCGCCTGTATATTTAATGGTGACCCGACAATTCGTCCTGCGACAATTCATCCGGCGACAGTTCATCCTGCGACAGTTCATCCGGCCGACAGTTCATCCTGCCGACAGTTCATCCTGCCGACAGTTCATCCTGCCGACAATTCATCCGGCGACAATTCATCCTGCCTGATCATTTAGAAGATTTTTATTAAGTAAGTATGCAAAGAGGATATACGGCCGTACAACCAAAATCGATATACTTATATCTAAAGGCATCTTGAGTGGAAATCCGCTGTAAAAATATTTTTACTAAATAGGTTAGGTTAGGTTAGGTTGTACGGCCGTATATCCTCTTTGCATACTTACTTGAAGAAAAAATCTTCTAAATGATCAGGCAGGATGAATGTCGCCGGATGAATTGTCGGCGGGATGAACTGTCGGCAGGATGAACTGTCGGCAGGATGAACTGTCGGCCGGATGAAATGTCGCAGGATGAACTGTCGCCGGATGAATTGTCGCAGGATGAACTGTCATGGAACCATATTTAATATATAAAACGAACCGGTTTCGATTCAATCTGAGCCTTCACCAAGCATATAAAGTTATTAAATTCATTTAAATGTAATTAATTTAACATGTTTTTATATAATGCTGATAAAGGTTCAGGTTGAATGGAAACCGGTTGGTTTTACATGTTAAAGATATAAACTTGAATTATTATAATAACATTTAAGGTTTCGTATTCGTAACTAACTAATCGAAACGTATGAGCTGTAAATGTATATAAATACATTTATTTTACTAATTTCAGTGTCCTAACTTGTACTTTGTATTCGATAAATCTACATACGTATATATATATTTAAATCTATTTATTTGAGATGGATATCTGTGGCGGACGGCGTGCATTTGCTTTATATGAAAATCTACACTTTTATTTCGGGATTGATGACATTTTGCACACTTGAACTTCAAAATAAGAGGAAGGTCACTGTCTACACGAGATTTAGAAAAACCATCCCGTCGCCTTTTCACGCCCCTTAAAGCGTTTACACTTCTTGATGATATTTTGTACACTTGACGTTAAAAATAAGAGAAAAACGACCATCTACATCTGATATAAAAATACTGTCTAAAGCCTGGGCAACGCAGGGGACTTCATAGATTTGTTATTTTTTTATGTGAATACCGCACAAGAGTCCAAACTGCTCCCGTCTGGAGCCAGTGAGATTGCATTCCCAATTGGGGTATGTTGTTAGGCTTAAGGTAGCGGAGAGGGGAAAGAGGAATGTACCTGGCTCTTTAGATCTGGCCATTTTAGCCATTTCAAGCTACGTTTCAATTGCGAACGGTGATCTTACACCAGGACTATACAGAGAGTATCTTCCACTCTGGAACGTGCAGCAAATATACCACATATCATCGCGTGCACGTCTCGTAGAAAAGCGTCGTAAGTTAAAAAAGATAATTTTAAGGAGAGCAAAAATAAATAAATAAATGATGGATGAACAAGCGGTCCCACCGAAAAGAGATACTAGCGACATTTTGTGGAGATGGAGTAATCTAACTTAAATAAGGTTTTCGCGGGGCATATATAATCACAACCACTCTATTTTTCAGAAAAAAACACGTAAAATAGACAATTGTGACTTCACTTTTCCATGGGATGTGCGATATTATTTTCAAATGAACAAATTGTGAAATAGCACAAACAAATCAAATAAAATTTATTTGCGCATGCCGGGATGTGAATCCTCGGCTTTCGGGTTGGTAGTCGAGAGTCTTACCCCTCGACTGTGGAGGCCGTCAAAAACAATAAGCATATTAACATTTCAGACGCCCATGATGTGCATTGAAAGATATTTAACGAATATAAAATAGAACAAGGAAATCAAGGTGCATTTCCAATTCATGGCGATTTATATCTTAAATCAACATTTGAATCAGAAACATGTTTAACTGAACTTAATCGTTAGCGAATGTGAACTTAATAATGTGCGTTATGTCAATTTCGATGACAGGTTTCTATTTGAGGAATTTCGACATCAAACAGTAATATTATGATTAGGCACGATTCTTTGGAAAATATTGAATTTACCAATCAGGAGAAATTTCACTTCGACCTAACGGACGTTTATGTATCCGTTATTTAACCTCAAATGAATTGAATTTGCATTCTGAGAATATATTTATAAAGTCCTCAGGTTCGTGATATTAACAGAAACGGACGGATTTTACTACATTTATTTATAACACTCTTCAAAACCAATCTTCCTTAAAAAATAACCCACGCAGTCCACACATAATTATTTAACTAACAGTTAAATAAGTATTAATAATATAGATGGCAGCACTTACGTTTGTATATTATTTGTGAATCGAGTGTGCACGACAGACGCAAGGTTATTAATACTGTTTGATGATGATTATTAACGCCCTTCAAAGAGGTTTTTACAAAAGGGAAGTAAAAATTACACAGTTTTTTGTTCTTTCTTTATACAAGGTGTCCGGAAACTCGTAGTACACGCGGGAAACTGGAGAATCCACATCACATTTGGAGTCGATTTTGTGGTTTAACTTTTTTTGATTTGAGCTTTCGTTTTCGAGTAAATCGGGTCCGAAGTTGGAATTTTTTTGGTTAAATTTGAAAAAAAATTTCACTAGGGGGTTGATTTCAGCTGTGTAATGTCTTATTAAATGCAACGAAGGGTAAACCGGGCTCAAAATTTTTTTTAACCCTTTAGTTGCCGAAAAAATGGAAAAATAGAAAAAAAATAATATTAAAATCGAAATGCTTAGATCGAAAAAAATAAGTTTTTTGGGTTCTCTACGTGATGTAGATTCACCAGTTTCCCGCTTGTACTACGAGTTTCCGGACACGTTGTATACATAACTGTAATGCCCCAGTAAAAATTTCTTGTATTTATTTAGTGATAAAATTAATATGTCCAAAATTATTTCCCTCCATTAGAATTCTGAGCAATGGGGAATACATTTTTTTTATTCACAGAAAGATACATAAATTACAATAAATTTTATACAATAATTAATTACATAATATACTCTTTGATTTACACCCATAAATAAGCAGGGATTGTGTTTATGGGGGGTGTTATTATATTGGTTTAATTTTTTTTAACATTTTATTTCTAATAATTCCCAGAATTTCTACACTGAAATAATGACTTACAGTTCTAAATTATGACTACAGTATTTAAGTTAGTTAATATGAGTTAGTCCCAAAATTTCTACACTGAAATAACGACTTCTAGTTTTAAAGTACGACTTCTAGTATTACGTAGTGGAATCCGAAAGCTTATCAATGCAAGCAGTTCTGGACCACCAAATGCATTATTTAGAATTTTATAAAGAAATATCAAGACGGTGAAAATCCTTCTAGCTAACAATTTAAGCATAATTTGACCATTAAAAAGACGGTGAAAGTTGATCCCTGAACAGTCAGTACCCTGAAATTATATTTAAAGATTATAATTTTTTGTGCATTTTACCATTTTCAAACCTAAAATCGATTCCCAAAATAACATAAGTTGGTATGGACCACAAACGAATTTATTTACAGTTATATTGTACTTGTACGCTGGTAAAACAAGGTCTTCTTTGATGCATTTGAATGAAAATATGTTCAATACTTTTGATATTCTGCGAAACATCATCTCTGCACATCCCTTCGTTACATTTTGTTAAAGTGGGTAAACCGTATTTTTCCAAAATAGACCCTTATGCTGCGTATAAGGATGAAGGGGGGGTGAACTGTCGAGGGATCAACTGGATCGTTGAACCGTTTCGATTATGTGCGTACGGTTCCAAGACAGTTGATCCGCCAACAATTGATCCTCCGGCGTACTTATATACAATGTGCAGTCACTTTCGGGAAAATACGTTATTCCTAATTAATTACACAAAATATAACTAAGTGACCGCGAAGGGGTGTGCAGAGAGGATGTACCGCCGAATAACAAAAGAATAAAACATATTTTCATCAAATGCATCAAGGAAAAATCTGCTTCTCTATTTACTGTAAGTACCAGCGCGTACGTACGAAAAAATCGATACTGTGTATAAATTCCTTTGATATTCATATCAACTTATTACTAAGGGTATTTTTGAAGTGGAACTGAATATCTTTTACGTTTGACATTGGTAAATAATGCGCAAAAATTTTAGGGGGATCAACTGTCGGGTCACCAAATAAACCCTTATTTAAGGATGAAGGGGGATCAACTGTCGAGGGATCAACTGTCGAGGGATCAACTGTCATGGAACCGTTTCGATAATGAGCCTACAGGTACACATGACGTACTCGTATTATAAAAATTATTATTCTGTGGAAAGTGATCCAATAACTAACATGCCTAGTTTAAATACAAGAATACTAAGTGAAACTAAGTCTCAGATGTAGATTCAAGTGCATCCTGTTTTGTAGCAAGCAAAGGTAAATACAAAGAGCTAATGATTGAAAACTAGGTTCACATAAACCAGTAAACGAGTGTTTTCCCTAGACGGGTTTGGCCACTTTCGATGGAAAAGAAAACTGTAAGACATACCTTTACGAAAGTTCTAAGATTACGGTAAATTGAATATAATAATATTATAACGTAGAATCATATTGTGCTAGTTGTGGATTGTTTCGATAAAACAGGCTTAGAAGAAAAGGTATTCACAATGTAAAGTAATCAGATTTTTCACTAGCGATAAAATTCTGTGAAAGTATTGAAAATAATAATTTTGTTGGTGTGACTCTGCGTCTATGAGTAATTCGGGTTCAATGACATCTAAAACTGGTATTTGATTTGATTTTCAAAATTGGAATTGAATGTGGAACAATTCAAACAAGCTACAAAGCAGGTACAAAATTTATTTTTTAGTTAATTCTATATTCTTTTGTTAATTTTTTTTTAACATATTGTAAATTTTCACGTTTACTAACGGTGTTATATTTCTGATCGCCTTTTGAAAGGCAAATGATCTTGATTTAAATATTTTTTTGAATATAGGTAATCGGTGTATACAAATTATAATATCCCGAGATTTTTCAAGGATCTGCACTAGTTTAAAAATAATTCTGAAATTCTAGGCTATAAGTTTGGAGATCGTGCTTTCGGAGTATCTGGGCTTAAGGCTTGGAAAAGACTCACTCTGATATATATTAATATATATTGCCTATGATATGTCTTAATCACACTTTTCTTACTGAATTCAAATTACTCAAATCCTTACACATCAATCTGTTTCTTGACGAATCACATTTAGGAAGATCAAATTGTTGTACTACTGCACCGCCACCATTAAATATTGCTTTTACTTTCCAAAATACATACACTCATTAAAGAATATATTATACATATATTATATTCTTTAATGATATATGTATAATATATTCTTTAATGAGTGTATGTATTTTACAGGATTAAATAATATGTGTTCGCAATTATGACCTCTACGTGCGAACTCTATCTAAATTTCTTTAAATAGACAATAAACAGTGTTAATTTCAAGCGACATCCCAGATAAGTATGGTCCCGTATTCATTCATTTTTAGGCAGCATCGCGTTCATTGGTCAAAACATTGTACCTACATATATTTTCGTATTGGTGATCAATGAACCGGTGTATGCAATTTTTAGCCATAAGTTATTTTTAATTGTTTGTTTATCTAGCTTGTAGTTTTTCTAGATTTTAGAAATGTATTATAAGTTGGTACAGCGCCCTTGAGGTGATTTTTCACAAAAACGGCGCTACATAAATCATCCAAATATTATTATTATTTTATTATTTATAAATCGCTAGAAAATCTAAAATGCAGTTCTGCTACTCTAATAGGCAAATACATTGATATTTAGCGAAAAAAAAACAGAATGTGCAATTCACACGCGGTAGAAGTGTAACCTTCAGAAAACGAAAGTAGACAAGAGTGCGAAGGCTACGAAGCACTACACAAAGATGATACCGATTATACTATCTCATTCTCTCGCAGGCAAAATCTTATCGTGTTTGTCTCATTTTAGTGAAGCTATTTTTCGTTTTCAAGAAGTTTTCACTTAAAAAAAACATGGAAATTTGTAGTAAAATTCCGGATATTTTAAATCTTTGCATTTACGGCTTAGTTTATTTGATTGAATGTTAGATTTATAATATTTTCAAAGAATCTCATTGTTAGTGTGACGGGCCGTGAGCCGTGACGTCAAATAAAATTGAAAGAAAAGCGAGCAATTCACAATGGGAATATGAACTCAGCCATGATGTACTGAACGAAGGATTCTCAAGATGTCAGCGATAAACTTTACAGAAAAAATACACGAAGAAACGAATGGCTCTCAGTTCTCATGCACCAGGATTTAATAAAGGAAATACCATGTAGATCAGCGTTTCCCAAAAGGTGTTCCGCGGAACCCTGGGGTTCCGTAGAAGCATCACAAGGGTTCCGCGTGCCGTCCGAATTTAACGAAACAAAACGTACAACATTACTTCAAAAAAGAGAAAATATAACGAATCCTACTTGTCCTTCGGATTTATTTCTATAGGAATGCCTGAGAATCCGGATGGTCAATGCGTTATCTGCAACAAAATCTTATGTAATAGCTTTCTGGCACCTGCGAAGCTAAAACGACATCCGCGACATACCAACCACCCGCAATTAAAAGATAAAAGCTTAGACTTTTTCAAAAGATAAAAAGATGCACATAAAACTAGTGTGGCTGCTTTACATAAATATGTTAAAACTGATAACGAGAATGCCACAGAAGCATCATTCCTGCTAAGTTACAGGATTGCTCGTGCTGGCAAACCACACATGATTGCAGAGACCTGCAATCACCTGCAGAGATAAAATCCTGTATGACAGAAATTGTCAAGTGTGTACTTGGCGAAGAAAGTTGCAGCAGTTCAATGTTCCAATAACGTCATATCTAATCGAATCCATAAAATATCGGACCACATTGAATATGAATTATGTAGATTGAAAAGAAGTGAAATGTTTGCAATGCAACTCGACGAAAGTACAGATGTCGCTGGACTATCAATACTGCTTGTTTTCGTAAGATACCCCTTCGGAGGATATATTGAAGAAGATTTGTTTATTTGTGCTCATATGGAGACCAACACCACTGGAGAAGAAATTTTCAAAGCCATTGATAATTACATGAATGTTCATAACATTCATTGGAACAAATGTGTCGATGTATGTAGCGATGGAGCTGCCGCTTTGACCGGAAAAATAAAAGGTACTGTAACAAGAACTAAGAATGCTGCACCTAAATGCAGCAGCAGTCACTGCGTTTTACATAGACATGCCCTTGTCGCAAAAAAATACCACACGAGGTAAAGAAAGTTCTCGATCAAGCCGTACAAATTTTGAATAACGTTAAATCACGTCCGCTCCAATTGAGACTTTTTAAAAAAGTGTGTGAAGATATAGGAAGTCAGCATCAATCACTTTTTCTTCACACGGTAGTAAGATGGCTTTCCAAAGAAAAAGTATTATCAAGATTGTTTGAATTGCGCAAAGAACTAGTGGTATTTTTTTCCAAAGAATCGCTTTCTTCATTTTTGAGTGGTCTTGTTCAATTATTGCACGACGAGCAATGGCTAATGAAACTGGCGTATTTGGCAGACATATTTGATAAACTGAATGTAATTTGCAAGTCATTGCAAGGAAGAAACACAAATACCACAGTAAACGACAAAATCTCTTCTCTTAGAAAGAAACTTGTCTTCTGGATAGAATGTGTTGAACAGAAACAGTACCAATGTTTTGCTCTTTTAAACGAGTTTCTGGAAAAAAATGAGTTGCAAGTAACCTCATATATTGAGAAATGCATTTACGAACATTTGATGGCCCTCAACAAATCTCTGGAAGAGTATTTTCCTGAAAAAAACCTGCAGGACATTGACTGGGTACAGAATCCAATCCTAGTTCACAGGAAAACGTCGACTCTTACAGCAACAGAGTACGAGACTTTGATAGATATCAAATGTTCTTCCTCCTTACAACAAAAGTTCAGAAGAAACTAATCTGGATGAGTTTTGGATTGGACTTAAAAACGAATATCCTGAAGTAGTCGAGAAGGCTATCACAGTTTTGTTAACGGTGTGAAACCGTTTTTTCGGCTTACGCTTACACAAAAAACAAATACAGAAACAGACTGGATGCAGCTCCAGATCTTTGTATTCAGCTGTCTGACATAAAGCCTGATTTCAATGCTATTTTAATAAAAAATGTAAAAAGATATCACTGTTCACATTAAAGTAAATTTTACACAGAACTTTTGATCTTTCTTTTCAAAGTAAACATAAAGTATTCAACCTACAAGTTTATCTTTTTCTTATAAAAATAGGGTTCCGCCTAGAAAAGTATGATCGTTAAAGGTTCCGGGGTGAAAAAAAATTGGGAAACGCTGATGTAGATACAAGCAAAAAGTTCATATTATATTATGAACACCAGCTGGTAATGAACTTCGCTGAGTATTGTTTGAAATTATATGTATAATTTGACAACACAATCCGTCAATTTCAAACGGGAAACATTTGGTGGATACTCAACACCTCTGCCGTAGGTGACCTCAAGTGGTTCGTTACGTTTGGAGATTTAGCAGTGGTGCCCGGGTTCATGTGGTGAGGTTTGTCTAGGCCTTGGCGGCGAATGCGTTGGTCCATCTAACGGGCCGGATCGGGAGAAACTTTTTTTTTACGTTAGCTCCACACAGGAGGCCCCGATGGGAAATAATTCCCCTCAAGGCCTATGTCATGTTTGGGGATGCTGTGTGGAGGGTCTTTTTAGGAAAGGAAGGAGATGAAGTTCTGGGAAGGAAAGGGGTATTAGGGTGGGTAGGAATCTGGGGGTCAGTGTGTCCAGGAGTAACGGACGTATGAATCCATCCCTCCCACTGCAATGCAAGATGGTGTTCCGAGTAAGTACGGCTGGAGAAGTCAAAGGGACTCCCTCAACCATTCTCTCCCGATCCGGCCTTCCATGCAGTTAGTGGGTAGACGCATCCGCCGCCAAGATCTGGACAAACCCCACCCCATTAACCCGAGCACCCCGGCTAAGTTACCAAACGTAGCGAACCACTTGGGATGATCTATGGCAGAGGTGTTGGTTATCCAATAAATGGTTCCCGGGCGGCGGTACCCATACCTGCCTCACAAATTTTACTGGTTCGGGAGACCTTTTGCACTCTCCAGCCGAACTCTTTCGACCAATCGTCTTGCAACGCAGTTGAAGAGATGGATTCGCACGTCCATAACTACTAGATACATTGATGACATTGACCATGAGGAATTCTTTTCCACAGGTCCTCCTGTGTGAAGCTGTATAAAAAAATTAATCGAAAAATAATCTTTATAAAAAAAATGAATAATGTTTCCTAAGCCTTACTTCGTGTAAAAGTTATTTTTGTATAGAGGTGACCCTATATTCCAGATACATTAGAGAATACGACAGAAAATCACGAAAAGCAAAGGTTTTTCACCTCCCAAAGGGCCATTTTTGATAATTTTGCGAGGTATTCGCACGCAGAGCTGCCGCGAACTAGGATCGAATTGAAATAAGGTGATCAATCGACTTAGAATGAAATCACCTCAGAACCTCCCTTAAAAAGTTTTCAAAAGTGATGTAAAAATATGGTTAAACAGGTTACGTTAGGGAACGTACTCATACTACGTGACACATTTAGGGGGGGGGGGGGGGTCTTTAAAAAATACCACGCTTGGTACAAATGAGCGGCGGAGTGCTTAGGTTTTTGGTCACCGGGGGGGGGGGGGGGTTAAAAATTGCAAAAAGTTGATCACGTAGTATAGGTACGTTCCCTTAGGTTGGTTTGTGGGCGATTTTTAAATGATTTTTTTTCATAGCTTTTAATGAGTTTTCAAAGAAGGTGATTTGATTTGATTCTGAGTTGGCATGGGAAGCGCTCACAAGCCAAGAGCATTTGCCATTTTACCCGCGAATCCAGTAACATGCTCAATACTAGTAACGTCACTGACACACATGCCACTAAGTAGCATTTGCTCATTAGAAGCATACTTTCGTGCCACTGATGAGCATGATACTATAATAAATAAATGGGAGTACCTTTGTTTTCGTCTTCCCCGCCGCGATGTTGCTCCGGCCGTTGATAAGCACGTTGTCATTCTCGAAGGCGACGTCACACGGCGAGGGCGGCCTGCCGGTCCAGTCGTCATCCCCCGGCCCATCCTCGCTTAGCCCGTTGTTATTGTCGCTGTTGCCGAGACCGTCCGTGCAGGTCTCTCCGCCAAGTCCGGACAGCGTGATAACATCGGTGGAGGGCTGCGGAACAAACAAAACACTACATTTATTTATTGTAAAAAACGACAATAATAACAAAATATACAACACGAAACAGTATAAATGTCAGAAGAGAATAATACCTGTAAAATAGCTACAGCAATGACAAATTTTACAAAAAACATACATCAGATTATGATTGAATCCATGATTTAAATTGGGAATATCAATTGAAAACATTAATTACTTCTCCCTGTTACATCTACTGGGACTTGATACATTAAAAGAAAGAAGAATTTGTTCTGATTTATTTTATTTATTTAAAATAGAAGTCTCAATTTATCCTATTATATACTTACTTATTACATAATGTTGTTCTATTTCAGTTATAGTTAGTGTAACTCGCTCATCAAGCACAAGAACTAGCTTCTTCTTTGGTGAGATTGCAATGTTTAAATAATTTCTGTACCGCTATGTAATTTCCATAACTCCACTGTACAATTATATAACTATATTAAAAAAAAAAAAAAAAAAATTGTTAATAACTTGTTGAACTCTCCTGAACTTCTTTCGTTAATATGTTTTCATGTACCGAGTAGGCGAGTAGATCAGTTCGCCACAAATTACCTTACCATTGAAAGAATACAGGATCTAAGAGCTCGTTCACATTGAGCATATTAAAATAAAATATCATAGCACGCCACATATCGCTCTCCATACAATCCCTTCAGACCGTTCACAATTGAGCGCTTTATGCGCACATCAACCATAGACAATGCACATCTTACGCCGTAACCGCACCTGAGGCGATATGCCAACAGTTAAGCGCCCCCCACTCCGACGAAAACAGGAGAGGGGGACATTTTTATTACGGAGCTGCCAAGACCGGTGGGTGACAGATGTCAAGTCCATAGATTCAGTACAAAAAATGCGCACTCCGTGGCCGCTCGCTAATTCAACTGACCCACTCTCCTACCATAGGAAGAAATATTATCTGCGCCGTGTGAACGGCACGAAACATAAGCGCTCGCGGTTCAACAGATACCTGCTAGCGGTTATATTAGATGTCTGGACACCCCTTAATGCTGAATTATATGCCATAATAAATCGCCTGCATATACTTGGTAACAAATATGTTGTTGATGATGTGATAAATATTGAAAGATTATCAACAAACAAACATTATATAATTAAAGCTGTTTGTCAGCGCTTCTCAGTTAGATTATAATCTAATATACTTTGAATGTTTATATTCTTCATCAATGTTTATTTCTGGAATTTTTAAATTTATTACTACGTACTTTACGTAGTAATTTTTTAGATCATAATATCTTGTACACAATCATGTATATGAGGTTTTCTTTTTCTTCATGTTTGTATTTATAATAGCTTACTATTTTTACTCTATACTGTCACTTCAATATGTGCTTATTAATTTTTTGTCATATAATTTTTAATGACTATGTATATTCTTTCAAATTATTGCAAAATCGGCGTTAAATCAAATAAATATCATAAGTTTTTAGTTACATTGCGGACCTGATTTTTTTTTTATTTAATAAAGAAAGACAAACATTCCCGGGTTACGAAAAACCCAACAATGTTTGAAAATCTCCTACGACCACCACAGAAAGCCGAAAATGTTGCTTGTGTTGTGATGGAGGACTTAGCCAGCCGAGGAATCGAACACACGACGCTCGGGTGGGACCCAAGCGCTATGCCCACTCAACCACTGACCAGTCATTGATGATGGTAATTTATATATACAGGGTGTAACAGCACGTACCGAAGGATTTTAAACAGCGATTCCTGAGCATATGCATTCCGTAGATGTCATTATGCTGTCCGATGATGTATTTTATCAAATAAAAATAATACAAAGATTTTTCCATCGTACGTCGCAACTGAGTACTACTTAGTCGGGTATAGCCTAGCAAGTCACGTGATAAGCACTCCATGTCCTTCCAGCAGCACGGTAACACATGAAACATCACGTTATCCCGTAGCGACGTGCAGGAGGGTGATCAGTGACAAATATTTGTTTTTAATATTTATTGTTATCTTTCCTTAAATTTATCTGTATACTTACCTTTCATATGATGTTTACTAGTTATATTCTTATAGTTTATCTTTTTATTTAAAAACTGTCTCTGTATTATAAACTTGTCATGTAAAAGCCCATCAGGGCGTTGAAAATTAATAAATAAATAAATAAATAACAAAAAAAATTTCATCGACAGCAGAATGACATGTACTTTATAAACTCCAAATATGTGGAGGAATCGCTGATTAAAACTCTTCGGGTACGTGCTGTTACACTCTATACACATATACATACACGAGGGCTCTTCGGAAAGTAATATAGGTTAACATTTTGTACGGTTAACATTTGTCACAAGAGAACGGGTCGTTTCTATAACTTGTTGAGATTAACAGCTCGGCTGAGGTACGATTTGCCGGTCTCTGTATTTCCTCTCTCCTGCAACATGGATATTTATTTATTTTTTCAGGTTCTCCATAAAACAGTTATACACCAAATTATTACGGAGAAGATTACAAAATCTAAGAGAAAAAAAAGTCCAAGGGGCAGTTTCACTATGTTGAGACGTATGTCAAAAGATAGTTACTGAACTGTCTATAGGTAACATTGAAGATGTCAATGCTCAATGCAGAATCGTTAAGCAGTTGAATTGCTCTGTTTAATGGGACATTCTGAATGGAAGAAGTTCTCGCTTTCGGAGCATAAAAAAGTGCGTGGGATCTTCCACGAGTATACGCGTTAGGGACAAATAGGTTAATCTCCTTCAACATAGGTGGATTCAGTACAGTACCGGATATCTTCGAGACTCATGTTCACTCCATTCTCTCCTCAAAAAAGCTCTCCACACAGCATTCCCAAGACCCTCCTGTGTGGAGTTAATGCAAAAAAGGCAAAATTGTTGAAAAATTTATTTTTTTGTTGAAACACACGAAAAAATATTATAACTTTGGGTTACCGCCAAAATGGTATCTTCGTTTATGTTTGCGCAAGAGGAGTTTGTGGCGTAACACCGCCCGCCCAACGTTTATACAGGCAGTAATTACGGCATTTTTATTAAATGTTCACGTTGACGAATACATTTTCTATAACGATGTAAAATACGCAATTTTTAATTTTCTGCCAAAACGATTCAGAAAGGTGGTCTTTCACGATACAATGTACACGATTGTGAAAGAACTTTTCGGAAGCGATTCGTCGTGCGTATTATATATAGTTAGCTTTCTACTTTAATAGCTATTGACTTAGCCCAGCGGTCGGCAATTGTTTCGGTGGCGGGCCATATAAACATGACAATATTTTTGGGGGAACCGCGTGATCGTCGACGTCAATCGTGCGCGTGTGAGCCTGCGCAGTCAGTGCGCTTGTGACTGCCTGTCTGATCTCCCGTTGTCATCGTGGTTAGTGTCATGCCTAGAATTTTCCAAGGGCATTTTTCTTCGAAGCCTACCTCCTTTGCATAAAACATGTAAGAAAGAACAAGACGGGAAAAGCACCGCAGGCGAAAAACAGAGTGAAAATTGCTTTTTTAAATATCACGACCAACCGGTTGGTAGCCTGGAAGTTATTGGTTCCCACTCGGACAATGCGGATTCGATTCTCTATTAGTTTAGTCGTCTTTCATTCAACAAATAACATTTTACACTTATAATGATAAAAGTGGATGTATTTTCAACAAATAACACAAGTATAGAGGCACGTGGGGTAACCGTACGCTGAGTGTAAAGCGGGCTACAGACCTTCAGTTTTAACTGTACAGTTTAACTGTACAGTCGAACTGTACAGATAAATCATTAGGTGTGTAGGACAAAAGTTGAACTGTACAGTTTAACTGAGATCTAATCAAAATACGAATAGATAAAACTGTACAGTTAAAACTGACAGTGTGTAGTCGAAAACTGTACAGTTTCGTCAGTTTTGTCGCAGTTACTTTTGATACACTCCTTAAATTAATACAAATTTCTCTTTTAATACAAATAATTAATTTAATTTTAATTTCTCTTTAATTTTTCTTTTAATATACTCAGTTTCTTTTAATACATCTTTATCCCTGTAACGGCTAAAGGGTCGTCTATGGAGGCCATTGTTGATAAAAACTGAAAGATCTCGCAGTTTTACTTGAATGTGTGTAGGCTGTATGGACCTACGATTTAACTGTACAGTTCGACTGTACAGTTAAACTGTACAGTTAAAACTGAAGGTCTGTAGCCCGCTTAAGTGTTCGCAATGATGTTTCCGAGGTGGTCGTGCCTGTTTCGCGCCCGCACGTTCCTTAATTCAGTAGCGTTTTGGGTCGCATTGAAGCAGGATATGAGTACAGTGAATCCTAATTTGAAAATAAAAATTGATAGGTAAATTACTGTTTTTTGTGCTTTTTCTTAAATTTTGTCATCTGCTATCGACATGTTTGCTTAACGATGTGTGCTATTGTGTAACCAACTGAGTCAGAGCGATGTGGTCCATGATAATTTTTGGTAAAATATTGTTAGTTACACGGGTGCAAAGTGATAATTCTATTAAAGATAACCACTAATCTGATTTGAACACTTCTCTACGGTATGCGAATACTTACCCCGCACGTGGGGTAAGTGTTCGTAATCGACATGCATGTAAACATTTTTATATAACTTTTTGATTTATGAACTAAATAAGGTTTTTATGTTTGTTTGAGATGCCTTAATGATCAATCATATCAATAAACAAAAAAATTTGCAAAATACCTAAAGCGTTTTAATACAAAAATCCCAATGTAAAAACTGCGTACGGTTACCCCACGTGACTAATACCGTATACAGAAAAAGGGTAGCATGCGAAATATTTTTTTTGAGATCATTAAATATTTTTAGTGAATATCACAACCAACTAGTTAACGAGTTAGTAGCTTGGTAGTTGAATCCCACTCGGGCGGTGCGGGTTCTTAAAAACTTACGTTTGTGTTTTCTTTGCAAGAACTAGATACAAACAAAACAAAAATAATTTGGTTGTGACCGATGGTGCACCAAGTATGAAGGGAAGGAATAAAAGTAACTAGCAGTTAAAAAACGGCTCCGCAGGTTTTTGGTGCTAGGCTCTGCGGGCGGCTTTTGATTCGGCTTCACCCAGTTAGAGGGTTGGTGACTATTTTATAAATCCGATAGGAGTTGGTTCCAAAAATGGCCCGTTCCTCGAATCCACTGTGATCCAGTGATAGCTAGTCACCGGGACAGGCAATGACGTCACATGTAATATATAGCCGCGTGATATAACTGAGTGCTACCGTCAATCTTTTCACATCGGGAGTGATACTCAAATTTAAAAATCGTAGTTCTTATACCTGGTGACCCGACAATTCGCCCTGCGACAATCCATCCGGCGAGAGTTCATCCTGCGGCAGTTCATCCGGCCGACAGTTCATTCTGCCGACAGTTCATCCTGCCGATAGTTCATCCCGCCGACAATTCATCCGGCGACAATTCATCCTGCCTGATCATTTAGAAGATTTTTATTAAGTAAGTATGCAAAGAGGATATACGGCCGTACAACCAAAATCGATATACATACTTATATCTGAAGGCATCTTGAGTGGAAATCCGCTGTAAAAATATTTTTACTAAATAGGTTTGGTTAGGTTAGGTTAGGTTGTACGGCCGTATATCCTCTTTGCATACTTACTTGAAGAAAAAATCTTCTAAATGATCAGGCAGGATGAATTGTCGCCGGATGAATTGTCGGCGGGATGAACTGTCGGCAGGATGAACTGTCGGCAGGATGAACTGTCGGCAGGATGAACTGTCGGCCGGATGAACTGTCGCCGGATGAATTGTCGCAAGATGAACTGTCATGGAACCCTTATACCTAGGGGGGTACGTTCTCATGCGACCTGCTGACGGAAGTGGAGCCATCCTTTGACGAATTCTTGAATTCGAAACCGAATTACAACGGTAGATTTGTTTAAAATTTAACGTACACAGATGTTTACGTGGCGCGGCGCGTACGACGCGGCGTCAGACATGCACTCTGAAAACCAAGTTCTTAAATTTCAACCACGCAGACGCTAACGTATTAATACCATCAGATAGGCCAATTCTGTCCCGCGGGCCGCCAATTGCCGATCGCTGACCTAGACAAAGAAACACGTTTTGCTAATAATTAAAGTAGATATAAATTAATAATTCACGTTAGGATAATAATTTAAAGCCTCCGCAGCCTTATTACGGTTTCTTTGCATAAATCAACTCGACGCATTTTAACGACATGTCATCGACCTGATAAATTAATTAGAATTAATCTTTTTTTAATGAATATTTAAATGTTTAATGATGTAAACAATCCGTTGGATCGTGTTGATGGCGCGTAGCTGTCATTAACCCTGTTCATTACGAGAAATATTCATAACGGCGATGAAAGGAAGTAACAAATCACGCTATTTCAAGTAAGCATGGACAAGAATTGACGTCTGTTATTTTATTAACATTCGAGAGCATATTATAAGCAAACAAAAATTGCACGAATAGACAGATAATGTTTCTTAACGTATCATCCAAGTAAGAAATGATATTGTAAGTAAGCATGAACAAGAATTGACGTCTGTTATTTTATTAACATTCGAGAGCATATATTATTATACGCAAACTAAAATTGCACGAATATACAGATAATTTTCTTAACGTATCACCTGAGTATTATTAGGAAATATCTTTTAAATAAGAAGACATTCAAAAGCACCTTCCGATGTCAATCATTGTAGGTATGTCCGAAATAATAAAAAACGAGTGTGCTTTAGACCACACTGAAGTAAAACTACAAGACAAACCTCGCCCCATGAACCTAGGTATCTCTGCTAAGTTACCGAACGTAGCGAACAGGGTGACCTATGACCTAGGGGTGACATGTGACATTGGGGTGACCTACGAACTTGGGGTGACCTACTACCTTGGGGTGACCTAAGACCTTCAGGTGACTTACGACCTTGGGGTGACCTACGACCGTGGGGTGACCATCCTTATCCTTATCACTCCCCAAGTCAAGCGTGCGTAAAGGCCCGACCGTTCGCCTCGCCATCGATCACCGTTCGCACCGATTATCGTTCAAATCACACGTTTCGTAACACATTACCACTTTTCGTAACGCATTCAATATTCACCAGCTTATCCCCAAGTCGAGCGTGCGTAAAGAAGTTTTACTTCAAAAATTAAACACTGAGGGAATACAAGAAGATAATACACGATGAGCGCAATACCTTTGCACGATGATGTTGTTTCTCACCCGCCATGCCGCTTAAAATCTCGCAAACCCTTCTGGACGGAAGGAGAAAGACTCCTTCGAACACCTCTCACCCCAGAAGATAAGTGGAAGCTTGAGGGGCAATCGGCCAACCTCAAAAACGCACATCTCATTCAAGACCCCACTGAGAGTCAGCCTGGGTTCTCATTGCCTCGCAAACTCTGGACTGCCATCAATAGGATAAGGTGCTCCCATATCCGTTGTGGTTACATAGATGGGACCTTAAAGAGTCGGCGATGTGTGAATGCGGTGCGGTGCAGACCACCGAAGATGTGGTCAACGAATGCCCGCTCCATTCATTCCCCGGCGGGATTGATGAGGTCCACAGGGCAACGCCTGAGGCCCTAGACTGGGTCGCAGACGCATAGATGTCCCCCTCTGACCCCCCACAATACGAAAGAAGACTTTCAAAAATGAGCTTTAGAAATAATATATAAAATAACTCAAAAGATAGCGACGCGTGGTTAAATTCAAAACCCTAAAAAACGCTACCGTTTACTGAGAAACGAACGAATTGAAATTTCGGTTATCGAAGAACTCAGAATGAACTCTACTCAACACCTCATTTGAAAAGTAATTAAAAGAGATGAAAAAATATAAATTGAAAATTGGTTAAATAGGTTAGGTTATGGGTTATTTTTTCACAACTTTTAATGGCTTTTCAAAGAGGTGAAGAGTTGAGTTGATTCTCAGTTGGCATGGAACCGAAATTTTAACTTTGATAAATTTCACTACTAAATTTTTTGCATAAAAATAGTTAAACACTAATCTTCCGACCATAAATTAACATGATTTTTTGATATAAACAAAAAATTTAACGAAACAAAAAAACGACTTCAAAAAATGCACTAAAAAGTAAAAAAATAATTTCGTATTCTTCTACAACTTCATAATCTACTTACTTTTTCTACTCATCAATATGTAGGTACGATTGTTATTTTTGGAGTCGGTATCAGCCAAGGTAGGTTTGTAAATACATACATAGTTATAGGTGTGATGTGCTTGTATCGCACGTGCGACTTGACGAGGCGAAAGCGGGGCTGCGGCGTGAGGGGAGCTGTCAAGTGAACACGCCGCCCGGGTACCTTTGCTGACACCGACTCCAAAAATAACAATCGTACCTACATATTGATGAGTAGAAAAAGTCAGTTGATTATAAAGTTGTAGAAGAATACGAAATTATTTTTTTACTTTTTAGTGCATTTTTTGAAGTCGTTTTTTTGTTTTGTTAATTTTTTTGTTTATTTTTTGATTTTTAGTGAATCTTAAGTATACTATCTAATTTGTCTGAATATGGGTAGACCTACTAAACGTGTTGCTCATATGAGACAGACATAATTTGACCATAACGACGTTAGGGTCAAATTAAGAAATTCGGCCGAGAATCGTTAATTTGCTCCTAAGAATTGAAGAGTTCCGTTACTGTGTCATGGATTCCATAATCAGAACCTAACCAAACTCTCATCAAACTACCCTTGAAGTATATCCTTTCCAATAAAAAAAGAATCATCGAAATCGGTTGGCGTGATATTGAGTTATTCGTCCATTTGTCGGGCGGATACTTAATGCAAATTTAAGACTTATATGGTTTTATCATGGATGCCATTGGCAGAACTGGACCAAATTAAAATGGGACCACACGGGAAGCACTAGCTTTCAAATAAAAAAAGAATCATCAATATCGGTTCACCCAGTCAAAAGTTCTGAGGTAACAAACATAAAAAAAGTACAGTCGAATTGAGAACCTCCTCCTTTTTGAAGTCGTTTAAAAAAGTAAAGTCCTTCCGAAACCAGTCGAATTACGGTATGATACAAATGAACTGTTTATCAAAACCATCAATAATTTAACAATCGTGATTATTTTGGGGTATTATGCTGTGTTGCGCTACCTCCTTCTTTAGCCAACGTTTCGGAGAGCGTTACAGTGACCATCATCAGAGCCGATGGGTAATCGGTTGTGGTGAAGTGTGTGCTTAGGGAACGTACCCATACTACGTGACACGTTTAGGGGGGGGGGTCTTCAAAATGTCACGCTCCATACAAATGAGCGGCGGGTTGCTTAGGATTTTGGTCACCGGGGGGGGGGGGGGGGGGGGGGGTTAAAAATTGCAAAAAGTTGGTCACGTAGTATGGGTACGTTCCCTTATGTATGTAGATGCGACACCCTGTCAGCCAGCCTCTAAGATCTTGTAATAACATTATGAGTTAATAAGAGTTTCTGCGTTTAGTTTTGGTGTAGCCTTCAATTTTACAATTTGGGAGGCGGCAATGGGTACCGCCGGCCCGGGAACCTTTATTGGATAACCAACACCTCTGCCACAGGTCACCCCAAGTGGTTCGCTACGTTTGGTGAATTAGCAGGGGTGCCCGGGTCTATGGTGTGAGATTTGTCTAGGTCTTGGAGGCGGATGACCTGGACACACTGAACCCCATATTCCTACCCACCCCTTAAACCCTTTTACTTCCCAGAACTCTCCTCTCCTTGCTTTCCTTTTAAAAAAACCCTCCACACAGCATCCCCAAAGATGACATAGGCCCTGAGGGAAATTATTTTCCTCTGGGAAATTTTTTTACATGAGCTCCTGTGTGGAGCTCATGTAAAAAAAAAAAAAAATTACCGGATACAAAGAGCTATTGATCTTAGCTCCGTTGCCTTTATTAATATTTATGAGATTTTTTGGAATTTCAATTGCATCCGTAATTAGGCGGGCTCTATGCGTTTTAGGTCTTCCCAGGACTTCAGGAACAATTCCAAAATAATGGCCGGTTTCAATTAAATCCTCGGCAATTGCCGATTTGTCAGGGTGGCCGAGTTTACATGCTAGGAAGTATTCTATTATCTGTCATTCTGTCTGGCCTACATAAACCTTTTCACATCCGGAACAGCTGAGTCTATAATTTCCATTTGTTTCCAGAGGAAACTTGGTTTTTGCAAGCCTCGGTAAGTCTTGTATTTTTGTCGTGGTTCTCTAAGACTGTCTTCATTCCCATATTGGCTGAAGAAGGAGGTAGCGTAAAACGACAAAACATTTTTCTAATCTAATTAATTTAATATTTTTTTTAATATTATTCTAAATTATCAGGGTTCAGGTCATTATTTTTAGAAACAACTTGTCTTTCGACAAAGGCCTCCTCTAAAGATTTCCATTTTTCTCTATCCTTTGCATATCTGTAGTTCTTTTGTTTATCTTTAAAGGGTCTTGGCCGTTTTCCCCCACGAGGACCAGTCAGCTTGGGAGAGGGTGTGTTGTTGTTGTTGTTTTGTCTTTTTGTTGGTGTTCTTGTTTCCGTTCGCCGATTACCCCAAAAATAAATCACGATAATACTTTGAGCCGTGAAAATCTCATATCAATAATTTAATTGTTTAATTTAAAAAAAGATTTTTTTTCCACGAACACGGTGAGTAATATTTATTTATTAATCATTAACGCCCTTATGGGCTTTTACATACATTTACATTTTTTATATTTTAGTGCATACAGGTGTGTTTAGATGACAAAGAAAACATAAATAGATTTCACACATGGTACAGAGAAGTAAAGCTGGCAAGTAAAAAGTGTAGCATTATACAATAAAGAGAAAAAAAAAACAGTTTTAAAGCTGCAGATAGCATAATATATGTATGTAACAAATAATAATAATGATATGATTTTAGATTTTCACGGCCAAAAATTTTATGGTTATTTCCTTTTGGGGTATTATGCCGTGTTGCGCTACCTCCTCCTTTAGCCAACGTTTCGGACAGCGTTACAGTGTCCATCATCAGGGCAGATGTGTAAATGTTAGAGATGAAATGTGTGCTTAAGTACTTCGAAGCAATACCGTGTCGCCAGCACCAATCCACTGCGGGCTGGCATTACAGTATACTTCAAGATGGTTTTTTGCATTTACCTTTGGTGTAGCCGTCAATTACCGGATACCAAGAACTATTGAGCTTAGCTCCGTCGTCTCTATTAATGTTAATAGGATTTTTATGAATTTCAATTGCCTCTGTAATTAAGCGTGCTCTATAGGTTTTGGGTCTTCCCAGGACTTCAGGAACAAATCCGAAGTAATGGCCGGTTTCAATTAAATGCTCGGCGATTGCCGATTTGTCAGGGTGGCCAAGTTTACATGCTCGAAAGTGTTCCGATATCCTTTTGGAGATCGTCCGCTCTGTCTGGCCAACATAGACCTTATCACATCCGGAACAGCTGAGTTTATATACTCCATCTGTTTCCAGAGGAAACTTGGTCTTTGCAGACCTCAGTAGGTCTTGTATTTTGGTCGTGGTTCCGAAGACAGTCTTGATGCTTTCTTTCCTCAACAGTCTGGCAATTCTGTCTGTCACATTGTGAAAATAAGGTAGGAAAGCACAGCCTTTAGACTCTTGTTCAATTCTGTCTTCGTTTGGTGTAGATTTGGCTCTTATTATTTGCCTTGTCTGCCTTGCCGGGTAACCGTTACGCTCCAGTGCATCGGTGAGCTTAGTAAGTTCCGCTCCGATATTTGTTTCTTCACATATTCTGGTCGCTCGGGTTACCAGCGTATGGATAAGTCCTCTCTTCTGCGCTGGGTGGTGATGCGAATCAGCATGTAGATACCGATTCGTATGAGTTGGTTTCCTATACACTGTGTGTCCTAGGCTACCATCTTCTTTTCGCATCACTTCCACATCTAGAAAAGGCAGGATTTTGTTTTTATTTTCCAACTCCATTGTGAACTTAATTTTACTGTGAAGTGAGTTAAGATGGTCTAGGAATTCGTTCAGTTTCTCTATTCCATGAGGCCAAATGGCGAAAACATCATCGACATAACGCCACCATACCTTGGGAACAGCCGAAGCTGTGTCAAGTGCCACTTCTTCAAACTTCTCCATAAAAAAGTTAGCTAGAACTGGCGACAACGGACTGCCCATCGCAACTCCTTCCACTTGCTCAAAAAGCTCACCCTGAAATGCAAAATATCCTGTTTTGAGACAGTGTTCAAAAAGTTTGCAAATGTCTTCCTCATATATCTCCCTGAGCATTGTCATGGAGTCTTCTAGAGGCACATTCGTAAAAAGAGAAACTACGTCAAAACTGACAAGAATATCCCTTTCATCAGTCTTAACCTTCTTAAGTTTACTGATCAGATCTGTGGAATCCTTAATCCAAGATTCAGTTTTTCCAGGTTGCATCTGCAGTAGTCTAGATAGGTATTGGGACAGTTTGTAAGTAAGTGCACCTCTGTGCACTTCTGTGCTTGCCAAGGGGATGAACTATGCAGTTGCCCCCAAAAAGATACCTGTGGAATCTACCGTATGTGGTGTAGAGACAGCACTGCATTCAATGATGAAAGTCCATAAAATGTCAGAGACCCAAGCAGAAGATATACGACAAGAGACTTGCCATATTTTGAAAAGGGCCAAAATACCCCGCCCAAACATCACAAAAGGAGAGATTGTGGCCTTAAAAGAATTGCGCGCCAATGAGGAAATCTTAGTTCTGCCTGCCGACAAAGGTAATGCCACTGTGGTGATTAATACGGTAGATTACGACCTCCGTAGTCCAGTGGCTAAGACTCTTGACTCACATTCCGGAGGTCGCGGGTTCGAACCCGGCATGCGCAAATAAATTTTATTTGATTAATTTGTGTTATTTCACAATTAATTCATTTAAAAAAAAAATGTAGTATATTTGCGGCATGTTCCAGAGTGGAAGATACTATTAGTATCGCCCTGGTGTAAGACCACCATTCAGAATTGAAACGTTGCTTGAAAATGGCTTTAGCCGTGTTTAGTGACCAGATCTGAATAGCCAGGTACTTCCCAACCTTCCTCTTCCCCACCTCCTTCCCCTCCCCACTACCTTCAGCCTCACAACATACCCCAATTGGGGATGCCATAGTCTCACTGGCTCCAGACGGGAGCAGTTGAGATTCTTGTGCGGTATTCACTGTAAAAAAAAAAAAAAAAGATGGAAGACCTCCTGTGCGATGCTGGCACTTACAAGAAGATTAAAAACAACCCCACCAATAAGATTGACTTGAAGACAAGAGAGCTAGTTAAAGCTTCCAGTATTAGGAAAGAGGATCGATCTGGGCTTTTCGTAAAAGCCTCCAGAACTCCTGCCCTATACGGTCTTCCAAAAATTCACAAAAAGGATATACCAATGAGACCGATTGTCAGTGCTATTGGTGCACCTACTTACAAACTGTCCCAATACCTATCTAGACTACTGCAGATGCAAACTGGAAAAACTGAATCTTGGATTAAGGATTCCACAGATCTGATCAGTAAACTTAAGAAGGTAAAGACTGATGAAAGGGATATTCTTGTCAGTTTTGACGTAGTTTCTCTTTTTACGAATGTGCCTCTAGAAGACTCCATGACAATGCTCAGGGAGATATATGAGGAAGACATTTGCAAACTTTTTGAACACTGTCTCAAAACAGGATATTTTGCATTTCAGGGTGAGCTTTTTGAGCAAGTGGAAGGAGTTGCGATGGGCAGTCCGTTGTCGCCAGTTTCGAGCATGTAAACTTGGCCACCCTGACAAATCGGCAATCGCCGAGCATTTAATTGAAACCGGCCATTACTTCGGATTTGTTCCTGAAGTCCTGGGAAGACCCAAAACCTATAGAGCACGCTTAATTACAGAGGCAATTGAAATTCATAAAAATCCTATTAACATTAATAGAGACGACGGAGCTAAGCTCAATAGTTCTTGGTATCCGGTAATTGACGGCTACACCAAAGGTAAATGCAAAAAACCATCTTGAAGTATACTGTAATGCCAGCCCGCAGTGGATTGGTGCTGGCGACACGGTATTGCTTCGAAGTACTTAAGCACACATTTCATCTCTAACATTTACACATCTGCCCTGATGATGGACACTGTAACGCTGTCCGAAACGTTGGCTAGAGGAGGTAGCGCAACACGGCATAATACCCCAAAAGGAAATAACCAATAATAATAATGTATGGGTTCTTAATACACGTGTAATTTATATGTGTTAAATACATAGCGAAGTTGATTTCAAACAAAAATACGCACTGCCGACTTGTACCGCACTATAATATGGGGTTACAATGAAATTATTATAAATCATTAAGTATTTCCGACCTTCCGTGTTTCAGAAAAAAAGTATGCATAAAACAATTTTCCCACGCAAAAGACTACAATTTTTTTGGCGTAGAGTAATATCATGTCAAGGATAAATTAAAATACCAAAAGAAAAAAATTCAAGAACACCTTTTATAAAACAATGAATACGTTGATTGTACTATTATCATTAAATGATGGCCTTGAAAATTAAAAAGATTTTATTTAACACGAATATGATATTGACCGACTAAAAACAAAGAAATGAAGATGAAATGATTTCGAGATCTTTTCGATCACGAACTAAATAAAAGGCGACCTCAGTAGCGAGTGGGTAACGAATTGGACTTTCCAGTCGTGATGTTGCAGGCTTAGATTCTCGACCCAGGGTAAAACTGTATCGGCATAGATTTAATAATTCATATAACATGTCTCACAAACACTTTAATAAAAACTGCGCGGTCAAAAAAACACTTTGGACTCCAACCTTGAGGTTGCAACAGTATTTAGTATACCCTTAAAGGCCCGCTACCCGAATTACTACCGATTTCTTACTTATCTCCCTTATACACGTTAAGTTTTAAAGCTCTTAAAAAAATATATGTTATTCTTGAAGATAATATCTAGACATTGCCCGCGCCGAAACGCAAACTATATAAAATTCCCTCGATAGAAAAAAATCGCAAAGTATGCTCCAAAAATAATTATAAACAAGTTTTTTTCAGTTATTTTACAAGTTATATGTATGAAAAAAATCACAGTGTTTCTTTAAATGCTGTTTAAGACAATGCCCGCGAGATTTTTGCCCTATTTTAAATGAGTAGTGTTTTATTAAACATTTTCGCATCGATTTTGTCGCTGTAAATGTTAGCGCTCTAATCTAATATTCGTAATTTTGTATCTCTGCATCTTCTTCTTTTCGGGCCCGGTTACCTATTTACAAACTAGGTCGAGTGGGGTATCTTTTATTACATTTCCATTCGTTCTGAATCGAATAAGACCACTCCCAAGTTGATAGTATCAAAATTGTGAGAGATACAATAGGTTTTTAGTAAAGAAACTTGAAAATAACAAGGGCTAATCCCCTAGAGTGGTGCTCCACCACTTACACTGCCAAGATAAATGAATGGGCAAAGTTTTGGGATTGCATGAATTTTGTCATTTATAAATTTACCATAATTATTCACGAATATTGTCATTTATAAATTTACCATAATTATTCACGAATTTTGTCATTTATAAATTTACCATAATTATTCACGAATTTTGTCATTTATAAATTTACCTCATTTTACCTGTGCAAAGACCACCATTAAAAATCGAAACGTGGCTTACTTGAAATGACTTTAGCCGTATTAGGGGACCAAATCTGAAAAGCCAGGAATTCTCCAATCATAATTTTCGCATCTACTTCAACTCATATTCTCAGCATCACCACGGTGAAAGATTCTAGAATCGAAGTCAGATAAATAAAAAAAATCGAGTGCAGTTCACACGCGGTAGAAGTGAAACCTTCTTCCAAACAATCTCAACCCAAAGGAGCCTAGAAAAGTGAGCCCATAATCAAAGCGGCCTGATAGAGCGCGACGCTTCGTATGTAGTTAGATAGGTACTGTACGTAGGTAAAGTTTCATTCCATCTCATTCTCTAGCAGGCTAAATCCTGTAGGTGTTTGTCTCTTTTTAGTGTCATTCGTTTCCATTTCATCGAGTTTCAAATCACAACGGTGCTAAAGAAGTTTCACTTCAAAATACAATAATAATGGAATTGCACAATTAAGGACAATAATTGTACATTAGTATAATATTCCAATAATAAAATAATAGTTAGGTTAAGATTCAGTTTAAAAATGAATCATTATGTTAGTTACCTGCTTATTGACATTGACCCTACGACCAGGTGAACATGTCAGATATAACACGTGGGTCGGAGTTGGTAAACTTGAAACTAAAAAGCACCTGTCGTGGTTATTTATAATGTCTATGAAACGCGGAGTTCACACGGCGAGTGTGCTTGCATAGGAATGCACGTGAATCGTGAGTAAATGCAAAATAAATATACATACAAGGGCATTTTCGCCAATGTTTGTACATTGCGTTCTTGACATGTCCTACGATTTTTATTGGATTTTTCATTAAATTATAGAACTAGCTGACCCGCAGAACTTCGTACCGCCTCAAAATCAATAAATATTGTGTTAACTTATTAGCTGAATTAAATTCAGTTTTCTATTAGTTCAAAATTACACAATGAAGCAATTATCGAAGCACAACTGTCCGTGTTTTGTTTTTGTCGGTATCAGAGATGGCGTTGGGTATGAATATATATTTTTTGTGATTTTCTTACTTTTCCAGTAACTTAAGGGAATTGCATTTCATTTTATTTGTATGTGTGAGGGAGATTTATCATAATTATTGTATTTTTCCTTTGGAGGGGTGCAGACATACGTTCAACGTTTGTCTCATTTCCGACTATTGACATTTAGTGTGTAAGAAAGAGGGGCAACATTATATGTTTAAGAACAAAAGCAAAACAATCAGCGCATTGATATTTGAACTTTTTGAATTCACTCACTATTCAATATTGTGACAATTGTAAACAAAATTGTTTACAATTAGGGAGGCGGGAATGAGTACCGCCGCCCCGGGAACCTTTATTGGATAACCAACACCTCTGCCATAGGTCACTCCAAGTGGTTCACTACGTTTGGTGATTTAGCAGGGGTGCCCGGGTTCATGGGGTGAGGTTTGTCTAGGTCTTGGAGGCGGATGACCAGGACACACTGAACCCCAGATTCCTACCAACCCCTTAAACCCTTTTCCTTCCCAGAACTCTCCTCTCCTTCCTTTCCTTAAAAAAACCCTCCACACAGCATCCCCCAAAGATGACATAGGCCCCGGGGGAAATTATTTTCCTCGGGGCCTCCTGTGTGGAGCACATGTAAAAAAAAAAAATCTCTTTCAAAATATGAGAATTCGTTCCATACAAAATGAGGAAATGTTTTAATTCATTCCATACGGAAAAAGGAATGTATGAAGAAAAGAAATTTCTTCATACTTTTATCGTGAATTTTTACGGTGTTTTAATAGCTATTCTGCCATTCTGGGAGGAGACAAATCCAACAAATCAAAGATTATAAAAATCGGTCCAGCCGTTCTTGAATTATTAATGGTGTAACTAACCCGAATTCGTTTTATATATTAAGATATTAGAATGTTACACACATTTGAAAAATAATGTCTGTAAATTTGCTCCTCCTAGGTAGGTGTCAATATGAAAGCTGGGGGAGGGTTGACATGTTGAACCTTGGATGAAAATCTATTATTTTTTAATGAGAACAATCTCTTTTTATAACTTTTGGTTATTAGGTTATTCCCATCAATGTAATATATCGTTGAAGAAGAAGATAACACTAATAATCTAAACGAAAATATGAAAGAAATGGTTGAAATTGTTGCTTCTGCAATTTTAGAGGACTTGTCTCGTACAAATACGACTCTTTGTACCAATTAGCTACAAAAACCGATCGTAAAATAGAAACATTGTAATGGTTATTATAATATGTATCTACAAATCGAAACACGAAACATAAAAAATCGAGTGCAGTTCACACGCGGTAGAAGTGAAACCTTCTTCCAAGTGTTTTCTCTTGGGGTAAAAATAATCTCGTTGAATTTAATGTTTCAAAGACCCAATCTTGTCTGATTACATCTAAAAGGGATCGAAATGAAAATTTTGTCTCTTTCAACGGAAGCAATCTTCCGAACAGGCCCTCCATTGATATGCTTGGTGTAACCCTAAGTGACCAGCTGAGGTATGGGGGCACCATCGAAGCCAGAGTAAAGTTAGCCTCCCAAAAATTGGGCGTACTGTACAGGGTCCGCAGATACTTAACACAACTGCTAACCTTGTACAAATCACAAGTACGCCCCACGGTTGAATTTGGCAGCCATCTCTGGTCTGGAGCTCCAAAATACATGAAAAATACCATCGACTCAGAAACGGGCGGTCCGTTTGATAGATTCTCCCATCTTAACAGACGGATTGCAATCTTTAGAGCACAGGCGTCGGGTGGGAATGCTATCCTTGTTCTACCGGTATTATCTACAATAGAAGATGCTCCGAAGAACTAGCATCATTGATCCCTTCGGCACCGGTGCATAGTCGGGAAACACGCCAAACGCGTGCCCAACATTTGTACACGGTTGAAATTTGTCACATGAGAACGGGTCGTTTCTTCGACTCGTTCTTGTGTTCAACAGCTCGGCTATGGAATGATTTGCCGGCCTCTGTGTTTCCTCCTTCCTACAACATGGGTCTCTTCAAGACCAATGTTCATTCCTTCCTCTCCTCAAAAAGACCCTCCACACAGCATCCCAGATGACATAGGCCCTGAGGGAAATTATTTTCCTCAGGGCCTCCTGTGTGGAGTGTAAAATGTAAAAAAAAAAAAACAATCTCAACCAAAAGGAGCCTCGAAAAGTGAGCCTATAATCAAAGCAAGCAATGCGCGCAGCCTGACAGAGCGCGACGCTTCGTAGGTACTGTACGCTGGTAAGGTTTCGTCGTATCCACTCCCTTACAGGCTAAATCCTATATATATATATGTGTTTGTCTCTTTTTAGTGTCACTAGTTTCCGTTTCATCGAGTTTCAAATCACAACGGTGCTAAAGACATTTCAATAGATAATATATATTGTTTAATAGAGTGCTGATAGAACGGATGAATTGTTTCGCATTGTTAAAAATAGATTAGTCTCAGATAAAAGTGACTGATAAAAAGAGTTGAAATATAAAAAAAAAATTGCGCAACGCGTAAGTGCGAAAAAGCGAATTGTTTCAAAATACCCTTTGGGAACAACCGACGTTATCGCGGCAGCCAGGTAGTGTGAAGTGCACACACAGGTACGGTGATACCTATTTGTACATGTATGCGGGGCTCGGGTTCGCGGCGAAACTCCCACGCTCGATCGGAATCGACGATAGTAGCGATAGGAATTTGTAGCAAGCAGAGGTCGAAAATGCAGCAGAGGTGGGGTGGTATTGACCCCCGCCTCGCCACGAGGAGCACGTGTGTCGCATACAATTACACTATCTACAATTCGATTATTGCTCCACATTTTAACTATTGCTCAACTATCCTTTTCCTATGTAAAGAACGAGAACAAAATAAGTTTCAAATTCTCCAAAACAGGGCAATGAGAATAATATTACGGCGGAATAGATTTTCAAAAGTAAACAAAATGTTAAAGGAACTGAATTGGCTAACCGTGAAACAGATGCTGACCTTGAATACGATGATATTTATACATAAAATAATTAACAACATTTTACCAAAATACTTCTCAAATAAAATTGTATTCAACAAGGACATTCACAGTCATAACACAAGAACATGCAAAGAAATCAGGCTTCAAAAAAAGGATAAGGCGAATACGCAGAACAGTTTGCTGTACAAGGGGATGAAGTTGTATAACAAGCTACCAGAGACTTTGAAGTCCACACCAATTGGAAAGTTCAAGACGTATTGTAGGAGCTACATAAAATTACATAAAATTTAGTTTGCAATATGAAATATTATAATTAATTAGAAATTTGTAAACTTAAATGTACAAATTACTAAAATAAAATTAATAAATAAATAAAAATAGCGTGCAAAATTTTAACAAAATTAAACTAAGACCGAGTATCAGTATGAAACCGATCGCCAATATCGTTCACCGTGTGTTAACTACTGTAAATCGCATTTACCTTTCTCTCTACCTACACAACAAAACATTAGCTCGGTCTTTTTCGTGTCCGTGTCCGTAGTCCGTGCAGTTTGGTCGTAGCTCGGAGACAGTCGGCATGCTTCCATGCCATACCCCCATGTTTCTATCATGTATGATAAAACCAATAAATAACTTTAACGACCAGTTCATTTTCTATTGGGAGGTCTAGGACAGAAGATCGATAAAACCCTATATCAATACGATATTGACTAAATCCGTCATCAAGGGGCAGTTATCAATATTTGCGAGAAGGTAAACAAAAATTAAAAAAACGCTAGAAATATTTCGATTCTCATGCCTGCAAAATTTTTCTCGTTTTTTTTTGCATGAAGCAAGTAAGCGAAAAAGTGGTTTTATTTATTTTGTGCATAATTTTATAAGAACGAAAAAAAGTTAGAACATAGAAAACCTCAAAAATAGTCTTAGCCATAAAGGGGTATTTTTTTAAAATTGTTTTTTGTATTACTTCATAGTAAAGTCATGAAAAAACATTTTTTTTAGTGGTTTACGCTTATATTTTTCGTTACGTAAATAATAATTTTATTGTAATTCCAATACAAAGAAAAGCTAGTAAAAGCTTCCAATTATCCGTAGCATATTTAATGATGTTCATAATGTAAACCGATTCGTCGTAAAGATTAATCTAAATAGTATCTAAATAGGATTTACGTATAACTTCATCTTAAGCTATTAATTCACAAAAAATACGAATTCGTTATGCAAAATAATTGGCTGATTAGTGAATGGAGGTGAAATTGAAAGAAATCGTATATGCGATTCACGAATTCAATTAGTTCATCTAAGATGCGATCAATTTTTTTCGATCGATTTTGGAGAAACAAAGTGGTTCAAATATGACTAAAGACCTCATTAACTCCCGTTTAGGTTCAAAAAGTATATGCGAAGTGCCAATGTATATTAAGGTAAGTATTTCAATTCAAAATGGTCTATTTATTAGTATTTCTAATTTTAAGAAATGTAAATTCTCAGATACGAGTAGGTCCGCCAGTGTTGCCAGAAAATAACGATTTCTTATTCTATTTTTTTATTTTATTTTTTTTATTTTAACTTTATGAGCAAAACGTCAAATTGCAATATTAAAATAAATGAAGACAATGTAAGCGAAACTCAATCGATAATCTGGAAACAGAAAAATCAAACCCAGGACCTCTTGCTTCCGTCGATAGATGTCGCATATTAAATAAAATGGATAAAGATTTATCCAGACACTATCTAGAGAGCATTTAGTTCGGGTTTGAATCTTGCAATCATATATAAAGATAGTTGCCAATGATATATGCGTTAAAGAAAATGAAGATAATGTAGGTGGTTCTTAGTCGAAGTATAGTACAGTTAAACATGACCGAATTTCATATCGACACCGTGGCGCAGTGGTTAGCGCGTTTGTCCGGAAAGCAAGAGGTCCTGGGTTCGAGTCCCAGAGTGTCAATATGTTTTTCTGAATTTTCTGTTTCCAGATTTTCGATTGAGTTTCGCTTACATTGTCTTCATTTATTTAAAGGTTTCTTATTCATTCCCTGTCAATATCGGTCTGGCTATCAACAGTGCGGCCGTGCTTGAGAAACGGTATAAAATCGTCGTTTATCAATCCAATAGTTACAAACGATTACACTGAGCTGAACCTACTGAACGGTTTCCACTTTCCACGGAAATTTTAGATATGTTCAGCTCAATTTTTACTTGACTAGGATTTTGGGACAGGATCAGAGATCATAATAACATCGAAGGTTTCACAGTGAAACATACTACTATGTTCGTGTGTTCAATAGGCGTTGTCTATTTCGTTGGATACAAGGTTTAAAATAAATTATATTTCAATACAAAACGGCCGCACCTTTATCAATTGCATTATTACGTATTTTTCCCATGGTAGATAGTACAAGTTGAAGGTAATGCGAATTCTCACGCAGCAACTTAACAATTTGATTAATTAATCAACTGAGAATAAATTGTTGAAATAATTTCATAAAACGCCCAGTGTGAATACATCAGGTAGAAGTATGGAACATAATTAACAAAATGTTACTGTTAATAAACTTTTTTGCGAAGGTCAGTCATTTTAAAACAATAGTAAATGGATCAGATGTTAATAAAGGATCCCAATCAAACATTGGCTTGCGTGCGTCTAGGAGTCTAGTGAATTGAGAAGGATGAATTCACAGCGTGCTCAAAATTACCGTTGCAGAATTTGGGAGCCAACTCTGATCTGGAGTGCCAAAATACTTGAAAAAAAAACATGACTTGTGCAGAAACGGGCGGACCGTTTGATAGGGGGATTGCAATATCTAGAGCAGGGTTTCCCAACCATTATTTCGCCGAGCCTCCCCGAACCAAAAAAAAATATTTTCAAGCCCCCCCTTCAAGTGGCGTAGCAAGCATGGGCATGGGGGGGGGGGGGGGCAAGAGAATTTCATTTCAGAAATAGGATTTTTCGTCAATAAAAAGACCGTCAGGCACAAAATTCTCCTCGTTTCGGGACGTTCCGAATATTTAAATAAAACCGTTTTTTTTTAATATTTTGCGACAATATCCTTCGTAATTTATTAACAATCGAGTGTCACCTCCCGTCGGGTGTGGTGTCACTCCCCCCCCCCTCAGTTAACAAAAGTTTCAACAAAAATAAGAAACATTTTTTTTTATATTAACTAAATTATTTATTTGAATTTCAAATAGGTACAATACAGATACAATATATTTATTTATCATGGATCTTTAATAGAACAGTAGATACACTTTCAAACATTAATTAATTTTACATTTACATTTCTTAGTGGTCTTTTAATTATACATATTATTCTATTATTATTTTTTTATTTATTTAATTTCTTTTTTTTTATAATTAGATAATGTCTAACAACTGAGAAAGTATTTTTAGAACAAATAAATAAAAACTTTTAGAGTAGGTATTGTTGAGATACTTGAGCTTGTATGCTCTGTACCAGATGGTCGATTATGGTCTTTGCTAGAGCTTTTCTTTGAATAGTTTTTTTTTTTGGAAATGCAAACGTTCCTATTACGCCCCCCCTGACATTTCTCTACGCCCCCCGGTTGCGAAGTCCTGATCTAGAGCATAGGCGTCAGGAAGGTATGCTGTCCATGCTCTACCAGTATTATTGATCCCTTCGGCACCGATACACAGTCGGGAAGCACACCAAAAACTCGCCCAACATATGTAGGGGTTTGACGTATATCACGTGAGAACGGGTCGCTTCTGGAATGATTTGCAACAGCTCGGCTGTGGAATGATTTGCTGGCCTCTGTGTTTCCTCCCTCCTACAAAGTAGGTCTCTACAAGTCGCATGTGCGCTCCTTCCTCTCCTCAAAAAGACCCTCCACACAGCATCTTCAAAGATGACCGAGGGAAATTATTTTGTGAAGTTAACGTAAAAAAAGGCAGAACAATAGGTTTAATGCTAAATTACGAGCGCGAGAAAACTAATCCTACTAATATTATAAAGGGGAAAGTGTGTATGGATGTATGTTTGTTACTCTTTCACGCGAAAATTACTGAATGGATTTGAATGAAACTTTACAATAATATAGCTCATACATCAGAATAGTCTATAGGCTATAGCTTAGAGCTCGGGCGTTATGAAAAATAATTTCATTTTTCATACATTTTCTGTCGGTAACAAAATCGATTTATTGCAAACGTCAGAAAAAAACAAACCAATTGTCACCTTGGAAACGATGTTTTTTTTTTTTTAATTTGGCAATTCACCCTAAAAGATTGCTTTGCTGGCGTCGTACTTAATAACTATCTCTAAAAATGAATCGCCGAAATGTAAGTATGCGCATAAATCGGAACGACTGCACCAAATTGGACTATTCTTTTTTGTTGTTCGTTATTTTGTATAAAACTACCGTTGAGTTATTATAATAGGTTGCACGCGAGCAGTTTGAAAACTGAATGTATCGGGAATGAATGTGTGAAAGGGGAAGGATGGAGGAGGGTGTGGGGAAGAGTAGGGGATGGGGGGAAGATGATTTGATGGGGAAGTGGTGTGGGGAGAGGGAAGGTGGAGGAGGCGGAGTGGGGTGGGAGAGGTCGGAGGGAAGTAAGGGGTAGGGGTGAGGGGAGAGGTGGGTGGAGGTATAGGGGGAGTGGGTTGATGGGAGTGGAGAGAGGGAAGGTGGAGGAGGCGGAGTGGGGTGGGAGAGGTGGGAGGGAAGGAAGTGGAAGGGGGAGGGGTGGAGGAAGGTGGGGGGAGGTGGAGTGGGAGGGGTATGGGGTGGGGGAGGGGTCGGTGGAGAAGGAGATGGAGGGACAGGGGGGTTGATGGATGAGTGGAGTGGGGAGAGGAAAGGTAGAGGGTGGAGGAGTTTGGGGAGGGGTGAGGGGAGGGGTGGGTGGAGGGGGAGGGGGGTTGATGAGAGTGGTGGAGTGAGGAGAGAGAAGGTAGAGGAGGCGGAGTGGGAAACCCCTAATACCATGCGAGCGAAGCCGCGGGAAAAAGCTAGTCTAAAATAAATCTAACCTTAAATTTAAAGAAAAAGAATAAAAAAATATTGATTCTGATGGCGATCAAGGTATTGCAAAGGTGCTTAAATTGTACAAATGATTGGATTGAAGTGGATTTTCGTGGTGTTAATATCTATCTAGATCTAGGATGGAATACAAAGGAAAAAATAGCTTTTACGAATCAGGTTCACAGAGTTTTTCGTCGATTCTATTTTAACATGTAAATGTGCAATGGCTAAATTGACAAAATGACAATCACCATTGTTCTCTTTGGGAAATCGCATCATTCCAATACCTACCTACTTGTAAATTTTCATTAAAAATCAATTTGTGGAATGGTAATAAAAGGTTCTTCAAACATCTTCAGTTTCTAATGCAGGCGCCAGACAGAAGTTCAAATAAGTGATCACTTCTTTGAAGACTTTGCGCACACATTTGGTCACATATTGTTGTATCTGCCAGACATGTGTCAAAGTTTTGATCACTCCTTTGAGCTCACTGTTTTCAAATAGACTTCACACAACATGGTCGACGATTTGGTCGACACAGTTTGCTTATATTATTTATGTGCGTCTAATTATTTATATTATCTAATTAATTTATCTAAATATATTTATCTAAATATATTTATCTAAATATATCTATCTAATTAATTCTTCGATAGAGCAAGGTATTGAAGAGTGGTGTTTAATTCGGTTCCAGGCGTCATTGATGTTATTTCGATTTTTATGCCCTTTACGTTTCGGATCCCATATATCTGGCTCTACTTGCATCAACTCTATAAACTCGAAAACGCTCTCATTATTTCACTCCATCGTTAGTTCGTTTGGCTGTCCACGCACGACTACTCTCCACGGCGACGCTCGCGCAACTGAGCTTCGCGCAGTGTGGCAGGCACGCAAACTTTGAACTTTGATCCCTTTGATGTGCGCTAAAAAACCGACACGGAACGGCAAAGCGCACTTAAGTGATCACTTATGTGACAACAGTGTCAAATGCCCGTGCCACACATGTGAACACTTGTTTGATCACTTCTTTGAATTCGTGTCTGGCGCCTGCTTAAGGTCCTAGACACACGTCACATAAGGCAATAAAATAAAAATATGTCATGTACCTACGGGCTTTACATTTCATTCCAAAATTGAAACTAATTTGTCAAGAATTTAAGACTATCCCAGGCATATGTCTTTGATGCATTTGAGATGCTGTGTGGAGGGTCTTTTTGAGGAGAGAAAGGAATGAACATTGGTCTTGAAGAGACCCATGTTCAAATGGCAAATCATTCCACAGCCGAGCTGTTGAACACAAAAACGAGTCGTAGAAGCGACCCATTCTCATGTGACAAATGTCAACCGTGTACATATGTTGGGCGAGCGTTTGGTGTGTTTCCCGACTATGTACCGATGCCGAAGCGATCAATGACGCTAGTTTTTTTGGAGCATCTTCCATTGAATACAGGTAGAACAAGGATAGCGTTCCCATCTGACGCTTGATGTGCTCTAAAGATTGCAATCCGTTTGTTAAGTTAGGAGAATCTATCAAACGGACCGCCCGTTTCTGCACAGAGTGGAGGGTTTTTTTCAGGTATTTTGGGGCTCCAGACCAGAGGTGTCAGCAAATTAAATCGTGGGGCGCACTTGTGATTTGTACAGGGTTAGCAGTTGTGTACTATTAAAGTATCTACGGACCCTGTACAATACGCCCATTTTTTCAGAGGTTAACTTAACTGGTCTGCGTGTCTTTATTACGTGTCCAGGGGGGCGTTCATTACGTAACGCAATTTTTACCCCCCCCCCCAATGTAACGCGCCGTAACGTTTTTCTGTACCCTCCCCCACCTAAACGTTACGTAACGCCCAAATGACAATTTTTACCTGAAAGTCACAATTAAGTTGCGCAAAGTGCTGGAAAGTCGCATAAATACTTTTTTCTTGTTTTAATCGCGTTTGCGGTAATAAATAAAACAAGAAATTTCGAGAACGAAAAGGGTTGACCCAACTTGGAAGATTTTAATTCCCTAGTTTTTTTTAATCTAAATAAAGAAAAACATATTACATAACGCGTTGTTCGAACCCCCCCCTCCCCCTGGTAACGCACAGTAACGTGTCACAAGACCCCCCAAGTGCGTTACGTAATACTTGAACGGCCCATCACTTGTTATTTACGGTAGGCACTGTCAGAATCGCCGTGATGAAAAACACCATTCGGAAACAAAACGTCGCTTGAAATGGGTTTGACCGTGTTTGGTAAACAGATCCTAATAGCTAGATACCAATCCCAACTTCCCTCTTCTACATCTCCTTTCCCTACTTCACTCCCATAAGACTTAATTAAATAAATAATACCTTCACAAATTATAAATGCCCAAATGCAATTTTTGCACAACGCCGGAGTACAAGTTGGCCTTTATACAGTTATAATGAGGTAACATTAACATTCGTTTCAATTGCACGTTGGATTAGGTAATTTGAAACGAGGCTTGACATTGCAGACATTAAATCTACAAAGAACAATGTTTGTACAAAAAATGGCATTCAGGCAGAAATTATGAGGAAACCGTCACGGAGGTCGTTTTATAGAAATCCACGTACTCAAACTTTCAGTGCGCTGTTTCTAAATTTAGTTAACTCAGAGGATAGAGAGCCTCCAAAGATCGAGGTTGGACTATTTATATTTAACTATCTGACCCGGCGAACTTCGTACCGCCTCAGAATCAATAACTGTTAACTTATTAGCTGAATTAAAATAAGTTTTATTTTATAAATTTAAAAATTACACAATGAAGCAATTATCGATGCGCTACTGTCCGTGTTTTGTTTTTGTCAGTATCAGAGATGGCGTTGTATACGGATTTATAATTTTTGTGATTTTCTTACTTTTCCACTTACTTACGGGAATTGCGTTTCATCTATCTATAGTATAAATCTATGTATCTTCTATCTATCTATCTATATCTATATAAATAAAAATGAAACGCCGAAATGTATGAACGCGCATAACTTCCAAACGACTGCACCAAATTGGATAATTCTTTTTTTTGTATGTTCGTTATTGTCAGGACAAGGTTTGTATAAAACTACTGGTGAGCTATGGCATTATGAAATTTGAATAAAAAAATTTCAATAGGTGGCACGCGAGCTGTTTGAAAACTGAATGTACCGCGAATGAATGTATGGAATGCGGAAGGGGGAGGGGCCTCAGGTAGAGGGGGGAGCGGAACGTGAGTGGGGAGAGGGAATGTGGAGGAGGAGTGGGAAAGCGAGAGGGAAAGGGGACGCGGGATAGGGAGGGGAGGCGGAAGGGGAACGGGACGAATGGGAAAGGACACGCACGGAGAAACAATTTCTTTATTAAATGGCATAGCAACGCATGTCGGGTACCAGCTAGTTTTTTATACGTGTAAGTATACAAAAAATGAAACGCAATTCTTAATAACGAGTAAAATCTCAAATTATAATATTTAATTAAATTTAACTGATCGTTTCCGATTATTTTTTTGATGGATTGAGGCAATAATTTTGTAAATATTTTCACTTCACAAATCCTACAAATATTGTAACATTAAAGTAATAATATCACTTTACACAAAAGTTTGCATTTTCGGAATTTGTGTTAACTATGGAATTTCCTAAAATTTTATTAAAATTAATTTTGATAATGTTATATTATCAAGTTCTGCAAGTATTTTGGTGTGTATTTTTGTTACAGCTCTTTGTCACAAAAATACGTACTAAAATACTTGGAGAACTTTCTTATAAAAATCTAACAGCTTTTACGTTTGAAATTGGTAAAAAATGATAATTTAAATGCTAATTTTTAATTAAAAAAGATAATTTAAATAAGATAATTTTAAATAATAATAATTAAAAAAGATAATTTTATAGTAAATATCATTTCGGGGGATCAACTACCGGGTCACCGTAAAATATACAGATAAAAGAGTGACCCGACAGTAGATCACAGTTGAACCCCGAAATTAAAATTACGAGCATAACTTTTTGTGCATTATTTTATTTATTTATTTTATTTTAAATGTACATTTACAGTTATACATAACCAATAATAAACATACATTTTATTTTATTAAGTAATAATAGCGTTTTTGAATTGATGAATATTTAGTTTAAAAATCGGGGTTTAGTTTAAAAATAAGTTGGTATGGATATAAAGATGGATTTATTTACAGTGTCGATTGTTTGTACTTTTACGCTAGTGTCAAGCAGTTTTTTTTCCTTGATGCACTTGACTGAAAGCATGTTTTATGCTTTTGTTGTTCGGCTGTACATTTTCTCTGCGCACCATTTCGGGGACACTCAGTGATATTTTGTGTAAGTAGGCATACTTTATTTTCCCTAAACCGACTGTTATTAGATATAAAATCAAAAGCGCATCATTAAAATTATGTATAATAGAAATAAAACATTCCCGTTTTGAGTTATTATTCAAAGAGACAAATATATTTAATTACCGTAAATTATTTATATTGCAAACTATGACATATATATTTAAAAACAAAAATTGTTGCGTTAAAAACGAAAATAGAATTAGCAAAAGGACTAATAATAATGTGTTTCAAGTTCCCCAAATCAAAACCAAATTAATGCAAACACATGGCAGTTTTATTCGTCCTCGTACATTTAATCTTCTACCAAAACACATTCAAATGACAGATAAAATATCACTTTACATAAAAGAATTAAAATTATGGCTAAATGATGCAGATGTTGAAACACTTTTTTTATAAACTCTATGTAAACCTTCATGCTTCACCTTTACAATTCTACTGTAACTTCAAGACTAACTCTATTTTTTTTTAAACCGTAACAAAAAATCAACTAAGGGAACGTACCAACTTTTTGCAATTTTTAACCCCCCCCCCCCGGTGACCAAAATCCTAAGCAACCTGCCGCTCATTTGTATGGAGCGTGACATTTTGAAGACCCCCCCACCCCTAAAAGTGTCACGTAGTATGGGTACGTTCCCTAACTTGTATGTGTCACTTTGTTATTACAATATTTTCAAAGATACATTACCTATATTTTTAAACTTTCACTTTGAAATTTACATTTTTACTTGTACCGCCAACTTATTGGTGTAATTTAGCACTTTAGTTAATATTACCCACGCACAGGCAGTGCCTTAGTGGGTTCCCATTATCTACTTTTGTCTTAGGTATATATATTTTCTACTTTTTTTTACATTATTTTTATCTTGTGTTATGTCATATATATTAAGAAAATGTGTAAAAATTACTTTTGAAATGTATCAAGAAAAAAAAAATAAATACAAAAATAAGTGCGACAGGGAGCAAACTATCGGGGATCAACTGATATGGAAACAGATAACATAAACTAGAGAGGTGCAGTTTGGTGGTAGCTTGGCGACAGTCGGCACGCTTCCATGCCATATAATCTCCGTGGTTTTGTTTTATCTATGTAAATTGTCGAATGCATCGGCATTTACGCAAAAAATGTCACTACCATGTTTGAATTTAATAATACTAAATAGTAATATTAAAAAAAATGAATACATAATAACAATATAATGTTTTAAAGGAAAATGAATGAAAATACAGTTTCTTCGAAGAGGTTTCCATTGTTTACGATTTATAACATAAACAAGCCAATTCCGCATTCCTCAAAGGCAATGACACCGAATGATTCTAAATGAAAGTGGGGCAAGTAAAAATAAATACATTATTTTAGTTAAGCGATGAATATTTTATACAATTGATAAACCAACGCGTATGCAAAAAACTTATCAATAGAAATGCAAAATAAAAACTGACGTAAAATAATTGATGGGAAGATATATATATATGCTGTAGTAGCACTGCGACATATACACTGTTCACACAGCCAAATACGATTGTTTATCTGTTGTATAAAGTTGAAATTTCTCATCGAAATTTGGAATATTTTCAAGATATTTTAAATGTGCTAACCTTTTTTTATTTATTTATTTGTTATAAAAGTACATTCACAGTTTAAGGAAGCTTTGACTGTCCAACTAGAGTGGTCTCCCGTTTTAGGACAGTCAAATTGACAGGTTTCGTTTACATCAGGTATTTAGGTACATGAGTTGTTTCGGAAGAAGTCATGAAAAATAAATCCATGTATAGAAACCAGTTAAAATTATCTTTCAAATATTTACATTTCAAATAAAATTACATATGCATTTATAAATAGGAATATTTTAATTCCGAACATAAAAAGAGTTGAAAAAAACAAACAACGTATATTTTCACTCCAAATATCGAAAAATCGTAGAAAATATGAAATTTAGAAACCACATTTCTTTTATTTAGAAAATCCACAAGGCTATCTCTTCACCTTTTATATCGTTTATAATTTAAAAAAAATACAGGATGTCCGGGGGTAAAGTGCATTAACTTCGGGAGGTGATTCTACAAGTAAAAAGGATAAACACTTTTTTCGAAATTCCAACTTTTAGGGGTAGTTTTGAGGTAAAAAGATAAAATTAGTCCGGCGTGTGTGCCAGATTTGTTATTTTCCGCTGTTACGATACGGGCCAATCACAATCGAGTCGGGCGCCCGGAAGGCTCTCAACAAGTAAGATTGTACCTCACACTAAGGATTTTTAGTAGGTACTTCTTTTTGAATGGGAAAAAAAGTTGGAATTTCGGAAAAAGTTGTTAATCTTTTTTACTCCTACCATCATGTAGAATCACCTTCCGAAGTTAATGCACTTTACCCCCGGACACCCTGTATTATATGTGTCAGTCAGTGTCGAAATGCGATGTTGCCAGCTCTTTCGCAGCCCTGTTAAAGACATTTTTATAATAGAGCATGTGTAGTCTTTAATCAATGTGTAATTAAATCACCGTTTAACGGTAGGGAAGTGTTTCTCTATTAGTTAAGGCTATTAATTTAAGATAACTCTATTTGCATAAAGATTTTCTACACAATTTTGCCTTTTTTCTAGAATTCTTGTAGTTTTCTGCGTAGTGTAGAACAATTTATTTTCATGAAATCAAAAACACCAAAAATTGACTGTGTTAACAATATTTTTTAAAAAATCGTATTTCGTTTTTAAAAGACGCAATGGACATCGACTTAACGAGTACGCCATACGACTTTGCCATCATATATTGAATGAGACTCTTAAGATAACGGTAAATAACTTGAGCCAGTATACTACGAGGTCTAGGTCTAATTGCCGAGTCAATTTAACAAAACTCCCACGATACAAGGAAATAATGATAATCGACTACTATACTAGTTTTATTACTACAAAGTTCATAAGATAATTACGTCTCAGTAGACATCAACAATCATAACAGCTGCTGCTGATAAACAAATAATCATCAAACGTTCTTATTATATGCATACCAGTTGGTTCTCGGCATGCGTTGCAACTCCATATTCATATAAACTAGCAGTAATAAATCCGCTCAGCAGGTTTTGGCTGCTAGGCCCCGCGGGGGCTTTTGCTTCAGCTTTGCCTCGGATCCTGTCATTCTAGGACAATGACGTCATATTGTCATATATGTAATACAAAGCCGGCTGATACATGAGACTGCTAACGGAAGTAGAGCCATCTAGTGTCAAATTCTTGAATTAAAAAACCGAATTACAAAGGTAGCTTCGTTTAAAAAACACGTATTATTTGCAGATATTATTTGTGGCGCGGCGCGTATGGCGTGGCGTCCGACACGCACACGTAGCTGGGTTAACCACGCAGACGCTACGGTATTAATAACGTTCGATACATTGTTTCTCGCTGAATCACCTTTCCCGTGCGTCCCTTCCAAGCTAATTATAGCCTAAATGTTATTCTGATGTATGATCTATATTATTGTAAAGTTTCATTAAAATCCATTCAGTAGTTTTTGCGTGAAAGAGTAACAAACGCACATACATCCATACAAATTTTCGCGTTTATAATATTAGTAAGATTACAAAGAGTACTCGGCATGCGTTGCGAAGTGACTCATAGATAGAAAGTGTTTGTGTTTCGGGTCTTCCCTCCTCCCGCGAACCCCTCTCTCCTTCGTTCCTCTTCCCCTCCCACCTTCTCTCCCTGCCGCTAAACTATATGAAATACACACATTTTCAATCAGCTCGCGCGCTGCGTATTGCAAATTTTTAGATGAATTTCATAACGCCAGAGCTCACAATTATATACAGAAGCCTTCGCGGGTGTGCGCACAACAATTCACCAAAGTTTCACCACATCAGATGGATGGAATACGAAATAATTTCATAACGTCAGAGCATACCATTATATACTATAGAAACCTTCGTAGGCGTGCGCACAACAATCACCAAGTTTCATCGCAATCGAATAAATAGTGTAGGAACACATAAGTAGGGATACAATGCTATATCGGAAATCCGATAAATATCGATATATCGACCCCTAAAATTATCGATAATTATATGTCGAAAAACTCAATATATCGTACCGAAATATCGAAAAATCCGCTCAAATTTAAATACCCACAAAATCGGGTAAAATGCTATTACTGACAACACTCACTGTTTCTTGAAACATGGCAAGAGATGCAAGGTGTATATCCCAATCTTTTTTAAGTGGCAATAAGTCATCTACCAATTGTGGCAACAAGTGTTCCTTCTGGACGTCTTTTTTCAAAGGCAGGAGCCACTGTAACTCAAAGCAGAAACCGGCTATAAGGAAGCAGACTGTCAAATTTACTATTTTTAAGTTCGATAGCTGGTACAAAATACTGGAATAAATTTGTTTTAAATACATTTGTAAAAAAAATTACATTTAATATATCTATCCAAATGTGATGACTTTTCACACAGGTTAAGTATAAAAAATATACATACATAATCGGTAAACCTTTGATATAACTAAAACTACACTGGATTTCTACCAGCTTAATCCCTACGCACAAAGGTAGTTAAGGCGGTACACAATCCTAATAATTTTTGTACACTGAAAACTCGCATTTTAATCATTTCCGGCGAATCCGTAACTATAATAACTTTTTTATTTCCATGCCGCACAAGAAATGCGAGTTATTTATATATTACATTAATAAAAACAGTACCTAACCATTTATATATTTTACGTACAACGATTTCAAAACTTTATAACCCGTTTTTCAACTATAAAGTTAGCGGTAAGCACCAGATTTTATTTTTCTAGACGATGAATTAATAATTTCGGGAGGACAACATGGAGACACATTTTAAATATTTGTAGCACGTTCTTCAGAATTAATTAAAATGAACGCGACAGAAAGGTCGAATCTCCAGGCCTGGTAGGGTGAATTCGACCGTACGTTCGTACAATACGCCGTACCGCGGCGTATATTTATTTACACGCTTTCTTCACTCACGTCGTCGTTAAGATTCCCACATTATTTATCTTCTTCTTCTTTTCTTTGATACGACAAATTCGACAGTAGGTCCGTCCAGGGCACGGGTAGCAATTTGTATACATGGTTTCTTTACTTACGTCGTTAAGATTCTGAGTATATTTAGGGTATATTGTTGTCTTAAAGAAACATGAATTATTATTATATAAATAAGTCAGGTATGCCTCCTACGTCACACGTATGTCTGGCAACAATAAATTATGGTGAGAAAAAGTTTATGGGTCCGAGTGGTTAAGAAGATATGCACGAGTATATGTAATATGTTGTGAGAAAGAACAAAGAAATGCAGGCACTGTTAATATGTATTTGTATTTAGAGAGAATAAGAAAGAATCCCGGATCTAGAGATCGTGGGTTCAAAACCAGCTTTCGCTAATAAATTTAATATAACAGCATATTTTGCGGCACGTTCTGAGTTGTAAATAATCTCAGTATCGCCCCGGTGAAAGGGCACTATTCAAACGCTGGACGTTGTTGGAAATGACATTAGCCGTGTTTGGTGACCAGATAACAGCCAGGCACTTTTCAAACTTTTGTTCCCAGTCTCCTTTCTTTCCCACATATTAATTACATCAGATTCGTAAAAAAAAAGTTTTTTTTTTTAAATTACTGTTTGTATTCGACAGCAGAAGAAATGTTTCTTCTGCGGATCTAGAGGCGTGGTTTCGATTAGAAAACTGGACGTTTTAGAGCCATTTTGAGTAAAATAATTCAGGATACAATAGTGTACAAATTATGTCTTATTTATAAAGTTACTAATCCTTAGAGATAAAACCTTAGATAAGAGAAACAAAGGATAAAACTAACAAATGGCAAAAAGGTGGATACATTTCCGAAATGTGTATAAATATGGTGTACCTATAAAAATTATAATAAACGAGTATTCATAAAAGTGTTATGAAACAGCAACAAAGCGTGTTGTACAAAATATTTATGTCAACATCCGAAGCGCTTCGACGGAGGCGTCTACTAATACCTACAGGAATTCCAAAAACTGAAAAAATCGAACTAATATCTATGAGAATCAAAGTGTTGACGAATATCTACAGCTCAAACTGCTGACTAATATCTATGAGAACCAAAGTGTTGACGAATATCTACAGCTCAAACTGCTGACTAATATCTATGAGAACCAAAGTGTTGACGAATATCTACAGCACTGGCAGAGGTTGGATTTGCAATTATGTATAGCATATTGGAATAACGTAATATTGCGTATGCAGTTCAAAAAACTTAATTTATGTAAGTATGTATGTAAAAATCCCTAATATCGGACTATTGGACACATTTAGATGATTAGTCCAACCTACGCTCTGTAGATATTAGTTCAACCTACGCTCTGTAGATATTAGTCAACACTGGGACCGTCATAGATATTCGTCCGACCTTAGCTCTGTAGATATTAGTCAACACTCTGAAGTTTGTAGATATTAGTTCAACATATGAGCTGTAGATATTCGTCCGACATATAGGCTGTAGATATTAGTATCTGGAGTCGCTTCGACTCCATTGGATCTTAGTCCTGCGGGGCGGAAGATAAAACAGAACAAGGGGTAACAGCCAGGCGCGGTCCCGGGTCCCTCCATACATACTTTGGAGCGGCGCTTCCCTTCCTTTTGAGGCATATAATAAATATAAAAAAAATGTTATTTATTTATTCAGCATTTAAAAAAACTTCGAGCTTATTTTTTTCTAGTCGTAAACAGCAATAAATTGCAATTTAACGACACCGTCCCAACCTCAGCGACCAAAAACAACAAAACGCGATGCGCGGACGTAGTGCTAGTGCGTCGGATGTGGTCGAATATCGCGTAAACGCACCAATGCCAGCAACATTGGATTCTCTGCTCCATTCCGCATCCACGACGTTAGAAAAAGTTTGATATTTGCGCATGCGCGTTTAGTTCTGCCTGCCAAGTTTTGCCTGAAGCAGTATACGGTATACGCATTCGATGGGAGCATCCAACGCGCAGAAAACGACTTTAATGCGCGTAGGCATAGTACATAGAATAGCATAACAAAACGCATGGATTAATTTGGTACGTTTTAGAGAATTTTGACAATTTGGCTTGAATAACGGATGCGATTGATACGATAAATATCTTTTGGGTATCAATTTGATTAATTTAATTTTACAACTGTAATAATAATTGATGTGAAGCATAAAGGATTTATAGAGCTAATTTGACATACTGTTTTTGTCAGTAATCGCATCTTGTTCGTGGGCTAGTCTGTAGGTATTTATATTTGATATTAGGTAGGTAGGTATATACTTCAGCATCCCTTGTACAAAAAGTCACCGACCGCCACTGGTAACAGCGTGTACCCGAAGGATTTTAACCAGCGAATGCTGAGCACATTTGGAGCACAAAAAGTAGATATCATTTTGCTGTTCGATGATAGTTTTATTATATTAAATAGAAATAAAATAATCGTCGAAACTTATTTAATTATTAAAAAGGTGCTGAGAAGACCGCGCTAAAATTCGCGCGCAGTCGTGCCGTTCAGAATATCTGTTAAGGGAACGTACCCATACTACGTGACACGTTTAGGGGGGGGGGGGGGGTCTTCAAAATGTCACGCTTGGTACAAATGAGTGGCGGCGGGCTTAGGTTTTTGGTCACCGGAGGGGGGGGGGGGGGGTTAAAAATTGCAAAAAGTTGGTCACGTAGTATGGGTACGTTCCCTAACAATCATTGACCATGCTCGCAAAAATTGATAACTGGCTATAGATTTGGTGATGATCGTATTGATAAAGGTTTTTATCGATCGTCCTTACTAGAGCTCCAGGTAAAAAAAAAAACGAGTGTGCTTTAGACCACACGACTGAAGTAAAACTTCTCTAACTTATGAAAGAATATATGAAATTGGGGTGACATATGAAATTGGGGTGACATATGACATTGGGGTGACATATGACCATGGGGTGATCTACGACCTTGGGGTGATCTACGACCTTGGGGTGACCTACGACCTTGGGGTGACCTACGACGTTGGGGTGACCTACAACCTTGGGGAGACCTACGACCTTGGGGTGACCTATGGCATGGTTATTCAATAGATGATTCCTTGTGCTCGCACCTCTCTCACTTGCCCCTACAGTAATATACGAAATGTAACTCTCTCTTTCTATCTTCACTAACTTATATCTCCCTCTCAACTTCAAGCGTGCATAAAGGCCCGACCGTTCGCCTCGCCCGATCACCGTTCGCACCGATCACCGTTCGCACCGATCACCGTTCGCACCGATTACCGTTCGCATCACACTTTTGGTAACGCATTCACCAGCTTACCTCCTAAGTCGAGCGTGTGTAAATAAGTATAACTTCAAAAAATGCTTTAGAGATATACCGTCTATTTATTTTATTTTATTTTTTATTATTATTGTACAACAGAATAATTCCAATTACAGTACAATTTAGTTACCCTATCAGCATTTAGGCAAGTGACTCTTCAATAATGTTTTTAAGGGCGGCTTGCACCAACTATCGCTAATTTTATCTTAAATTGTATTTAACTAAACGAATTTAAGTCACTAAATACATTTAACTTAAATGTGTTTAGTTTCGTCCTGCACCAAGCAGTTATAGCGGTTATTTAGTTAAATCTCATTTAGCGTCGGTAAAACAGTTACCGCCGTTAACGAGTCGGTAAAACATTTGCATCGTTCCGTTAGCACCACCCACACGCACATTTTTGCACAGCGACTTGAAGTGGCGAGGGGCACAATCGCTCCAAATTGACCGTGTGGGGGGTGCTTAAATTTGCGAGTGTCAAAATATTTTGAGGTTATGTTGTGGTTGCGTATAGAAATTAAGCACAAGAAACAAAAATGAATCATCTAGATTGGAAGAAAAAATGAAACAAACATAACTACGCAATGGGGCAAAAAGAGGTTTTGTTGTTAGATTTAAATAAAACAAATATCTGAGTACCTAGTAATTTTGTTTTTTATTTCTTTTATGTAGATTGTTAACAATTAGAATGCTGTAGGTATAATTTAAGTTTACAACCTTCCAAAGTATTCCTCCATAAATAAATCAATGCCTATTCCTCAATAATGAGTATTGCGAGCACCTCGCCGTTGTGATGATGTTAATGTTAAGAAATCTTTGAAATTTTCTGGCACTGAGTATCAAATAAATTTGTTCTTGTGTTTACTTCTCTCACCATAAACGGTCTACTTATAAAATCTATAATTTCTTCGTCAACTTCAGAATAAAAAAACCAAATGTCCATCGTGAATACTAATTAATAAATGAGACAGATTTCAGAAATATTTCAAATATTAGACAATCGGAAATCGAAGGAATAACCTAAAATTTTTTGACAGAAGTTGCTCGCTAAACATGTTTAACTTAGTTAAACAGCCCTTTCTGGGTATTTAACTTTGACAGTTCTTTAAATGCGTTTAACGACTTAAATTTTGTGGTGCAAGACGCCTAGTCGACTTAAATCAAATAATGTGTTTAACTTGATATTTAAATCATATTTAACTTTTGGTGCAAGCCGCCCTAAGGCATATAAAGAACAGTCACTTACATCCAAATGGTTTGCAATTTCATTTAACAGCACCACTCCCCTCGTCATGCTATGCTTTGCTAAGACGTCTGTTCTGCCGTTCGGTACTTTAAATAAGTCATGATATCGACTTCGGCTGTAGTGGTCTGGGTGCATATAAATCATAGCATCCCGAGAGAAATGGGCTATTGATGAAATCGTTCCAAATTTTGAAAGACAGAATAGCAAGACTTGCTTTCCTTCTAGTTTCTAGGCTCACAGAATCAGTTTCCTCAAGTAAGTCAATATGGTGCATGAACCTTGGATAGGTTCCATGCTTCCGCATATAAACGTACCTGAGGAATTTCTTCTGGATTTGCTCTAACATATCAATGTACTTCTGGTGGTACGGGGTCCAAACATCGCTCGCGTACTCCAGTTTGCTTCTCAGTATGCTATCGAATAACGCTAGCATAGCTTCTTGGTTATCAAATAGCTTACAAGTCCTGATGATGAATCCAAGAAGTTTGTAGCAAGACTGAGTGAGCTGCGATATATGGTGATAACGCTTCGCCTTTTATTTTATAATCGTAAATTATAATGTTTTTACAACGAGTGAAGGACATTGTGACACATTTCTTTGTGTTAAAATCTAATTTGTTTGCCAACGACCATCAGATAGTGCATCCAGATCAGTTTACATATTTTTAACATGACAAATCCATGGGATGATATCCACCTCCACACCAGTCGCAGAATGTTAATTAATTGTTACTCCGCGACCCGATATCCGCACACATTCTTAACTTGTACCTGTTGTAGATAGTTGGCCGTTCTTTGTTCCCCGCTGTGGAATGCATCGCCGAACCGCGACAAACCTGTTATCTCTTGCCTCTGTCCCTCACATCTTACCGTCTCAGGGAAGCATACTGCATACACTGCATATACTCATTATGGAGGGCCGCAAACCAACATAAAATCTGTCCTGATATAAACCACTTCTTGTTTGTATTTCTTTATATATATTTGTATGCCCTAAACTAAACATTGTTTTTGCCCAACACCATTCTACACACCAAAGAAAATATTTCTTTAATACATTAACAGAAGAAAACACAATTAATTTATCCTCAAGTATTACGTAACGCACTTGTGGGGGGGGGGTCTTGTGAAACGTTACTGTGCGTTACGAGGGGGGGTTCGAACAACGCGTTACGTAACATGTTTTTCTTTATTTAGAAAAAAAAAAACTAGGGAATTAAAATCTTCCAAGTTGGCAACCGTTGGCAACGTTTAGGGGGGGGGGGGGGGTACAGAAAAAACGTTACGGCGCGTTACAGGGGGGGGTCAAAAATCTTTAAATTTAAATTAACATTTTAGAGAAATCATTAACAAAAAATTACTTCCCCAATTTCGATCTGAAAATTCTACGAATAATCCTATAATGCTCTATTTTTATAATCCATAAAAAAATGTATTGGATAACCAACACCCCTGCCATAGGTCACCCCAAGTGGTCCACTATGTTTGGTGACTTAGCAGGGGTGCACTGGTTCTTGGGGTGAGGTTTGTCAAGGTCTTGATGGAGAACGCGTTTGCTCACCTACCGCGTGGCCTGCTTGAGGCAGACATAATCTAGACGTCTCCAGCAAGACTCTCAACCCATTGCCTTGTACCGCAGTGATCGATTCACACTTCTGTCACTCCTGGACACATTGACCCCCAGATTCCAACCCTCCCCTCATATATTTTCCTTTCAAGAATTTCCTCTCCTAAATTTCCCTAAGACCATCCACACAGCATCCCCCAAAGATGATAAAGGTCATGGGTGATGGATTCATACGTCCGTCATTCCTGGAGAAACAGACCCCCAGATTCCCAACCACCCCTCATACCTGTTTCCTTTCCAAAACTTCCTCTCCTTCCTTTCCTCTGAAGACCCTCCACACAGCATCCCAAAGATGACATAGGCCCTGAGGGGGATTATTATTTTCCTAAGGGCCTCCTGTGTGGGGTGTTTTACCAAGCAATACAAGTACGAGGTAAATTAATTAATTTCGTTTTTTCGAAGGAAGCAAATACTTAAGGGTGTGAAGCAGTCGAAGTATTTAGAATCAAAATATAAAACTGAACGAAATAGTTGATCCGAGAAATTCGTTCAATTATAATATACAAAATGTATCAAATTAAATAAATTATAATAAAAAATCATTTTACATTTAGATCACACACATCTCAAGCGCCAAATGATTGAATAATTCACACGAACTGACAAATTCAAACTACAAAACTATAGCAAAATCCAATCTTCCTGCTCTGTTAAATAATACAAGAATTTGTCTGAGAATTTGTATGGAAAATGCGAATTAAGCAGTGTAGAGCAACTTCCTTGAGCGTGAAATGATTGCTTAGTTGGTGAAATACTCTGTTTTAGCAGTCACTTTCTCTAATTGCATTAGAAACGACAATGCGACCGTCTTCCGAAACAATACGGAACGGGAATATAGTGACAAAAAGAATGTTATAGAAATGAGATCCCTGAGGCGTGCGTGTGGTAAATTACTTGTATGACCGTGAGTGAAATGTGGATATTCGCAAAAGAATGCAAATGAAATGGTTTGGGCACGTAGAGCGGATAAACTGATATATGAGGCGGAAGTGGTAGAAGAAGTCGGGGACGTTCGAAGACAAATCACAATAAAAAAAACCAAATTCTTGCGTCGGGCCATGTTAAGAGTAAAAATAAAATAAGGGTATGAAGGAGACGACGTATGAATGTGAAGGAAGCAAGGAGTGCGTGCCAATACCGAGTTGTTGGGTGGTCAATCCTCTCTGCGTATCCCTGCGCGGAAACTATAAGGTGATCACCCATTTTTACGGAAAAAGACCAAAAGTAATCACAATAAAATTTGGCGTCGTGGTCGACGGGTAAGGCTATTGACTCGCAATCCGAAGGTTGCGGGTTTGAATCCGGGAGTGGGCAAATAAATTTTATTTGTTTAATTTGTGTTATTTCATAATTAATTCATTTAAAATAATATATAGTACATTTGCGGCACGTTTCAAAGTGGAAGGTACTCTCAGTATCGCCCAGGTGTAAGACCATCATACAGAATTGAAATGTTGCTTGAAATGGCATTAGCCATCTTTGGTGACCAGATCTGAATAGCCGGTGAATAGATCTGAATCCCCACCTTCCCCTCCCCCATATCCTTCCCATCCCCCCTACCTTCTACCTCACAACATACCCCAATTGGGGATGCCATAGCCTCATTGGCTCCAGTCGGGAGCAGCTGGGACTCTTGTGAGGTATTCATACTAAAAAAGAAACGAGAGTGCTTTAGACCACACGACTGAAGTAAAACGTGCGCGCGCACTGCTCTCTCTTGCTCCTACAGTGTGATACAGACAATAGGCCTGCACTGTGTCTTAGATATACGAAACGTAACTGGCTACAAGAGAAAGAGAGAAAGAAAATGTGTGCTCGCACCTCTCTCTTGCCCCTACAGTAATATACGAAACGTAACTCTCTCTTTTTCTGTCTTCACTAATCTCCGTCTACCGTTCGCCTTGATTTTCATAACGCTCTCGTCACGCATTCACCGACTTACTCCCCAAGTCAAGCGTGCGTAAAGAAGTTTGTGTACCTATAATAAAATATCACATTTCAAAAATGCCTGTCGAGATTTTGTGTTATCAATAAAAAAATTAAAAAATTGCTGAAGATTGGCGATAAACACCAAAATTTTAATAAAAGTAAAATAACAATAACAAGAAAAAAATAATGTACAACAAGTTCTTAATTTTAACCGACACTTCATATACCTACTGCTTTAATTTCTTCACATTTGACTTTTGCAGGTCGAATAATTACTGTAACCGTAATTCTACACGCCCTTGTCAAACAAACAGATTTCTAATAAATTCGAAGCCCGGTCAAAATATTTGCCGAAACAATGACTAATTCTAATTACATTAGTCGATGGATATAATATTTACATAATCAATTAATTAATTACAAATAAAAATATTATTGATTGCTTTTTAATTAAATCCACTGACCAACTACTAGAACGAAAATAGTTACACGATAGAATGACAAAGACAATACTTAGATTATGCAAATTTCTTAGCTTCTTTCGACAGCTGTTCTTAGATTTCATTATAATAATTTTCCTCTGGAGCGTTTATGGCCACATTTTGGCCAAACTATCTGCGAGAATTTGAAGAGAAATTTTTAAAAATATTTTTTGGATTTTCCAACCTTTTTTAAGTTCCCATGTGTTGCTCGGATAACCAATCACATGGCTAACTTAGTAGTTTCACAGTTTAACAAAAGATTTCTCGCATCTCTTCACAATTTAGGGAACGTACCCATACTACGTGACACGTTTAGGGGGGGGGGGGGGTCTTCAAAATGTCACGCTCCATACAAATGAGCGGCGGGTTGCTTAGGATTTTGGTCACCGGGGGGGGGGGGGGGGGGGTTAAAAATTGCAAAAAATTGGTCACGTAGTATGGGTACGTTCCCGTATTTGTTATTGATATTTAGCGAACCGAAATTACTGACATATTTTTTAAATAAATAAGAAGAAAATACTTTGTTTTAAGTCACTTTATTTAAATAAGTAATCAATTTATTTAAATAAGTATCACTTTATTTAATAGTCACTTTATATACTTTATTTAAATAAAGTGACTTTTAAAACAAAATAATTTCTTTTTATTTATTTAAAATGTAAAGTCACAATGTGTTTGCTTCTTTTGAAAAAAAAAGAAATATATTTTTTTAGAAATCATTGATCATGTGTTTACAAATGCATATTCGAATGTATACCTACTATACTTGGAGAAGGTGGATGAGTTTGTTTATTTGGGAAGTATGTTTACGAGAGATGGGAAGGTTGATAGAGATATTGAAAGAAGGGTGAACGCAGGTAACTCATTAATGGAGGACTGAACGCCGTTGGCACCAACAAAAAACTGTCCAAAGACGCGAAACTAGCCGTCCATAATGGAGTACTGGTACCTACCCTGATGTATGGCAGTGAGGCATGGAACTGGCAGAGGAAGGATGAAAGTAGACTGAACGCTGTAGAAATGAGATCCCTGAGGCGTATGCGTGGTAAAACCATGTATGATCATGTGAGAAATGTGGAAATCCGCAAAGAATGCAAGGCTGATGTAAGCGTAATGAGTAAGATCAAGAAAGGAACGCTCCGATGGTTTGGGCATGTAGAGCGAATGAACGAGGAAAGGAGTGTAAGGAGAATGTATGACGCAAATGTGAATGGTAGAAGAAGTCGAGGACGCCCAAGAAAGACATGGCAAGATCAAGTGAATCATATACTTGAGTCGGGCCATGTCAAGAGTCAGAATAATAGAAGAGAATGTATGAGGCGTTGTATGAATGTAAACGAGGCAAGGAATGTGTGCCAAGACCGGGATGTTTGGCGGTCCGTCCTCTCTGCATACCCCTGCGGGGAAACGGCGTGATGGTTAGTTAGTTAGTTATGTATACCTATGATTATCAACTAGGCCGTAGACAATATGAAGAAGTCGTAATAAGTAATATTCTACAAATATATACCACGTACGGCAGTAAGTAATGCGTAGATTTCACACGTTTTTAAATGTAACGATTTTTATATTTTTGAAGTAAAACTTCTTTACGCATGCTCGACTTGTGGGGTAAGCTGGTGAATGCGTTACGAAAAGTGGTGATTGATGTGTTACGAAAGGTGGTGATGTGTTATGAAAAGTGTGATGTTACGAAAAGTGTGATGCGAACGGTAATCGATGCGAACGGTGATCGATGGCGAGGCGAACGGTCGGGCCTTTACGCACGCTTAACTAAGGGAGTGATAAGGATAAGGATGGTCTCCACAAGGTCGTAGGTCACCCCAAGATCGTAGGTCACCCCAAGGTCGTAGGTCACCCCACGGTCGTAGGTCACCCCAGGGTCATAGGTCACCCCAAAGTCATATGTCACCCCAATGTTAATGTCAATGTCATATGTTCTTTTATAAGTTTTACTTCAGTCGTGTGGTCTAGAGCACACTCGGTTTTTTTTAATGAATCCAACAAATATGGGATAAGCGGTCAAATATACGTTTAAGTGCATTAAATGGCTCTCCAATACTATAACAGTTTATATATCTCCGTATTAAAATTCGGAGGTATGATTTTTTTTAATGAGGGCGGGAACTTTCCAAACCGAACGCCTAAAAATTTCCAAGCAATCAAGGCTGAAATTGATCATTTTGCAGAACACTCCGAGTACAGTGGTTATAGAAAAATATCAATAACAGATGCTTAGATGGTTTTAACACGTACAGCGGATGAAAGTAGTGTTAGAAGAATTTATGACGCGAAAGAGAATGATTATAGGAAAAGTCGGGCACGCCCGAGGAAGACAGGCACAAACGGACTAACTGCATAATTCCTTATTTGAAATTTAAAAACATATGTTACACAAAATAATATATGGTTTATAAGTAAGTAGGAAGGTAATAGGTAAGTACCTACCTACCCACAAATCTTATGATTTCAGATGAAATTTTGGTTTGATATAGTAAATACATAGACATCAGAATTCAATAGACCAGAAGACACAGATGAGGGGTAAAACCGAAGTATGGGGGGCGAAGAGAGGAAAGATGACTGTGATTCGTTAAAAAATCAATCTGACAGTATATAGGCATCTCGCATTATAATATCACCATTTAGTTTTTAAAAGCAAAATCTGCTTTGAATGAATAGACCTTTTTACATGGGAGCGCGAATTGCTTGCCACGTTAATAACATTTTTGCGAAGGCCAAATGCTCGCCCCGAAAAGATTCGCTCCCTATTCACATACCAATATTTTGTTGCCGTGTTTAGTTAAGACAGTTTTACAAATTTTTCATAATTTACTTACCCCTGTAACCAGCGACGAGCACACTGGAAAACCGCCCACATCCGCTATGTGCACATAATATGTGGGTATAATGTATAGCACAAGCTACCGTTTTTTGCGTGTTATTTCGTAAAATGTATGGATGGTTAGTTCCGCGCTGGTCAAAACAAGAATGATGACGTCACATATTTTAGATTCAAGCGAGGCTCTCTCCCCTCCCCATGGAGCAAGCTGGCTCCAAGGAGGAGCTTCAGCTGGCTCCATGGGGAGGGGGAAATAATACGTTTTTATCACTTAGGGTAGGTCCAGATATATTCATATGTCCGTGAGTAGATAGGAGAAATCGGAAACACACTTTTTACGAGGTCTACTGTTCACAGAATTGTAAGCAAATACAATAAGTATAGATATTCATTGACATCATTAAACACAGCTTGACACAGCTGATAGGAACGAGGGAAATGTTTTGTTTGTAACCCACGGAACGCTTAACTTGCATTGCATATAACTGCTTTGATAGACGGTCCAATCTGGTCATAACACGATGAAAATTGGCACGCTTCAACGCCATATCTTCATTTGCTTCCATTATCTATGCTCTTGAAGCTTAGGTTTACGATCCCTGGCAGACGGCATAGAGAACCATCACGCCCTGTTTCGTATCGGACGTAAAAAAGCACCCGCTGTCTTTTTCCAGTCAATGACAACCGCTAAAAACGTTTCATTGTTGCTAAGGTAACAATGGCGACCATTAGCGACACTTTTTACGGGCTGTCATTGGTGATCAGGAGACTCCCGCAGTTTATTTTTCATTTGTATGAATGCAACGTCAGTCTGTAGACTCCATTGTTTGAGAAAAAAGCTTTGTTATGAAGCGAAACCGAAAATAGAGAAGAGAATGAAAATAGACAAGAAAGGAACTTGCAATATGTAAAGTAGTACTCTCAGTATCGAGTACCATTCAGAATCGAAATGTTGCTTCGTTGCTTGAACTGGCTTTAGCCGTTTCAGTGACTAGCTAAATAGCCAGACACTTCGTAACTTAGGGAATGTACCCAAACTACGTGACCCCTTTAGGGAGGGGGGGGGGGGGGAACTTAAAAATACCACGCTTGGTTACAATGAGGGGCGGGGAACTTAGGTTTTTATCACGTAGTCAATCTAGAAATCTCGCGTTTTTTCGTGCTACATTCAAATATGGCGCGCAGTGCAGTGTTTGGCGCTTTTTAAACTCGCAGGTGGCAACACTGACGTAAGTATGCCGAAACGTCAGCTGATTGAAAATTGATAGTTTGTAGGGAGGCGTCTACTAATATCTACAGGAATTCCAAAAAATGAAAAAATCAATATTGACTAATATCTATGAGAACCAAAGTGTTGACGAATATCTACAGTACTGGCATAGGTTCGATTTGCAATTATATATAGCATATTGGAATAACGTAATATTGCGTATGCAGTTTAAAAAACTTAATTTATGTAAGTATGTATGTAAAAGTCCCTGATATCGGACTATTGGACACATTTAGCTGATTAGTCCAACCTACGCTCTGTAGATATTAGTTCAACCTACGCTCTGTAGATATTAGTCAACACTCTGAAGTTCGTAGATATTAGTTCAACATATGAGCTGTAGATATTCGTCCGACATACAGGCTGTAGATATTAGTAACTGGAGTCGTTTGTAATGCAGTCAGCTGTGTAGTTGTCAAGCAAGTCGCCGAGAGTTTGTGCCAGAACAATAATGCGTTTATTAAATGTCACCAGGATTCCTTGTCGACGCAGGAAATACAGAAAAAGACGAATGAATTTTGGCTTATATTATGGGCAACTTAGCAAGAAACGATTCAAAACCATATTTATGAAAAAAAAAACAACTTTCGCGCTTGAAATGAGCGTTCCTAGAATCCGTTTGCAAAGCCCACTTAAGGTCGTTTAACCAGCCAGTGGCGGAAAATCCACATTTCGTCGAAAGATGTTCTTACGATCGTACAGGGCGGTTCCAATGAGAAAGATTAATTATGCTCCGTACCGGCTATTTATAAACTCAATATCGATTTTATTTCATTACAAATTTGCTTTTTAATTTATACCTACATCCAAAAATGCTGAGAGGCGTGATGATAAAACTATTAAAATTGTGTACTTTTTGTAATTATTTTTGGATCATAAGTATTTATCATTTTTCAATAATGTCTAAGCAAAATGAGAAAGTAAAAAAATCTAAAAACATCAGTTTGTAAGTGCGCAAATAAATACACAAACGGACCAATTTTCGTCAAGAAACACATGTGCGTATATATTTTTTTATGATTTTTTTAAAACTAAAATTAAAATTCTGAAACATGCGTTTCCCAGATAATGTATTGATTTGTTTAACTGCATGATTATATGATTTGAAATGTGTGTTGTATAATACAAAATCTTGTTTGAAAATTTAACAAATCTGCCAACGACCTAATGGTATAACCTTATTATACTAAAAATAAACATTTGTCTCAAAATTTAAAACATGCGTTTACTAGACAAGAAGAACAATCTTTCGAAATCAATTTATAATTTTTTGTGGAAAAGAGTCAATGCGTCTAAAATCGGATATAAAAATGACATATTTCTGGTTCCCTCTTAAGAGCGTTTAACCAACCAGCGGACGAAAATCCACATTTCGTCGAAAGTTGTTCTTACGATCGTGCAGGGCGGTTACAATGAGAAAGATTAATTATTCTCCGTACCAGCTTTTTAAAATTATAACTCAATATCGAATTTATTTCAATCCAAATTAGCTTTAATTTATACCTTCATCCAAAAATGCTGAAAGGCGTGATGATAAAACTATTAAAATAATGTACTTTTTGTAATTATTTTTTCATTATAAGTATTTATCATTTTTCAATAATGTCTAAATTTAATAAGAATGTTAAAAAAATCTGAAATATATTAGTTTGTAAGTGCGCAAATAAATACACAAATGGACCAATTTTCGTCAAGAAACACATGTACGTACATATTTTTTAATGATTTTATTGAAACTAAAATTAAAATTCTAAAACATGGGTTTGCTAGATAATGTATTGATTTATTTTACTGCATGATTATATTATTTGAAATGGGTGTGGTGTAATTAAAAACTTTTTTGAAAAATTAACAAATCTGCCAACGACCTATGGAATAACCTTATTATACTAAAAATTAAAAAAAATTCTAAAAATTTATTACATACGAATGCTAGATAAAAAAACAATCTTTCGAAATCCATTTATAATTTTTTGTGGAAGAGAGTCAATACGTCTAAAAACTTTTTTGAAAATGACGTATTTCCGGCTTTCTCTGGTAATGCCCTCTTAAAAGGCACACTTAGAATATAATCATTTTTGGCTTGTGGCTTCCTTGTTGCTTGTGTAGTAGTATACTGCATAGTAATATCTATCTAACACGGGGTTAGAGGGGACTGCAGGCGAGTGTTTAAAATTTCGAACAACTATAAACCACTAATGGCGTGCTCAAATATATTCAAAAGAATGATTTGCTTTTACCTGAGTAAATAGGAGAGTTAGTATTTGTAAATAATTATTTAATTGTGGTTTATTTACCCGGATTTCCTTATGGTTTTTCATAAAATTATCAGATTAACACATTTGTTCCCATAATAATAACATTGCCAAGTTAAAAAAACCTTAATAAAATTAAAAAAATATTCTTCTTCGATTGATTTCTCTTGTCATTTTTAAAAATTGGAACTGATTTGCAAGAATGTTAATTTATTTATTTTGTTATAAAGAATATATTAACAGTATAAAAAAAAGTTTTGACTGCCCAACTAGGAAGGTCTCCCTTTCTAGAACAGTCAAATTGACAGGTTTGGTTTATATTGGGTGTGTAGGCACATGATTATTCATTTTTTTTTTTTTTTTTTTACCGTGAATACCGCACAAGAATCTCAACTGCTCCCGTCTGGAGCCAGTGAGACTATGGCATCCCCAATTGGGGTATGTTGTGAGGCTGAAGGTAGTGGGGAGGGGAAGGAGGTGGGGAAGGAGGTGGGGAAGGGGAAGGTTGGGAAGTACCTGGCTATTCAGATCTGGTTACTAAACACGGCTAAAGCCATTTTAAAGCAACGTTTCAATTCTGAATGGTGGTCTTACACCAGGGCGATACTCATAGTATCTTCCACTCTGGAACATGCCGCAAATATACTATATATTATTTTAAATGAATTAATTGTGAAAACACAAATTAGTCAAATAAAATTTATTTGCGCATGCCGGGTTCGAACCCGCGACCTCCGGTTGTGAGTCAAGAGTCTTACCCACTGGACTACGGAGGTCGTCAATATGGAGTATTAAGTAGAGTTAACAAAATAATTTAATAATTTTTAATACCGCACAAGAATTCCTACTGCCTTGAATCACTGGGACTTGTAGCAGTTTCTACCGCTACGATGGCAATATTCAATTTACACAGAAATATAATGGGTGCGGGCCACACTGAAATGATTTCAACGACACCGGCAGGCGAGGAGAGGGTGAAGGAATTCAAGGCAGTCAGTCTAGGAGCGAGCCAGGACAAGCATCTCCCACAATCCAGAATTCCAACATCGGTCGACGATTTACGTACGCGAGATGGCGAGCGATAACCACGTAATATAACATCTTAGTTTATTTTTCTATCATGGTTTACTCTTAAATTTAAAATCACTATCCTTTCACACTTCTCTTAAATACCGATTAGATTATTACTAGAATTATCACGTAACATATTATTATTATGGCATCCCCAAACTGATATGGGATGTTGTGAGGTGGCAGAAAGTGTCGAGGGGAGGGAGATAGTAAAGCGAAATGTTTGAAAGTATTCAGATTTGATCAATACTGGCTGTTGGGAGGCATTTAAGAAGTTTAAGTTATTTATTCACATTTGTGAATGATGAATACTTGCAGCAGGTTGATGAGTATGTATTTGGGAAGTATGTTTACGAAAGATGGGAAGGCTGACAGAGATATTAAAAGAAGGTTAAATATGGGAAACTCCATTAATGGAGGACTGAATGCCATTGGCGCTACCAAAACACTGTCCAAAGAAGCAAAATTAGCAGTCCACAATGGAGTGCTAGTACCGAGGCTGATGATGAAAGTCGAATGAATGCTGTAAAAGTGAGATCCCTGAGGCGTTTGTGAGTTAAATGAGAGAAATGTGGAGATACGCAAAGAATGCAAGGATGATGTAAGCGTAATGAGTGAGATTAAGAAAGGGACCCTCAGATGGTTATGACATGTAGAGCGAATGAACGAATAAAGGAATGTAAAGCGTCGATGACACACGGCGAGTTACAAGCTACTATCTAAAAGCGGGTAAATCGGCGAGTGAGATTGTCATGATGACACACAAAACTGTCCACTCGCTCAGAAGCGTAGGAAACTGAGGCCGCTGCTAGCGCCAGTAACAAGAATAACGACGCCTGCGTGAACTAATTCGTCAGATGTTTGACAGTCGAAATCAGCTGTTTATCGGAAGCCATGTTGGAAACATAAATAAACCAATCACGAGCAAACGGAGCAAGCGTATATTCGAGTAAAGTTGACGACCTTTCAACTTTTTTTTGTAGATTGTCAACAATCTGCTAGTCGCTGCTAGTTAGCAAGTAACACGATGACACTGGGCGAGTTTACTAACAGATAGTGAATTTCCCAAATAGTAGCTTGTAAACTCGCCACGTGTCGCAAATGTGAATGGTAGAAGAAATCGGGGATGCCCGAGGTAGAGATGGCATCATCAAGTGAATCAGACGATATGAAGAACTAATAAATATTTTAAATAATGAACTAGATGATGTATCAAGATGGCTAAAAATAAATAAGCTTAAATTAAATACAAAAAAAACAAAATGTATGGTGATTGGATATAAGAAGACATCCAGTGAAAGCAAAATTAAAATTGATGGTGAAATTATTGAAAATGTTTCTGAAATGAAATACTTAGGAGTCATATTAGATTCCAAACTAAACTTCAATAGACATGCCGAATATACCCACAAGAAAATTGGCAAAAAGATATCTTTTTTGGGAAGAATTCGGCCGAAAATTTCCAGAAAAACCGCCATCACCATTTACAATTCAATTATTGCTCCACACTTCAACTACTGTTCAAGTATCCTTTTCCTTTGTAATGAAAGAGAACAGAATAAATTTCAAATTCTCCAAAACAGAGCAATGCGAATAATACTCCGAAGAAATAGATTTTCAAAAATAATTAAAATGTTAAAGGAACTTAATTGGTTAACAGTGAAACAAATACTGACCTTGAACACGTTGATATTTATTCACAAAATATTAAACAACATGTTACCAAAATACTTCACAAATAAAATCGTATACAATAAGGACATTCACAGACATTACACAAGGACTTGCAAGGAAATAAGATTAAACAAAAAGGACAAAACGAATACGCAAAACAGTCTGCTGTACAAAGGAATTAAGTTATATAACACACTACCAGAAACTCTTAAGTCCTCACCAATTGAAAAGTTCAAGATGGATTGTAGGAGCTACATAAAACAAAAACAAAAAATTTTGTGATTTCAAAAATTTTGTGAATTTAAAATATTATAATTAAAAAAAAAAAAAAAAACTGCAATATGAAATATTATAATCAATTAGAAATTTGTAAACTTAAATGTACAAATTACTAAAATAAAATTCAAATAAAAAAGACATGTCGGGCCATGTCAAGAGTCAGATAACAAAATAGTAAGTATGAATGTGAAAGAGGCAAGGAGTGTGTACCAAGACGGAGTTGTTTGGCGGTCGGTCCTCTCTGCCTAACCCTGCGGAGAAACGGCGTGATGGTTAGTTAGTTAAGTAATTTATTTTAGAAGGGACATTGGAAGGGTTAAGCCTGACCTCAAAACATACGGCCTTATCTTTGTAAAGCCATATCCTTAGGAGCACAAAGTTTTTGCGATAGTGCAAGCAGGATGTTGGTTTTCCTGTGATAGTGAAAAAAAGGAGTCGCAGTTTGCAATAATTATTTAACATAGAGATAATTTGATAAAATATCAGAAACCATTATTTAATTAGTAAACACTTGGTATCTTAGTGGAGAAATGCGTTGGCTTCCCACCTAGGCGTCGCACAGATGAGTATCTCTACGAAGAAAGTTGGCCATAATCGGGAAAAAAACATATATTCAGAAAGCCGGATAAAGTATTAAAATATTATTTCTTCTTTTTAAACTGCGTCTGCAAATCTGTATGAAATCTTGGGTATAAAAAATATCTTGTAAAGCAGGGTCTCCTCCGATCGCTAACATCTTCATTTGGCAATGGGGCGTGGGCTTACAGCAGGCGCAATGTGCACGACCACTCCCCCATTGGCAATGTTTATATAGTTATGCAAGCAAATTTTCATGTTTTTGGTCAGAGGAGACCCTGCTTAAAGCAAATATTTTCCTTATGGGTCCCGTCAAGAGGACCGATACCTATGTAATAATAATATTTGGATGATATATATAGCACCGTTTTAGTGAAAAATCGCGCATCCGAAAACTAAACTCTATTTCTGAAAAGTGAAAAAATACGATGTCAAAATTTATAATTCGAAATAAACGCATAATAAAAAAATAAATAAAAATTACTGACAATGTAATAAAAGCACACACCAGTGGCGGTCCGTGAGTTTTCAGTGAGCTAGAGCGCTAAGATTGAAAAATATGACGTTGTTCAAATTTAACTTTTTGTATGAAGATCTTCAGGATTCTCTCAGTCAAGGGATGCGCCGCACCCACATACTGAAAGATTTTCATACAAAAAGTTGAAATTTTGAAAACAAAAAAAATCATTTTCAGCTACAAGAACATCAGTAATGTAGTATTTATCAATCTTTGCATTTTAGCTCACTGAAAACTCACGGACGCCACTGACACACACATTTTTTAATAGGCCAATGCATTATAAACGATGTCATTAATTCACGTTTTTTATGGTTTCATGAAAAATAATTAATAAAAAATTTCCAAAGTTACATAATATTTTTTCAAATTGCAGTCTGAAACTTTGGTTTCATTAAGGTGCACGTTTTAATTAATGCGTAGATAACTTTTAGATTCGAATATAAAGCGTTGTGTTTTCTCTTTCTAACACTGTTCAGATCATATTTCTTACGTAAAAGGAAGGCTCTAAAAAGGGCATTAATAAATAAACAAATAAATAAAAGGGGATTAAAATGTACTAAAGTGATAAATTAAGATAGATATAATTTTTTTTGGTTGATGTTTTCAATAACCAATATAATAAGTAAAGTATGGAAATAAGAATAAGACTCCAATGAAAAATATTATTACTTTAAAAAATATGTTCACATAGACCAATAAACGCTAATTCTGAACATATAAGTTTTATTTAATAATAATAAACGCAGAGTTTTTAAAAAATTATTAAAAAGTAAATTTTTAATCGGTTCGTAAAAACACGCTGTCAAGTTGGCATTATTAAAATTTCAGTGGAAACGTCACTGTTCGAAGTGTCGGTACGTCACCGTAAAGCCATTGTATGGGAACGTATGATATGACACAAGCCATCGTATTAATTTATTCGTTTATTTACATACTGTATACAAGGTGTCCGGGGGTAAAGTGCATTAACTTCGGGAGGTGGTTCTACATGATAGTACAAGTAAAAAAGATAAAAAACTTTTTTCGAAATTCCAACGTTTAGGGGTAGTTTTGAGGTAAAAAGATAAAATTAGTCCGGCGTGTGCGGCCAGATTTATTATTTTCCGATGTTACGATACGGGCCAATCACAATCGAGTCGGGCGCCCGGCAGGCTCTTAGTAAGTAAGATCGTACCTCACACTAAGGATTTTTAGTAGGTACGTCTTTTTGTATGGGGAAAAAAATGTCGGAATTCCGAAAAAAGTTGTTAATCTTTTTTACTCCTACCATCATGTAGAAACACCTCCCGAAGTTAATGCACTTTACCCCCGGACGCCCTGTATAGAGATTTAGTTGTTAAGTTTATTGAAACATTATTTAGACCTAAATAATGTTTAAAAAATAAAGGTATCTCTTATTAGTTCATCTCTATTATTGAAAATATTCAAAAACTACTGCACAAAAAAATTGTAATGCTACTTCTAAGGAAAATGCTTCGAACAACGGAATTCAAAATGGCGGCAGTTGATCAGCTGATTGCCCTATCCTATAGTATTTTTTCAGGAGTGATGACGTCACACGATTCACCGTACATACGGTGGTTTTAGGGGGATCTTGAAAAATTAAAACTTTGACAATTATTAAAACTAACTCTAAAAATAAAAATGCAGTTATTTAAGTTAGAAGGTTATTATTCATTAAAAAAATGGACTGGAGTTCTGCATTGTGTAAAATTAGCTTCCGAAAAGATTTTCAAACATTGGCAGGTAATTGCGGCAGCCTGGGAATGTTTGTCTTTATTAGAAGACAAAATGTTGACAAAGTAGATATAAATTTACACCTACCAATTTAATGTTACAAAATAACCATCCATCAAAATTTATCTTTAGGCATGGAATTTCACAATGGAATAATGTGATTAGATTAAATAAAAATTTTGAATTGCATTGCAAGAGGTAATGAATGAATTCAAAATAGCCTCATCGAAGTGATTATCTCATGTTTTCGTGGAATTTAAATATTGCTTGCTTCTGATTAATACGGTTAAGATAAATGAAAATAATTTATACTGGTTTTATCATCACGTACCCGAAGCATGTTAACCAGGAATTCCTGAGCGTATTTGGAGTTATAACGGAGATTATTTCTAATTAATTTTTTTTTCATCGCACGCCGCCGCCACTGAGTAGTTCAATATAGCACAGGTTAAGTGATACGCACTCTGTCTCATCATGGCAGCACCGTAACAAATGAGAGTGAGCGTGTATCCGTGATCAATGTGATCAGTGTGTGAAAATGTTTTAATGATTGAAGAAAAATATAATGCTAATAAATCTTAACGAAACATGAAACAGAACAAGACACAGAAATCAAAAGGTAATGGTCAAAAAATCAGGTCGAGGTCCAATGGCCGAGTGGAGGCGTTGTCCCGGTAAGATAATTTGAGAGGCGGGTATGGGTACCGCCGCCCCGGGAACCATTTTATTGGATAACCAACACCCCTGCCATAGGTCTCCCCAAGTGGTTTGCTACGTTTGGTGACTTAGCAGGGGTGTCCAGATACATGGGGTTAGGTTTTCCCAAGTCTTGGCGGCGGATGCGTCTGCCCGCCTACTGCGTGGCGGGCCGGATCGAGAGAGACTGGTTGAGGGAGACCGTTCGACCTTTCCAGCCGGACTCTTTCGACCCAACGCCTTGCACCGCAGCTGGAGGGATGGATTCATACATCCGTCACTCCTGGACACACTGACCCCCAGATTCCTACCCACCCCTTATAACCTTTTCTTCCCAGAACTGCCTATCCTTCCCTTCCTTAAAAAAGACCCTCCACACAGCATCACCTAGGATCCCTAGGCCCTGAGGGAAATTATATTCCTCAGGGCCTCATGTGTGGAGCTAATGCAAAAAAAGAGGGCCTGGGTTCGCGATCCGCAGTTGCTGATCCTCGTAAAGTTTTAATTTTCTCTGTTTTGTTCTAATTCACGATTCGTTTTGACGTGGTATTATCTTCTTCAATGATTTGTATAGTGAGACAGGCATCAAAAAAACCAAACGTACATATACTTTTTACAGATAAATAAATAATACGAAGAACATATGAAGCACTTGTCCGCAGCATCCTGGAATACAGCTTCATTATTTGGGCCCCCTCTGAACAAAACCATATCCTAGAAATAGAAAGAGTACAAAAAAGGTTTATGCGTTACCTGTATATGAGGGAATATACATACTACCCATTCCTGTATCCATCGTTGTTCTTAACAGGAATGCTCGATCTTAATACCTTAGAAGCCCGCCGAAAAATATTTTTGGAGAAACATTTTTTTAAGCTGATCTCCGGTACTGTACTGAATCCACCTATGTTGAATGAGATTAACCTATATGTCTTTAACGCGTATACTCGTGGAAGATCCCACGCACTTTTTTATGCTCCGAAAGCGAGAACTTCATCCTTTCAGAATGCCCCATTAAATAGAGCAATTAAACTGCTTAACGATACCTAGAGAGTTCAGTACCTAACTATCTTTTGACATATGTCTCAACATAGTGAAACTGCCCCCTGGACTTTTTTTCTCTAAAATTTTGTAATCTTCTCCGTAATAATTTGGTGTATAACTGTTTTATGGAGAACCTGAAAAAATAAATAAAAAAAAAACATTAAAAAAATCTACTCAATGGAAACGGTAGGAAAAGCTTCCATATCCGAATCGTGATTTAGTAATTGACTAAAATAGTGATTTAGCAATAACTAAAATAGTGATTTGACACGGTGGTGACCGCGGCCTTCCAGCACCAAGCGCCATTCCTGAGTGAGCGCTGGGCCCGAGCTCACCGCAGACCACGCCCTACATAATAGCTGATTATTATTTTTTTGATTACTTGTTTCTTTATAAAACCTGTTGTGTATATATGTATCTATATTTATTTTTTCAGGTTCTCCATAAAACAGTTATACACCAAATTATTACAGAGAAGATTACAAAATTTAAAAGAAGAAAAAAAAAGCAAGTTTCACTACGTTGTTACCGTATGTCAAAAGAAGTTAGTAAGAAAAGAGTTACTGAACTCTCTAGGGGTAACATTGAAGATGTCGAAGCTCAATGCAGAATCGTTAAGCAGTTGAATTGCTTTGTTTAACGCATAGATATATGAATATTAATAGACCAGAACATAAAGGTGAGGGGAAGATACCAACTACAGCGGGGCGCAGAGCGGGAAGATGAATTCGGTGATATGTGATACGTTAATAACTCAATCTGAGAGTATATAAGCATCTCGCATTATAATATCACCATTTAGTTCTTAAAAGTAAACTCTGCTCTTTTATGAATAGACCTTTTTACATGGGAGCGCGAATTGCTCGCCGCGAAATGAACAAATTTACAAATTCCAAATACAGCAAAGTAAAGTTCGCCTATTTTCATAGTTCAACATTTTGTTGACGTATTTAGTTAAGACACTTTTACAAATGTTTCATAATTTACTTAGACCACAAAACAGCGACGAGCACACGCCATGTGTTTCGAGTGATAGTGTGTGTTACAAAAACGACCATATCATGTGATCTGAATAAGCTTATAATAAAGTAAAATAATGCTTTCCTATGGAAGGTAATACGACAATTGGGTTTATTCTCTTTATCACTTCTATTTTTACACGTTTTCAAAACACAAGCCACTATTTTTGCCGTGTTATTTCGTAAAATGCACCGATGAGTGCTCGACGATGGTTCGCAGAAGAATGATGACATCACATTTTTTTTGATTCACGCGAAGCCATACTCAATCCCAGCCGGTTCCAATGGAACCGGTGTGGGGAGGGGGAAATAATACGCTTTTATCGCTTAGGGCAGGTCTATTAATATACATATGTCTATGGTTTAACGGCACATTCTGAAAGGAAGAAGTTCTCGCTTTCGGAGCATAAAAAAGTGCGTGGGATCTCCCTCGAGTATACGCGTTAGGGACATAAAGGTTAATCTCCTTCAACATAGGTGGATTCGGTACAGTACCGTGGGATATGGGACGTGTGGGATTACACCGTCCTCCCTACATTTTAGAAAAAAACATTATTATTGCTTCGCCTTATCGGGTATGACAGGTATCCAATTTCTAGAAAGATGTTCGCGAATATCTTCTGGCTTGTTGAGTCAAAGCTAGATAAAAATTATCGTTATCTAAAACACTTTAAGGGGGAATTTCTTCAATATTATTAATCAATCATTCATTACCAGGGAGATTCGTCATAATTTGATAAAGAAATGCAGAAGGTCGTGGGATCGATTTACGCCAAAGATCGATTTAACATAAATTGACATAAGATTTAAAATAAACTAAATGCTATGAAATAGTGATAAAACCATGTATCATCGTGTTAAGATTCGGAATGAATGCAAGACTGGCATAATCGCAACGGTTAAAATTATGAAAGAGACGCTGAAATGATTTGGGTATGGGGCCATTAATTTATTACGTAAGACGATTTAGGGGGGAGGTGGGTCGACCACGTCTTATTTTTTCTTACAAGGGGGTGGGAGAGAGTCTCGATAGTTCTTACGTAAGATCACAAAAATGTGCAAAGTTAAAATCATACTTTTAAAAAGCGCGGTTGCCGAGGTTCGAAAACCAAAAGCGTATCAATTTTTTTCCATTATATTCCAACGTAATAAATATAAAATAGGGGGGGGGGGTGTCGGACTATTCTTACTTTTTTTTATAATAGGGGAGGGAGGGGGTCGAAAACCTGCAAAATTCGTCTTACGTAATAAATGAATGGCCCGTATGTAGAGTGGATGAATAGAGGATAATCTGATGTGGAAGTGAACGGCAGAAAGGCTGAGGAAGACGCGGCACGATCAGGTAAATCCAATACCTGGGTCAGGTCATGAAACGGACTCTGCGGTCGAGGGGTAAGGTTCTCGACTAGCCATCCGAAGGCCAAGCAAAAGCAAATAAATTTTATTTGTGTAATTTCACAATTAATTAGTTAAAAATAATAAAAAGTAAATTTGTGGCAAGTTTCAGATTGGATATCGTCCTGGTATAAGAGGGCATACATTAATTACGTGAAGTCAAAAGGGGGGGGGGGAGTGTAGCAAAATCTCAAGTTACTTGAAAAGAATATACGAAGTGACCCAAATTTATCTCACCAAGGGGGGGGGGGGGGGGGGGCGGTCTAGATTGGAAGAAAAACTGCTCATGTAATTAATGTATGCCCCCTAAGACCACCATTCAGGATTGAAACGTTGCTTGAAATGGTTTTAGCTGTGTTTGTTGACCAGATCTGAAAAGCCAAATACATCCCCAGCTTCCTCTTCCCCATCTCCTTTCCTCCCAACATACCCCAATCGGGAATCAGAACCCAATAAGAGTCAGAATAACATAAGAGCATGAAAGTGAATGTAGCAAGGAGTGTGTGCCGAGACATAGTTGTATGGGGGTTTACCCTCTCTGCCTATGGTGTGGTTGTTGATTAGTTAGTCTAGTTTTATAACCCGAATATATCCCAATTTCAGTCGAATGCGATTATTTAAAAAAACGGAAAAATATTAATAAAAACAATAGTGACATGCCTGATTTTTTACAGCAAAATTAAAATCCTAGGCAGAAAAAAAGGATGCAAATTTAAAGACGCCCATGCTCACCGTTCGAGAGTTTGCTGCTTCAGATTATCTGAAGCTTGCTCTAAATATTTAATGTAAGGAATAGTCAAATGGAAAGCGACTTTTTCTGATTTAATGGTTGGTCTATCGTCACTAGGGCGATACTGAAAGTATATTAAATTCCTTGAAAACCTTGTGCAGTAAATCACTCCGGCGAGACTTTTAAATTTATGGTGCTAAAAAGTCACAAATCACAGATTATACGAAATTATAATTACGTTTATTAATAAAGCATTTCAAATATTAGGCTGGTCAGTTTTCTTTCTAAACGCCGAATGAATTTGAAATTATGTTTTACTGCCCAATTAGCTTATGACTTTCGCGTGTATACAATTTTAAATCAATTAAAACATAAGTGCTATCACACAATCGAGAGATGTATTGTTTTCTATGACCAAGAACGATTTTAGAACAAACATTTAAAAAAGAACAGCAAATTTTAAAATAAAGTTGATTTGGTAATTACAACTTTTGATTTATAGAGAAATGATGCAAACTACACAATCTCTCATCTGTGGCTCGGACACCGGCGCCCGGGAAAAAATGTTTGTTTTTTTTAAATGCGATTTTAACCCTTATGTATAATGAAACTGTATGAAAGACAAGGTCAGAATCGCTCGCGCCAATATTAATCTGGAAGCAAATTTTTATTTGATCAATGTTAAATGCATTCAAATGAATGTTCTATGACATTCGCGGGTCACTTTTGGCAGTGTCACAGACAGAAGTAATAATATTTAACATTTTGAAAAGAGTATCACGTTGATTATTTCTTTGAAAACGCCTTTGAATTGTTTTTTTTGTAGGGTATGTATTCAGGTTTGTGTATAAATAAAAAAATTAGTTAACATTCGTATGAATATATTTTTTTGGCAATTGTTTCCAATATTGGAGTTTTAATTATTTTTATTTCTTTAGCTATTCTAAGAAAATTTCTTAAGATTTTATCATGTGATGTATATGAATAATAAGATATGTTTTCTGGTAAATGGAAGACGATCGCAAAAAAAAAAAAATAGGAAAACATTCGCAAAAAAGTAATGCTCGTTTTTATCCCGCGACAAAATATCCCTGACAAAATATCCTCCGACAAAATATTCCTCGACATAATATCCCAAAGACAAAATATCCTACGGACAAAATATTCTGCGACAAAATATCCCTCGAGATAATATCCAAGGACAAAATATCCTACGGACAAAATATCCTCTAACAAAATATCTCTCGACAAAGACAAAATATCCTACGGACAAAATATTCTCAGACAAAATATCCCTCGACATAATATCCCAAAGACAAAATATCCTACGGACAAAATATCCCCCGACAAAATGTCCCTCGATATAAGAGACGATGCAAAAGATACAGAAAAAGGAACTTACAGTCTCGATTTAAGTTTTAAATTTGGAGCCGAAAGGTTTTGATGGGTTAGGTTGGGTTAAGTTAGGTTAGGTTAGGTTAGGTTAGGTTAGGTTAGGATATTTTGTCGGGGTATGATGTTTTGTAAATAGGATATTTTGTCGGGTATATTTTGTTGGAGGATGTTTTGTCCATAGGATATTTTGTCGGGGATATTTTGTTGGAGGATGTTTTGTCCATAGGATATTTAGTCGGGGATATTTTGTTGGAGGATGTTTTGTCCGTAGTAGTAGACATTGTTTTGGAGAATGTTTTATTCGTAGGTTATTTTGTCGGGGATATTTTGTTGGAGGATGTTTTGTCCATAGGTTGTTTTGTCCATAGGATATTTTGTCGGGAATATTTTGTTGGAGGATGTTTTGTCCATAGGATATTTTGTCGGGGATATTTTGTTGGAGGATGTTTTGTCCGTAGTAGTAGACATTGTTTTGGAGAATGTTTTATTCGTAGGTTATTTTGTCGGGGATATTTTGTTGGAGGATGTTTTGTCCATAGGTTGTTTTGTCCATAGGATATTTTGTCGGGAATATTTTGTTGGAGGATGTTTTGTCCATAGGTTGTTTTGTCCATAGGATATTTTGTCGGGAATATTTTGTTGGAGGATGTTTTGTCCATAGGATATTTTGTCGGGGATATTTTGTTGGAGGATGTTTTGTCCATAGGATATTTAGTCAGGGATATTTTGTTGGAGGATGTTTTGTCCGTAGTAGTAGACATTGTTTTGGAGAATGTTTTATTCGTAGGTTATTTTGTCGGGGATATTTTGTTGGAGGATGTTTTGTCCATAGGTTGTTTTGTCCATAGGATATTTTGTCGGGAATATTTTGATGGATGAAAAGTCGCGGAACCAATCTTCGCGCCGTTCCCGACACCTCAACGGGTCAAAAGACAGCAATTTTTCTATGATCTTATACAGATGTGGTCTAGGAAGAACTGAGATTTTTGTACAAAGACGGTGTCTTAATTGTGACTTTTTATGAATCATGGATTCATTGTCAAGGTAGATTGTTATTCAGGTTACCCATATAATAAAATTAAAGCAGCTAATTGGTAGCTGTTTTCTCAGCCGGCTGTTGTTTGCTAATTATTGTTATAATTAATATATTATTAATATTGTTAATCTGGTCAAATTTAAAAGATAAAACAATAAAAGCGCCGCGATGCACAACACAATATGGCGGTGCTATGAATCAATTGATCATCGTAGAATTAAAATACGAAAGTAGAAAAACTGAATAATTTTTAACTAGCAGTTAAAAAATCTACTCCGCAGGTTTTGGCAGCTAGGCCCTGCGGGCGGCTTTTGGTTCGGCTTCACCCAGTTTTGGTTTGGTAACCATTGTATAAATCCGATAGAAACTGGTTCTAAAAATAGCCGGTTATTCGGATCCACTGTAATCCAGTCACAGCTACTCACCGGGACAAAGTAACCCTCCACACAGCATCCCAGATGACATAGGCCCTGAGGGAAATTATTTTCCTCAGGGCCTCCTGTGTGGAGTTAATGTAAAAAAAAAAAAAAAAACAGCGACATGCAATGACGTCAAATGTAATAATCACAACTGCCAGATACAAAAATAATAATATTATCCCAAATCTTTTCATATCCAGAGAGATACACGAAATCACAAATCCGTAGTATTTACGCCTGCCAGGGGATGAACGTAAGTGGCGCCATCTTTTGGTATTATTAGCTACTTGCTTGAATTTGGTTCAATTACAAAGGTAGCTTTTTAACAAACTTCAAAGTACGAAGAAGGTTTTGCATAAGGCGCGGCGTCGGAGATGTATTTGAAGTCGGATTATTAAATTCCAACCATACAGATGTAAGCCTATTAATAACGTCCGATACCTAGGCTAGAATTTTGTTCTATAACTAGCCCAGATCCCTGAAAATCGCGGAGTAGTCGGTATTCTTGACAAATCAGTTCCAATTTTGAAAACGACATATTTTTGTTGTTGTTGTAAATAAAGTTGTTGGGCAGACGCATCTGTCGCCTAGATCTGGACAAACCTCACCCCATGGACCCTGGCATCCCTGCTAAGCTACCAAACGTAGCGAACCACTTGACCTATGACAGAGGGGTTGGTTATCCAATAAATGGTTCCGGGGACGACGGTACCTATTGAAAAAAGATCCTCCCAAATTGAAAAAATAGACTTAATACCTAATATTATAAAATATTAAAAATATTATTATTAAAATTGAATCTCACGGTTTGATGGTTGAGGAAAAATGTATCCAGATTCGTTGGCTTACCTGTAACAAAGAAGAAAAAATATTAGCATCATTGTAAATAACTTTAAATTAACATTAATATTCAGAAATTCAGGATAACTGTTCAATTGCACATTTTTTTAACATTAGCTCAACAACACAACACAGGAAAAAATCTCTCAGGGTACTTGTCATCTTTGGGTATGTTGTGAAGAGATGTTAGAATTTAGACCATTATTATTGAAGATATGAAAAGCACGATTGACTGGCGAATTAGTTGCTGCATTTGTCTTTTAATTAAGCGTGTGGAATAGTTCTGTATGGCGTGTCCGTCGTAAGAGTATGTTAAAATTGGTTCCTTGACAGTTCATCCTGCGACAATTCATCCGGCGACAGTTCATCCTGCGACAGTTCATCCGGCCGACAGTTCATCCCGCCGACAATTCATCCGGCGACAATTCATCCTGACAATTCAACCTAACCTAACCTATAAGTATGTCGTATTTTGTTATTCTCGCATGCTTCTTCGGAGAGTCGAAATTATTGTTAGTAAAAATATTTTTACAGCGATTTCCACTCAAGATGCCTTCAGATATAAGTATATCGATTTTGGTTGTACGGCCGTATATCCTCTTTGCATACTTACTTAATAAAAATCTTCTAAATGATCAGGCAGGATGAATTGTCGCCGGGTGAATTGTCGGCGGGATGAACTGTCGGCAGGATGAACTGTCGCAGGATGAACTGTCGCCGGATGAATTGTCGCAGGACGAATTGTCGGGTCACCGTTAAAATTAATTAGGGAAAGAAGTTTGGTACGGTCAATGTTTTTATTTAAAATTTTGTGTATAAATGTCACATCAGCTATTGCTCGCCTTTGTTGCAAAGTTTGAAATGTGCTTGTTAAAAAGGTAATTGTTAAATTTTAAGGTAAGATATTTTATAAATTTGTTTGTACGTTCTATGCTATCTACGTATACTTTGTACCGCGGGTTCCAAATTGGTTCCAGATCGGATCTTTTAGGTAAAGGAAGGAGATGAAGTTCTGGGAAGAGAAAAGATATGAGGGGTGGGTAAATCTGCGGTGAGTACGTCCGGTAATCAGTTTGTCGTGGCGGACGTATGAATCCAATCCTCCCATTGCGGTGCAAGGCGATGGGTCGAGAGTCCGGCTGGAGAGGTCTAAGTTAGGACTCCCTCAACCAGAAAACGTATTTGACGTCGACACCTTGACAAACTTCACCCCATGACCCCTGGCATCCCTGTAAAGTCACCAAACGTAGCGAAACACGTAGGGTGATCTATGGCAGGGGTGTTGGGTTATCCAATAAAAGTTTCCCGGTGCAGTGGTTCCATATTTTATTTTTTTCTAACTTTATGTCCGGATTAAATCTTCCTCACAGGAAAAACTAAACCCTTCCCCACACTTTTCCACAAACGATCATCTAGTCAATCCACGCTATGCAACTGCACTATATAAGTATAATAAATACAAAAAATACAATACAAACAACATGTCAACCTACCAGAGACCAAATGGGAAAATAATTCACCGACTCCAGATATTTTCATATCAGAGGGTTCGGCTCGGTAGAGCTCCTAGCTGGACCGATAAATCCTACTGATCCCTCAATATAAATATTTTTTAAAAATTTCGTAATCCTACATGTATTTAAAATGACTGATTTTTGCATTTTTATGTATAACTAGCTGGTCCCGGCATGCGTTGCTATGCCATTTAATAAAGAATTTGATTCTCCCTGAGTGTCCTTTCCCATTCGTCCAGCTCCCCTTCCGCCTCCCCTTCTTCTTCTGCGTCCTCTTCCCCTCTCGCGTTCCCACTCCGTCACATCCACCTTCCCTCTCCCCACTCCACTCCCCTTACCCTTCCCCCGTCCCATGAACATCCCTCCCGAGTTTCCCTCCCCCCTCACACGTCCCCTTCCCCTCCCGCGTTCCCCTTCCACCTTCCCCGCCTTCCCTCTTCCCTTTCACGCTCCCTCGACCCGCCAACCCTCCTCCCGCGTTCCACATATTCAATCCCAGAACATACAGTTTTTAAACAGCCCGCGTGCCACCTTTTACAATTTTTTCATGTATATTAAATTTGGTACCATTTAAAATATCTAAAATTCTTGATTCGATTCAAACTATTAGGGGAGTACCTACTTTAAATAAATTTTTCAACTTTTCAAAAATAGAATCATGATTGAACAATCATTCATTGTTTAGCAAAATGTCATTCTCTAACACGCGAACTGACTGTCAAACGTGCGATGTTTTCTGTTATTATCTAATTTTCTGCGCAATTTTCTTAATTTTTCTCTCCGTAAGAACCATCCTCGAACTTCAAGGAATAGTCTAAAAAAAGAATTAGCGAAATCGGTTCAGCCGATCTCGAGATTTGCGCTTACCAACAAATTTAGCGATTCATTTTTATATTATAGATTTCTTTGACAAATCTAAAAAGCCTAAATTTTAAATGAGAGAGCTAGATATAATTGCCAGTAGACGAAATAACAAATGGTAATATTTTTATAGTCTGAGAAATTTTTTGAAAATTTGAAATTTTGGAAATTTTTTTAAAATTTGCCAAATTCTTTTAATGACATTTCCCAAATCTGTATATTTTCTTTTTTTTTTTAGAAATTTTTTTTTTAAGAAAGACAAACATTCCAGGGTTACGAATAACCCAACAATTTTGAAAGTCTCCTACTACCACCACAGAAAGCCGAAAATGTTTCTTGTGTTGTGATGGAGGACTTAGCCAGCCGAGGAACCGAACACGCGACGCTCGGGTGGGACCCAAGCACTATGCCCACTCTACCACTGACCAGTCGAATTTGTGAAAGTATTTGTGAATATTACAGGAATTTGAAATAGTTAGTTATAATGGTTCTTGACAAATCTCCCTTTTTCTATTATACATAGTTTGAAGTATAAACAATGAACCAACCACAGTTTTTACAAATGAAATAACGACTTAATACAAAATGTACTTATTTCAACAGATTTTTTTAAAAAAATATTCTCATTTTAATTTTTTTTTTCTCTCAATTATTTCAACAACAAAATACGGATCACACAACCGATGATCTCAATCAAGCACAGTTAAATGATATGTACTTTATAAACTCTATAAAAAGTTCTTATGGACCAAACCGGTAAAAGCGCGTCTCTATACGAAATAGAGAGATTCCTGGAGAGAGACAACAACACTAATAATAATAATGGGAAGCAACGACCGCCGTCACGGTAGGTTAGTCCCGTCTGACAGGTGCTTACTGCTCGCCTGTGCCCGAGGCACACTGAAAGTACCTGGTAAGGCCAGTTATTTAGGATACACTAGATCAGGGATTAATGTCTATAGATATCTCGATTAGCTAAATAACAGTAGAAGAAAAAACACTATTTCACCTAAATATGGAAAAATTATTATTTTTTAATTTTTTTTAATACTTATGTACCATTCTTGGTAAAACCCTTTAATTTAATTTTAAAACCCTTTAATAATACTTTTTATTATTTATATTTCTTTAATTACGTACCTCACAAATGTCCCAATTTTTAAAAATATGAATACCTCACAAGAGTCTCAGCTGCTCTCGCCTGGAGCCAACGAAACTATGGCATCTTCGATTGGGGTATGTTGTGAGGCTGAAGGAAGTGGGGAGATTGGGGTAAACACATGATTTAAATATACTAAAATTTACAATTTTGAAAACAAAATTTAAACTAGTAACCGTTTTAAAAAAATACGTGAAATGCTTAAGGCTCTGCAACCGGGCACGAAAAGAAGAAGATGGAGAGATACGAAATTACGAATGTTAGAGGAGAGCGCTAACATTTACAGCGACAAAATCGATGCGAAAATTGCGAAAATGTTTAATAAAACACGATTCGTTTAAAATAGAACAAAAATCTCGCGGGCATTGTCTTAAACAGCATTTAATGAAACACTGTGAATTTTTTCATACATATGACTTGTAAAATAACTGACACAAACGTGTTTATAATAATTTTTGGAGTATACTTGGCGATTTTTTTCTATCGAGGGAATTTTATATAATTTGCGTTTCGGCGCGGGCAAAGTCTAGATATTATCTTCAAGAATAACATATATTTTTTTAAGAGCTTTAAAACTTACCGTGTTTAAGGGAAATATGTAATAAATCGGTACAAATCCGGGTTGCGGGCCTTTAAGAGGGCATTACCAGAGAAAGCCGGAAATACGTCATTTTCAAAAAAGTTTTTAGACGTATTGACTCTTTTCCACAAAAAAATATAAATGGATTTCGAAAGATTGTTCTTTTATCTAGTGAAGTTATGTAATAAATTTTTAGAATTTTTTTTTAATTTTTAGTATAATAAGGTTATTCCATAGGTCATTGGCAGATTTGTTAAATTTTCAAAAAAGTTTTTGTATTATACCACACCCATTTCAAATAATGTAATCATGCAGTAAAATAAATCAATACATTATCTAGCAGAGTTTTGTATTAGAATTTTAATTTTAGTTTCAATAAAATCATTAAAAAATATGTACGTACATGTGTTTCTTGACGAAAATTGGTCCATTTGTGTATTTATTTGCGCACTTACAAACTAATATATTTCAGATTTTTTTAACATTCTTATTAAATTTAGACATTATTGAAAAATGATAAATACTTATAATCAAAAAATAACTACAAAAAGTACACTATTTTAATAGTTTTATCATCACGCCTTTCAGCATTTTTGGATGAAGGTATAAATTAAAGCTAATTTGGATTGAAATAAATTCGATATTGAGTTATAATTTAAAAAAGCTGGTACGGAGAATAATTAATCTTTCTCATTGTAACCGCCCTGCACGATCGGAAGAACAACTTTCGACGAACTGTGGATTTTCGTCCGCTGGCTGGTTAAACGCTTTTAATGTAAGTTCTTAAGGTGCTATTGAAAATATCAGCTACTTCAGCATAAGCTGCGTATTAGCCGGTTCACACGATTCAATTTTAGTTGATCAACTCGACACTTGAAAGCATATTGACAAGTGTGAACCTTCTTTCAACAAAGTTGAACAAGTTTTTTGTTGACCGACTAAAGTTGATAGCCCGTCTACTTTTGACGTTCGAGTATGACCGCGCCATCTTGGTTACCATAGTTACTCGCGGGCACAAGTAGACGTCAAACATTTATGTCAATATTCGTTAGACATTCCTAGTTTCTACCGTCATGGAATCCGTTTCAACGAAAAAATATTTGAAATGGTCGGATGATTTGATGTTCAGATTTATGCATCCCTGTCTTTGGGATCAAAAGCAAGAAGTGTACAAAAATAGAAATGCCCGTGATACTGCAATAAATAATATGTGTTTCATTTACACTACCTACTATCTACCCAATATATTATGATAATGACAAAAAATAACGGTAAATATTCAGAGCATGCGTCACCATTAATACACATAAATTAAAAGAAAAAACACTTTGTACAAATCTAATAACAATAACTACCTACGTCAAACTTTGACGTTTGGCGTTGTCGTTTTTAGGTTATGGTAAAGCTAATTTTAACGAAATATGGATTATTTCCTCGCTTCTCCGGTTACTGTAGTTAGTAGTAATTATTATTAATTTAAACATCTCTGAAAAATTTTATCGCCAATTTTGGAAAGCAGCTCATCAAATTATTTTTCTGTCATCCATATCCTTCGGAGTCTTCTAGGGCCATCTCTTTCAAAATTGTGTTGGATGCGCCTAATTTACTTCTTCTCATGATCCATTTTCTCGCCCAAACACGACGTTTTTATGCTTTTTCATAATCTCGAGCTCGTCTCGCTGAACATCAGAAGTTAGAGAGACGCACGCACTGACAATTTCAGTTGACGCCATCTTGAATGTCAAATTCGGTTCTACTTAAATTGAAACGTGTGAACATAATCTTATTCAACTTTTTACGTTAAATAAAAGTGGATCAACAAAAATCGAAACGTCTGAACGCGCCCTATGCGTGGTATAAAGGAGGTCATAGACGAATTGGTTTTGACATTAATGTCGCAGTGAAAGATATTTTTAGTTCGTGTGGCTTTATTAGGAACATGAAATAAAATCAATGCGAAAAGCAGGGCATTGATTTTGAGGTACGTTGTGAGGATGAAGGCAGTGGGATGAAAAGAAGAAGGTTGGGAATTATCTGGTTATTCAGGTCTCGTCACTAAATTTACTGAGGATTTTCATGCCGTTTTCACCAATAGATAAGAGTGATTCATAAGGAAGGTTTAGATATATAATTTGTCGAGGTTTTGTGTAAATTGGTTGAAATATCTTCATTATTACATAGCATAAAATGAAGTCGCTCAAAATGTATGTGCGCATAGATCTTTGAAACTACGCAACGGATTTTCATGCGGTTTTCACCAATAGATAGAGTGATACAGGAGGAAGGTTTATATGTATAATACTTGCTTATTAAGGTAGAGAAAGGCCGAGAAATTCAAATATTCAATTTAGGCAGCGGGCAGCGAGCAGCTGGCAAGCGGGTGGTGTGGATTTTATAAAGGTTGGGTAATGGCGTTGTGTTTCGTTAGCCACAGCAACGTGTGGCCGGGCGTGCAAGTTACACATAAGGGAACGTACCCATACTACGTGACCAACTTTTTGCAATTTTTAACCCCACCCCCCCCCCCCGGTGATCAAAATCCTAAGCAACCCGCCGCTCATTTGTATGGAGCGTGACATTTTGAAGACCCCCCCCCCTAAACGTGTCACGTAGTATGGGTACGTTCCCTAAAATGAAGTCGCTCCCACTGTATGTGGCCTTAGATTTTATAAACTACGCAACAAATTTTTATGCGGTTTTCACCAATAGACAGTGACTCATGGGAAAGGTTTTTAGGTATATAATTTGTCAAAGTTTTGTGTAAATTGGTTGGAATATATAAATAAAGGGAGCGGGCTGGCAAGCGGGCAGCGTGCTGGCAAGCGGGCGGCGTGGATTTGATTTAACAGATGGCGTTGGTTATAAAGGTTGAGTAATGGCGTGGCGTTGTTTCGTTAGCCACAGCAACGTGTGGCCGGGTCTGCTAGTATAATATATAAAGGAGAATGTCTCTATGTGGTGGACAAGCAAGAAAAGCAAGTATTTAGTTATACGATACTATTATGTGTTACTATATTACAAAAATAATATCAATGTCATAATAACAGAGAACATTTTATTTAAGTAGATTCCGCTTTATGTTTAAATTCAGGTCATAAAATATACATACACGGATCGTTCGAAATCTCTCCAGACGCTTACCTGTAATTTTTCAAAACCTGACATTATTTTTGACCGTGTGATGGAATTTGAGTAACATAGCAGACTAAATTGTTGATACATAGATGTACACCATAGACATACCACATACCACGAGCGGAGCAACGGGACTTGTCCGAGAATTTACTCCATAAGACCAGCATCAAGCGGAGAATTTAACAATTATAATAATAACAAAACTGTTGGTGGCATTCCGATCATTCCAGGTATGAATTGAAGAGATTGGAAGATGAGAGTTTGACGTTAAGAAGAATCTGCATACTCGACTTACAGATTTTATCTACAGTTTTTGGCGAAAATGAGTTAAGAACTAGAAACTGTACTCTAAACGAGAATACAAATTTGCCAAAATATGGAATCTCTAACTCATACACCATTCGATAATTTAAATAAAATCATTTAAAAAAGATCCGCACATATTTTGTGAAGAAAATAAGTCTTCAGTTTGTCTATTTATTTACGGTCTTACAAACTAATATATTTAAGATTTTCTTACATTCTTATTTTGCTTAGACATTATGGAATTTTTTTTTTAGTTTTTTTTTACATGAATACCGCACAAGAGTCCTAACTGCTCCCGTCTGGAGCCAGTGGGATTATGGCATCCCCAATTGGGGTATGTTGTGATGCTGAAGGTAATGGGGAAGGGAAGGAGATGGGGAAGGGAAGGAGATGGGGAAGAGGGAGGTGGGGAAGTACCTGGCTATTCAGATCTGGTCACCAAACACGGCTAACGCCATTTCAAGTAAAGTTTCAATTCTGAATGGTGGTCTTACACCAGGGCGATACTGAGAGTATCTTCCACTCTGGAGCGTGCTGCAAGTATACTATATATTATTTTAAATTAATAAATTGTGAAATAACACAAATTAATCACAAAAAATTTATTTGCCACGCCGGGATTCGATCCCGCGACCTTCGGAGTGCTAGTCAAGAGCCTTACCGCTGGACTACGCCGGCCGTCATATACTTATGATCGAAATATAAGTACAAAAAGGACATAATTATAATAGTTTTATCATCACCCCTTTCAGCATTTTTGAATGTAGGTATAAATTAAAGCAAAATTTTGAATGTAACAAAATCGGTATTGAGTTATAGGTAATTTTAAAAACTGGTACGGAGAATGCAGCCGAAAACTTCAGTAATCGCCTTCATCAATGTATCGCTGCTGGGGGCCATCATCTTTCTGATGTCATCTTCAGGACTTGATGCATAAAACGGCATGGTGTACAGATAAAATAAAATAATCCGCATTTCAGTAAGTTGCGCCGTTTTCTTTTAATAGACCTTCAAAACTGCACTGTTTATTTTGCTGCACCTTGTACCTTGTACAAGTGATTTGAAAGGTGTTTAAAGAAGGGAAAAGTCGGTAATTTCATAATAAATTTTATACTAAGGGGCCCGAAGTTTGAAAAGAGGCGTGAGCTCGCAAGCGAATCTCCGCATTTGAGAAAGATTATTATTATTATACATTATTTTCAATGACGGTAATTCATCAGATAGCTTTAGAAGTCATCGTTGATAGACATATCGATTAAAATACACAATAACTAACACATACATTCTTAACAAAGGAATAAAAAAATATTGTACAGGAAGCAGACGGCCTGATTTACAAGGGAGCGAAACGTTCAGCGCGTTTTGTCGATGCAACCATTTTCTGTGGTCAGTTAAACCGAATTCACAATACGCAACTAGTTGCATGCATGTTCCAAATAAAGTTGGTGTAAATTGTGCAATTTAGTGTCACGTAACCTTCAGTATCACAGCAACTGTGGCACCATCAACATCAAAGCGTTTTTCTGCAATGCGCAATGTTATTGTATTACACATGGGTACAAAATAAAGAAAATACTGTCACGAAACAAAAGACAGAGAAGAAAAAGAATGTTGGATTCGTATGTGGTTATCAAGAAGGCATCGTTTAGTAATTTATTCATGCTAAGTCTTTAAATACAAATTTCACACACTTAATAAAATAAAAATAAATAAAATTAGCCTTCATTGCTGTTAAACTTACTAACATTTTTCTAATCTAATTAATATATATATATATATATTTTTAAATATTATTCTAAATTATCAGCGTTCGGGTCATAATTTTTAGAAACAGCTTGTCTTTCGACATATGCCTCCTCTAAAGATTTCCATTTTAATCTATACCTTTTTTAGATCATCTTCACCTTTGTTTTTTTCACCGTCTCTTGGATACCACTCTGTTACTATTTTGGCCCATTTTTCTTGCCTTTCTCTCAACATATGTCCAGTCCATCTTAGTGTTCGATGTACAGAATGTACCTGTTTGAATTGAGTTCTATTTTTTTTACTTCTTCAAACTTCGCAAAAAATTTTTTTTTAATTTCTGCTAATTTTACTTTATCTCTTCTATTAACTCCAATGACACTTCTTTCTATGCTATTTTGACAGTTTTAGTTTATTTGTAAAGGTTTTCGTTAGGGTCCATGTTTGAAACAGGGCAGAATACACGCGTCATAGACTTTTCTTTTAGCTTTTATTGGCATATCTCTGTCCTTCATAACTTCACTGAGCGACCAGTATCTCTTCCAAGTATTGGCTATCCTCCTATCGATTTCTTTGTCCATGGTTTTGTTGGGTGATATAAGTTGTCCTAAGTAGATGTACTCATCTACTAAAATGAACATCACCAAGACAAAAGTCATGACTAATTCCTCAAAGACACATGATATCGTAGTAAACACACAACAAATAGAATACGTAGACACACCTAAGTAAAATCAAACTATTACAATGTAGTACTATTGTAATTTTCTAGGTTAACTAGGATAAATAGGAAATCCCTCAAGCTAAACGCTTTGTTGTGATTTTAATTTACATTTTTGTGGTATAATAAAGAGGTTTTGAATAAATATAACACATAGCAAGGATCATACGAGATGCTGCGTCTGCGAGCACACAAGACATCGCAATTGGCAGCTGTTTATTAAAGATGTTAGCACAACGGTTGAGGAAATTATCACAAACCGGTTGAAAGACCTCGGACAGAAATACCAATGGCCTCTCGACCATCCATCCCAGACGTGTTCAAATAACAAAACTTGCTAGTTTTTAACGGTTTTCAAAACAGCAAAAGAGTGGAAAGAAACTCTCTGAAGAAGCTAGGTCTGGTAATGGAAACTGACACTTCAACACCAACAGGTAAAATCTTACCAAACACGCTAAATAAATGACAAAATTCATGTATTCACGAAACTTTGTTAATACATTCTTCTGGCAGTAGAAATAAAAATCTGCTGAGTCCGCCCAAAACAAAGTGTAGGAACACCCCTCTAGGGGGGAGGGAAATGGATAACCCCCGGGAAATTATTTTTCTTAGGGCTTCCTGTGTGGGGTTAATGTAAAAAAAATACCTGTTTACAAACTACATCTAGCAAGGTATCGTTTATTGTGTTTTCATTAGTGCCGAACCAAATCAGACCACTCCCAAGCCGATAGTATCAACATTTGGCGAGATCAACAGGTTTTTATTTTGCGTATTTTGTATGAATTTAGGTAATTGAGAGTATAAGCGAGTCTACTCACTCACATGATCCCGTACGCACTAGTTAGAATGTGAAAGGTATTCATTATTTACATTTGGAGGACATTACCGTGACGTTAATAATAATAATTTAACATTATATTACTATAACAATTATATTATGTTTCTTGATAAATATATTAGGATTCCAAGTCGAATCGACGAAAGTAATATCCGAACGGACTTTAGAATGCCATCTATTGCATTTAAACAAGCAGTATTCATCTAGCGCAAACTTCAAATACACAGAGGCGAGAAAAACGTCAAAATAATATTTTATTTTTATTATTATTGTTCAACAGAATAATTCTAATTACAGTACAATTTAGTTACCCTATCAGCATTTAGGCAAGTAACTCTTTAATAATGTTTTTAAGGCATACCTATAAAGAACAGTCACTTACATCCAAATGGTTTGCAATTTAACAGCACAGTTTCATTTAACAGCACCACTCCCCTCGTCATGCTATGCTTTGCCAAGACGTCAGTTCTGCCGTTCGGTATTTTAAATAAGTCATGATGTCGACTTCGGCTGTAGTAGTCTGGGTACATATAAATCATAGCATCCCAAGAGAAATTGGCTATTGATGAAATTGTTCAAGATTTTGAAAGACAGAATGGCAAGACTTGCTTTCCTTCTAGTTTCTAGGCTCACAGAATCAGTTTCCTCAAGTAAGTCAATATGGAGCATGAACCTTGGATAGGTTCCATGCTTCCGCATATAAATATACCTGAGGAATTTCTTCTGGATTTGCTCTAACATATCATTGTACTTCTGATGGTACGGTGCCCAAACATCGCTCGCGTACTCCAGCTTGCTTCTCAGTATGCCATCGAATAACGCTAGCATAGCTTCTTGGTTATCAAACTGCTTACAAGTCCTGACTACTCGTAGCAGTTAAAAACCCGCATGGGGGCGGCTTTTCGTTCGGCTTCGCCCAGTTTGAGGGTTGGTGACCATTTTATAAATCCGATAGGAACTGGTTCCAAAAATTGCCGGTTCCTGGCTTCAATGGGATCCAATGACAGCTAGTCAACAATGACGTCATATATAATATAATGACGCGTGGAATTATCACAACAATCACAACTGCCAGTTAAAATGATAATCATATTTTCGTATCCGGAGAGATTCACTAAATTACAATTCCAATAGTATTTACGCCTGCCAGACGATGCTCCTCACGCTAGCTGTTAACGTAAGTGGCGCCATCTTTTGGCATTGCTTTAATTCGGTTATATTACAGAAGTAGATTTGTATACAAACTCCACGTACTTGCGTACTTGCATAAGGCGCAGCGTCAGAGTTATATGAATTCTTAAATTTCAACCGTACAGCCACTAGGCTATTAATAATATTATAAGTTATTTATAATTACTTTGAGACAAAATACTAAAAGAAACACTTATTTATTATGATGCTAAATCAACAGCGCCACTTGCAAGTTAATACGATAATAAGGTAAAAAGTGGGAGATAATCATCGACGTATGAAGGAATGTCGATGGAAATAGCACACGCGGACATTGCAGACCGTCTCCTTATCAATTATTATAATAATAGAATGTGACGATAAAATAAATCAGTGCTATACAATATTGACATGTCACAATAATAAATGAGAAATGGCACGTAATACCGAGTAGAAATGATTTCTTACAGCGACAAATGGAGAATATTGCTACATTGCGTATTGAAAAGAATGACAAGCAATAATTATGTATCTATTTTATGAAATTTGTTCAATAAACCATACATTTGTTTGGTGTGTACGTATCTACCAGAAATATAATATTATTTATTATGAGGAAATGAAGGAAATATACGAAACGTAATTGTTATTTGAATTCGAATTTGCTAATATTCCACACTAATAAAATATCGCATGAATTATCACAGAAGAAAGCAATATCTTTGTGACACGACATTATAATTTGAATGAAAAATTACATAGTTTTAAAACACTTTCAGCCATACTAAAAAAAAAACCACAGCACGCTCGATAACCCGCGTTGCTGCAGCAACATGAATAAAACAAAAATACACTAAAACACGATAACATTACTAATAAGGTTTGTTCTTAAAATGTATTTTAAATCTGGCAACAATGTAATTTTTATAGTCTACTTACTAAATTGTTTGTTTTCCTTCATAACCGTTAGGTGGCGGCGCCTGCGGATTCGTTGTTCGCGCTCACATCGTAAATGAACAATTTTTAATTAGTAATGTTTTCACATCCGCGGCCGTTTGTCAATTGAATAAAATTTTCACTGGTTTTTTTTAGTAAGGCTGTTTATTTATTACACACAACAGAAAACTATTTTCTGTTATAACTAAACTTCTTCAGGACTATTATGGCTCATTCAGGAAACAAAAACTAGTTACAAGAACAGAAAATGTACGAGGGTCAGTCAATAAGTAATTCCTCCTATTTTTTTGTACTTAAATAAAGTTAGTTAAATGAAAATTTTGAATTTGGTGCTATTCCTCAAACCTTCTTCTACAATCTGCTGCAGTAGTAACTTTTTGCGTCAACAGGTGGCAGCACTGCAGTCACTTGCAAAATGCTCGCTTGTAAAAGATAGCGTTCTGCGATTGATTCTTGACTGTAGAAAGGAAACGCAAAAATTCACATTCATGAAAGACTGAAAAATGTGTACCATGATGCAAAAGTGGACGTCAGCACTGCCAGACGACGGGTTCGTTATTGTAACCAAGCTGAAGGACAAACACTGGCTGAAGAAAAGCGGAGCGGTGCAGACCGTTGATTGCAGCGACTGCACCCATTCGTGGTAGAGGTGGGTAAGTTCTGCATTTTTCCGGAAGCCTCCGAGACTTGCTTCCTTTTAAAAGTACACGAGTTCTAGGAGCAGGTCCCGGGTCCGAGTTCTTAGGTGCGGACTGGGCACTGGGTATTGTTGCGGCGCACCGAAACGGGACGCACGGGTTCAAAGAACTCGGAACCAGGACCTACTCGTAGAACCCACACGAGAACTCAGAACCCCGGAGTCGGACAAGACCCGTACGAGGACAAGAACCCGTCACCCGTGCAATGTAGGTACATTCAATGTATCTACACTGCACGGTCTTTTATTGAGAATTTAAATAAGTAAATTAATAAGCTGTAATGCTTTACTATAAACTATTATTTTATAATGCACGTCACCCGTTGATTAACGATACCAGATAAGACGCTCTAATTGTCACGTCACGTCACGCACGTGTGTGTCGATCAACGAACAGCGATCGAATGAACGCCCAGCGCATAGTTGGCCGGCCGCGGGTAGCGGGGAGTGTCGGGAACTCACCGAGACCCGCGACTCATGAGTGGAAAGTGGAATGGTGAGTGACGCCGGACTGTGGATCGCGGAGCAAGCCGGCGGCCACGGGGGTATCGTGTTCGCGCGAGTCCGGGAGTGGGCGGAATGAATGGATTGTGTCGCGATTCACGTAGCTTGGAACAAGGCGAATGTACCGTGTTCGCGCGAGTCCGGGAGTGGGCGGAATGAATGGATTGTGTCGCGATTCACGTAGCTTGGAACAAGGCGCTTGGGTTTAAAGGAACCCGGGACTTGTATTCGAGTGCGGTTTTCGCGCTTCGGCGTCGAGTTGCTCGGACCGCCGGATTACCGCCGTATTTATTTGGATGCGGAGAGTACTGGGACTGGGCCGGGTTCTCTGGGAGTAGTCGATTTGAAAAAGGAGTGGGAGTAGGAACCGCTTCCCGCAAAGGAGCGGATCACATGAGCCCATTCCAGCTGAACTGACACATCGCTAATTCGTGGTGACCCCAGATAACTACAGATGTCGCAATCTCTCCCTCAGGAAAGGCAGTATGATGTAGATTATTCGACAACTGATTTTTCAACAAAAGTTTTGCAAGGTGAGTACCAAGAAATTTAACTGGCCAGAATTATTGAAACAAGAAAAACAATGGCCTTACAACACTTGCAGCTCTTAGTTTCTGGACAAAATTGTGACCGGAGACGAAATATTTTCTTACCTGAATCAAAGAGGCAGTCAATGGAATGGCATGACACAAACTCACCAAGGACAAAAAAAATCAAAATTGTGAGATCGGCGGGGTCACTTATGGCGATGGTGTTTCGGATATGACCGCGCTTTTTACAACACTGTGATACACGACCTTGTTAAAAGATGGACCAAAGTTGTGGAAATGGATAAATATAATATTGAAAAATAACAAATTAATCATCCATAGTGTGGTTTCCGACCCCAGTAATTGCATTTTTTATTACTTGACAATTAAAGAAAAAAAATAGGAAGCATTACTTATTGACTGGCCCTAGTAATAGTATTTTATATGAGACATAAAAAAGGGAAATAGAATCACAGAATGAGTATGAAAGTGGGATATACAAAAGGACATGGTTGTTAAAATTATAAGAAGTTCAAAATTCATAAACACACGTAAACCCTGCAAAAGACGTTGAGGCGAATGTATTGTAAAACCTGTGTTAAAATAATGTGGAGATCCGGAAAGAATGCGAGACGAAATATATAAATATGACGAGCGGATAACGAAATTAAAAAAAAAAACAATTAAGAGAGGGGCGCTTAGACTGTTCGGGCACGTAGAGTGGATGAACGAAGAAATAAGTGTATAATGTGAAAACCGCTGTTTATCACACAATGGGTAGTAGATTTTTTTATCAGCATTAAATTTGCAGTAAGAAAACAACAAATCCGTACCACTACAATATTATGCTCTACAATGAACTTTGTGGCGGTAAATACTAGAACATCTTTTGGTCAAAGAAACTATTTGTATGGGGATGCACTTATTTTGATTTTATTTTTATAAATATTTTAAATAATTTCCCGCGACGAAGTTAATTAATCTAGTGAATCTTCCCACGGGCATCACTATTAGTAGTTCTGCAGCAAGGAAGAGCCAAAAGCCTGTGTTGGCGGCCTCCCGTGAAATTATCCGGAACACAGAATCCTATTGTAGCTAGAATGTCTGGTATTGATAACAAACCTTTCAGAAGTTGTGTGAGTGTGGAATCATCCTCACTGCCTACACGTGCGGAGAAACGGTGCGATGGTTAGTTTTAAACCCAACTAAGACGAGATACTTACCAGACCGAATCTTGTACACGCGGCGTTCTATCACCTTCCAAGTAAGAATTAAATGTACATGAATAATTCAGTTGTACCAACATGACATATTTGTAGAAAGCAGATGTGAAAGCACTCATTATGTTTAGAGTTTTCATTAATTAAAATGCACGTCACGAGTGTGGTGTTTAGTTAGAAGGCGCGACGTGCATACTATTACGTCCGTATTATTTAATCAGTGAACCTCATCAGTTTAGACAGACACATAGAAATTCTTGTAACGTTCACCAAACGTAACAATCGACCACACCAAAGAATCCTAGGAACAAGTGGAAGGTCAAAGCACCTAAATATTACTATATGTTTCTGAGAGACACACGAAAAGGCTGAGAAGGACATTTTTTACACACACATTTTAGTCAGTAGACCTTCCGTCCAGAAAAGTATTTAAAAAAATTATTTGAGAAATTATTTTCACGAGTTAATTGTTTTTCTTTACATTCAAATATTTTTAAACTACTCTTCCACGAAAGCTTTATCTTGTGGTTGGAAGAGGAGTGTACAGTACTTTATTGCAGATATTTAAAAGTACATAATTAATAATACTATGGTTACGTGTATTTTTTTTCAGGTTCTCCATAAAACAGTAGTTATACACCAAATTATTACGGAAAAGATTACAAAATTTAAAAGAAGAAAATAAAAAAAAGTCCAAGGGGGCAGTTTCACATGTTGTGACGTATGTCAAAAGATAGTTAGTGAACTCTCTAGGTAACACTGAAGATGTCGATGCTCAATGAAGAAACGTTAAGCAGTTGAATTGCTCTGTTTAATGGCGGATTCTGAAAGGAAGAAGTTCTCGGTTTCGGAGCATATAAAAGTTCGTGGAATCTCCCACGAGTATACGCGTTAGGGACATATAGATTAATCTCCTTCAACATAGGTGGATTCAGTACAGTACCGGAGATCAGCTTAAAAAATGTTTCACCAAAAATATTTTTCGGCGGGCTTAGGTATTAAGATCGAGCATTCCTGTTAAGAACAACGATGGATACAGGAATGGGTAGTATGTATATTCCCTCATACACAGGTAACGCATAAACCTTTTTTGTACTCTTTCTATTTCCAGGATTTGGTTTTGTTCAGAGGGGGCCCAAATAATGGAGCTGTATTCCAAGATGCTGCGGACAAGTCCTTCATACGTTCTTCGTATTGCAATTCCATTAGTAAATGATTTCGCATTACGAAGAATAAATCCGAGCATTTCGTTGGCGCGAGAGACAATGTTAGATATGTATTGTAGCAAATGATACATTACATAAATTACAGTGAGACAGAAGATAATAATTTATTGTAATTGGTAAATGTAATATAATTGTAAGCATTATACTACCAGTAGTTTAAACGTATCTAAAAATACTGTAATTAGTAGTTAATATTAAAACAAAATATAACTTATTTAAAAAGGGAAAGTCACTTAAAGGAAACTAATTGAGATATCAGTTATTCTTAAGATTAATTTAAGTGGAAACAGTTTTTTGTATGTGTCTAATATTCTCACGATTAATAAACCAAAATTTCCCCTGAAATCATAAATTGTGGGTAAGTAATTAAGTACGTATGAACCTAATTATAAACAACATATTTTATTTAAGATGTTTTTATTTCAAATAAGTAACTACACAATTTGTGCAAACAAACGTCACTATTTCAATGACAATCATTTTTCAAACTTTATTCAGGCAGGTAGAGACGGCAATATTGATTATTCCAATTTGACCGCTCTTAAATGGATTCACGAACTCCGGTGGGATAAAAAAAGGCAGTGCCGAATTAAACTGAGTCATTGGAGGGGACCCCACCACTTTCCCAACGGCGTTATAAGGGAACATATGGTTTCCTCCTTCACCGCACACGTCAAGACTCTACTTTTAATTGAACGAAGCTACATTTATTTGACCGACTCTAGACCCTCCAATGTCCATGCATACGGGGTTAGTAAGCAGTATGCAAGTACTTAAATTAACATTATACAAAAGATAAATAGAAGTAGCAGCCCGTGGAATCATTCTTCTGAAATCTCTATAAATAAAAATGAATCTCCGAAATGTATGTACGCGCATAACTTCCGAACGACTGCACCAAATTGTATAATTATTTTATTTTTATGTTCGTTAATGTCAGGATAAGGTTTGTATAAAACTACTGGTGAGCTCTGGCATTATGAAATTTGTATAAAAAAATTGCAATAGGTGGCACGCGAGCTGTTTGAAAACTGAATGTATGGAATGCGGGAGCGGGGAGGTGGGAGGGGGAACTCGGGAGGAGTGGAGTAGGGAGAGGGAAGGTTGAGGAGGCGGAATGGGAACACGTGAGGGGAAGGGGATGCGGGAGAGGAAGGGAAGGTGGAAGGGGAACGGGACAAATGGGAAAGGACACGCAGGGAGAAACAATTTCTTTATTAAATGGCATAGCAACGCATGCCGGGAACCAGCTAGTAGTAGTAATAATTAAACTGAGTCACCACATAGAAACGGAATGTACAAACAAATTTGCAGACAAAAGAAATGCTAAGAAATGCTAAATGCTAAGAATGTACAAACAATTTTGCAGACAGAAGAAATGCTTCTGAAATAGTAGTAATAATTAAACTGAGTCACCACATAGAAACGGAATGCACAAACAAAAGGTCTAGTTTAAACAGGACTTCACTATGCTTAGCCAACAAACGCTTAAATGATAATTTTATGGTACAAGGAAGATACCAAACTCAGTGCAACATCTTCGAGAAGAGGCTCATTTGAAACAGGTTGACCAATTAGATACCTTGGGGTCGAATTCTTACACGATGGCCGGCTAGACGGAGAAATTGACAGTAAAATAGGTGCGGCAAATGGTGTGCTGCGGCCTTTTCACAGCTCATGAAAGCAGAGCCAAGTATTGAGACAAAGTTGGCAGTGTACCTGAACAAATGAGTGGCAATATAAGAAGTATTAATAAGAATTTCGACGATTCGAGACGAGCTCGACATCGAACCCCTGCTGGTTTTCATAGAAAAATCGCAAATAAGGTGGCTTGGTCATGTATTAAGAATGCCCGAAGATCGAACTCCAGTGAATTATCCGGGTACTATTCCACAAGGAAGGCGTCTATTGGGCTGCCCCAGATATAGAAGTTGGGAGAAAAAACTCAAAAGACTGAGCGAGGAGAGGCTGAGCCTGAAGTGAACGGAGGTCGCTGTAATAGCGCAGGACAAGATCGCCTGGAGGCAAAATTTGTCGATGCGATTGGTGTCCGACCCGATTAGGATAAGGGGAGGAAGACGTAATATAAAATGATAAAGATAAAGAAATGGGAATCTACTAAGAACGCTGCCTGTGTGTGTAATTTTAAATACTTTATAATGCACCTGGTTACGTACGTGTGAAGGATCACAAATATGCAAATAAGATGTTAAGTGCTTTGTGTAGTAATAACAATCTTCTATGTATAAAAAAATGAATCCCTGTTTCCCTTGGTCACGTCATAACTTCAGAACGACTTTACCTATTTTTATTCCTCTTTTTTTTTAAGTTTTCTAATACTTTGTAGAATGTAGAAGGTTCTTACGGAGAGAAAAATTAAGAAATAGGCCACTAGCGTGGATTTCATAGCGACTTGGAAAAAATCGTGTGGATTGATTTTTTTACTAAGATTACGAAAATGTTAGTAAAAATTTTTAGAAATGTACAGTTTTTGTTTATTTTTAAATAAATAAAACCATTATTTGGGCTCGTGACGTCACTGCATGAAAATGTCCCGTCTCCGAAAATGTTCCTATTAATTTTATAAAATTCCACACTGATTTTTTTTTATATGGCATCACTTTGATTTCAGGCGAATTTTTGAATTTCACATTTAACGTTCACTAGATTTATTGTTTGTTCTCTGCGAACTTATCATTTGGTTTGACTTTTTGACAGATGTTCTGAAGAGAACCCCGTACATTTTACGCTGTCCGTTCGTGTTTTAGAAGCATAATGATAATGGTGCGGATTTTAACAAAATCAAAATTCATAATATTCTTATTATTATTATAATTTAGAAGTACAAGTATATTACATGTGATTTAGTAATACAGACGTTGAACATTATAATGATTTATGATCAATAAGATGGATCAAGGAAAAAAATATTTATGAGATTTAATATTTTTGGTATGCCTCGGGAACGGGGACGCACGTAAAAAGACATGCAGGGAGAAACCATTTTTTTCTTTGAATACGGCATTGCAACGCATGCCGGGAACCAGCTAGTTTATAAATCACAAGTTTGCAAGGAAAGAATGTTTGTCCATATAATTGTTGTAACTGAGGATTTGTGTCACAAGGTCTTCAATAAAAAAAACTCCGGGGTCAACAAAATGCTTTGGAGTTTAGTTGTGATAGATAACAATGAGCTCTGAAGCCTTTTTAGCAGGCGGTAGGGGTTATTGTGGCCCCGACCTTGAGGTTGCAATAGTATTTATTAAAGTCTTAATTCCTGCATTATCGACAGCTATCTGCCATCTATGGGTAACCTCTTAAATTATATGTAGAATATTACAAAAAGAAAATCACGAACACAAAAATACTCACTTTCAATAATCCCAGGATTGATGAAGAGCTTTGCGTCTGCATAATATTTAACTGATGATGATAATCTCATCACTTAGAGGTATAGTATATGTATAAATGTATATTTATGTGCATGTGTGTATGTACATGTATGCATATATGTATGTGTGTATGTATTTCAACATATTAAGCATGTTGAGATGAATGGTGTGCTCACGTTTAATTGGAATTGTCATTGTAACCATATTCAAATTGTAAACTTAATATAATAATTATACGTGATGTATTCTGTTGGCGGGCCAACAAACAAAATAAAATTAAAAAAACTGTCTCCAAATTCATGCAATTTTTTTTTTAAATAAACCAAATTGGATAGCATGGAGTACCTACGTCTTAAAAATCATTTATAACAGTAGTATATGGTTCGAATATAATAATTTTTATGAGTCCTTTATTATATATAATATATATAGTGCTGCAATTAAAAGTAATCAATGAATTGCTAATAATCTTTAATTTATAGCTGTTGACAAACCACTTATACAAAAGCAGATATATCAATATAAGCTATAACCCCACCTTTCAGATTGCGTTCGTAAGTCGTAAAAGGGATAAAGTTGTGCCTTAGAAAGATAAGATTAAGAGTTGTAATTCGTAGTAAGATCATGTTTTGATAAGTTAACAATAGAATAATAAATCCAACAAATAAAAATATTATATTACATCCCGATAAAATCAATATACAACGCGTCGCAGTTTAATACTAAATTTACTCAATCATCGGTAAAGAATAACTAATAACAGCATAAATATTTAATTCCGGACAAAACCTAAAATGTTTGAGTACCAACTGTTCCCAACCGTCAGTGAGACCGGCATCTCCTATAAAGTGGTACGTTGTGAGGCTGAAGGTAGTGGGGAAGGGAAGGAGATATGAATGGAAAATGGGGATATACAATGGTGATATTCCTGGCAAATCGGAGCTGGTCACGAAACATGGCAAAAGCCATGTCAAGACACGTTTCGATTCTGAATGGTGATCTTAAGCAGGTCCATATACCACTCTGGAAAATGCCCAAATATACTAAGATGTATTCTGAATAGTAATCTTTTAGCAGGTCCATACCACTCTGGAAAATTCCCCAAATATACTAAAATGTATTCTGAATGGTGATCTTTTAGCAGGTCCATACCACTTGGAAAATGCCCCAAATGTACTGAGATGTATTCTGAATGGTGATCTTTTAGCAGGTCTATACCACTCTGGAAAATGCCCCAAACATACTAAGATATATTCTGAATGGTGATCTTTTAGCAGGTCCATACCACTCTGGAAAATGCCCCAAACATACTAAGATATATTCTGAATGGTGATCTTTTAGCAGGTCCATACCACTCTGGAAAATGCCCCAAACATACTAAGATATATTCTGATTGGTGATCTTTTAGCAGGTCCATACCACTCTGGAAAATGCCCCAAATAAACTAAGATGTATTCTGAATGGTGATCTTTTAGCAGGTCCATACCACTCTGGAAAATGCCCCAAATGTACTGAGATGTATTCTGAATGGTGATCTTTTAGCAGGTCCATACCACTCTGGAAAATGCCCCAAATAAACTAAGATGTATTCTGAATGGTGATCTTTTAGCAGGTCCATACCACTCTGGAAAATGCTCCAAATATACTAAGATGTATTCTGAATGGTGATCTTTTAGCAGGTCCATACCACTCTGGAAAATGCTCCAAATATACTAAGATGTATTCTGAATGGTGATCTTTTAGCAGGTCCATACCACTCTGGAAAATGCTCCAAATATACTAAGATGTATTCTGAATGGTGATCTTTTAGCAGGTCCATATCACTCTGGAAAATGCCCCAAATAAACTAAGATGTATTCTGAATGGTGATCTTTTAGCAGGTCCATACCACTCTGGAAAATGCCCCAAATATAATAAGATGTATTCTGAATGGTGATCTTTTCGCAGGTCCATACCACTCTGGAAAATGCTCCAAATATACTAAGATGTATTCTGAATGGTGATCTTTTAGCAGGTCAATACCACTCTGGAAAATGCCCCAAATGTACTAAGATGTATTTGAATGGTGATCTTTTAGCAGGTCCATACCACTCTGGAAAATGCCCCAAATATACTAAGATGTATTCTGAATGGTGATCTTTTAGCAGGTCCATACCACTCTGGAAAATGCCCCAAATATACTAAGATGTATTCTGAATGGAGATCTTTTAGCAGGTCCATACCACTCTGGAAAATGCCCCAAACATACTAAGATATATTCTGAATGGTGATCTTTTAGCAGGTCCATACCACTCTGGAAAATGCCCCAAATGTACTGAGATGTATTCTGAATGGTGATCTTTTAGCAGGTCCATACCACTCTGGAAAATGCCCCAAATAAACTAAGATGTATTCTGAATGGTGATCTTTTAGCAGGTCCATACCACTCTGGAAAATGCTCCAAATATACTAAGATGTATTCTGAATGGTGATCTTTTAGCAGGTCCATACCACTCTGGAAAATGCTCCAAATATACTAAGATGTATTCTGAATGGTGATCTTTTAGCAGGTCCATACCACTCTGGAAAATGCCCCAAACATACTAAGATATATTCTGAATGGTGATCTTTTAGCAGGTCCATACCACTCTGGAAAATGCCCCAAACATACTAAGATATATTCTGAATGGTGATCTTTTAGCAGGTCCATACCACTCTGGAAAATGCCCCAAACATACTAAGATATATTCTGAATGGTGATCTTTTAGCAGGTCCATACCACTCTGGAAAATGCCCCAAACATACTAAGATATATTCTGATTGGTGATCTTTTAGCAGGTCCATACCACTCTGGAAAATGCCCCAAATAAACTAAGATGTATTCTGAATGGTGATCTTTTAGCAGGTCCATACCACTCTGGAAAATGCCCCAAATGTACTGAGATGTATTCTGAATGGTGATCTTTTAGCAGGTCCATACCACTCTGGAAAATGCCCCAAATAAACTAAGATGTATTCTGAATGGTGATCTTTTAGCAGGTCCATACCACTCTGGAAAATGCTCCAAATATACTAAGATGTATTCTGAATGGTGATCTTTTAGCAGGTCAATACCACTTTGGAAAATGCCCCAAATATACTAAGATGTAAGGATTTAGGTAGTTTTTATGTAAACAAAAGAGATGCAGTTCTGCGAGTTATTGCTACAAAACAAAATAAGACACAGATTTGGGCAGTGTCGTGAGGTGGGTCAAGAAACGGGCTGTTTAATTGTTAATGAGGACATTGAAGAGGTCCGGATTATGAAGAAGGAAAACAGATGACAGCAACTCGTTCGAAACGACCAGTTCTCATTAAGCTGACATCAACAGCAAACGGGTGCACCGGCGCACAGGGCATCAATTCTGCCGGCTTCTTCGAACCGGAGTACCCGTGGGAAAGACTCAGCATACCTAGATTGCGTCTATGCCTTGGGGGTGGCAATCGGTCTGTTAATAACGGATCGCTCATTAGAGGGACCGCCATCTTTTGCACAGAATCAAGTTCCCGGCGCGGCGATCGGCGTTGATAGTGTTTCACACTTCGTTTTCACTCGTTCACTTGTTTTTAGAAATCAGACTTATATAGTGATCATTTTGTTTTGAAGGTCAAGTGTGCAAAATTACATCAACATCGGAATAAAATTGTCGATTTGTGCACAAATTAAATCCACAATGCCCACCAGGTGTATAATTGTAAAATTCAAAAAACATTTCTGTACCCGAGAAGCATACGGACGGATGCAAGTACAAAATTTGAAGAAATGAGTTTTTGATGCAGCCTTCGAGTAAATTATCATGTTTATCAGTAGGAGAAAGATAAAGGAAAAAAAAAATGATTTTCAAAAATGTATACGGATGCAACAACTATCTTAGAAGCAGAAATATGTAGAAACATGTAGGAAATATGTACCGTGTAGGATATGTAGGATAAAAATATGTAGGAAATATGTACCGTGGACTTGCATCTTTATGATTTTGTTGCATTATGACTCAAATCCTACGTATTATGTAGTATTATGACTCAAATTTTACATTACTACGCTTTTTATGGGAGTAAATCATTTTCAAACATTATTCTTTTCATAATACACCACATGTCTTAACAAAATATTCTACTTCATTTGTAGAAGCAGAAGGCATCAAGTCCATGTTTTTGTTTGACTCAAGTCAGCATTTTTTTAAAACAATATTTTTAAAAGCTTGACATACAAAACATTTCGTTTTATTTAATCGTTTTTAAAACTAAGGGAACGTACCCATAGTACGTGACCCACTTTTTGCAATTTTAACCCCCCCCCCCTCCCCCCACCCCCCTGACTAGGTGTAGTATATTCCAAGACCCCCCTCTCCCCCTACGTTTTCACGTAGTAATTCATAAATATGGTTTTGAATCATTTCTTGCTAACAAAAAGTTATAATATATTTTTAATAATATATTTTTGTCTTTATTAATTACGGCGCTTGCTGCTTACGGCAAAGAGTGCATGCATACCTATAATTACAAGTGGAAAAATATTTAAAAGTTAGTGGAAAAAATATAAAAATATTTCTAGATTGTCTACGTGACAAAAACCTAAGTCCCCCCCCTCATTGTGACCAAGCGTGGTATTGTGAAGATCCCCCTCCCCCCCCTGAACGGGTCACGTAGTATGGGTACGTTCCCTAAACTAATTGAATTAATAATTACTGTTTTTTTGTTATCTATCAGCATGGATATCCGAAGAAGTTATGAGACCATAGTTACAGAAAAAAAAGAAGTTTTTTGGCTCTCCTGAACATTTACCTTTTTGGACTTGCATCTGTATGCTTCTCGGGTACAGATTTATTGCACAAAAATGCACAAAGTACAAAAGATATAAATCACAGGTATATCCCATTTCTTCCAGCTAATCTAAGAAATACATGTTATATTATAAAACCCAACTATTACACGCTATATTATTTTATGCAAATAAAACACACAGGTGTTTAATTTATGTAAGGTATTCATTTATAGTGTAACGACATTTGTTTAAAAGTGTTTTAGTGATGATTTAGATTTGGGTGTATTGTTTATTTGAACCTCTAATTGGCCGGAGACGCGAATACACGCGCAGTTGGTGCGCATTCCGCGCGGAAATTTTTTCGAAAAAAATATGTTTGTCTGCGATTTTGACCCTTCTATGTACAGAATTTGTATAAAGGACAAGGTCAGAATCGCTTGCGCCAACATTTACCCATAAGATGGGCATTTCATTCACCTGGCAATCCCAGAATATTTTTAAATGATTTTATCCTAGGCATCAAAATGTCAAATTTGCAGCGATTCTTTCTGTCAAAGTCGATGCGTGTTACTTGACGAAAACATCGTAAAACCAATCAATTTACGTAATTAACGAAAGTAATGTTGTTTTGGTAAATAGTTTAATGTTCTAGGAATGTGTTTCGGTCAATAAAACATACGATAGTTCAACATTAATCCACAAAACATTTAATTCAAAATTCAAAGTGTTGCTTTGTTGGGAAATTTCCGTGTTTTTTATGGCCTTTGACGGATTTAACGTTTACGTGGAAGGTTGTATACTTTAATAATGGCCATGTAGCTATCAAAACTGTTTGTATTTATACAGATAGACTTGGTAGTTTGAGCCCAGCGGTAGTTTCCAATAAGATAAGTTTGAAGATTCGGTAGCATGCTGAAAAATACGGCCGAAATATATTAAAAAAAAACAGACAAAAGTGAAAACAAAAATCGTCGTTCAAAATCCTGCAAATTTGCACTGCAGGTAGAGAAACCGAAAACTGCCGATAAATTCGAAACCCGTAACGACAATTCGTCAGGAATTAATTATAAATCAATTATAATCAATTACCGATGAGTTAATCGGCGTAACTTTGACCGAGTCCAAGAAGAAAGCAGATTGTGTAATGAACAAGTAATGCAAGCCAACAACGGTAAAAAGAGATTTTTTACACAATCTCTCAGACGTCGGATTTACCATGCAAATCGTAATCAGCGCACAGTTGAGTGAGAAATGGCATTTTTATACTAATGCCTATGTGAGCTGGGTTAAACTGATGTGTATAATATGCTAACGAGTGTTAGAACGGGTTAAACTGTTTAATTAATGTTCAAGTAGTTTAACCTAGTCACAGGCCAACTTTAATTCATTTTACGAATAAACCCAACAATTTTTTGTGTTTTACTCGTACAATTATTTATTTTTTTAAAACAAACGAATAACAAATACCTGGCAATAAAATCTTTCACTTGATACAAAAACTGAGAAAATCACTTCCATCATAACACACACATCATACACAATCATAACTCACAAAATACGCCGATTTTTTTCATTACCTACTATTTTTTAATTTTTTTATTTAATTATTTTCATATTAAATTTGGTTACAACAATGACGTATTGCCCATCTCACTAGGTGTGAAACACCTGTGTTGAGATGGCAATTTACAAAGTGGTTATCTATGATTTTGTTTAAGTAATATTATGAAAATGACAGGTTGATATAAAATCTTTTTTCAATTCAAGTACAATTCAAGTACGTTACGTATATATAGAAGGTTGCAGTAGGTAGGTACATGGTTACATATATACACACAGTAGGTATAAAGGTAAGTATGTTATTAAATACTCGTGATGGAAATGTTTATTTGAGGGGATCAATGATTTAACTTTTAAATGCACCTTTGGCTTGTGCGTTTCTAATTTCAGGAGGTAGAGAATTGAACAGCTTTATTGCATTATATTTAAAACTTCTTTGCCCATAAGAGGTTTGACAAACTGGGATGTTAAATGATTTTACATTTGACTCTCTTAAGGCTCTAGTGCTTATTCGTTCTTCAAACATGTGTATATTTTTAAATTGATGAAGCAGGATATTTTTTAATACAATTTTTGCAGGCTAGGAACATTTAGTGTCTTAAAAATAAAATCAGTGCTCGTTCTCAACGGGACTCTAAGAATAATCTTCAAAATTAGTTTTTGAATTTTTACTAAAGGCTCCAGGCACGTATTTGTGGCACTTCCCCAGCTGATAATACCATATTCAAGTGATGATTGTATAAGAGCACAGTAAACTTGTTTCAGTTGTTTTCTATTTAATATATCTCGAACATGTTTAAAGAAGTAGACAATATTTATATATTTTATTAAAATGTATTACTTACTCAAAACAAAAGAATTAATTAATCATTTCTTTATTCGTAGAAATCTATTTGTTGATAACGATATGTCAAAAATAATTAGTAAAAATATTCCCGGTACTATACAACCAGCATTTTATACAAATAATAAATTTAAAAAAATCATCCTTAACAACAAAGATAGCGACATTAAAACAAAAAAAAATCGGGCGTTTATAAACTCAACTGTGAACACTGTAATTGCTTTTATATAGGTAGAACAAATAGAAACTTTGAAGTAAGGGTTAAAGAACATCTCAGGGCATTAAATGGCAATAGCGAATCAGAGTTCGCAGATCATTTATTAAAAAATGATCATAATTTTGACAAAAAACCACGGACTTAAAATATTACAAACGGGTTATAATATAGCACCACAGATAAATAATTTTAGAAATTAGAAAAAATGTAAATAATAAAGCAGACAATTAATAAGCAGCAAATTTTTATAAACCCTCTTTTGAACCTTTTCCCACTTAATCGGTCTTTCCCTGACTTTGAAATCCCTAATGAAATATGTTGATTGTATATAAATAAAAGTGATGTGAACAAAGTTATTTGTCTTTTTATTAAAATAAATAATGCCATCACAAAGTGAAAAACTGTCCGAAGAAGTTTTCTTCGAAAAATTAAATACGTAAATTATTGTATCAAATAAATAATAAATGATTAATAAAGTAAGGAAAATAATTCATTCCCCACTAGTATGTTTACATGACCTAAACAATATGCGAGTTAAAATTTTAAATAAGTCAATTGGAGTCACGTCATTATTAAACAATTAAGAATACATAAACATTTAATGTGGGAAAACAGATTTCAAAGTACCCCACAAAGTAGATTGTTCTCAGTAAATCGGTTTAACAGGTAATAAATCATTTCAGGTTTTTTAAAATTTGAAATTGGGCGGGGTAAATAGAATCATATAAATAAGTCGTCTCGAAGCGGTCTAATCACAGTTGGGAACAGCTGTCACAGCAATAAAAAAAATAAAATACTTGCAGAACTTAATAACAACCGGATTTAAATTAAATTAATACAATAAATACTGCGAACATGAAGACTTAAATGTTTTTTCATTTGAAAATACATCTATTACTATTTACTACCTTCAGAAGGAACCTATACTTACATATCCCAGACGATCTCATCACTTTTAGCTATAATTTGTGTATAAATATATATGTATGAGCATGTGTGTATGTACAAGTATGCATACATATGTATGTGTTATGTCTGCCCTTTCCTCGACAGATAGTAATTATTAATACGGTTCTTTTAATATAAATGTGTTTATTACTTGAATAACCTAGCTGGATAGCTACGACTGTTTACTATTCGGGGGTAGGTAAATCTCTGGAGCCTTGCCCGGGGAGCTCGTAAAGTATATCTCTGATACTGCTTCTTGTACGCCAATGCCATCTGGCGAGCTATGGTGCAAGCTACATGCTTACCGCCATCTATCGTATTCTTTCCATATTAAATACTTAATTACTCTACATTACAGTATGTATGTGTAGAGTGTGCACATACATATATAGGTATGTATGTATTTTCTAATATTTGATCCTCCTTGTTTTATGTACGTATTTGTAATATATTTTATGTATTACAACATATTAAGAATGTTGACAAACAAAATAAATAAATAAAAAAAACCAATAAATCTTATATTTTGTTAAAATGGGATCGAGAGAGATCTAAGTTTGTCGCTGCACCACTGGATAATATGTTATCTTTTCCGTATTCGTATCTGAATCATTTCTGATTCATTGAACTAAGTAACTTGTCATGTTCACATTCCGACTGATTAATGTTGAGGAAATAACTAGACTCCAATGTTTAATAGTGAGCGGTTTTTCCGACCATGGCTTAGATAAGAAATTTCCGACCATGGCTTAGATAAGAAATGGTACACATTTATGTACTCATGTAAGAATAAACAACATAACATTATCGATGCTTTATCGAAGATAAAGAAGAATTTGAACGATATATAAAAGACACCCAAACGGTGTACCGGATAATTACTGAGGGAGCTTGTAGGAATATTAGCAGGATACGTGGAGTTGTTGGAAATATAAATGACCAATTGCCATTGACGTAGTAATTACTTACAGGAAAAGCTAAGGAAAATCAGACATTTCCAATAACGACGACTAAAAATGACAGACGGTTAAAAACGTGTTCCTAAATTCCTCTAGAGTGTGAATATTGCTGACCATATGAAAATAACATAATTTACTACCGGGTGGGTACCTACTGTTCCATCGAATTATTGCAAATTTGCTAAAAAAAAGTAATAAAGTACGCAATGTTGACGCAATTTAGTCTACTAATTTGGTCGATTGCGGAAGAAATTTGCTAAGAAGATGTAGAACCACTCATTTTAAATCTACGGTGCTAATGTCCCGCTTTGATGAGAAGAAGGCTCAGATAGCCGAGGAGTTGGAAAAATGTCTTGAAACCAGGAGACAGTCAAACACCTCCATGCAACCCTTGTTAAAGGAACAAGATAAAACATGGCAAATAGCACTGTGGACTTGTGGCCTTGGAAATTAAGCAGACCGATCTCACAATACCTTCCTAATTGGGTATGCCATAGTCCAAATGCCTCCAGACAATTTAGAAACATTTACGGTATTATGAAATAATTATTTTTGAATGTAGCTATAACTTTGTGGTTATCCATTATAGATAAATGAAACAACGTTAGGGGTCGATCATTAATCACGTGATGTTTTTTTAGCAACTTTTTAACCCCCCCTCTCCCTGGTGATATGTCCAGATATATTATGTATTTCAACTAATTTACACAAAATCTTGACAAATTATATACCTAAAAACCTTCCTCATGAATCACTCTATCTATTGGTGAAAACCGCAAGAAAATCCGTTCCCCAGTTTAAAAGATCTAAGCGCAAATACAGCGTGAGCGACTTCATTTTATACTATGTAAAGATCATAAATTTATTTTTGCCTTCATACGCTTGGCGTATAATTTTCAGAAGATAGAAAATTGCATAGATGCTGCAAGAGGAGAGATAGGTATGGTACTTAAATACGAAAAACTTAAGAACTAGCATTCGGCCTTGGGATACACTGTCGACTGAAGTGATATTTACTGACGAATGGGTAATTGATTGACATATTGACAGCCGTGTAGCCAAGCTAGAAGCAGTGATATACTGAATGTATTAACACATTTTATTCCAATTCAAGTCAATCGTTTACAAGTAAGATTATGCTTAATGAAGCAAGTTCTTATTCTGAATCACTTCATATGGATTTTATTTATTTAAATCATACACATGGAAGTATTTATTGAAGTATATATTACATCAATTATTATCAGGAAGTATTTTACGTTTTATTATGGTAGCAAACAGAATACAAGGTGGTGGTCGTAAGCCACTAACGGCCGTTGTTCCCAACCTTTCGATCGACCAATCTGAGTCTTACCATCAGGCAAGCGATTTGTAACTATTTTGAAAGTATCGCTCGATTCTCGTTGTTCCCAAATATTTTATCGTTGATTATCTTAAGTGACCTCGCCCACTTTAGCCCCGCCCAAAATGGCATCAAAGTAAAAACTTTCGATGTTAAATTAATATTAAAGAGTTAAATATAGTATTTATTATTAACACACATTATTTCTTTCAAATACTGTTATACATAACCTTGCATTTTATATTTTTTAAACAAATGTATAAAATATATTAAAAATAAAGTGTGAGCTTGAGTTTTGCCGCCGGCGCGTCGGTACCTCGTGGCGTTAGCGCCACTCTGTCGACACTTTTTATAACTATGCTTTGCTCAGTCGAACTTAATCTACGTGTCCGGCTTCCTTAGATTAAGCGATGCTTGTGTGTTGGAAAGAGCGTATTAGTTGTGCATTTAAGCAGTGTTGATCCTTAGCAGTTGATTAATAGGATTGGGAACAGTGGCCGTAAGTGGCAGACCGATGTGGATAGACCGTATAAAAAGGATTGGAGCAGGAAGGTAGGGACCGAGGACTAGAGTTTAAAGGCCATTTTTTGTACAGGGACAAACATGTCAAACAGATGTGATCAAATAGTTTCGGTGATTGAATATACAATTAATAATAGCAGGGGTGCTCAGGTTGATGGGATGAAGTTTGTCTATGTCTTGGCGGTACACGCGTTTGCCCACCTACTGCGTGGGGGGCCGGATCGGGAGAGACTGGTTGAGAGATACCTTTTTATCTCTCCAGCCGGATTCACTTGACCTATTGGATTGCCTTGAACCACGGTGGAAGGAATGGATTCGTACGTTCGTCCTGGATACATTGACCCCCCGATTCCTACATACCTTTCCAGAACATTTCTATAGAATGGTTGAGGGAGTCCCTTTGACTTTTCCAGCCGTACTCTCTCGGAACATCACCTTGAACCGAAGTGGGAGGGATGGATTTATACGTCCGTCACTCCTGGACACACTGACCCCCATATTCCCACCCATTACCCTTTTCCTTCTCAGAACTTCCACTCCTTCCCTTCCTAAAAAGACCCTCCACACAGCATTCTCAAAGATAAAATATGCCACGGGGGAAATTGTTTTTATCATGGCCTCCTGTGTGGAGCTAATGTAAAAAAACAGTAGTCAATTAAAACGTAAGCATCTTTAATAAGATGAATGAGTGATAAAAAAATCTAAGACATCCGGAATATCGGTGACATTGGTTCTCGGAGAAGCTTTGTCCACCAGGGATTTTAGAGTGAGGGCCACGATCCTCAGCAATAAGCAAACAAATAAAGAAGAAAAAAACTTAAGCGTCTTCAACAAGAATCACAACAAGGAAGATCACTGATTCATTGGGAGTCAAGAGCCAACAAGAGTCAACCCCTCGACCACGCCGGCCGTCAACTGTAGTGGGCTAAAGTTGCGTAATGAAATACCTGAAAGTCAGAAGATTGAAGGAATGTATTTAAAAAGGGGTGTTATTTTCACATCATTAAGGGCCGTCTGTTTCAACGCTCGCTAAAGTAAAAGTAAAGCAAAAATCAGTTACTAAAGTTAAATTTCACCAAAACGCGTTTGTCAATCAATTTGACTGCTTGTTTTATGTTACTTTTAACTTTTGTATTTACTTTCCGAAAACCGATAGTTACTCTAGAGTTACTCCGCCATATTGGCATATTTGACAGTTCTCAGTTTATTTATAACAGTTCTGCTCGAGGTATCTACGAAATTCCGCGCTTTAACTTAGTAATCATGATAAATATTGTAGAAGACGATGATAGTGACAATGAATTCCCCATCCAATATGTCTTGCAGCGAAAACCAAAAACATTTCGACCCCGCGTCAATAATTTGGTTATCTGGGATTATCTTGAATTTTTGGCGCGGGAACACATGTCGAAAAAATCATGCTGTTGAACAGAATCAATTCTGATATCGACATATTTAGCGTCACCTTTTAAAGACAAGGTCTATTAATGGATGTATCGCAAGTTTTACAAGATCTTCAAATCAATGATTGTATCATAAACATTACAAAAATAGAACGTGAGTAGTAGGTAGGATCTCAACTGAATCGTTTCGGATATCCACATATTTAGCGATTGAAACTGCCTAAGACAAGCTCTATAATGCTAGTATAGTTTGTAAACCTACTACTTACGTTTAATGTAATTTAAATGTGTATGGATTTAAAAAAAGCTATAAAATTTTATATAACGTCATTGATAAAATGTATGTTTTTCTGTTTTCGATACCATAAATAAAATGAATTGAAAATCTCGTAAAATATGTGACACTTAAAATTCAAGGAGATATCACAACTCATGGAAAGTAAATTACATTCATATTGCATATTATATGTATATAATAAATAGGTCGTCATTTATTTGTAAATATTCATACAAATACTTTTTTATCGGAACAAAGCCGTCAGATCCTTCGATGCTAAACAAAATATAATTGGATATTTTGACAGTTGTTCCGATTTTAAGATTTAGTTTACGGTGTTGCCGCGTCAAAAAATATTTCGATGCGTTTTTTAACATAATTCCGAGGAATATTCTGCTTTTTAGACTGGCCACACTGACAACTATTACTTTAGCTAAAATACACTTGAAACAGCGCGCGGTCCTATTTAACATCCTTGTTACTTTAACTGATAGTTAAAATTTAACTTTAGGATACGATTCAGCTTTCTGTTGAAACAGACGGCCCTAGGTGATCAAGTAACAAGGATGTCAGGGCCATGATCCTCAGCAAAAAGGTAACAATCAAAGAAGAAAAAAACTTACACGTCTTCAACAAGAATAGATTTGAAGTCAACAAGAAATATGGAGGTAGTTTCCCGCGGCCGCGGTTCGAGAAAGTCAGACGGAAATGTGATTATTTACGTTTTCATTTTTACCGTGAGACCAGCGGACCACGGCTATGGTTGCCCATGATGCCCGTTGGCCATTCGGTACTCGATACCAGCGGGATTTGTTCGGTTGTAATTCGCCTGTAATGCGTTGGTGAGACAGTATGGTGTGGCAAAACTAAAACAGATGATCTGTAAAATAATTTGATCGAAGAATGGATTGGACAAACGGTACGGCCAGATATTATCACGATTTTTCAATTTAAACTAATGGCTAATTTAATTTCATTTAGTAACTAGCTGGTTCCCGGCATGCGTTGCAATGCTATATTCAAAGAAATAAAATGATTCTCTGTGCATGTCCTTTCCCGTGCGTCCCCGTTCACCTTCCCCTCTCGAGTTCTTCTTCCACCTTCCCCGCCTTCCCTCTCCCCGTCCTGCCAACCCCCCTCCCGCGCTCCATATATCAGTCCCAGCACATTCAGTTTTCAAACAGCACGCGTGCCACCTATTACAATTTTTTTATTCAAATTTTCATTTTTCACATATGTCAAATATTCATTTTTGTATATTATAAGAATAATCGATCAAATTTGGTACTTAACAAGGCATCTATTTAAAATATATATAATTCTTGATTCGATTCAAAGTATTACTTCAAATAAATTCATTAATTTAAAGAGTTTCGAAATTGTTTTGCAAAATGTCATTAAAAAATTTCGACATTTTTGACAGTTTCGCAAGAGTTTTTGTAATGATTAAAAATCTTTTCAGATGTATTGTCATGTGGTTATCATAATCCAGAAACCTTCGCGGTGGTTTAATGAAGGTATTTTGAAAGTTTCAAACATTTCGCAGGAAACTAAATAAAACTAACTAAGTAAGACGATGAACTGATAATTTGAATCGGTAAGTGAAGTGAAAAAAACATTTAAGGGGTCACACTCAAACAAAGTGGTGTGCACAAATATTTATGTTCCCAGTGCAGTAGTTTATGTGCTAGTTTATGGGCTGGTTACAAGCGGGAAACTGGTAAATATAGGTAGGGATATTTTGTGTCGATTTAGAGTAAATGGAGTCAGAAGTTGTACATTTTTAGGTCAAATTTGAAAAACTATATGTGGGGGTAAATATCAAGTGTTTAATTAATTTTAAAATGCGTCGAAATGTGGACGCATTTTAAAACAACCTTTATTAAAATTTGGGAGACGGGAATGGGTACCGCCGCCCCGGGAACCTTTATTGGATAACCAACACCTCTGCCATAAGTCACCCCAAGTGGTTCGCTATGTTTGGTGATTTAGCAGGGGTGCCCGGGTTCATGGGGTTAGGGTCGTCTAGGTCTTGCAGGCGGATGAACACGACACACTGAATCCCAGAATCCTACCCACCCCTTAAACCCTTTTCCTTCCCAGAACCCTCCTCTCCTTTCTTTCCTTAAAAAAAAACCTCCACACAGCATCCCCAAAGATGTCATAGGCCCTGTGGGAAATTATTTTCCTCAGGGCCTCCTGTGTGGAGCTCATGTAAAAAAAACCCTTTAGTTCATATATGTACACATTTTAATACTTTGTGGTAAACTTTTAGATTTGAAGCTGGCATTTTCTCTTTCTTACAAAGTTGAGATCATTTTTCGAAGCGTGGACAATGTGGACATGGCTCCACAATTTTTTAATCTCTTTAGTTCATATATGTGTACATTTTAAAACTTAGTAAATTTATAGATTTGAATACAAAGCGTGGTGTTTTCTCTTTCTAACACCGTTTAGAGTTTAGGTCATATTTTTCACAATGACAGTGAGGGAGAAACAACGATTTTTTTGAGACATATATGTATGAACTGTTCCGAAAACCGAACAAACTAGCCTAAGGGTTTTAATATGCCCACGATGGCACTTTGCATGCTCCTCTAAACCTTATTCCATAGATTTGTTTAAATTTGGTCACACGTTCGTTAGACAAAGAAAAGACTTATACAATTCAGTAGTCGGTTGGTTAGAGCCAGCGAAGAGCGATGAGCAAATAACGACCGCGACGGTCACGCCCGATCGACGCCACAATCAGTTTCCTTTTCCTCATTTTCTCTCGGAATGCCTCGAGAGATATTACTCGATTACATTACGCGAACTACCCAACGCAGGAAGTGAAAAGTGCGTACTACTAATAATCTACTTATTACTGTTATTTGATTGTTCATAAATAAAGAGGAAACCTGGAAGTGCATTCCGCACTAATATGAACGGAAACAAATGTTCCATTTAACAGGTTTAGCACGCGCTGTCTCACACACTCGTCTGACATCGTAGATCTCCCTTCCATTCGAATTTTGTAAACACATAATTCAACATTTCGTAAAACACGCATAAGTATTGAAAGTGGCCCGATTGGCCAAATATTTGGATCGCGAAACACGTCCACATGGCATTTCTTATGTCCTTCTATTCCATGATTGCTCTTTTCCAAATATTCTGCCCAATAGAATGCGCCAATCAACCATATATATTTTCAACATACATTTTCAGACGTACGCAGAGTTTTGGGGATGATTTGTTAATATTCTCACTATCGCATTGTGCAAGCTCCTCTTTTAGCGTTACTCGGGGTTAAGAAAAATTTAGCGGGTTATGAATTCTGGTAAACTTTTTGTAGTTTTTAAGGTGGAAATAATATTTTTTTCAAGTTTATATATAAACAAGTTCCGCTATGTGATTAATATTATGTGTGACAGCTATTTCGCCTTCAGAAGGCAAGACAGCTGTCACACGTAATAAAACTTCTGAAGGCATTATCAAACTGACAATTTGATAATGCATTCCTTTTTTAATCTTATCCATTTCGCATCAGCCTTATTCACACGCCTCGCTTTACCACAGATTTACCTATTAGTTTCATGTCGTCCTCGGGCGACCTCGACTAATTCTACCATTCACTTCCACGTCATACTTTATGCTAACACACCTTTTTAGTTCATCGAATACCCCTCATTTTACAACTCATACTTACAGTTTAGCAACTATTTTTTGACGCGTGTCACAAGATAGTTATTAAAACAGCCCCAATGATCTTTTTATGCTTCTACTTTTTTCCATTTCCTAACAATCAACCAACGTAAAATAATACAATAATGTCACCTTTCACATTCAATATCGTTGTTCTTAGTAAGTATTTATTAAAACTTAAAGAAAATATATACCAGACTATTGTTAGACCCGCGAAAATGTATGCCTCCGAATGCTGGTCTATGCACATCTCCTACTCTAGGCAACTCGAAACAGCAGAAATGCGAATGCTTAGATGGTCGGCAGGAGTACCACTAAAAGATAGGATTAAAAGTTCACGCATTTGTGGGAGCTGAGTGTCACAGACATAAACAGTAAGCTGGAGGGACGATAGTTGAGACGGTATGGGCACATAAGACGGACGCAGGCAATGTCTATGGAGCATAATCGACAGTCATCCAGAGGAAGACCAAAGAACTCCTGGATGAAAGCGATACCAAGAACCGAAGAAGATATAGCCTGAGAACGTGAAGAGCCGACTCCAACAGCCTTACTAGGCAATGAGTTGGGATTTGGGACAGTGCAAGGAAGAAGAGTTTTTAGTATACATTTATTAACGGACTTACGTCCAATTTACAAGAAAATAAAACGAAATTTGGGAAAATGTCCCTACATCATAAGAATAAAGAATGCTATATGAAAGCAAAGACAAAACAGAGATAAATATAAGTGACAAGTCAAGACTTGGCTAGAATTCAAAATAGTTATAAAATATCTTCAATTGTTAAGTGACCAACAAAAATTATTTAGGCTTATACCGCAACGCAAAATTAATTTAATAAATACATATCCACAATTTTGAAAATTTCACCGTGTGTAAAAGAAATATGATTACTGGCTAAAAAAGTAGGAAAATGACAAAACAATCCCGAAACAAAGTGTAAAAAAGTGCAAATCCATAATAAGTCAATACTAAAAATCCCGAGTTGTATCGTTCAAGTATTTTTTCACTAAGTGCCGAGTACTCTTTCGTGTAATTTTTCGCTGCGGTCTGTGCACTGTCTGCTTTAAAACCGGTTGTTCAACTAAAGACTGGATTGCGCGATTTGTACCAATATCCCAGCAACACACAACGTGGCTTTCAACCTTATGTTGGTGAGCTGTTAAAGCCACATGTTGTATGATTGGTAGTTGGTACAGGACTTGTTGAAGTGGTTCCGTGACAACACCAAACAGTGAAAAAAAGAGTTTTATGACGGAACAAAGAAAAATAACGAACGAACAACAAAATATCACAACCAAACCTATGTACAAACTTTTAAAATCAAAATAACCTTAACTAACTTAGTCTTTCATCATGTTCTGTTTTAAGAATTTGTTATTTTAACCGGTGTACGACCACCATTCAGAATTGAAACGTTGCTTGAAATGGCTTTAGTCGTGTTTGATTTGAATGACCAGGTACTTCCCCACCTTCCCGTTTCGCATCTTCCACGGCAGAGCGCCCTTGGGGGTATATGTTAAGGGCCCGCAACCCGGATTTGTACCGATTTATTACATATTTCCCTCAAACACGGTAAGTTTTAAAGCTCTTAAAAAAATAAATGTTATTCTTGAAGATAATATCTAGTAGACTTTGCCCGCGCCGAAACGCAAATTATATAAAATTCCCTCGGTAGAAAAAAAATCGAAAAGTATGCTCCAAAAATTATTATTTACACGTTTGTTTCAGTTATTTTACAAGTTATATGTATGAAAAAATACACAGTGTTTCTTTAAATGCTGTTTAAGATAATGCCCGCGAGATGTTTGCTTTATTTTAAACGAGTCGTGTTTTATTAAACATTTTCGCAATTTTCGCATCGATTTTTACGCTTTAAATGTTAGAGCTCTCCTCTAACATTCGTATTTTCGTATCTCTCCATCTTCTTCTTTTCGGGCCCGGTTGCAGAGCCTTAATTACGTGTGCAGTTTTTCTTCCAATCTAGCCCCCCCCCCCCCTCGGTGAGATAAATTTGGGCCACTTCGTATATTTTTTTCTAGTAACGTGAGATTTTGCTGGACTCCCCCCTTTTTTTTGAGCTCGCATAATTAATGTATGCCCCCTTGAGGTGATTTTTCACAAAAACGGCGTTTTTTTACATTAACTCCACACAGGAAACCCTGAGGAAAATAATTTGGAATTCTATGTCATCTTGGAAGATGAGCATCTGGAGGGTCTTTTGGAGGAGCGGAAGGAGTGAACGTGGGTCTTGAATGTTTGAGGAGGGAGGAAACAGAGAGGCATTATTAAATCAACAATCTTCAGCCTCACAATATACTCAGATTGGGAATGCCATAGTCTCACTGGCTCCAGACGGCACATTCGGTAACGGTGAGTTTTTTTATGTGAATACCGCACACGAGTACAACAGCTTCTAACCTTCTGGATCGAGTGAGACTATGTTCACCAAATGGTGAGGATTAATTTAATTTAATTTTTAATTTTAAATACATAAACGGCTATACTGCCTTTTATAAATAAACATATAATAGAGTACAAAAGTAAGAAAAATAATATCATTACATAATAGTAGTTTTAAACTTAAAAATAACATACAATTATTTTGTGTATCACAACAAAAAATAACAAAAAAGAACAATGAGAAATATCATCATTTCATTTTAACATGTCCATATTGCGTATATAAAGTTACATTATGGAAAAATAATTTTTGAGTGCATGCTTATATTGCGCCAATTTTAAGAAATAAATGTCGCCGATGTTAGCATATTCATTTCCCAAAATGTGTAATCGACTGATTGGTGAGTAATAATGTGATAAAGTATGTGTGTTATTATAGCAGAACGGTAGAGTCAGTCTATTTTTAGCGCGACCAGGGCAATGAAATCGTATTAGTTCTATTAAATCAGGGGTATCCAGGACCGAGAGAATTATTTTATATAATATTAATAGATCACAGATTTAAGGAGGGGAAGGAGATGGAAAGAGGAAGATTGGGAAGTGAGTACCTTCACATAGGAAACACAATAGTGAGATAGGCCTAGAACACACAATATTTAAAAAATAAATTCTAGATAGATTAAAAAATAAAAAAAAATGCTTCGTAACAAGTAATGAGAACGAATAACCCGATTGGCCGCCTGCTACTATAATGCTGTCACTTCGCTGGAATTCAGTTTAGTTTCCGACCGGTTTATTCGACTGGTCGCATTCGTACAAAAAACTTGCATTCATTACAATATCAATATCTACGGTCAGAACTATAACCAGAGTTACCAGAGACGCAGTTTTTAATAATTTTTGACGATGTCGATCATTATTTTCAACGGTGATCAATTATTTTGGATGAAAAAATATTATTATTCCTTCGTAAGGCTGTAAAACCAGCAGACAATAAAAAAGGTTCCCTCCATGCCGCTTATATCACCACCGGGGATGGTTTAATTTTTTATAATGAGTTGTTAGTCCTATTAGTCCTTTAGCTAATTCTATTTTTTTTTTTTCGAGATAATTTTGGTTTTTAAATACACATAATTTACGGATATTAAATATATTAGTTTTGTTATAAAATAACTCGGTGTGCTTTTGAGTAATTTGTAAAGGCTTAATAAATGCATCAAGCGCACCACCCCATCCTATAATGCCATAGATGATTGAAGATTGCACCGGTGAAAAGTAGATCCTTTTCAATTTGCCAATGTTGATGGCGTTTGGGCGGTATTGTTAAGGCTCTGCAACCGGGCTCGAAAAGAAGCAGATGGAGAGATACGAAATTACGAATGTTAGAGGAGAGCGCTAATATTTACAGCGAAAAAATCGATGCGAAAATTGCGAAAATGTTTAATAAAACACGACTCGTTTAAAATAAAGATAAAATCTCGCGGGCATTGTTTTAAACAGCATTTATAGAAACACTGTTAATTTGTTCATACATATAACTTGTAAAATAACTGAAACAAACGTGTTTATAATAATTTTTGGAGCATACCGGATAAACAAACAAGAAGCAAACGAAGAAAATGCTGAATCTCGAAACTCACGTAATAATAAACTCACGTAACGTATTAGTAACCAATATGATATAAATATTAAAATAGAAAATATTACCAAGCTGGTGTCTGAAGTTGAGATGCTTCGGAGAGAAGTAAATGATAAAAACAAGATTATAAAAAGCTTTGAAGTTAGAATCGCGGAACTAGAACAAGCCTCGAAAGAAGATTGCATAGAAATATGTGGAATCCCACATTCAAATGAGGAACAGCCAGTCTTACTAGTACAACGTACTACTAGTACAGTATTGTGATTTATTTCTATCGAGGGAATTTTATATAATTTGCGTTTCGACGCGGGGAATGTCTAAATAGATATTATCTTCAAGAATAACATATATTTTTTTAAGAGCTTTAAAACTTACCGTGTTTAAGGGAAATGTGTAAATCGATAGAAATTCGGGTTACGAGCCCTTAATTGGTCGATGATTATTTCTGAAATACTTAGTGCACTTGGCAGTCCGCTATATTAGACAATAATGCCCACGGGGAGCCAATCCATAGTACAAAGTATAAAAAACATCATAATCGGAATTAGGTATTCAGGGAGTGTTGTCTTGAATTATTTTATACAAAACCTATAACACTAAAGTAATGTTCTACTGACGGAAGGCGGCAGAGACCAGCCACCACACCGCATGGCATCCGTTCTCCTCCATTGTTCGGTCACAGTACCTAGCCAGATTACAGATTGCCGATTAAATACGTCATCGACTTCCTGTTAACCCTTTCGTAAACAAACTAACTACACATGTTTCTCTGCAAGAGTAAGCAGAGAGGATGGACCGCCAAACAACGAACTGCTCGCTTCATTCATAATATTATTTTGATTCTTGAACCCATTCGTATCTACGTTATATGTATATTTTAAACAACAAAGATTTTCACAATTTTTTCAAATATATCGTTGGCATTTAAGCGTAAGTCGAAGCTAAAAAAATGTTTTGGATAAATTGAAGCTCTTCCAGCCGTTTTAATTTTTTTTACATTAGCTTCACAGTTCACTTTAAATGGTGGAAGAAGTCGAGGACGCCCAAGAAAGACATGGCACGACCAAGTGAATCAGATTCTTGAGTCGGGCCATGTCAAGAGTCAGAATAATAGAAGAGAATGTATGAGACGTTGTATGAATGTAAACGAGGCAAGGAATGTGTGCCAAGACCGGAATGTTTGGCGGTCCGTCCTCTCTGCCTACCACTGCGGCGAAACGGCGTGATGGTTAGTTAGTTAGTTAGCTTCACACAGGAGGCTTTGAGTAAAGAAATTCTTCTCAGGGCCTATTTCATCTTTGAGGATGCTGTGTGGAGGGTCTTTTTAGGAAAGGAAGGCGAGGAAGTTCTAGGAAGGAAAAGAGTATTAGGGGTGGGTAGGAATCTGTGTGTCCAGTGGTGATGGACGTATGAATCGATCCCGCATCCTGCGGTTTAAGGCGATGTTCCGAGAGAATACGGCCGGAGAAGTCAAATGGACTCCCTCAACCATACTTTCCCGATTCGCCCTGCCATGCAGCTGGAGGGCAGACGCATCCACCGCCAATACCTGGACAAAACTCACCCCATGAACCAGAGCACCCCTGATAAGTCATCAAACATAGCTAACCACTTGAGGCGACCTATGGCAGAGGTGTTGGTTCTCCAATAAATGGTTCCCGAGGCGGCGGTACTCATAACCGCCTCAAAAATTATATTTGCCAATATTGTTAAATTTTTTTGCGTAAACTACTATAAAACGTTTTTTTTCACTAGAAAGAACGCAAATAAAAAAAAACAACTTTTAAAATACAATTTTGCGACTAAAGTTATCTGGGACGGTTATCGTTGATTCCTTTTTCTTATAAAATTATTCACAACATAAATAAAAAACATACTTGCACTTGAAATCGTGACCACTAGACTCCGCTTGCCAAGCGATTCTTATACATATTGCTTATATTCGTGGCAAAATAAGGCACAATAACAATACCAACATTTTTGGCTTGTGACTTTCTCTTACGGCTTTGTGCGTTATTTTTCGTCTTATTCTTTAGCTATTGGATTCCAGTTAAATAATTCTTAAAAGTGTTAATCTAGCATAGAATAAAATGTTCACACTGCCAGTTTTAATTGAGGTCTGAATGGGTTAGGTCCAACAGCATTACTTCCTCGGAGGCCATTGTTAACTTGTAAAAGAAAATATTAACCCAAACTGCTTGTTGTATCGCGTCTGCTTGAAGAGCTACTAATATTACAATACCGCGATTATAAGTGGTACAGCGAGTGGCGTAACACTAAATCTCTGCCCCCCTGGCGTGACAGCAAACTAACCACAAAACGTTATTTAAGACGACAATATACCCTAAAATATATTCAGAATCTTAATGACGTAAGTAAATAAACTGTGTATACAAATTGCAACTCGCGACCGTTGCACTGGACGGACCTACTGTCGAATTTGCCGTATCAAAGAAAAGAAGAAGAAGATAAATAATATGGGAATCTTAACGACGTAAGTGAAGAAAGCGTGTTAACAAATATACGCCGCGGCACGGCGTATTGTACGAACGTACGGTCGAATTCACCCTAGCACGCCTGGAGATTCGACCTTTCTGCCGCGTTCATTTTAATTAATTCTGAAGAACGGGCTACAAATATTAAAAATATGTCTCCATGTTGTCCTTCCAAAAATATTAATTCATCGTCTAGAAAAATAAAATCTGGTGCTTACCGCTAACTTAATGGTTGAAAAACGGGTTACATAGTTTTGAAATCGTTGTACGTAAAATATATTAATGGTAAGGTACTGTTTTTATTAATCTAATATATAAATGACTCGCATTTCTTAAAAAATTATCCAATACATTATATTTATTAGCTGTATATCGATCTCCATCCCAGACTAAAATAGACAACTTTCTCGACTCATTGAATGAATTCCTTGCATCTGAATCTTTGCAAAATAAGGAGATTATCTTATGTGGGGACTTAAATATTGATACCCTAGATTTGAAGAACATAAAAACACAAAAATACCTATCACTTCTGGCGTTTCATGGTTTGAAGCCCATAATAAACTCACCAACAAGAGTGACTCCTAATAAATCTAGCTGCATTGATCATATTATGGCAAAATCAAAATTTGAACCACAAGGAGCAGCTTTTACTACTGGCATAACAGACCATTATGCAATTTTAATGAAGTTTATGAGCTTAAATCTACATAATATTTCAAATAATAATGTAAAACCTAAATTTGTTGTTGACAACCACCTCTTGAAGACCAAATTAAAGGAGGAATCCTGGGATATAGTTCTATCAACAAATGACGTCAATCTGGCAACTGATAATTTCATAAAATGTTTGAAAACCCATGTGCAAAGTTGTACGTCAGTACAAAAAGAGAAACATATTATGAAACATCTAAAACCATGGATAAACGCTGGATTAATCAAATGCCTCAGAACACGTGATAAATTGCACAACAGATGTAGAAAAGAAAGCTATAACTTGGAACTGTTTGAATATTATAAGCGATATCGAAACTGGTGTTCTAGGATAATACGAACAACAAAACAAGCATATTTCAGAAGAAAATTAGATGAAGTCAATGGTAACATTAAACAACAGTGGAAAATTATAAAGGAGGCCATAAACCTTAAAAAGGAACAAACTACCATAAAAAAATTGAAAATTAATAATATTATTACTTCAATGGAAGAGAGTCCAAATATAATTACTAATCACATTAATGACTTCTTCAGTGATATTGGTCCAAGTTTCGCTAACAATTTGTGCAGTGATAATAAAACCAGTGAGACGTATCTTGTGAATGATTTTAAATCTGAACTTCAGATTACCGGGGACAATTTTGATTTTAAGCCAACTAACATTTCTGAAGTGACAAATGTGATAAATGATTTAAAAATGTCTTTCTCATGCGGTATTGATTCTATAAGTGTTATGATATATAAACTCCATGTATTCGAATTAGCTGGTCCCATATCTCATATTATTAATATTAGCTTCAAGAGTGGGATGTTCCCTTCTCACTGTAAGAAAGCTAAAGTGATTCCTCTTTTTAAAGGTGGAGATCAACTAGATGTCAATAATTATAGACCTATATCCCTACTCAACACGCTTTCAAAAGTAATAGAGAGATTGGCTAAGTCGAGATTGGTATCATTCTTAGAAACAAATAAACTACTCTCTAGCAATCAGTTTGGTTTCAGAGAAAATAGAGGAACAAGTGATGCAGTATTGAGGGTATTGTCGAAAGTCACTAGTGCCCTGGATTATGGAAACAAAGCCTTAGCTGTGTTTTTAGATCTATCAAAGGCATTTGACACGGTTTCCCATGGATTACTCCTCAAAAAATTATCTTCTCTTGGCATTTCACATTCCAGTACAGCATTAAGTTGGTTCAAATCATATCTTAGCGATAGAACACAACAAGTAGAGATAAATAATAATTTAAGCATTAGCAAACAAATCTCATTTGGGGTTCCACAAGGTAGTGTACTTGGACCAATATTATTTTTAATCTACATTAATGATTTATGTAATTTAGATATTCCTGGTAATATTGTTAGTTTCGCAGACGACACTGCTTTAATATTTGAGGGTAAAACCTGGAAAGATGCTTTTGACAAATGTGATTCAGGATTAAGAATAGTAAAGAGTTGGCTAAATAATAACATCTTAACTTTGAATACATCAAAAACAAAATATGTAACTTTTAGCATATCAGCAAAAAGTCAGCCTTCCAACACTCATAATCTAATTATACACAATTGTCTGCAAAATTGTAATTGTAATTGCCACCCTTTAGAAAGAGTAGACTGTATAAGGTACCTAGGTGTAAATATTGATCAATATTTGAGATGGAATGACCATATTGACATGTTAACAAAAAATATCAGGAGACTTACCTATATTTTTAAAGAACTTCGTCATATACTGGATAAAGATAAATTAAAATCTGTCTATTATGCCTTAGTACAATCTCGACTTTCTTACAATATTGTATGCTGGGGATCCTGTCTAAAGTCCAATGTAGAGCCACTAAATATTGCTCACAAATTAATTCTTAAGGTCATGTACAAAAAAAAATTTCGTTATCCATCGAAACTTCTTTACAAGGAATCTGACGTTATGAGTATAAAACAGCTGTACATCTCTAAAATAATTTGTAAATTTTTTATCAATATTTATTCTGCAGAAAGAACCCAACAAATCCATACCACTAGAATTGGCTCAAGAATGAACTTTGTCGCAATAAGTACTAAAACATCTTTTGGCCAAAGAAACTTTTTATATCAGGCTCCACTTCTGTTTAATATTCTGCCAGATTACATAAAGTCTTCCAATTCATTAGCTAAATTAAAAAAAAATGTTAAGATTTTTGTGTTGTCAGAGGATTGGCATACTATTTTTTCATCCTTGGCCTTTTTTTAAATAATAAAAAAAAAAAAAAACATATTTTAAAATAATAAGATATTTTTTTTAATAATATTTGTTTTTTAAATAAAAAGATATATATAAACATATATATTTTTTAAATAACCAGATTTTATTTGAGTCCCATTTGTAAAAATCGGAGTGTCACCCTAGTTGTTTTGAACTACCTTTGTTTCTTGGTGGGTATAGTAATTTATTAAGGATTTGTTTTATGGTCTATATTGTTACAAATTACCCATCTGGTCACCAATATAATATTGTTATTTCTTACTTTCCGCATATAATATTTTAGTGTTTTGGATGTAGTGTTTTGTATTTTAGTGATTTGTGTGTAAATGCACCACTCAAATTTATGAATTTAACCTCAATACAGGCTGCTAGCCTAGTGAGGTTAATATTTTTGTAAAAAAAAAAAATAAGAACACATGTATGGTGAGAAATTATAAATAAATAAATAAATAAATAAATAAAATTTCTTGTGCGGCATGGAAATAAAAAAGTTATTATAGTTACGGATTCGCAGGAAATTATTAAAATGTGAGTTTTGAGCGCACAAAAATTATTAGGATTGTGCACCGCCTTAAATAATCCTAAAAAATTAAGTTGTGTTGCATTCATAAGTCGGCGTCGGTACAAAAACTGTGATACTCGTGGGTACATAATACCACTATCAAAAATACTAATTTTGGTTTCTGTATCGTACGTTAGTCCTGTTTCCTGTTAGGTTTTCTGAATTCAAATTTGCTTTTAAAAAAACGGACATTTTTAAAAATTGGAATTAATCGTGTGAAAAATTCAGACAAGCCATAAAGTAGGTTCGACGTAGGACGTACTTAAATAATAATTTTAACACATTTTCAAAATTGAAACAGATTTGGGAACATTTCAGAGTATCTAGCGTTTACTTTCACGGGTCAGAGTAAATATAATTCTAATAAAGAATAATGTAAAAATCTTATTTTTTGAATTAATGAAATTTCTTCGTTTTGTCAACAAGTTTCACAACATTCCCTAATAGACGATGATACATATAAATCTCTTTTTATAATGTAAGGTTTGAAAATTCAAATTATTAGTTCCCTAGTTGAAGTCCCTTGTGATGCCCGGGCTTTACAGATTTTTCGAAATGTAAATGTGACCTTAAGCCATGTATTAACTGAGAAACAATTGTTTATAAACACTGTTTTAGAAACAAAATCCACGTGTTTACTGAAACAATTTAATATGTTTCTGAAATATGTGAAACTGTTGCGGTAAACACTACGTGTTTCTCGCGATGTTTCTGTGCTCCCCGATTAGAGTAGAGAGCACGGAAACAAATCAGTTTCGCAACAGCTGTTTACAAGTGTGGACGTGTGTTTCAGTTGTTTATAAACATGCCGGTAGTGTGGAATGACAACATCGTTTTTAAATTAATAGAATTATTTGAAACGAATCCGGTATTATGGGATTGCTGAAACAACTGAGCGTAAACAGCCAAGTTCCCGAAACATTGTTTCTGTATATATATGTACGTGTTGTTTTAGTCTCTTGTCTTGTGTGCAAAATTTCATCAACCTCGGTATAAAACTGTAGATTTGCATACAAATCAAATCCACACCGCCCGCTTGCCAGCCCGCTCGCCCACCACATACAGACATTCTACTTTTATATATTTCAACCAATTTACACAAAACCTTGACAAATTATATACCTAAACCTTCCTCACGAATAACTTTATCTATTGATGAAAACCGCATGAAAATCCGATCAGTAGTTTGAGTTTATCGCGAACTGACAGACAGACGCGGTGGAGGACTTTAATTTATAATATGTAGAGGTGTATGAAATGCTTCTATCTCAGCGGGAATGTAAATATATAAATATTTTTCTCTCGTGCTTTTGAATATTCTGATGGAGGCCTCGTAGGCCCACTGGCGGCTGCCCAGAGTGCCCTTGCATTGCAAACGCCACTGGGTAAGATAGCAAAAAAAAACAACAACATAACCCGCATCTCCCAAATTAGACAGCTTTGCATTGTGCTTTGTCCTTGAATTAAACCAACTTCACTATCAGCGATTCATTTGGCATTAATTAACAAGGCATTGTTTACAAAGGTTTATAGTTGCAATCTCGAAAAATATTTTTGTGAACAATAGAATGTCCGAGGAGAGGCCAGGCTAAGTGCGGACGAAGGGCGCCGAAGTGGCCTGGGGGTGCCTTATTGAGGCGATGGACGAGGGGAAGAAGATGATTAACAATACAAAAGTCAAGTCGTTCCAAAGTTGGAAAGGAACAAAACCCAATCGAATCAACTTTCTTCAGCGATGTTAAAATAAGTGTTTCTTGAAGATATTAAATAACCGAACAAATAAAAATTTTTAAAAATCATTTTAAGTTTATGTGCCCATTATTCTAAAACAATTGAATCTGTGCAAAAAAAATTCCTAAGACTGCTATCATTTAAACTTGGATTTAATGCCATACTCCAATCCTATGAGGAACGATTACAACACTTTAATTTTACAACATTGGAAAAAAGAAGACAATTTGCTGACTTAATATGTTTATATAAAATTATTCATGATAAACTTTTAACCACCCATTGTCTGAGCAACATACATATTAAAGTTCCTAATAGACGTAACTTAAGAAGTCAAAATATATTCCATATTGAAATATTTAATAACAATATTGCATACTTCAATCCACTGTCTCGAATGTGTCGTTTGTATAACACAATTGAATGTGACCTTATTGATATCTTCGCAAACAGTCTCGAATATTTTAAAAAACAAATTAAAAATCTTCTACCATGATATGTCATGGAAGAAGATTTTTAATTATTGTTAATTGATGATATGTCAGGATTAATGATATGTCACGATTGTTAATTGCTTTATTATTGTGTCTTTTCTTTATTTTAACTTTATTATCCTTTCCAGAAACGTTTCTTTCTCTGTACACTTACCATGTTTTAAATTTCATGTCTTATATTTCTTTTTTATTATTATTATTATTTCTGTTTTCTTTTCACTACTAGCATCTCCGTCTAGCAACAACTAAACCTTAATTACGCATGCTGTGAACATTTCTAATTGGAGTGTTAATATCAGTTCATATTCCAACGTAATAATATTAATGCAATAATTTGTTAACACTCTGTAAATGTTTCAAACAATAAATAAATAAATAAATAAATAAATAAATAAATTACACATCCATAAAACTAAAAATCATAAAATGTTGCGGTTTACATCAGTGCGTAGTAATAATGAGAAAGAACTATTAAAGTCGAAATAATGGATTTTTAAAAGTTCCTCCTTCCAATAAAGAACATCCTTTCCTTGAAAAGACCCTCCACACAACATCCCCAAAGATGGCACAGATCCTGAAGGATTTTTCCCCGGGGCCTTTTGTTTGAAGCTTTGTAAAAAAAGAAGTTATTTCTGATAATAACTTAACAAATGTATTTTTTTCAAATCTTTTTACTCAGATAATTTAATTTGTAATTGTCAGGTAAAAGCCCAATAGCGCATTATAAATAAATAAATAAATATTCTTGAACGAAATAACATTTTGAACCGTAAATATTACACTGATACAAACGTTACCAACGTTACAACATGACGAATTAATATTTTGTTACAATTAAATTGATATTTCAGGCTCATGATACAAATGTCAGTGCGAGTTAAAAATATTTTTATTTTTATTTTATTTTAATGACAATATAAGGATAACATAAAATTACAAAATAAGTAAAAATACCAATATAGTGGTTTGTTTACAGTCCTCCTCACTAGGTATTCCTGTTCCGAGGCGGACTGTATGTTGCTGAATGGGTGTAGATTTTTATTTCCTCATCTTCTAGTTTCTTGATTTTCATAAAATAACAATAAATAAAATAAAAGTATTAATGTTTGTTGTTTGCAGGTTATATTGGGGTTACTTCATAATGTTAATGATTTCCTCATCTTCCTGTTTACTTAACCATAATTTTATGTTTTTTGTTAACATTTGTATCTCCATGGTGTTCTTAATTTCAATTGGAAGGGCATTATATAATTTTGTAGCATGGAAATTATGGTGTTTTTTGGCCAAAAGATGTGTTTAATTGCGGGATGTTCAGTAGTTTTGAGGATTTTGACCTTGTAGTGTAGGTGTGTTGGTCAGCAAGGTATTCATATTTTTCTTTAAATTTGAGTAGTGCATTTTTTGAGTATAATTTAATAATGCTGAACACATTAAAGTTTTTAAAAATTTCTTTTGATGGAGTTTGTATGGGTACTTTTTGGATTGTTTTTATTATTGCCTTTTGCATTTTAGCTAGCTGCTTGATGTGAATGTTTGAGGCAGTTCCCCATCCTATAATCCCATATTCTATGCGTGATTGACAAAGAGCATAGTAGACTTATATGTGTAACTTCTTTCCTGATTTTGATTACAATACTACATACATACACTACACTCAGATTTTGACTTCCCATGCCAATAAACCAATAAACTGTAATACATATTTTGAAAAGTTGAATAAAATAATTGTCTGTATGTGTAACTGTGTAATGTGAACTCATAATGAAAAAAAATAAGCATTGTCAAGAATGCGTATACATGCCGGCACAAGGAAGTAATCAGTAAGTATGCATGTGAGAGGTTTTTATGTTTGTTAGAAGTACGTGTGTAGGTTTTTCTTTGTTTAAACAAGATTAGAAGTGTTAAAACCTCTTTGTGTCGCCGTTTAATTGTCCAGACATAATCCAATCGTGTAAACAAGGCATATAAACGGTTGCATGACAAAACGGAACACTTTTGAGAAGTGATTTTATGATTTTGCCTCGAGTAATAGGAAAAAATATGTTTTTGGAAAAAAAAACAAAAGCAAACCGCAAATAAAAATTTGGGTTTATATTGTTATCGAGGTTTAATTTATAAAACTTCATTTTGAATAAAGAAATAACTTTCAAAAAAAATTATTTAAAAAAAAGATGAGGGAAAAGAGATTCTGCCACAATTCCAATACTTAACAATATTTTTTCAACATTTTAAGTACCAACATAGTTAGTGTAAGTGTACCCAATTAAAGTTACATGACAATATATTAATTTTATTTTATTAATGTATTCATATCATTTATTGATAAATATATAATGATTAGATAAATAGTTATAATGATTTATAAAACTGGGAAGATTTCGGTAGCTGGGTCATGTGGAGAGAATGACCGAGCATCAAGCACCAAAGTCCCTGCTGAACTCAAGACCGATAGGGCGAAGGAGCCTGGGAAGGCCAAGATTAATGGAGCGACAACGTCCTCAAAGACATGTCTATCCTGGAGCTTCTAAACTGGAGAGAGCTGACACAAAGCCCACATGAGTGAAGGAAGACTCTTGAGGAGGCCAAGGCCCACTAGGGATTTGTAGAGCCAAGAATGATGATGATAATAATTACATAAAAGAGTGGTTGTGAACCCGTAGTCTCGCACTGCAAGTCAAGAACTACATTCCTGAATTATAGATTTCACCCATGTAACCCAAGCAAAAAAATCGCATCTCACTCGAAGAGTGGAAGACATTCTCAATATCGCCCTGGTGTAAGACCACCTTTCAGAATTGAAAAGTTGCTTAAAATGGCTTTAGCCGTTTTTGGTGACTAGATCTTTACTACTAGCAAAATACTTCCCCAACTGCTCCTCCCCATATCCTTACCCTCCCCACCACCTTCAGCCTCACAACATACCCCAATTGGGGATGCCATAGTTTCACTGGCTCCACACGGGAGCAGCTGGGATTTTTGTAAGGTATTCACATAAAAAAAACTTTCGGCGACCGCTAAAAATCCATTTTTCAAAAGACTATGTCTGATTCGACATAGTCTTTTGAAAAAAACCATGAAAACATGGTAAAAAGCATGCAACTGGCAGCTGTTTACTGTATAAACACAGCTTTAGTCATACTGCATTGTTTCCTAGAGGAAGTAGAACATTTTCAGATAAACATATATTTTTTTAACACCAAAATTTTTAAGGAGGTATTGTAGTCTAGAAAAAAAAATTCTTCATATTTCGAGATATTCAAGAATAACTCTTTAAAAGAGTTTAGAGCCTAGTTCGACCGATTTAGACGGAATCTAACTAGAATTTACTTTTAATTGGAATACCTTTTTCGAGACGGTTGACAAGATATCTCAAGTTCTACTGAATCAATTTACTTGAAATTTTGTGTGAGCCTTCTCTATACATTACTCTATCGCACTAACTAAAACTGCAACAAAATTCCGATTTTTATTGTTTTTAAAAAATTCGGAAAAGTAAAAATAGCTGTTAAAAAAATGTCTTTTTATTTCAAACCGCCGCCATTTTGCGAAAAAAAAAATTTTCCACTTTTCCTTAGTTCAGGCCATAGCAGCATTTATTTGGATTGAGAATTAATTTGTTTCTTTTTTTTTAGATTACTAGGAGGGTTGCAATTGTGTCAACCAGGGAGCGCAATTTTTTGAGACCCTCCATAACACCCTGCAACTTTTTGAATTTTTACGTTTGATTTTTTTTAAGTATTCTTTAATAATTAATAAATATTAGGTAAAATAATGGCTGGTATTTTTTTTTGCACCTGAAAAACTACCTACAATTCATGCTTCTAGACCAGAATACCCCCCCCTTAAGGCAATCGATTGCAAAATCAAGTGGAAGTACCTACACCATAAGCGAAAGTTTCTTCAAATGATAAGAGTTTCCAAATCTGAATAGTAAAGTAGGTATCCACCTTTATATTTCCCGTCTTTCTTCTTTGCGGATACCTTTAGCCTCATAATATACCCCACCTCCAAAGGGGTGCAAAAGTCCCACAGTTTCCAAAAGATTGGAAGCACGCGGTATTATTTAAAAAATTGAAAATTTGACTACAATAAAATAATAATGGACAGGAGTAACAAGAAAATTAAAACTATATTAGAAAGAATGTGCTAAAAATGATTATACTTCAGCAAGGTATTATCGGACACATTCCATGACATGACATATCAGCAAACATTATCTATCTCACGTGGCATTAATAGCAGGAATTTTGTTTACAATATTATCAAAATTACCAAAAAAAAACATGAAGAATGTCAAGAAAAATAATATGCATTTAAACGTGACACTAAACACGTACCACTTACTTTCAGAATGCAGCAAGAGAGAAAAAAAAATTAAAGATAAATCCAGTAGTACCTGCTAACCAATCAGTGTGATTATTTTTATTTATTAATTAATATTTATTTGGAGAGAATAGCGTCGAGAGGGTTTATCGTTCGTCGATCAATCAACCGAAAAAAAGAATATTATCCACTTGGTATTTTGTAGAAGCCTTTGTGCAATACCACTACGAATTATGGTATTCATTGGTGTAAAAGTACATTAGAATGGCCCTCAGATAAAAATCGATGATACATTGAAAGAACGATTGAATTTTTACATGCAGATATAATTTTTTTATTTTTTATTATTATTGTATACTAGCTGACCCGGCCACGCGTTGCTGTGGCTAATAAGACACAACGTCATCTACTGGATGGTTATCCAACCTTTATAACCACCGCCGTCTTTGAGTATATCGCAAAGAGACAGATAGATGCCGCGGAGGACATTAATTTATAATACGTAGAGATGGTGTGAAAGATTAATAAATAATGTGCATGAAATGCTTGGGGTAACTAACGTATTTAAGTTGATAAGGATTAATACTGTATCCGTCTAAATGACTTTTCAATTACCGCAATGTACGTGACCATTTTTTTAGAAGATAGAATGGGTATAGTAAGCTATCCGTAAAAGAAGATATATACCTTCGCGGACTTTTTTGTAGATCTATAAAAGAGGAATATCCCACCATGCATTGTTTTGTTATATCCCTAAAGGATTCGACAGCGTTGTCGATGAAAGCTACCAGGCGGCTTGACTTTTTCCGACACTTCTAACAATTATCGTTATGTTTCAACCAATTTACATAAATCCTTGACAAATTACATACCTAAACCTTCCTCATCAAACACACTATCTATTGGTGAAAACCGCATGAAAATCCGTTCAGTAGTTTTCGAGTTTATCGCGAACAGACAGACAAACAGACAGACAGACAGACGACTCGGGGGACTTTATTTTATAATATGTAGAGATAATTCGTAGCACTCAATTTTATTTATTTTAAAATCAAAAAAATAATGTAAATTTACTAATGTCTTTATTAACTTCTGCAAGTATTTGCAGAATAAAAACAAATCATATTTACTCAATTTAAAAAAAAACATTCTCAGGATAAGTTTAACAACATGACAATAATTTTACTTTCTTGCTGTTCACAATTATTTCCAATTGACCAAAAAATACACTTTTTTTTTAAAATTATTTCATACAATTCTTGAAAGTACACTTTTATGTTTTTTTTACTACCATACTAGGCCCGTGTTAAGGTAATCTGACTGGCTGACCGGTAACACTGATTGGCTATTTGATGACAATGTTACGTTGAATGTGTTATTTTGAATTTCTGTGAACAATACCAATCTAAGCGCACACGTGACACTTTCGATAGATACCATCGTATACTATTACGGATTTCTTTAGAATATGCTTTTAAATAATCTAAAGCACGATAGAAAACAACTGCGCTCGGTTTATTTTGTATTTCGAACGTTGACATTCAATATAAACTTTGCAATTAGCTGTATCTCTCTCGTAAACTATGTGGTTACCAAAGATATTGAAATATAAGTAGATGTGCCATCTGCAGTTTTTACTATGTGGGACTGCGCTTCCGGGTGTCGCCGATATTGTTTACCAATTAACAAATAAACTAAATGAAGGAATAATTAACGAATAAACCAAACGAACGTTAGACTAAATGAACGAATTCTTTCCGTATTCAAACAATATTGTCAACCAATACTAATGCACATCTTGAAAAAATCAACGAAATTAACAAATTATTTTTGTATGCAGACTACTCTAATTAGGGCGTAGTCCGACAGTTGCGCGGAGACCATAGCATATCGCTTCTGTATTTGAATATCTTTGGTGGTTACGCACACATTAACGTGCCATCAGTAAAACATTTAAAAATACATAGATACTTTTTTTCGTTATTTGTTTTTGGTGTGTTATGCCGTATTGCGCTACCCCCTTCTTTAGCCCACGTTTATTTTAAAATAAAAAAAATAATGTAAATTTACTAATGTCTTTATTAACTTCTGCAAGTATTTGCAGAATAAAAACAAATCATATTTACTCAATTTAAAAAAAAACATTCTCAGGATAAGTTTAACAACATGACAATAATTTTACGTGATTCGCTATGGCTAATCTAGTCTACTTTATATCGGCGGTTCACGGCAGTCGAAGGAGAGAATTATTGAACACTCTTCGGTACGACACCCGAAGGTTGGAATCGTGACGTGACAATACAAATAGGCAGGTAGGTATCTAGTTACTTTGTTCGGTCACTCCGGCAACTTGGTCAGCACTTTTTAAATGACCCAAATAGACTGAAAAACACGAAAAAAACGCAACGTTAATTGCACAACAGAAACCAGCACATTTTTTGCAATAGCACCTACTTAAACATTTTTGAACGTCCGATCGTTGTATGATGTACAAAATACTGTAAGTATCGTCTTGTTGAGATACCGATACCACTATACAAAATTAAAACCTTACTAGAAATGGCTTTAATTCGACGTTTTGGGGATTGCATACTTTATACAAATGACATAAAACATTAATTATCATTAGGGCTCGGATAAATACGTATTAAAAAATTCAAAATATGTACATATAATATGGACTAAAAAATGTAAAATATGGAAAAAATATGGAGTATAAAATAAGAATATCTTTCATATTAAACAATGTTTATTGTGAAAAATTACTATGCAGTAACAGTTACATTAAAAAAATTCTAAAAAGATAGCAAAATGTTCAGGTAATTCAAATAAAAATAATAAGTTTTATTCATCTTCCTCTAAATCTGTCTTATTAAATTGATTGCCGTACACAATCACATGCTTTTTTAAATTATCGAATTTAAAACTTTGTTAATTTGGTCTAAATATAGCCTTATATTGGCTGAAAGATCTTTCCATGTCACATGATGTTATGGGAGCGTATTTAAAGACGCCTAGGTCCGAAATTGTGTAAGGCACGTCTGCAGTACCATCAAAGCTTCCGCTAGAACTTTATTAATGGTTTTTAGGGTGTCAAATCCTTTATTTTTGTCTAAAATATACTTTACTTGATAAGCAAAGGTTGTTTATCCTTGGGCATTTTGAAATTAAACTGATAGGTACCTAGACAGTAGTAGTAGGTGACTTGAGTACGTAAAAATAAAAAGACGCGCAAGCAACAGCAAGCAAGTAGAGGAAAATAATCAAAAATCAAATTACGACGAATAATACGCGAGATAAATGAAACACGCGCGGTCGTGTGGTGGCGAGAATGCAAACACGTAAAAATTATTAAATTATGTGAATTTTTTTGAACTAACTCATGTTTTATGATATAAAAATCGAAAATATGGATGATTGTGATATTTTTTGTAAAATATGGACTTAACCATGAAATATGGAAAAATATGGAAAATAAAAATTAGTTTTTCACCATCTGTATATGATAATCTAGGTAGAGAACACATACGAGACCGAAAATCGTGTAAATTAAAAATATGTATTTACATATTAATCCGGGCCCTAGTTATCATTATCACTCATAAGTGTAGCTTTACTAAGATAAATAAACAAAGCTTAGATTTTTGATCGAATCTCAGAGTTCGTAATATTTTTACAAGGTTTCAGTCGTTAGTGTGGAGGGCAGTAAACATTCGGTAATAATAATTAAAGTTGTTAACTAAGTATTATATTGGTATTAAGTTGTTGAATTGTTGACACCTGGCCCATTTAGTGGTTGGTTCACTAAAAAGCATGGCGAAAGGCATGGCAAAAGTGAGATTGAAACGTTGCAATATGCAGGTAGATTGCATTAAAAAACATCGTGATCAATTTCATCCTTTAGTTATGCAATTAATTCCGGTACAGAAATAAGTAGGTACTGTGTTGCGAAAATTGTACAAATTCTTCTACGGGATTGGCAAAGAATTATGAAAGAATTAGCGAAAGGAGATATTAATCTAGGTACAAGTCAAGATAACAGAATAACAACGGTGATAAAATCGCGTCATTTCTAGGAAACAAGGTGTAGATGTCAATGTTTATCGAAAAATATGCATGGATGCGTGTTTGGATGATGGATTAATTATTATATTATTTTAAAGATATCGTTAACATAGCATAATCTGTATTAAACATTCTTTAAAAAGATTTCGACTCGACGCAACATGAATTTGAAACAAAACAAATTTATTTATAGCTCATCACACATTTTGAACACGTATTACTGTGGGTGTCAGTGACTTATTCAACTCTACACCTCACACCCTAAAATCTAACAGACAGAACACAGTAGAATGTACAATATTCATAGTAAATATAAGATAATATTCAACTTTATACATTCTTGTCTATATGTAGGTATATTCCATCTATGGGTGTGCAATACAATAATAAATAAACAGGGGGCTCTATAGGGTGATGTGAATGGTGTCTCTTACCTTAGGTTTATCTCTTTTGCTGCTTCTGAGAATGATGCCATCGTTCTCCACGTAGTCTGGCACCTCCTTCCTGTTGGAGAAGTTGAACACCATGGTGTTGGAGGTGTCGTGGAGCTGCCAGTGAGGCTTGCGCCCGCCCACCCTGGCGGGGCCCATGCCGTTGCTGACGATGGCCACCGTCGTCTCCACACTCCTGGATTCCTTAATCACTTCACTTCCACTTACCACTTCGTTCACGACCATCTCTTTCACATCCACCAGGATAACTCCCGACGCGATAACTTGTTTCTTTGTTTCAACTACAGGCACGGGCGCGGGCACTTTCTTATCGTCCTTCTTAGGCAGCCTGTCGGAACTATCTAACATGCTAACCGTCACCTTCTGGAGCGGCTGTTCGAGGGATTTGGAGGTATTGATCAGATTTTTCTCGATTTCTCGGCTGGTCAACTGCTGAGGTGACAGGGAGTTGTGGTTGGCTAGCACCGGGCCGGAGCCGACATTTTTCGGTTGTCTCAGAATCGGTACGACTCTTTCCTTCTGGGGTGCGGGCGCCTTGTTGGCGAGCGCGGCATTGGGCGCGCCTACCTTCGCCAGCTGCTGAGGCGACGGAGAATTGAAGTGGACCAGCGCCGGGCTGGAGTCGAGATCTTTCGCCGGTCTCAGGATCGGTACGAGCCTTTCCTTGTGGAGTGCGGGTGCCTTGTTGGCCGCGTCGACCTTTGTCACCGATGGCACTGTCACCACTTCCGCTTTGGGAGTAACCGCGACGGGAGGGATTATTTTAGCGATGACGGGAGAGATAATTTTAGCGTCGACAATCGTCGGGGTGTGCGGGGAAGGGGGCGAGGTAACTACCGCAACTATGGGACTTTCTGGCACTTTGATTTCGGTGTCGATGACTTTCACTTTGTTGAGCACTACGGGTAAGGGACATTTTGGATTGGAACTAGGCAAATGGGATTTACTAGCGTCGCCGTCGCCGCTCACGCCGTTGTGGCCGTCGAACGAGTACTGCGTCGCGAGAACGCTGTTCAACGCGGGCCTGCCGCCGGCCTTGGCGTACGGCGGTTCCTCGCCGTTCACTTCGAACACCGCTTCGTCCTCCGACGAGGATTCGTCCGTCGTCTGGCGGTCGGACTCGCTCCGGTCCGGTCCGGAGTCGTGTCGCTCCCGGTAAGGGGTGGAGGGCGTAATGATAGATAGCTCTGTAGTAGCCAGAGGAGAGGCAATCTCCGGATCGGGGGTAGACGTGCGCACGTAGGGCAACCCATCTCCTTTCCGGTCGACTCCGTTTCTTTCTATCGGCAGCTTCTCTCGCAAACTGTAGTCTGGAGATTTTAATGGAGATGTTCTCGGAGACGGTTCGGGCGATTTTAAATCGAAATGTTTCGCATCTTTGAAAAATTGAAACTCGGTAGTATTTTTGACAGGAGACGTGTCGATCGTCGCGAGGATGACGGGGTGTCTGTTGACGTATACGGGGCTGACGGATCTGTCGTGAACGTCGGGGCTGTTCAACGAAGGTATCTTCTTGGGTGAGGGTGGCGGCCTGGCCAGCAGGGAGGGGGTGGTTTGTGTGGCGGCGTTGGGTGGCGTGCGGCGATCCGGAGACAGCAGCGGGCCTCGCGGGGGCACCAGGGGCCGCACGGAGCCCGGCCTCCCGTTGGAGGTCTTCTTGCTCTTGGCCTGCGAATCGGAGAAGTTTTTCACTTTATCAGAAACTTGCCCAGTCACCGCGGGGCTCTTGGTTCTTTTGCCGGGCTGTCCCTCGAATATCTTCAGCGTCTGCTTGACCAGATCTGGCGGGGGTCGTTCGGCCTCTCGCAGCAGCGGGGAAGGGCGCTTCGGGCGGAAAGTCGGGGAAGGAGATAATGCCGGGGGAAGGGCGGGCGGAGTCGGGGGTGGTGAGGGCGGTTCGTCGGTGCCAGAGCGCGAGTCGCATCGCAGCAGCGCGTCCACGGATCGCGCACGTTTCACGGCCTGCTCGGGGGCGCGCGTGGCCTGCCTGTAGCGCGCGGGGCGGTCCTGCGCGCGGGGGGTGTACTTGCGGGGCGGGGGTGCGGGTTCGTGTTCATCCAGCACATGCTCGAGGCTGGCGGCGCGACGCAGGCCGTGTATGGAGGGACGCACGCGGGTGCCGGCCTCGCGCAGGGTGAGACTGAGGTAGCGGGATTTGAGCTTCTTGACGATGCCGGGCCCGTAGGTGAGCTCCTCCGCCTCATCGCGCAGAGGGGTGGCGTGCGGGGGGTGCGCGGACAGGTGGTACACGGCGGGCGCCTGTAGCAGCATGTCGGCGTGTCCGCGGCGCGCGGCTGACTGCGGTGGCGGCGGGCTAGTGAGCGGCGCGCCCCCCGTGCCCCCCGCTCCGGCCCCCGCGCGGCGCCGCCTGATGAGGTCTCTCTTCCACTGCGGGACCCCCTCCAGAGCGGTCTCTGCCATGCCCTCCTCTCCTCTCTGCTACCTGCTCCTCTCTCCTCTGTCGCTGCCTCCCTCTGACAGCTGCTGCCGACCTGACACATGAAACGGTTTATGACCTCGTTGTTAAGGAATATTCACAATCAAACGGTTGAGATGCCAATAAAACGGAAGCGACTTTATCTTTACACAGTATTTCCAGTGATTTTTACGTCTAATCATCGCGAATTTTCCGGTATACACTAAAACATTTCCTGCAACAAGTGTTAGGAAGTAGTGTAAATTTTCTAATTTGTATCATAACAAATAATAATGTTACTTTAAGATTATAATATAGTAACGAAAGAGTGTATATTTTAATTGATTTGGAAATGGTACCAAAAATTAAAGCGACAGAGGTAAATGAAAATTCGAGTCGAATCTATCATATTATCATTAGAAAACTGTGTAGAAAAAAGGTCCCTCAATATATAATATTTCATATAAAATGATATTTTACATGTATTCGTAGGTACATAAATAATGCAAACGGAAAAACATCGCACAAATTAATGAATTACAAAGTAAAATCGTGTATTTTAAAAAAACTTGTTAAAATTTTAATCCCAGTAAGCTAATATAAAGTCAGGCAAATAGAAGTATTTGAACTAAAAATTATGTAATTGTTTGTCACGGTATCAATATTATTATTCGATAAAAAATATATTAAATTATTTTTTTGTACCTCTGTAATGAAAATTTTCAGTTCAATTTTCATCTACTTCCCGAACTATTGAAAAATGAGAATTTTCGCTCACGTGATAAAAATGATTACAATACATACGATAACAAAAATTAACCAATGTTAAAGTTTACTTTGCTTTATTAGTATGTGATAAGCCGGTTTTTTTTTGTCTTTTTAGACCATTTTTTTACCTGCCCACACCCTCACTGTGGCATCTCAACGCCCCCTAATTTTATCTGTGTCTTCTAACGCCCCCCTTAGTCTCAACGCCTCCTAATTTTCTGTGGGTCTTCTACTGCCCCCCCCCCTCCCCTGAAAGCCTTAAGGCTCTGCAACCGGGCCCGAAAAGAAGAAGATGGAGAGATACGAAATTACGAATGTTAGAGGAGAGCGCTAACATTTACAGCGACAAAATGATGCGAAAATGTTTAATAAAACACGACTCGTTTAAAATAGAGCAAAAATCTCGCGGGCATTATCTTAAACAGCATTTAAAGAAACACTGATAATTCTTTCATACATAGAACTTGTAAAATAACTGAAACAAACGTGTTAATAATAATTTTCGAAGCATACTTTGCGATTTTTTTCTATCGAGGGAATTTTATATAATTTGCGTTTCGGCGCGGACAAAGTCTAGATATTATCTTCAAGAAAAACATATATTTTTTAAGAGCTTTAAAACTTACCGTGTTTAAGGGAAATATGTAATAAATCGGTGCAAATCCGGGTTGCGAGCCCATGGTTTATAGAAATGGCAGGTAAAGCTTCATGTAAACTGCGAAACTGCGTCTATTTTACGTTCGATTGTGTTTCCACCTTAAGCATACATACATGTTTATAACAGGTATGTGAATAATGACGCGTGTGATCGTGAAATTGATTCCCCGTACGGTAAAATTCCAAGCACCTACTGCGCGCTTTTTATTATCTTATCCCCATCAAATTTCAAAAGACGATAACAGTTCGGCCATCATTAGTGGGTAGTTATACAAAAATAGCGGTTATTGTGATAAAATATTTTTTCAGCAATAACAAATAATGATTACGATAACACACATAAAAGATTAGTCGTGTAATATAGACTGGTGATTTTTTTGGCTAACGGTTTTATACAGGGTGTGCGGAAACTCGCAATACAACTGGGAAACTGGTGAATCTACATCACATAAAGAAAATAATATTTTTTTTGCAATCTTTTTAAAAAGAATATAAAATGAAGCCGAGTCTTGGCTTCGGCATATTTTAAAATAATTATACAACTGATATTAACTCTTAGGCCGTCCGCTCATGGAGAAATTGAAAACAAAACAGTTGTCCACGCAATCGCAATCAATCTCCTGAACAAAATCGACATTTTTCTAATTTGACATATCGCAGATAACTCGAAAACTTTACTCGACAACTCGGGAGCCGCTTCCATGCAACTGAAACGCGACTGCCGCGTGACCAGCAGTGCTGGTCACCGTGGCAGTCGCGTTTCAGTTGCATTGTTGACAAATTGTCATGGTAATGGCTCACTACCTGTTAAGTTTTGTCATGTTTTGACATGTGCGATCAGAAAAATATCGATTTTGTTCAGAAGGTTGATTGCGTCGAAAACTGTTTTGTTTTCAGTTTTTCCATGAGCGAAGGCCCGTAGTGAAAATCTTTTTTAAACGACTTAGTAAAAAATGTAAGCAAATAGAAACATAATGTAAGCTTTTTAAAATCATTTCATAAAAAATCTCCAGTCCAAATGAGTCCTACATTCTCCAGTTTTTCAATATAAATGTTTGTCCGGGTCTTGGCAGCAGTTGCGCCTGCCCACCCTCTGCATGGCAGGCGGGATCAGAAAAGACTGTTTTAGGGAGACCTTTTGGTTTCTCCAGTCGGGCTCTCGATTCATCGCCTTGCACCGCAGTGGAAGGGATGGATTCATACGTCCGTCACTCCTGGACAAATTGATTCTATACCTTTTTACTTCCCAGAATTTCATTTCCTTCTTTTCCCTTAAAAGACAGCCTAAACAGCGTCCTCAAAGATGACATAGGCCGTGAATGATTTTTTTTCCTCAAGGCCTGCTGTGAGGAGTTAATGTAAAAAAAAGATAATAATAATATAAAAGTATTCGATGATTTTATATTAAATACAAAATCATCCAATTTCCAGTGGTTTAAATACAGTGTCCTCTGCGTGCAAAGCCGTACCTCTCTAATAAACTTTCTAATACAAGTGTCTTTATCGGAAGTGACTTGCCACGTACATATGTTTCTAAATCCGTTTGTAAATCTCTACATAATATAAATTAAAGTCCCCCGCGCCGTCTGTCTGTCTGTCTGTTCGCGATAAACTCGAAAACTACAGAACGGATTTTCATGCGATTTCACCAATAAATAGAGTGTTTCATGAGGTTTAGGTATGTAATTTGTCAAGGATTTGTGTAAATTGGTTGAAACATAACGATAATTGTTAGAAGTGTCGGAAAAAGTCAAGCCGCCTGGGAGATTTCATCAAAACCACTGCATAATCCCTTTGAGATATAACAAAACAATGCATGCTGGGATATTCCTCTTTTATAGATCTACAAAAAAGTCAGCAACGGCATACATAAATCTTTTACGGATAGCTTACAATACCCATTCTATCTTCTAAAAAAATGGTCACGTACAATGGGATAATTGGAAATTTATTTAGACGGATACAGTATTAATCCTTATTAACTTAAATACGTTAGTTACCCCCAAGCGTTTCATTCATATTATTATCTTTCACATCATCTCTACGTATTATAAATTAAAATCCTCCGCGGCATCTGTCTGTCTCTTCGCGATAAACTCAAAGACGGCGGTGGTTACAAAGGTTGGATTTTACAAAGTGTTTTATTAGCCACAGCAACGCGTGGCCGGGTCAGCTAGTAATAAAATAAGATTGAATATAAGAAATCACAATAAATTGAACGACGCCCTTGAAGTGATTTTTCACAAAAACGGCGCTGTACAAATTATCCAATTTAATTAACATTAATTATTAGAAAAAAATACTAACTTCGAGCTTACTTTAATATACCTGAAAACGAAAGCTCAAATCAAAAAAAGGTATACCAGAAAATCGACTCAAAATGTGATTGTTGTAGATTCACCAGTTTTCCGCTTGTACTACGAGTTTCCGGACTCCGTGCATATCTGTTTTTCGGATTTTACTGCTCAGAATTGCATGTAACCTGTTAAGTGGAAAATTATTATGTCTAGGTTATTGATCTAATAAAATGTTATAAACTAATTAACTTTCCACAACGCCGTAGTAAAAGCAGCCGCAGAAATCTTTCTTTCAGGATAAACGAAGAAAGTATTTTCAATAGAGATCGACTCCATTTCACACATTGAAGGTTGTGGTCAAGTGTTTCCTCGAAAAGTGGTAACTCTTTTAGAATGGCATGGCAATTCATTCGAGCTGATATATGTCGGTAAGTAAAAAATATTTTATTAAAATTAATAAAAAAATAGTTGTTTTTTATAATCAAACTAGCGTGTTCACATGGGATGCAGTGCCACTTAAAAACAAATTGTTTCCCACTGCGTATCTTTTCGCGTTCCTTTATTATCATTCTTTTTTAGCGTAGGGAGTGTGGCGAACCCATCGCTCAGGGAGTGGAAACACAAACCTGCAATAGCCATTCAAAGCCAAGGTGTGAGCTACCGTGCTCAGGCTGAATGTCCTGGGGAACAGTGTCACGAACGGTGCCTCCGAGAAACAAGGTCGCATCTCGGAGTATTTAGACCTTACTCCAGCATTCGGGGCTTTGCTGGAGTGGACCTTCTATTTCTCTGGTAACTCGTGGGACAAAGAAATTGGACTATTCGAAAACTAGGGGCCTTTTGGGAGCCTAGGAGTACCGGGGCCACCTCTGTGGATTTCTTTCCTGGGGCCAGTAAGAGGAACCAAGAGGAGAAACAGTGGAGAGGTGAGCTGAGGCCACCTCCATGAACTCTTCCCTTGTGGGACCTTCGAGGAACCATGTAGGAGTGAAGAGGAGAAATGAGGCCATCTCTGTGAACTCTTCCTCTGCGGGGTTTTTAGGGAGCCAAGGAGGAGTGAAGAGGAGAGATGATGTCCTCGTCCCTCCTGGGTTCCTCGGGGAACCAAGATGGAGTGGACTCTTCCCTTGTAGGGCCTTTGGGAACCAAGGGGACGTGGACTCTCCGTAGTGGAGCCTTCGGGGAACTAACTAAGGAGTGGAGAGGAGAGATGAAGCCCTCTTCCGTCGTGGGGCCTTCAAGGAACCAAGGAGGAGTGAAGAGGGGAAATGAGACCTGGGAAGACGCATTGTCGAACCAGAAGATATAACTTCATTTCCAATGACAATCCTGGTGAACTTTATAAAAAGGACTGTGTTACTGTCAAAGGGATGAGGTTAAATGGGAGATAGCACAATGGGTCTATGGCCTAAGTGCTCACGGAAAAAATATATAATATGTGAACCGTCTCCACTTAAAAAAATCATTATTTTCATATATAAAAATTGGTTCCATGACAACTCAGAATCAACTCAACTCATCAACTCTTTGAAAAGTCATAATAATACATAATTGAAAAATAGCCCATAACCTAACCAAACGTACGTAACCAATTTTTTGTATACTTTTTCATCCCTTTTAATGACTTTTCAAAGAAATTGTTTCTCCCTGCGTGTCCTTTCCCATCCGTTCCGTTCTTCTTCCGCATCCTCTTCCTCTCCCGCGTCCCTTTCTCTTCTCGCGTTCCCACTCCGCCTCCTCCAACTTCCCTCTCCCCACTCCACTCCCCCCGTTCCGCAAACCCCCTCCCGGGTTCACCTCGCCCCTCCCAGGTTCCCCTCCCCCCTCCCGGGTTCCACTCCCCCCCCCTCCCATGAACCCCCTTCCCGAGTTACTCTCTCCCCTTCCAACCTCACGCATTCCATACATTCATTCCCGGTAAATTCAGTTTTCAAACAGCTCACGTGCCACATATTGCAATTTTTTCATACAAGGAGCAGTGCCGTAAATAGCATTTTCTGCACCCTGTGCGAGCTTCTATAACTGCGCCCTATTTAAGTGGACCCTTCGCCTATTACCAGTGCAAATGCTTTGCCCACCCTGATGCTTAAGATTTAATTTTTGGGTCACTTTAGTCTTCATACTTCTGTAATAAAATACCCTGCAAGTTTTCTATAATTTTTAATTCCTCGAAAATGTACGCTATCGTATGGATACTCTATGAGGAGGATGGTGAAATACCCCCTTAGTGTTATTAAGTACTTTGATAACGGTTTGCTAAGTTTATATTATTGAAGTGAAAACTTCTTTAGCGCCGTTGTAATTTGACACTCGATGAAACGAAAAAGCACTTTGCCTGCGAGAGAATGAGATACTTAGTCCCTTCTTTGTGCGGTGCTTCCCACTCTTGTATACTTTAGTTTTAATAATAGTATCTACTTTAATAATAGTACACAACTGCTTAACCTGTAGAAATCACAAGTGCGCCCCACGGTTGAATTTGGTAGCCACCTCAGGTCTGGAGCTCCAAAATACCTGAAAAATACCCTCGACTCTGTGCAGAAACTGGCGGTCCGTTTAATAGATTCTCCCATCTTAACAGACGGATTGCAATCTTTAGAGCACAGGCGTCGGGTGGGAATGCTATCCTTGTTCTACCGGTATTACAATGGAAGATGCTCCGAGGAACTAGCATCATTGATCCCTTCGGCACCAGTGCATAGTCGGGAAACACGCCAAACGCGTGCCCAACATTTGTACACGGTTGACATTTGTCACATGAGAACGGGTCGTTTCTTCGACTCGTTTTTGTGTTCAAAAGCTCGGCTGTGGAATGATTTGCCGGCCTCTGTGTTTCCTCCTTTCTACAACATGGATCTTTTCAAGACCAATGTTCATTCCTTCCTCTCCTCAAAAAGACCCTCCACACAGCATCCCAGATGACATCTCCTGTGTGAAGTTAATGTAAAAAAAAAGTTTTCTGAACGTTTCATTTCTACCACGTGTAACCTGCACACTTGTAATTTTTTACTATGAATTTATAGCAAGAACTTATGAAATACGAAAGAGCGAAACGGGAACACTTTAAAATAACGTATTTAAGAAATATACCTACAATAATATTCACAAATACCAAAATAGCACAAAAACCACACTAAACACTACAATTTTTTTTTTAATTATCCGAAAAAAATAAAATTTGCTACAGTGGGGACATAGTGAAACGCGTCCGTCTTTACCGAGATAATACGACATACTATCCTTTTTGCCTACCTCTACAGGGGAACTGTTTGACGGTGTACAGAGTACTCACGCATTCACAGCTTTGGAAAAATTAAAGAAGATCGGAATCTTTCAATAAAATAGCCAAAAGATTACAGATATCATTGAAAAAATTCACACGATACCTAAATGGGAAAAAAATAATATTACTCTGGGAAAGTTGGGTATCTGTTTTTCATATCACAAATGTGAGAAACAGAGTGGATACTTAAAAAATATTGGTGATTTTAAAAATAAAGAAAAACGATGCGATGCGTTTTGTAACATCTGACAGTATTTGAAAAACACCTACTACCATATATACGATTTTAGATTTTGGCGGCCGAAAGTATTATCGTGATTTTTTTCCGGTACATTCAGTTTTCAAGTAGCTCGCGTGAAACGTATTGCAATTTTTTAATACAAATTTCGTAATGCCAGAGCTCACCACTTCACCAAATATTCATAACAATTCACCAAAGTTCATTTATTGCAATTTTTTATGCCAAAAAAAAATAATAACCTCCCTTATGAATTACGCTGTATCATCAACCAATCAGAAAGAATAAAAGAAATTTAACAATTCAAAAAAAAAATTACAGTTAAAAGTAAATATTTTATCTCTCTTCTATAAATAAAAATGAATCCCAGAAATGTATGTACGCGCATAACTTCCGAACGACTGCACCAAATTGGATAATTCTTTTATTGTTGTGTCCGTTATTGTCAGGACAAGGTTTGTATAAAACTATTGGTGAGCTCTGACATTATGAAATTTGTACAAAAAAAAATTGCAATACATGGCAAGCGAGCTGTTTTAAAACTGAATGTATCGGGACTGAATGTATGGAATGCGGGAGCGAGGAAGGGGGAGGGAAGAGGGGAACTCGGGAGGAGGGTTCGCGGGACGGGTGAAAGGGGGAGTGGAGTGGGGAAAGGGAAGGTTGAGGAAACGGAGTGGGAACGCGAGAGGGGAAGGGGACGCGGGAGAGGAAGGGGAGGCGGAAGGGGAACGGGACAAATGGGAAAGGACACGCAGGGAGAAACAATTTATTTATTAAATGGCATAGCAACGCATGCCGGGAACCAGCTAGTATTTCATATTATGACTTAAAACCTATGTAAGAAACGTGGCTCTGTTATCAGGCATAAGAGATCCTCTTTTCTGATAAGGTATACATTTTTTTTTTTTTACATTAGCTCCACACAGGAGGCACCGAGGAAAACAATTTCCCTAGGGGCCTGTGTCATCTTTGAGGATGCTTTGTGGAGGGTTTTTTAAGGGAAAGGAAGGAGAAGAAGATATCGGAAGGAAAAAGGTATGAGGGGTGGGTAGGAATCTGGGGATCAGTGTGGCCAGGAGTGACGGACGTATGAATCTATTCTTCACACTGTGGTGCAAGACGAAGGGTCGGGAGAATCCGGCTGGAGAGGTCAAAAGGCCTCCCTCAATCAGTCTCCTCCGATCCAGCCCGCCACGCAGTGGGCAAACGTATCCGCCACCAAGACCTAGACAAACCTCATCCCATGAACTCGGGCATTTCTGATAAATCATTAAACGTAGCGGACCACTTGGGGTGACCTGTGGCAAGGGTGTTGGTTGTCCAATAAATGGTTCCCGGGCGGCGGTACCCATACCCGCCTCCCAAATTGTATGACTAAAAACGACCTTTAATATAATATTTTGTAAAATATGTAGGTATATATGCAACTCATATTTTTTTATATTACAATAAAAAAATAAATTTATAATGCAAGAGCTTATATGTATACAGCCTATTTTACTTAAAATATAATGCTATAACTAGCTTTCTATTTATTAAAGAATTAAAAAAAATATTTTTAGTTGTTTAGGCGTGAAAGCGTAACACCAAAAAAAACACGCACTTTCGCATTTATAATATTAGTATAGGTAGAGATAGATTATAATACAATAAAAAAACTCATATTTTTTATATTACAATAAAAAAAAATTTAAATCTAAATTGCCGTCCTCCATTTTCCAAAACTCCACCGTTATCTGCGTATTTCTATGGTGATTCATCACAACATTATAAATCATAACCCAAGGCTTGGTCACTCCAGGGTTGGGTAGATAACTGGGAAGGATGTCAACACTGTCGACAGTCTATAATTTCATAATAACTTAATGTTATCTTATAGCGTCAAATGTGACCATAAAAAATAAAATGTTATAAAACAAATATAAACATTTAATATGAATACGCTTATCACAAAAAGTGGATAAGAAGGTAAAGAGAGTTCTGACGCAAGACATTCAACGATTCGAGAAATTATAAAAAAAACGCGTAAGAGCCCATTCACACTTCCGTTTTAACGACGGAGGAGCTAACAACTAGCCACTGTAGTGACTCTATGGAGCTGTTCACACTTGTAGGTTCCGGCGTAAAAAACGGATCCGTTATTTTTTGCCGGAGAATCGCCCACGCAGAGCGTCCGTTTTTGTCGCCGGAATGGGACGCGCTGGCTCATACATTTCAATGGAGCTGTTCACACTACACTGAAAACGGATCCGTTTCCCCACCTCCCGCTCGACGCTTCCCCACCGCCCGCTCCCAGACGCAAGCAGCAGGCAAATTACGCGGTTGTGTTTTTATAGGGCGCGCGATTGGCGTTTATAATATTATTATTGTTCGTTCCAGAATGCGATTTCTTCTCTTTAATTATAAGTAAAATAATAATTAGTTCGTAAGATTCATGTAAACGAAACATCGCCTAAAATATGCAAGCAAAATATTATCCCACGGTTTGAACAAATAAGGTCCAAACCTAGTAATTAAGTAATATGGCTGTTTTTATTTATAATATTTATATTTATTAATATTTTTCCTTCTTTTTAGTAAGTACCACATGACAACAAGAGCTTCATCGTCGTCCATTGCGCACGACCGTCTACTGAAAAATGAGCAAATAAAATGTTTTGGTCGTTGTTTTCGTAGAGTAGGATCCGTTTTTTAAAACGGATCCGTTTTAAAAGACGGAAGTGTGAACAGGGGCATGGGCTTCCGTTTTAAAAAACGGGACCCGCCTCCGTCTTTAAAACGGAAGTGTGAACGGGCTCTAAGAAGATTTAGATAATAATAAACAGCCTCCGTGGTCGAGGAGTCAAGGCTCTTGACTCGCAATACGAAGGTCGCCGGATCGAATTCCGGAGTGCGCCAATGAATTTTATTTGATTAATTTGTGTAATTTCACAATTAATTCATTAAAAATCTTTACTAAGTATAAAATGAAGACGCCCGCGATGTATGTGCGCTTAGATCTTTTAAACTAAGCAACGGATTTTCATGCGGTTTTCACCAATAGATATGATTCATGAGGAAGGTTTTTAGGTATAAAATTTGTCAAGGTTTTGTGTAAATTGGTTGAAATACATAATATATCTGGCCAAGCGGCAGCGGGCAGCGTGATGTGGATTTGATTTAACAGATGGCGTTGGTTATAAAGGTGTCGTTAGCCACGGTAACGTGTAGCCGGGTCTGCTAGTAATATATAAAGTAGATTTGCGGTACGTTCCAGATTGGAAGACACTCTAAGTATCGCCCACACGTGGCTGAAAATGCCTTTAACTTGCGAATAGCCAAAGAACTTTCCCCACCTTCCTCTTCCCCACCTACTTCTCCACCCCACTACCGTCAGCCTCACAACATACCCCAAATGAAGATGCCAAAGTCTCCCTGGCTCCAGAAGGGAGCAGCTGGGACTCTTTGTGTGGTATTCATATAAAAAAATAAAGCAATGCACTTAATTTACTACTCAGTTTCGTTTGTAATTTCTTGTACACATTACTCTGAAAATGTTGAATAAATTTATTTTGGCTTTTATGTTATCAGAGAGAATTTTTCTCATTGACTAGTTTAAAAATACATAAATAATTTGGCGTCTTACCTTACTTATTAAGAGAAAATGGATATTTTTAAAACCTCCATAAATCATGATCGAAAGTATATAGGTTAACCTAGAAATTGGCGAGGAAAAAAAACGTTGCAAATTTCATAACACCAGTTCAATTCAATATTTCAATATAGTTAACTGTTTTATTGAAAAGAACTAACAGATTTTCCTAAGTAGAATCCTGGCATGAGCTATTCCAGTTCAATTCAATATTTCAATATAGTTAACTGTTTTATTGAAAAGAACTAACAGATTTTCCTAAGTAGAATCCTGGCATGAGCTATTATTTGCTGTCAACATTTGCAAGAAATACGGCATTTTAAGTTCCAAGTTTATTTTTTATAGTAATAATTTCACACTAACGAAGCATTGAATTCTGCAAGCCAAGTCGAATGAATGCGGTAATCTGACAGCAAATCATTCGTAAAATGGTAGTTGTCATAAAAAAATTATGTTGAAAAAAACAACAACACGATTCAACACACGTTTTTTCAATAAACAGTTTTGTTGAATGGCGTGATCAGAACTCGGCGTCAAATTCCACAGAGGTGGTCAACCTCGTACAAAAAGATGGTATAAAAACGGGCTAAAAAGATTAAACCCGTTTTACACACGAGTATTAAATAAATTAATATTAAAGAAAAGCGAAGAAGTTAAAACTTTTCCTGTTAAAATAAGGCTTGTTGACTCAGGAAAAATATTCCAAGAAAAAACAGATCATTGCCGAGAAACAAAAATAGTGTAGATAATTGTATGGAATATGCGCAACGCAAAAATTGTTATACATTAGATTTGCAGAGAAGTACACAATATTTATAAAAAAAAAAAATGATTTATAAATTTATATAGGATTCGTATAAAAAAATGTAGAGTGGGTCCTTTTTTCATACAATAAATACCTCACAAGGGTTTTGGAACCAGAAGGATGACAGAATATCCCTTTTTTATATGAATACCTCACAAGAGTCCCGGCTGCTCCCGTCTACAGCCAGTGAGATTATGGCGTCCCCAATTGGGGTATGTTGTGAGGCTGAAGGTAGTAGGGCGGGGAAGGAGATGGGGGAGAGGAAGGTGGGGAAGTACCGAGGTATTCAAATCTGGTAACCAAACACGGCTAAAGCCATTTCAAGAAAAGTTTCAATTCTGAATGGTGGTCCTTACCAGGGCGATTCTTAGGGTATCTCCCACTCTTGAACGTGCCGCATATATGGAATTTATTATTTTAATTTAAACAAATAGGTTTTATTTGCGCAGCTCAGGATTTGAACCCGCGACATCCGGATCACTAGTCGAGAGCCTTACCCCTGAACCACGGAGGCCATAATAATTTTTTAGACGTAATTTTCACATGTAAATTGAATAGAATATTTATTCATTTTAAAAACCTTACAAAATTACAATTTGAAAGCGTTTTTGAGAGAAAAAAGAATTTTTTTACGTTAACTCGGCACAGGAGGTCCTGAGGAAACTATTTTCTTCAGGGCCTATGTCATCTGAGGTGCTGTGTGGAGGGTCTTTTTGAGGAGAGGAAGGAATGAACAGTGGTCTTGAAGAGAGCCATATTATAGGAAGGAGGAAAAACAAAGGCCGGCAAATCGTTCCACAGCCGAGTTGTTGAACACAAGAACGAGTCGAAGAAGCGACCCGCTCTCGTGCGACAAATTTCAGCCGTGTACATATGTTGGGCATGACATAAACAGATTTAGACTAACAGCAACAAAGCTTGCCGTTTGAATTGTGCTTCATTGATGTTAAACATATCGATATTCGAAGTGATTCTATTTAACAACAACACAGGTCTCCCGACTGGCTTGACCATTGGTAAGTTAGTTCTGCAAGCCGGAAGATAAAACAGTATACGCCGTCGGTGACGGAGAAAACCATCTGAGGGATCATAGAAACAAATGCTCTTCACGATAATCTAGTTTTCGAATCAGTATGAAGAAATGTGTTACAATGAGTACATCCCTTCTGACCCGTAGATGGTTCACACCAAGCATGCCCAAGTCGGTAGGGTAGAGCCACGAAAACACAGAACATAACACAATAATAGGTTAGGTTAGGTTAGGTTTGTCAGTTACTTTTATTCACTTTTATGTTTCGTCATGGAACCGAAGCTTTGACATATTACGCATTGAATCAATGAATTTCAACGGATGAATTCAATTGTTTCGCGCCCCAGTTTGGTGTCCCCTGTCCAATAGGCCACTTGCATGGATTTCATAACGACTTGGAAAAAATCATGTGGATAGATCTTTTTACTAAGATTAAGAAAATGTTAGTAAAATTGTTTAGAAATGTACAGTTTTTGTTATTTTTAAATAAATAAATCCATTATTTAGGCTCGTGACGTCACTACATGAAAATGTCCCGTCTCCGAAAATGTTCCTATTATTTTTTTAAAATTCCACACTGATTTATTATTTTATATGGCATCACTTTGATTTCAGGCGAATTTTTGAATTCGTTCACTAGATTTATTGTTTGTTCTCTGCGAACTTATCATTTGGTTTCACTTTTTGACAGATGCTCTGAAGAGAACCCCGTACTTTTAATGATCTACGGGGTTCTCTTCAGAACGTGCAGATGATGTCGGTACGTGTTTTAGAGATATAATGATTATGGTGCTGATTTTAACAAAATTAAATTTTATAATATTCTTATTATTATTATAATTTACAAGTACAAGTATATTACATTGAATTTAGTAATACAGACGCTGTTCATTATAATGATTTATGGTCAATAAGATGGATCAAGGAAAAAAAATATTTATGAGATGTAATATCTTTGGTATGCCTCGTTATTCTCCTGTGCCATTCGTGTGGAAAACGTTATTTTTTTTTTAAATGATTTTCGGCTATGTAATTATCGTTTTTTCACACCTGTAAAATTATGTCCCGTCTTTCCGGTTTATAAAAAATGGTCTGATTTATCGGATTGAAATTTTCAAAAAATCCCCAGGGTTTCAAAAATACGATTAAAAAAAAATAAAAATACAGAATGTCTTAGAATATTTGCCTAAACCGGAAAAAAATTTAAAAAAATTTGATGCAAGTGGCCTATTGTCAGCTGTCATTTTCAACACGAAATGTTTATGTTTATAGTGACGGAAGTATGTTTTCCTAGTCGTGGAGGTTTAATATGAAGCTACTGATAACGAGGAATGTTTTTATTAGTTATTATCGCAGTAAAGTCATAAATTTAAAGTAGAATTTAAAAGAAATACGCACATAAACAAAAGATAATAATTATTTTGTTATCTTTTAAAACATTACAAAGAAATTTCTGACTACCATAGATAAATGCGATAACGCAGAAATTTCATACGGAAAAAGCTGTGCAGACGTCATAACACCAGAGATCAGCGTTTGAGAGTTTTATCCGAGACAAACATATTTCCTGCTTTACAGTTAGGTACGATAAAATTTTCGCGAATTTTATATTATAATCTTTGCATATTATAAATTAAAGCCCTCCGCCGCATCCGTCTGTCTGTCTGTTCGCGATAAACTCAAAAACTACTGTACGGATTTTCATGCGGTTTTCGCCAACAGGTAGAGTGATTAATGATGAAGGTTTAGGTATATAATTTGTCAAAGTTTTGTGTACATTGGTTGAAATATAAAGAAGAATATCTTTTATGACCGGACAACTAAGAATCAACTTAATTCCTTTGACGAAAAAAAAATAATACAAAATGGTTAAATAGGTTGCGTTAGGTTTTGTTATGGGCTGGATATGTTTTTTTTTCATAGCTTTTAATGACTTTTCAAAGAGGTATTTGAGTTGAGGTAATTCTCAGTAGTCATGGGCCGGCGTGGTCTAGCGGTAAGGCTCTTGACTCGCATTCTGAAGATCGCGGGATCGAATCCCGGCGTGGCAAATAAAATTCATTTGATTAATTTGTCATATTTCACAATTTATTCATTTAAAATAATGTATAGTATATTTGCGGCATGTTCCAGAGTGGAAGATACTCTCAGTATCACCCTGGTGTAAGACCACCATTCAGAATTGAAACGTTGCTTGAAATGGCATTAACCGTGTTTGGTGACCCGATCTGAATAGCCAGGTACTTCCCCACCTTCCTCTTCCCTATCTCCTTCCCCTCCCCACTACCTTCAGCTTCAAAACATACCCCAATTGGGGATGCCATAGTCTCACTGGCTCCAGACGGGAGCAGCTGAGACTCTTGTGAGGTATCACTATAAAAAAAGAATAAAAAAATGGAACCGAAAACTTCATAACACCAGAGATCACCGTTCGAGAGTTTTATCCGACTCCAGGAACTAATATCTACAGCGTGTATGTCGGACGAATATCTACAGCCCATATATTGGACTAATATCCAGAACTTCAGAGTGAGGACTAATATCTATAGAGCTAAGGTCGGACGAATATCTATGACGGTCCCAGTGATGACTAATATCTATGGAGCGTAGGTTGTACTAATATCTACAGAGGGCAGCTGAGCAAGAGGTTGCACGGAAAAGCATAAATTACTTACGTAATTACTAATTACGTAAAGGCTTAAACGTTTAAAGTACGTACATGAAGTTTTTGCATAATATTACGTATTTTGCTGTTTACGAGGACAATACTTTATTGAACAAACATGGAGGTCATAATAAAGATATTTATTTATTAATTTATTTCGAAATACACGGCAACACAACGTAACCTAACCTAACTGACATATAAATGGTCATGGTAACAGACTAAATAATTTAGAAGCACTCGAAATAAAGAAAGCTGTCAAAACAAAAACCAAAATCCTTAATAATCAGCTAAATGTGTCCAATAGTCCGATATTAGGGTTTTTTACATACATACATAAAGTTTTTTAAACTGCATACGCAATATTACGTTATGCTAATATGCTATACATAATTGCAAATCCAACCTCTGCCAGTGCTGTAGATATTTGTCCACACTTTGGTTCTCATATATATTAGTCCGATTTTTTCAGTTTTTGGAATTCCTGTAGATATTAGTAGACGCCTCCTTCTATAAAAGAGACAAACAGAAAGATTTTATGTTTTACGGTCACAATAGAATTTTCACGTATTTTATTTCATATGAAATAAAGAGATTTTAAATGTGTCATCTAAAATCATTCGAATTCTTCACCACAGAAAAAAAAGTCTAGCGTAAATGAATATTCAACGTTGTTAGTAAAAAAAAACATAAAAGTTTCGTGGTTAGTAGGTACCTAATTGGATTTGCTTCTGTTATATTATTATGAAGGCATAATGATTAAAAATGGGGCCACTGCTCTCTATAAGTGCCGAATGAATGGACTAACACACATTGTAATGTATTGTACATGCGTATTCAACAGCCAAGAACATTAGCATAGAATTAATTAAAAAGTAAATAGGTAAACTGATGCTCAGGACAAAAGGGACTTAAACCCTCAGGTAGGTCTCATAGAAATCGTTGTGTCTCCCTTACTATAATGGTTAGAAATATGATCTAAACGGTGGTAGAAAGAGAACAAACCACGCTTATATTCAAATCTAAATCACGAATCATTAATAATAATAATAACGTAGTATTTATATAGCGCAGTTTTGTGATATTTCACTTCAAGTGCGCTTAATTATGATAAACTTAAAATTAACCTACAGTGTTCCATACGAGTCCTTAAAAAATTAATTAAATAATGTGAAATAACGAATATACAAAAATATACAAAGCAATTCCTAAAGAACAATATTAAGATGAAGTCATAGTAAATAATGCCAAATCATATGTTTTTGTTTTGAAAATTTGATCGCTTAGAAGTATTGTAGATGCTTCAATTAAATACTGCGTGTAGAACATACCTTGGCCCTTAAAAATATCGGTCATTTTTTTTATAAGTTTTTTAATAAGCCTATAAAAAAATAAAGTATAAGGTCTAAAAAACACACTTTCAAGTCCAAACTCTCCTATTTATAAACCCCTTTTCGGATATGGTTTTATTGTGTAATGTGGCAAAATCAGTTTATTTTATAATAATCGCAAAAAAAGTTGATATTTACACCCAATCTTCCCAAAATAAAATAAAATATGCATTTTCGCGTTGATATTTTACAATACGGCCGCTAGTCGACGAATTCGGTTATTCAAAGTGACCCCTATGGCGTCCACCGAAGAACTACTGTCCACGGCACAGTAGTGAACTAGTGGATCGCCTTAACAACAATAGTGAGAGTGCTGTTTTGGCACAGGACAATATATAATGATAAACCATCACGGTGCCATTCAACAAGAATCATTTAAACTAAATTATATAGAACAGGAGGCAGTTAACATTTAGAAATAATACAAATTCAGAGTGCACATAAAACTATAGCAAGAAGGTAATCGAAACCAAACAATTACCAGAAACTCGAGGAACATGGCTTATTATAGTAGATTGAAAAGGAGTTAAAATTCATAAAAGGTATGATTTTTTAAATAAGTTTGTTTTTAAAGCTCTTTTGAATTCAGCCAAGTTCTGGATATTAGTAAGAGCTGAGGGAAGTTTGTTCCAAATGAGCGGGCCAGTTACACGAAAAGATCGATCATAGTAAACGGCTCGATTTGACCTAGAAAGTTCGATTAAACGATTAGTAACATCTCGATATGCTGAACTTAGAGTAAGCTGCCTATTGCTTAAGTTTTGTCGGACACATAGTTCGGATAGATCGGACACATTCATCAATATCTTCACATAGTATAAAATGAAGTCGCTCCCGCTGTCTGTGCCCGGGCCCGCTATCCGAATTATTACCGATTTCTTACATATCTCCCTTAAACACGTTAAGATGACAATATACCCTAAAATATACTTAGAGTCTTAACGACGTAAGTAAAGAAACCGTATATACAAATTGCTACTCGCGACCCGTGCACTGGACGGACCTACTACGGAATTTGCCGTATCAAAGATAAGAAGAAGAAGACAAATAATGTGGGAATCTTAACGACGTAAGTGAAGAAAGCGTGTAAAAAATTATACGCCGCGCCACGGCGTATTGTTCGAACGTACGGTCGAATTCACCCAAGCAGGCCTGGAGATTCGACCTTTCGGCTGCGTTCATTTTAATTAATTCTGAAGAACGTGCTACAAATATTTAAAATGTGTCTCCATGTTGTCCTCCCGAAATTATTAATTCATCGTCTAGAAAAATAAAATCTGGTGCTTACCGCTAACTTTATAGTTGAAAAACGGGTTATAAAGTTTTGAAATCGTTGTACGTAAAATATATAAATGGTAAGGTACTGTTTTTATTAATCTAATATATAAATAACTCACATTTCTTGTGCGACATGGAAATAAAAAAGTTATTATAGTTACGGATTCGCCGCAAATGATTAAAATGTGAGTTTTGAGCGTACAAAAATTATTAGGATTGTGTACCGCCTTAAGTTTTAAAGCGCTTAAAAAAATATATGTTATTCTTGAAGATAATATCTAGACATTGCCCGCGCCGAAACGCAAATTATATAAAATTCCCTCGAAAGAAAAAAAATCGCAAAGAATGCTCCAAAAATTATTATAAACAAGTGTGTTTCAGTTATTTTACAAGTTTAATGAAAAAAATCACAGTGTTTCTTTAAATGCTGTTTAAGACAATGCCCGCGAGATTTTTGCTCTATTTTAAACGAGTCGTGTTTTATTAAACTTTTTCGCAATTTTCGCATCGATTTTGTCGCTGTCAATGTTAGCGCTCTCCTCTAACATTCGTAATTTCGTATCTCTCCATCTTTTTCTTTTCGTGCCCGGTTGCGGCGCCTTAAGTCTTTTAAACTACACAACGGATTTTCATGCGGTTTTCACCAATAGATAGAGTGATTCATGGGGAAGTTTTTAGGTATGTAATTTGTCAAGGTTTTGTGTAAATAGGTTGAAATATATAAATAAAGGGAACGGACTGGAAAGCGGGCGGTGTGGATTTGACTTAATAGATGGCGTTGATTATAAAGGTTAGGCAATGGCGTGGCGTTGTGTTTCGTTACCCACAGCAACGTGTGGCCGGTCTGCTAGTACGAGTATATTATAAAAGAAAGTTAAAAAAAACGTGCGGCTCGCAAAAACTCAGAAACAAGTCCTGGTACGATAAAGTGAGTTATATGGTGTGGTAGATCTCTATCCCCCGTCCAGAATGACGGTTTCCGTTTTTAGGTAAAGGGCGTGCTTTTGAAGATATAAGGGCTAGAAGTCCACCCTCTTGAAATTTCTATAACAGTCTTCCGGAAAGTTCTAGAAGGTTCCATAGAACTCTAGAAAGTTCTGGAAGGAGTGGCGGAGTATTTCGTGGGATGTTGCACAAGTTGCACCCTTTAAAAATAACAGAAGTCTTAGACAAACATCAATACTTCCCACTCCAAAATGTAAAAAAAAATTGGACAATTGAGTCATAAATATCTCGGAGCAAATTTTTTTAATTCATTACCAGAAAAAATTAGAAACATGAATACCAATATAAAAAATTTTAAAACTCACCTTAAAAATGATACTGAAAACTTAAACTGAATGATATAAAAAAAGCAATACAATAACACCCCCCCATACACACAAGCATTGCTTAATTATGGGGGTACATCAAATATTCTACTATGTAATTAATTACTGTATAAAAATTATTTGTAATTTATGTACCTTCTATTACTAATAAAAAAAATAAAAATAAAAAAAATGTTCGGGTATAGGTAATCGGGAACATCATTGTGGAACATTCCAGAACACTCTCTAATGTTGTCCCTAGCGAAGCCGGGTGTACCAGTTAGTTTAAAATAATACAGTATTATATTAGCGACACGTTATATAGTGGAAGATACTCTTGGTATTGCCCTGGTGTAAGACCACCATTCAAAATTAAAACGTTGCTTGAAATGGCTTTAGCCATGTTTGGTGATCAGATCTTACCCAACTCCTTCCCCTCCCCACTACTTTCAGCCTCACAACATACCACAATTGGGGACGCCATAGCCTCACTGGCTCCAGAGGGGAGCAGTTGGGACTCTTGTGCGATGTTCACATAAAATTTATATCAATTTGATAAATAAACATTTATATTATACATATATAATCAATTGAGCTTATTAAACAGCAAAATACAATTATTTTCACAATTTACATTGTGATACCAAAATATAAATAATAATATATCAGAGATTTTAATCATAACATAACAAAATTATGTTCGTTTTACTGTACTGTTTATTTATAGCACGATTGAAGGATGAATGTATTTCAAAATTACTTGTAAAGATAGTGGAAAAGAGATAAGATAGAGATACTGAGGACTGAAACTTGATCAGCGAACACAGACGTAAATTTTGGGTCTTATAGATAAATATTTCAATAAAACATTGTCATAAACAATAAAAAATCACTCCAATTACAATTCTGCTACACATTTTTGAAGATACTTTAAAAAATATGTATAATTCAGAATGTTGCTAAAGACGTGGTCACTTTTCTCAATCTTTCCAAATTTAAACCCTCTGCAACAACGTGGGAGTCACAGTATCAAGGATTAGATCAATAAGATGTTTTCTTGTTCGATTTCAATGGAACTTATAGAGACCAAATTCCATTCAATGCTGTAGAAGAATACAAATAAATTCTAATTGAAACATTGGGCTGTGGAAAGGCAATGAAAAGAGAACCTCAGAGAAACAGATTGACTGTGAAATTAGGATCCAGCGCCGGATCTGCCATACTTTCAAAAACGTGCAAAAAACCTGGCGCCAACTCCGAAGGGGCGCCGTGAGAAAATAAATATTGTATTAAAATTTAGTTATAATATTCACTGAATCGTTTAAAAATTACCCATAGTACGAAATAATTATTACGCTCTAGCAACACTTTCCAAAGAAATAGAATTCGCACGCATCAGGTTGGTATGAACGGCTTACGAATTTATAGTCAGTTACAGAATTTTTTTACAAATTCCATATATTTAGTTTACGTAAGATCTATTTTTCCACAAATCTTTTAGCGTATTTTACGACGAATGGGTGCGATCCAAATTCAATAACCAATCACAGCGCGGTATTTTTCTTCTAGTGTATCAAACAAACCGACTTGCGCCTTTCAAAGTACGCTCCTATTGTTTTATTTTGTACGATTTAAGTCTCTAGGAGAAGGTAGTTAAAGGCCATTTTCTTATGAAATCTTCAGTAAATTCCATTAACAAAAGCATCTTTGTTCAAGCATCAAGTTGCAACTTGTTGACAGTTTCGTCATTGGTTTGACATATTATTTTTTGAAGTTCGTTAATAATTAATATCTATTAGATTTGTTGGATTTGTTATTTTACGGTGTCAGTGTAAGCGTGTTTGTATGGTGTTTGTTTGCTCAACACAGGGGAAATGCAAGGTACAAATTTGAGGTTATATTCTTATTAATATCCTGTACAATTGAAAGATTTTGATTTTCCTATTACGAACAAGCGTATATTTAATACTAAGTAGACGTGGGCAGAATGATTCCCAGGAGTGAATCGATTCAGTCTGATTCCCATGGCCTTTTGAATTGATTCTTTTTATTCATTCCTTTAATTCAATTAAATTCAAAAAAAAAAAAAAATAAATAAAATAAATAAAAAAAAAAAAAAAAAAAAAAAAAAATTGAAAATTAAATGAAGGGGGAGGCTAACACCGCACACGAGACCGGGAGGCCACGGAGTACCGCAAAAGAGGAGACTGATAGGCTACCAAGCATCGCACAAAGAGGAGACCGATTATTCTATCTCATTATCTCGCAGGCTAAAACCTATAGATTAATGTGTTTGACTCTTTTTAGTGTCGCTTTTTCGTTTCATCGGTTTTCAAATCACAATGAGTGGGGAGGCTACGAAGCACCGCACAAAGAGGAGACCAATAGGCTACGGAACACCGCACAAAGAGGAGACCGATTATTCTATCTCATTATCTCGCACGCTAAAACCGACTCTTTTTAGTGTCGCTTTTTCGTTTCATCGGTTTTCAAAATCACAATGAGTGGGAAGGCTACGAAGCACCGCACAAAGAGGAAACCAATAAGCTACGAAACACCACACAAAGAGGAGACCGATTATTCTATCTCATTATCTCGCATGCTAAATCCTATATTGTTTGTCTTTTTTTAGTGTCGTAATTTTTCGTATGTAAAATGTATTTATTGCTAGCAATTATATCTTAAAATTATACAAATTTTCGTTTCACACTTAAAATTTTATTGATTTTATTTTATTTATTAAACTTATAATTTCGTTCCATTTTACGTGATCTAATATAAACATCATTTTAACATTAAGATGAGTATTTTATGACAGCTAACCACAGCTAATTGGCCTTATAATATCTGCAAATTTACATATTATATCGACCCAAGATCTACGTCTAAAAGTAGGTAGGTACAATATCTTTCGTACGTACCAAAAAACCGATAAGCGTCGCTTCTCACTTTTCTAGCTGATGTTCAGATTCAAAGTCGAAAGTTTTCGACTAACTATGTAATGAAATTGACGGCTTGGCGCGCGGAGGAATAAATGAACCGCGCGGACGGATTAAGGGCTGGCATTGACGAATGAATTAGTAACTTTTGATTAATGTTTTGTGTCTTACCTAGCAGTGACTTGATTTACTCGCGAGCTGCGGACCTAGGACTGGGATGCGTTTGGGACATATCATGACATTGACGTGACGATGACGCCTGACGTCATTTTTAGGTCTAAGAATTACAAAAGACCATGACGTCACAAGTGAAAAAGACTTTTGTTTTAATTCCTCTGTCTGTCGGAATCGGACAATCTCGATTTCGACAGACTAGGTACCTGGGACGCGGACATTGAACACGGACCTGGGACGGCGGGGACCTTAGGACAATGTCAGGACTATTGTTTAGGATGAATGATTAATTCCTTGCGTGAAAGAGATGCTCGGGCAACCCGGATGAATCGCGGCCGCGTTTTGGCCATTTTGGGACATGGACTTATGATGTTCGGGTGTTTTTAGAATAGCGGCGCGGCGGTAGCGGAATACAATCGTAATAGGCGAGTCGTTCACAATACCGTCCGTCGAAAACTTCGCGGCGCGCGGCCCGTTTAATAATATTTAAATACCTATGAAACAATATAATATTTAAATCGTTTACAGAACACATTATTCATTGAAATAATTTAACAGTAAAATAAATGGAAATTAAAAATGTATGGTGTCGTTAAAAATCGTAGGATGCAAGGCCAAAGATAAGGAATGAAGAATCAATTCCTTTTGAAATTGAGAATTAGATTGAGTGTGTCACAAGATTGAATTTATTCATTTAATTCGGTCATTCAATTTTGCCCACGTCTAATACTAAGTATTATTACAAGAAACTGCCTAATGGAGAAGAATAACATAGATCGCGGCTTATTTATTCGAAAACTTCAGATAGGGTTTTTTGTTTTTGTTGCAAATTATTTTCTGTATCTAGGAATGGCGCGTTAACTAGTTCAGGATTATGTGATTGGAATCATTTAACGCAAAACTTAAATTCACATGAAAAATCACTTCAGCATTTGAATAGATTTATGTTCATAATTTTATGTTTACCCAATAGATTCAGAGAGTATAGGACTCCTGGCGATTCTCTCTTTAAAAAAAAACAGTGTGAGAGCTACCGCCAGGTCACTTGGAAAAGTTACACCCTTTATATGTCTTGATTTTATTTGATAAATTAGTGTAAAAAAAATAAATAAAAAATTGGGGTGAACGAATTTTTAATCAAAATAAAAATATAGGGGGGGGGGGCGCCATCGGTACCTACTGCACAGGGCGCCAGATTTCGTAGATCCGGCCCTGAGGATCCTGGTATATTCTAAAAAGCCTATTTGAGGGCACATAACACAAACAGCCAAAGCAAATTCAATGAAATTTATAGAGACCAAAGTGAATCTATTCAATGCTGTAGAAGAATCGAAATAAATTCTAGTTAAAGCATTGGCATGTGGAAAGGCAATGAAAAGAAAACCTAGGAGAAACAGATTGATTATGAAATTAGGTTCCTGGTATATTTCAAGAAGCCTATTTGGAGGCGTACAACACACACAGCCAAAGCAAATTCAATGAAACTTATAGAGACCAAAGTGAATCTATTCAATGCCGCAGAAGAATTCAAATAAATTCTAGTTGAAACATTGGACTGTGGAAAGGCAATGAAAAGAGAACTTAGGAGAAACAGATTGACTATGAAATTGGGTTCCTGGTATATTCTAAGAAGTCTATTTGAGGGCAAATAACACAAACAGCCAAAGCAAATTCAATGAAACCTATAGAGACCAAAGTGAATCTATTCAATGCTGTAGAAGAATTCAAATAAATTCTAGTTGAAACATTGGACTGTGGAAAGGCAATGAAAAGAAAACCTAGGAGAAACAGATTGACTATGAAATTAGGTTCCTGGTATATTCTAAGAAGTCTATTTGAGGGCAAATAACACAAACAGCCAAAGCAAATTCAATGAAACTTATAGACACCAAAGTGAATCTATTCAATGCTGTAGAAGAATTCAAATAAATTCTAGTTGAAACATTGGACTGTGGAAAGGCAATGAAAAGAAAACCTAGGAGAAACAGATTGACTATGAAATTGGGTTCCTGGTATATTCTAAGAAGTCTATTTGAGGGCAAATAACACAAACAGCCAAAGCAAATTCAATGAAACTTATAGACACCAAAGTGAATCTATTCAATGCTGTAGAAGAATTCAAATAAATTGTAGTTGAAACATTGGACTGTGGAAAGGCAATGAAAAGAGAACCTAGGAGAAACAGATTGACTATGAAATTAGGTTCCTGGTATATTCCGAGAAGTCTATTTGAGGGCATATAACACAAACAGCCAAAGCAAAAACCTATAGAGACCAAAGTGAATCTATTCAATGCTGTAGAAGAATTCAAATAAATTCTAGTTGAAACATTGGACTGTGGAAAGGCAATGAAAAGAAAACCTAGGAGAAACAGATTGACTATGAAATTAGGTTCCTGGTATATTCTAAGAAGTCTATTTGAGGGCAAATAACACAAACAGCCAAAGCAAATTCAATGAAACTTATAGACACCAAAGTGAATCTATTCAATGCTGTAGAAGAATTCAAATAAATTCTAGTTGAAACATTGGACTGTGGAAAGGCAATGAAAAGAGAACTTAGGAGAAACAGATTGACTATGAAATTGGGTTCCTGGTATATTCTAAGAAGTCTATTTGAGGGCAAATAACACAAACAGCCAAAGCAAATTCAATGACACCAAAGTGAATCTATTCAATGCTGTAGAACAGGGTTTCCCAAACTTTTTCTGCAATGGAACACTTTGCAAACCCGTAAATTTTCACGGAACACTTGGGTTATTTTTAGGTTTTGTAATTTCTAAAAGTAAAATTTAAAAAAAATGTTATTAAATATATTATTTATTTAGTATATAAGAAAATGGAATGTAAACAAAACAAAATGGAATAAATAAAGCACCTAATGACTTTGACGACTTTGAGTCCGTGCACTGCATATTTTCTTGATATCAGACAAAACATTGGTAAGTCAGATTCTAATATCTAATGTGGTGTCGAGCCTGTTCCTGAAGTTTGGCTTGGTTGCAGCATAATTAGAAAATCCCGCTTCTCATAAATAGGTTGTAAAAACGGAAGTAAAACAATATAGCGTGTTTTGGTAAATTGGGGTACCCACTCTTCTGACAACCTCACCCAGAAATCATTGAAAGGATGATCATTGTTTTTTGGTGCCCAGTAAGAGGAACTAATTAAATCAATTAGATTTTCATACTCATTTGCGCTTAGGCCTACTGATTTAGCTGTCACAGAAAATTAATTCCAAATCCAGGAATCGTCCTTACCAGTTTTCGAAAAATATGGCAAAAGAGTTGTTTTCAAATTATGTACGTACCTATTCTTAAAATTCTTTAGAAACCTCTTCAAATACTTCAAAATTTTATTCATTCAAACATTTGTGTATGACTGCCGTGGTTTAGGGGTGAGGCTTACAATCCTAAGGTCGCGAGATCGAATCCCGGAGTGCTCAAATAAATTTTATTTGATTAATTTGTGCTATTTCACAATTAATTCACATAAAAATAATATTTAGTATATTTGCAGCACGTTCCAGAGTGGAAGATACTCTCAGTAACGCCCTGGCGCAAGACCACCATTCAGAATTGAAACGTTACTTGAAATGGCTTTAGCAGTGTTTGGTGACCAGATCTGAATAGACAGATACTTCCCAATCTTCATCTTCTCCATCTCATTTCACTACTCACTACCGTCAGCCTCTTAACTTACCCCAATTGGGGATGCCGTAGTCTCACTGGCTCCAAACGGTAGCAGTTGGGACTCTTGAGAGGTATTCACATAGACAAATATAAAAGACAAATCAAAATGTTTGGAATGAACATTGAAAATTTAAGGCACCTTATGGGTTTATATTTCGACTAATTCCTAACGAGGAAGTAGTAAGAATGGTTGATTTTTACATTTCTGTACTTTCAGGTAAAGTCAATTTCGAAAAAAAAATGGTTGGGTTCCTTGGGAACCGAAATTTCGTGAAACATATGCAGATCCGTTATCCCGTTGTTATTGTTTCCACATCGCACAGACGTTCTTATTATTGACTCTCATCAAAGTATTACACATTACACAGCACAGTTATAAATTTCAGAGATTTTGTTATGTTTGTAAAATGAAGATTTACTGCAAAAACAGCATAAACGGCTCTTTAAACTTCCATAAAGCATAGTCTCTGTACCTGGAAGGGTTTAGTTCTAGTGCCTGACTTAAGAACTAATTTCTTGTGAATAATTTCAGTTGTGTTGAAATATGAATATGTGTAAATTAATTAAAAGAAATTCTTCCGACAAATCGTCGCGGAACCCCTGTTCAGGTTCCGCGGAACCCTAGGGTTCCGCGGAACACAGTTTGGGAAACCCTGCTGTAGAAGAATTCAAATAAATTCTAGTTGAAACATTGGACTGTGGAAAGGCAATGAAAAGAGAACTTAGGAGAAACAGATTGACTATGAAATTGGGTTCCTGGTATATTCTAAGAAGTCTATTTGAGGGCAAATAACACAAACAGCCAAAGCAAATTCAATGAAACTTATAGACACCAAAGTGAATCTATTCAATGCTGTAGAAGAATTCAAATAAATTGTAGTTGAAACATTGGACTGTGGAAAGGCAATGAAAAGAGAACCTAGGAGAAACAGATTGACTATGAAATTAGGTTCCTGGTATATTCCGAGAAGTCTATTTGAGGGCAAATAACACAAACAGCCAAAGCAAATTCAATGAAACTTATAGAGACCAAAGTGATACCATTCAATGCTGTAGAAGAATTCAAATAAATTCTAGTTGAAACATTGGACTGTGGAAAGGCAATGAAAAGAGAACCTAGGAGAAACAAATTGACTATGAAATTAGGCTCCTGGTACATTCCAAGAAGTCTATTTGAAGGATAACACACATCCACAGCAAATTCAATGAAACCTATAGAGACCAAAGTGATTGCATTCAATGCTGTAGAAGAATTCAAATAAATTCTAGTTAAAGCATTGGCATGTGGAAAGGCAATGAAAAGAAAACCTAGGAGAAACAGATTGATTATGAAATTAGGTTCCTGGTATATTTCAAGAAGCCTATTTGGAGGCGTACAACACACACAGCCAAAGCAAATTCAATGAAACTTATAGAGACCAAAGTGAATCTATTCAATGCCGCAGAAGAATTCAAATAAATTCTAGTTGAAACATTGGACTGTGGAAAGGCAATGAAAAGAGAACTTAGGAGAAACAGATTGACTATGAAATTGGGTTCCTGGTATATTCTAAGAAGTCTATTTGAGGGCAAATAACACAAACAGCCAAAGCAAATTCAATGAAACTTATAGACACCAAAGTGAATCTATTCAATGCTGTAGAAGAATTCAAATAAATTGTAGTTGAAACATTGGACTGTGGAAAGGCAATGAAAAGAGAACCTAGGAGAAACAGATTGACTATGAAATTAGGTTCCTGGTATATTCCGAGAAGTCTATTTGAGGGCAAATAACACAAACAGCCAAAGCAAATTCAATGAAACTTATAGAGACCAAAGTGATACCATTCAATGCTGTAGAAGAATTCAAATAAATTCTAGTTGAAACATTGGACTGTGGAAAGGCAATGAAAAGAGAACCTAGGAGAAACAAATTGACTATGAAATTAGGCTCCTGGTACATTCCAAGAAGTCTATTTGAAGGATAACACACATCCACAGCAAATTCAATGAAACCTATAGAGACCAAAGTGATTGCATTCAATGCTGTAGAAGAATTCAAATAAATTCTAGTTAAAGCATTGGCATGTGGAAAGGCAATGAAAAGAAAACCTAGGAGAAACAGATTGATTATGAAATTAGGTTCCTGGTATATTTCAAGAAGCCTATTTGGAGGCGTACAACACACACAGCCAAAGCAAATTCAATGAAACTTATAGAGACCAAAGTGAATCTATTCAATGCCGCAGAAGAATTCAAATAAATTCTAGTTGAAACATTGGACTGTGGAAAGGCAATGAAAAGAGAACTTAGGAGAAACAGATTGACTATGAAATTGGGTTCCTGGTATATTCTAAGAAGTCTATTTGAGGGCAAATAACACAAACAGCCAAAGCAAATTCAATAAAACTTATAGACACCAAAGTGAATCTATTCAATGCTGTAGAAGAATATAAATAAATTCTAGTTGAAACATTGGACTGTGGAAAGGCAATGAAAAGAAAACCTAGGAGAAACAGATTGACTATGAAATTAGGTTCCTGGTATATTCTAAGAAGTCTATTTGAGGGCAAATAACACAAACAGCCAAAGCAAATTCAATGAAACTTATAGAGACCAAAGTGAATCTATTCAATGCTGTAGAAGAATTCAAATAAATTCTAGTTGACTGTGGAAAGGCAATGAAAAGAGAACCTAGGAGAAACCAATTAATTGACTATGAAATTAGGTTCCTGTTATATTCCAAGAAGCCCATTTGAAGGCATATAAAACAAACAGCCAAAGCAAATTCAATGAAACTTTAGGGACCAAAGTGATTCCAGGCTGTAGAAGAATTCAAATAAATTCTAGTTGAAACATTGGACTGTGGAAAGGTAATTAAAGGAGAAACAGATTGACTATGAAATTTGGTTCCTGATACATTCCAAGAAGTTATTTTTAAGGGCATATAACACAAATAGAATAAACAAAAATTTTAACAAAACAAAAAACGTTTTCAAAAAATGCACTAAAAAGTAAAAAAATAATTTTTTTATTCTTCTACAACTTAATAATCAACTTACTTTTTCTACTCATCAATATGTAGGCACAATTGTTATTTTTGGAGTCGGTGTCAGCGAAGGTAGGTTTATAACCACATACATAGTTATAGGTGAGATGTGCTGTCGAGTGAACACGCCGGGCCGGGTACCTCGGCTGACACCGACTCCAAAAATAACAATCGTACCTACATATTGATGAGTAGAAAAAGTAAGTTGATTATTAAGTTGTAGAAGAATACGAAATTATTTTTTTACTTTTTAGTGCATTTTTTGAAGTCGTTTTATGTTTTGTTAAAATTTTCGTTTATTTTATTTTTATTTTTAGTGAATCTGAAGTACAATAACTAATTTGTCTAAATATGGGTAGGCCTACTAAACGTGCTGCTTATATGAGACAGACATAATTTGTCCATAACAACGTTAGGGACAAATTAAGAGATTCGGCCGAGTTTCGTTAATTTGCTCCTAAGAATTGAAGAGTTCCGTTACTTTGTCATGGATCCGATAATCAAAACCTAACTAAACTGTCATCAAACTACCTTTGTAGTATATCCTTTCCAATAAAAAAAGAATCATCGAAATTGGTTGGCGTGATATTAAGTTATTCGTCCATTTGTCGCGCACATACTTAATGCAAATTTAAGACTTGTATGGTTTACTCATGGATGCCATTGTCGGAACTGGACCAAATTAAAATGGGACCACACGGGAAGTATTAGCTTTCAAATAAAAAAAGAATCATCAATATTGGTTCATCCAGTCGAAAGTTCTGAGGTAACAAACATAAAAAATTTAAAAAAAAAATACAGTCGAATTGAGAACCTCCTCCTTTTTGAAGTCGTTTAAAAAGCAAATTCAATGAAACTTACATAGACCAAAGTGATTCCATTCAATGCTGTAGAATAATTCAAATAAATTCTAGACGAAACATTGGACTGTAGAATAGCAATGAAAGGAGAAACAGATTGACTATGAAATTAGGTTCCTGATATATTCCAAGTCAATTTGAGGGCATACAACACAAACAGCCAAAGGTGAAATATAACAAACTAGAGATAAGGTTTTGCACGAGTACGCCATAAAACAATTGCATCCACTTTACTTTGTGAATGCTGAATTAGTGTCAATTTTAATGTGAGAACCGTTCATGAAGTCTAGGAGAAGCAACCAAAGACGTTTATTTATGAAATTATACCACTTTAGGTGCTTTATAAATCCAGAATAAATTTAAAGCTTAAATTACTTCAAAGTACCTCATTTACTTACTATAATACATATATCAATTACCAATCAAAAATGAAATCATAAAAATCATTGTACGTTACTAAGTAAAAAAGAAGATCTAAATTTGATCAACGTTAAAAGAGAATATATATTTAATAATTTATGAAAGTAATATTCACAATATATAATATACAGTAATAGTACAGCAGGATAAATAACAGCACATATCTAGGTATATAAAAAAGTAATAAGAATTAGCAATATTCTAGGTACCTACACTATCATGAAGATGAAATTTAAATTATGTTATACTTAGGTATAAGGATAAAAATGGTAAGTAACTGATTTTAGTGGTGATGTTCAACTGATTGGAAGAAGTTGGGGACACTCCAAGAATACACGGCACAATCAATTTGATAAAATAATTACAATTGAGTGAAGAGTTTATTATGTCAGAATTGTGTGGATTTTCATCTTCTCTGCCTACACTAATAGAAAAGTGGCATTATGGTTAGTAAGTTAATAACAATTTTGCACATTAATTATTATGTTTTGCGATTCAAGTGTTTATTATTCCTGTTTTTACCATAATGCTGTTTAAAATGTGAAATTCTTATACTTGGTGCATAAACTGATTACAGCCAAGTAGCTATGACATCATTTCAATAATTACTTAATATAAATTCTCACAAAATGTTGATTCATTTAAGCATTGGCATCATCTTTATTTTGCATAATTTGTTCATAGCTTTCTTTGAATTGTCATAATAAATAAATTATTATTATATTTTACTGCAAATTAGACAAAATTTAAAGAACCTACATATCCAAAAAGAACAGGATTGAATGGAAAAAATAATGGATGTTCAATAGAACTGTCAAAATAACACAAACACATTATTTTTTCCAATTACTTACATTATAAGAATATTTAGATTTTAATAATGTGTATGTAGTAAAAGTAGGTATAGTTATTGTAGAGTCTGTCAAATAAAAAAATATAAAAAATTGGAACTACAAAATTTGTAGCCTGGCAACACCAATTTACCTGTCAAATATTCTTAGGTACCTACTTAATGACATAATTTTGATATAACAACAGAATAAGGAAACTAACATATATATTTAGATGCTTAAGAGATATTTTAAACGAAAAATTACTTAGAACCACATACTTCGCTTTCTGTCAATCAATTATACAATACGGCATTATAGGATGGGGCGGTACATATACAAATCAAACACAAACAATTTACATATCACAAAAACTAATAATAAAAACAATTATAAAAAACCCTACACATATTCATCCGAACTGTTATTCAAACAATTTAAGGTCAGAAAATTAAGTGCGTTATACTTTTATCACGCAACATTACAAATTTATAAAGATAATATTCAAAATAAAGTTGCACCCTTCAAAAATAACAGAAATCTTAGACAAACATCAATACTTCCTATTCCAAAATGTAAAAAAAACAATAGGACAGTTAAATCATAAATATCTCGGAGTTAATTTTTTTAATTCACTACCTGAAAAAATTAGAAACATGAACAAAAACATAAAAAAATTTAAAACTCTGCTAAAAAATTACACTGAAAATTTGAACTGAATAAAAAATAATAAATTGAACCAATATTATAACACCCCCCATACACACAAGCCCTGCTTATTTATGGGGGTACATCATATATATGTATTATGTAATTAATTATTGTAAAAAATATATTATAATTTATGTATCCTTTTGTAAATAAAAAAAAAAAAATTGTGTTCTACAAAGTGATTGGCTTTCATTTAATTTACCATAAATTTGAATTTAACAGTAAGTAGAAAGGAAGAATCATTAATGGTGAGTTTAGTTACACTACTTTTAGATCTGAATCTGAATGAGTTAAATATATTCAGATCTAAAATTAGAGACATGATCTAAAGCCTGGACAACGCTAGTAGTATGCTTTATATTTTATTACAAAATCGTTATACCTAGGTACTTCATTATGTTAACATAAAATTGTAAAGATATAATAATAATATACCTATGTATATGCAATTCTAATTTGAGATCAGTGGAATGAAAAAATATTTTTTTCACTTTTATGCCTTTTTAATTTTTAAATGCAGGTTACATAGCTTTAGATTAACACCATGATTATATTTTTAGTATTGCCATTTGAACGACAGTGGCGCCCTCCCATGTTTTCTACTCTTATTTGACAGACTGTAATATCTGTAAGGATTTATGTGGTTTGTTTACATACTATTTTATAGTTATTTATAGTAGTAGGTACCAGAGTTTTTTGACAGGTAGGTACCTAGACAGTTGTATGGAATGTTATTACTTTACATGGTCAGAAACAACTTTTTAAAAGTTATATTGGCGGATATAAATCAATAAGCATAAACTATCAGAAGTAGATTGACTCCGTTGGTATTATAATAATCAAGCCTGCAGCCTGCACTACTTCGCGGGAAATGAAAGTAAAAAAGTTATGTGTGCGAAAAACGGATAAAGGTCGTCCGGTTACAAGCAATTAATGCATAAATCCAGTTGGCATTTATCATCGTATTGTCCTAGAATATTTTCTTACTAAATACGCGAATATCTACCAAATAGATTAGGCTGTATAAATTATGACATGACTCACGAAACCAATCAATAATGTATGAAAGTTGATAAGATTAAAACTGTAGTCTATCGGGATAGGAATTGAATGGAATTGTCACAAAATGACTGAATGTTATCGCTATGCGCCCATTAATTGAAATAACATCTGGCAATTGAATGTTGTATCAATAAATTAATTTAGCCAACTGACATTTACATTAACATACCTACATGTACACGCTCGCGAAATATGAATGCGTGGAACATCTAGTAAAGGAAGTAAATCAATAAAAGAAAGATTACCTTTCGCAGTACTCGCTGCTAAATATATCTCATTTGATATTATCCTCACGCTTTGGACGAAATCGAAAGTAATTTCAAGCTTGAACTCAAAACACAGGCGGCGGATCGGTAAAACGGCTGGCGCAAAGCGTGCGACCCGTGAACACAGTAAACCACAACTTATCTTGTCGACGAAGAACGCACTACGGATTTAATTCTTGGAGGACGGGCCACTTAATCTACATTATCAATGATAAAACTGAGCCGAAACAATCTGTTACTATAAATTGGCAGCCATGTTAGGTCCGTTTTGACAAGTCCGTTTTCAGAGCATTGGTACGAAAACATTGTGGGTAGTTCAATAATGTCGGTTAAACAGTTCTCTCGCAGGGGGAACTGATGTCGGTAAAATAGTACTGTCGCGCAATCACTGTTCTGATGTCGGTAAAACAGATCTCTCACAGAACATTAGTTACCAATATCGGTAAAACAGTTTCCTCGTCACTCTTCAAATACAGGGAACTGATTTCGGTATGCTCGCTTAGTAATTATTCCGGCAAAATATCAGTTTTCGCGGATTACAAGCAACTAATAAAATTACGGTAAAATCAAATACCAATGAATATATGGTATTATTTTTGTTAAAAGGAACTCGCTCATTCCGAGGCACTAAAAATGCCGATAAATCAGTTTGTACTCGGTAAAATTCAGTTCTATCAATACCTGCTTGCTAATGAGATTCTCACCTATAAAATATTATAATTATATTTTTTAACATAAATTTATTTACCTATGTTATTTTCAAAATTTAGAATATATATTAGTACGAGATATTAGCACGATATAGCGCCTCTATGACCATCCCGTGATTTTTCACGGGGTGTACCGTTGGTTTATATAATAATTGTATTTTTAAACGGTTATTCACATTTTTACGTCCTAAAAAGAAATTCCCAACTAACTTTTAACTTTTTTTAGCTAACGTTTGTAAATGTTTATTATACGTTTTATGTTTATTTCAACAGATGTCGCTGAAATCAACTTTCTGACAAAAATAATCCGGCGGCGAGTTCAAAACTTTACAGTATTTTTTGTGAATAATTTAAAATCTCTTTCTAAATATTTATTATCAGAATCGCTCTAGTAAAAAAAATCACTCAGAATTGTTACGCCACTTGAAATAGCTTTTACCCGCAGAATTTCCATTAAGATATAGTTCGAAAATTTGATCGCCCGGCGATCAAAAAGAGTTTTTATTTTTTTTACCGCGCAAGAGAACCAACAGTTCCCAAATTTAAGGAGTACAAAGTCAAAGATTTTGCCTGGCTACTCAGACATGATCACCAAATAACTGATTCCGAATGGTTGTTTTTCACCGGGGCGATATAAATATGTTAGATAACATATGTACCTACCTACTGATAAAATAAAATTGATTTGTCGGATGCATTGTCGAGAATCTTAGTATACGTCAGGTACGCCTCATACGTCATACATAATAATATATCGGGTCATGTTCATATTATAATTATCGTGAAAACAAGCATAAGGGGTTGATACTCAAAAAGAATTATAATTTTTTTTTTCATAGATGGCGCGAGTGTAATTATTTTAGAGAAAAACGCTTTTTACAAGAAGTTATGCTTTTTACAAGATAAATGAATTGTTTGCGTCTGTACATACACACTAGGAACATGAATAAATAGTGTGTACAGACGCAAACAATTAATTTATCTTGTAAAAAGCATAACTTCTTGTAAAAAGCGTTTTTCTACGCATATAATCTACGCATTCACAGATGGCGCCAATTAAATTATTTTAGGTTCTTAATACTTTTTGCACGCTTTGCTTTAAAATATTGAGGTGAATTAATTGTTTGCGCCCGTACACATTTAATATGAATATAAATAAATAGAAAAATGAAATATTTCAACTTTGTATAAACCACTTAATTATTAGAAGCCTTGGAAATTAAAAAATCCCTTAAAAATAATGAATCTATTATCAACAAACAAAAAATATTGTCATATAGCCCAATCATGGATTTGTTCCCCTACCCACCCACTCTACACTAATACCCACCCACCCAATCTACATTATTAACTAGCAACGGCTCCACCCCTACCATAACAAAACATTGTTCGAATCTGTCAAATTAGTATAAGCTTTCCCTGACGAAGGAACGTTTGTTCCGAAACCGGTCGGATTTGCACATCAAATAAGTGGTTTATACAAAGTTGAAATATTTCATTTTTCTATAATGGATAACCACAAAGTAATAGCTACATTCAAAAATATAAATAAATAGTTTTGTCCATAAACAAACCTAAATCTTTCAAGAAATAATGAAAAATACAATATTAGATTAGTCACCTATATAAAATTGAATGTTTCAGCCATTCTTGAAAGATTTGGGTTTGTTTATGGATAAAACTATATATTTATATTCATACTAAATATGTACGGGCGCAAACAATTAATTTACCTTAATATTTTAAAGCGTAACGTTCAAAAAGTATTTCAAACCAAAAATAATTTAATTGGCGCCATCTACTACCAGCTACGATCAGACAAACTGACTTCTTGACAAAATTCAAACCAGATATAAAGAAATGGATCGTAAGTATTGGACGCCACACTATTACAAACGTCTATAAAATATATCACACATAGACAGAAATATCTATTCACATACGACCTAACCCATCATCATTATCATCATCATTACATAGTATAAAATGAAGTCGCTCAAAATGTATGTGCGCGTTAATCTTTTAAACTACGCAACGGATTTTCATACGGTTTTCACAATAGATAGAGTGATTGAAAAGGAATGTTTATATGTATAATACATGTAAATTATTTTAGAGAAAAGCCGAGAAATTCAAAGAAAACATATTTTTGTGCGATTTAAAACGGCTGGCGGGCCGTACTATATATAGTCACTTTTGAAATTCGTTCTACGGAAGAAATTGGAAAATAGATGTCCTAAGAGTAAGTAGGTATTTGATTTTCCCTTTTCAAATATCCAGTGTTGCATTGCAAGCATTGTGGCGATCGCTAACTTTATTAACCACTGGAGCGATTTCGGTCGAAAAATGGACCACTTTATTTTTCTGCGATTGATTTCGGTCCAAAAATGGACCACATTTTCCTACCATTCATAAAACATTTATTGTAATTATTTAAAACATTTCCTGGGCCAGCCGTTTATTTTAACACGAAGCTATTTAAATGCTTTATCTACTATGACCATAGATGTCGCAAATCCGAACTTCATAGACTATTTTAGAACAATGTTAAAAATAAATTTTTAAAATATTTTTTTCACGCCGAATTTTTGAACAGCTGTTTACGAATAAAATTAGAACTTTTTCCATAGATATGCACCTTTACCTATCAACATACAGAAACCGAAAATATTCCATGTTGACCCGAATAAGTATCCCTCACGGCAGTTTCAAGTAAAAAAACACCCAGGATTCGCGCAATTATAAACTTTACGATTTTTTATATTTTTTTCATAAATCTTACAAATATAAAATAAACGGTAAAATACAGGTTATTTAATTGGCTATATAGCACTATAATAAGTTTTTATGTCTCCATGTCAAAATTCGAAGGTATGATTTTTTTTAATGTTGACGAAAAATTAAAAAAATGACCATCTGGGAAATCTCAAGCAATCGAAGCAAATTTATTTATTTCGCGTGATCTCTCCAGTGGATATAAATAATAAAAATAATAATATAGTTGATTCAAGATGAAGGTTTTTATCTATAACACATGCTTATTATAGTAGAGAAAAGCCGAGAAAAATATTCAATTCAGGCAGCGGGCAGCGGGCAGCTGGCAAGCGGGCAGCGCCGGATCTGCCATACGTTCAAAAACGTGCAAAAACCTGGCGCCAACTCCGAAGGGGCGCCGTGAGAAAATAAATATTGTATTAAAATTTAGTTATAATATTCCCTGAATCGTTTAAAAATTACCCATAGTACGAAATAATTATTACGCCCTAGCAACACTTTCCAAAGAAACAGAATGCGCACGCATCAGGTTGGTATCAACGGCTTACGAATTTATAGTCAGTCCTGGCGATCCTCTCTTTAAAAAAAACGAGTGTGAGAGCTACCGCCAGGTCACTTAGAAAAGTTACACTCTTTACATATATGTCTTGATTTTATTTGATAAATTAGTGTAAAAAAAATAACAATTACATAAAAAAAATAAAAAAAATTGGGGTGAACGAATTTTTAATCAAAATAAAAATGTAGGGGGGGAGGGGGCGCCATGGGTACCTACTGCACAGGGCGCCAGATTTCGTAGATCCGGCCCTGCAAGCGGGTGGTGTGGATATTATAAAGGTAGGGTAATGGCGTTGTGTTTCGTTAGCCACAGCAACGTGTGGCCGGGTCTGCTAGTTATTTATAAAATATTCAAGCGTAACTACTAAAAAAATGTTTTTCATTAGAAATGTATAAACTCATAAAACAAAAATTTTAACAAAACAAAAAAACTACTTCAAAAAATGCACTAAAAAGTAAAAAAATAATTTCGTATTCTTCTACAACTTCATAATCAACTTACTTTTTCAACTCATCAATACGTAGATTGTTACTTTTGGAGTCGGTGTCAGTCAAGGTAGGTTTGTAACTACATACATAGTTATAGGTGTAATGTGCTTGTGTCGCACAAGCGACTTGACGAGGCGAGAGGCGAGAGCGGGGCCGCGGCGACGCGGGGAGCTGTCAAGTACTTTTGAACACGCCGGGCCGGGTACCTTTGCTGACACCGACTCCAAAAATAACAATCGTACCTACATATTGATGATTAGAAAAAGTAAGTTGATTATGAAGTTGTAGAAGAATACGAAATTATTTTTTTACTTTTTAGTGCATTTTTTGAAGTCGTTTTTTTGTTTTGTTAAAATTTTTGTTTATTTTTTGATTTTTAGTGAATCTGAAGTACAGTGGAGGTAATCCACCTCTTACCCGCCCTGGTATAAGTAACTGATGGTTACTCCTTCAAGGCTCTCGCAAGATTCTAATTTTTTTTGTTAAACGAAGCTACATTTATTTATTTTAAACGAATTTAGACCTCCAGTGTCCATGCATACGTTGTTAGTAAGCAGTATGCAAGTGCTTAACAGGAAAACAAAATGCACAAAATAGGTTAGTAAGACAAAGATAAATTAAACAAGGCAAAAGAAAAAAACTCATTCATGAGGCTCCATGAGGCGGCATTGCATCTGTAAAAAACCTGCAAGCACATGCATAAAATAGAGAACATAAGTAATATAATAAATCTCAAATCAATTGGCAAGTACCAACAAAATATGTAAATGGCTTTCGGTCTGACCATAAACTACACTTAGCTTCCGTGTCCCTTAGCCAACCACTCAGTGAAGCCTCAAAGAATGTTAACTGAATATTTGGGGTAAAATACCCGAAGACTAAAAGAAAATTCAGCGTTGGGTAGTCAGAGGCAGGACAAAGGACAGTCAAGGTCGTCTGATCAAACCTCAAGCCTTCACATGTCATTGGGGGAATCTAATTTAATCTGAAGTACACTAACTAATTTGTCTAAATATGGGTAAACCTAGGTGCCATTGTCGGAACTGGACCAAATTAAAATGGGACCACACGGGAAGCATCAGCTTTCAAATAAAAAAAGAATCATCAATATCGGTTCACCCAGTCAAAAGTTCTGAGGTAACAAACATAAAAAAAAATACAGTCGAATTGAGAACCTCCTCCTTTTTGAAGTCGTATAAATTACCTATAATAAATACCTCTTTAAAAATACAATTTTATTGCAAAAATTATCTGTGACAGTTTCCTTTAAGTCAACGAAGGTAGACAAGAATGGGGAGTATGATTTTTTATATAATTTTGTAGTCACTCTATCTTATCCTATCTAGTATTTGTGTTTTCTTCTTCGTAGTCGCTAGATGTAGCTTCTTTTGGGTTTTCTTTTGCCTGTTCATTTTGGACTGGTTTGAAGATTGGATATTGATTTTATAAATTTTTTTTTATTTTTTTTTTTTATTAGTAATAGAAGGTACATAAAAATACAAATAATTTTTATACAGTAATTAATTACATAGTAGAATATTTGATGTACCCCCATAATTAAGCAAGGCTTGTGTGTATGGGGGGGTGTTATTGTATTGCATTTTTTATATCATTCAGTTTAAGTTTTCAGTATAATTTTTTAGGTGAGTTTTAAAATTTTTTATATTGGTATTCATGTTTCTAATTTTTTCTGGTAATGAATTAAAAAATTTTGCTCCGAGATATTTATGACTCAATTGTCCAATTTTTTTTTTACATTTTGGAGTGGGAAGTATTGATGTTTGTCTAAGACTTCTGTTATTTTTAAAGGGTGCAACTTGATTTTTAATATTATCTTTATAAATTCGTAATGTTGCATGATAAAAGTATAATGCACTTAATTTTCTGACCTTAAATTGTTTGAATAAAAGTTCTGACGAATATGAGTAGGGTTTTTATAAAATTGTATAATTATATATTTTTTTGTATTTCGTAGGATTCGTTCCTCGGTCTGCTGAATGTCTGGCCGCTGAGGTTCGCCAGGCGCTTTATACCACTAGACCAGGGTTTTCCAACTGGTGGTCCGCAAGAGGCTAGAAGATAGTACGACTCCAGATACTAATATCTACAGCCTGTATGTCGAACGAATATCTACTGCTCATATGTTGAACTAATATCTACGAACTTCAGAGTGTTGACTAATATCTACAGAGCTAAGGTCGGACGAATATCTATGACGGTCCCAGTGTTGACTAATATCTACAGAGCGTAGGTTGGACTATTCAGCTAAATGTGTCCAATAGTCCGATATTAGGGATTTTTACATACATACTTACATAAATTAAGTTTTTTAAACTGCATACGCAATATTACGTTATACATAATTGCAAATCCAACCTCTGCCAGTGCTATAGATATTCGTCAACACTTTGGTTCTCATAGATATTAGTCAACAGTTTGAGCTGTAGATATTCGTCAACACTTTGGTTCTCATAGATATTTGTTCGATTTTTCAGTTTTTGGAATTCCTGTAGATATTAGTAGATGCCTCCGATAGTACGCGATGGTCCGCCGGTCAATAAGCGAGCCAACGCGCTGGCGGTCCCTGGTCGAGAAGTCTGAATAAAAAAATCGTGACAATATTCAGTTTATCATTAATCATTATTGCACCTTGTGGTCAGTGGCCATTATGGTATTCCGTTTCGCCCCACCTCATTCTACCCTGCTCCACCCATCATCCGATGTGTTAAATATTCTGCTAGAACTCGTCCCATCCTATCCCATTATGCCCCTCCCGGTGTGCTGTCCGCCCGGGTGCCACCCGTGCTTGCCCTAGCCACTGCTTGTGGTCTCTGTCGAAAAAATAAATGCACAAGTGGTCCCGGCTCAGAATAAGGTTGGGAACCACTGCACTAGACCAAAGGAGACTTGCGTGGGATCGTGAATTTATCGTTTTATATTGGTACCGAGTACCCGTGAAATAAATAAATATTTTATTGATATCTCATTCTCTTGCAGGCTAAATATATGTGTTTGTCTCTTTTTGGTGTCGCTCATTTCCATTTCATTGAGTTTCAAATCACAACGGTTCTAAAGAAGTTTTCACTTCAAAAACCTATTTGTGCTTGCAATCGTGACCTCTACGTACATTCCGTTTGCCAAGCGATTACTACGCCTATTACCTATGTTCCTGGCGACATAAGGCACACTAAAATTACATAAATTTTTTGCTTGTGGCTCTCTCAGAATGGCGGTCTTTCACAAGGGCGATACTCAGAGTATCGCCACTCTGTAATATGCCGCAAATACCACTCAAAGATATTCAAATACAGAGAGATATGCTATGGTGTCCGCGCAACTGTCGCCGGACTACGCGCTAATTAGCGTAGTTTTCATACAAAAGGAATTTGTTCATTTCGTTGATTTTTTGAAAATGTGCAAAAATGTGTGTGTTGGTTAACAATATATTTTGAATAAGGAAAGAATTCGTTCATTTAGTTTAACGTTCGTTTGGTTTATTCGTTAATTATTTGTTCTTTTAGTTTATTTGTTAATTGGTAAACAATATCGGCGACACCCGGAAGCGCAGACCCACAGTAAAAACAGCAGATAGCACATCTATTTATATTTCAATATCTTTGTTCGAACCCGATTCTCGAATACGTTGTCGAGATACCACGCAAGTCGACGACGACGACCTCCGTAGTCCAGTGGGTAAGATTCTTGACTCACAATCCGGAGGTCGCGGGTTCGAACCCACAATTTGTTATTTCACAATTAATTCATTTAAAATAATATATATCTAGTATATATGCGGCATGTTCCAGAGTGGAAGATACTATCAGTATCGCCCTGGTGTAAGATCACCATTCAGAATTGAAACGTTGCTTGAAAATGGCTTTAGCCGTGTTTAGTGACCAGATCTGAATAGCCAGGTACTTCCCAACCTTCCTCTTCCCCACCTCCTTCCCCTCCCCACTACCTTCAGCCTCACAACATACCCCAATTGGGGATGCCATAGTCTCACTGGCTCCAGACGGGAGCAGTTGAGATTCTTGTGCGGTATTCACTGTAAAAAAAAAAAAAAGTCGTCAAGTAAGTTCTGGATTAAAAAAAATGATAAGACCGCATTTCTAAATAGTTCATTTTTATTACGTATAATGTCGTTTGGCATTATTACTACCTTTTCGCAATAACAACTGATAACTTCATCATAATATCATATTCCGTCATAAAATTATTCACCTTTATTAATATAGCAAAGATTTATCGGGGTTGAGTTTCACTGCCCCGTCCACTGAATATGTAATCTCTTGAAAAGAAAACTGACCTCGCCATACCTGCACTTAGGTTCGCTCATACCTGCACTTTTCGAAAAAAAAAACACGTCAATGATGTCCCGAAATTAGAAATGGTCGGTATAGTATCTGAAATATGTTGTCACTGCGGTTCCGGTAACCGGAGACCGATATGGAACAGGTTCTTTATCCATTTACTTTTGGAACCGGTTCTTCAAAAGAAAAAAAAATCAATTGAAATGAATTTAACAAACATTGTGATATTTTAAATTTTTTGTAATATTTTAAATTTTATGTAAATAGATACGTTTCAAGATTTTCACGGCCAAAAGTATTTTCGTTATTTGTTTTTGGGGTGTTATGCCGTGTTGCGCTACCTCCTTCTTTAGCCAACGTTTCGGACGGCGAATCGGGACCGTTCCTTCTTCAGGGCAAACGCATACTGATTTGACAGTTACAAAATATGGATGGGAACAATGTATTATGATGGTAGGGGTGGAGCCGTTGCTAGGTATTAATGAAGAGTGGGTGGGTAGGGGAACATATCCATGATTGGGCAGTAAGACAATATTTTTTGATTGTTGATAATAGATTCATTATTTTTAAGGGATTTTTTTATTTCTAAGGCTTCTAAGTTAACTAAGCGTTTTCCTTTATGATTAATATGAAGAATGTTTATCCCCGTATTTTTTTCAAAACTATGGTTATTTTCAATGATATGTTTAGGTCGTTCCGAAACCGGTCGGCTTTACTCAAATATATAAGTGGTTCAAACAAAGTTAAATTGTTTCATTTACCTATAATGGATAACCATAAAGTTATAGCTTCATTAAAAAGTATAATTCTATTACCATTTGTTTTTCCAGAATTTGCAAATCGCTCTTTCCTCTTTTCTATTTTTGAAGTAAAACTTCTTTGCGCACGCTTGACTTGGGGAGTTAGCTAGTGAATGCGTAATGAGAGCGTTATGAAAAGTGTGATCGGGCGAGGCGAACGGTCGGGCGAAGCGAACGGAAGTTGAGAGGGAGATATAAATTAATGAAGTTTTACTTCAGTGGTGTGGTCTAAAGCACACTCGTTTAGCTTTAAGATATTTATTTGTATTCAACTGAATTTTCTTTAGGCTTCTTTGTTCGTTTCTATGATCTGTTCAGGAAATAATTATTACCATCTGTGATAATGGTCAATTTCAGCAAAAGTAAGGATTTATGTAGAGTTGACTTACTAATATGGACATCTAGACGTTACCGCAGCACACTTCTACCTATAATTTGTTCAGTGGCTCCGGGTTTATGATATTAGACGTCGGAATTTTTTATCGGTAAATTACATCGTAGGCACTGAATTTTATACGAGGTGGGGGCGATTAATAAAATTCAGACGCCTTACGATAATTAAGAGGAGACCTTGTCACTGAGATATTTGTACTTAGGTATTTTACCAAACTGTTGCTGTCACTGTCGCTCTTATCCCCCGCGAATACTGAGCGAAAGGGACTTCACCTCAGGCTGATAATCTTGATATATAAAAAAGAATGTTTATTTGTTTGTCCTTAAAGCATTCATTATTATATTTTGTGTTCTTAAATTCATTCTTTGAAACCTTAGGAATTTGATTTGCGCCTGCCCGTTATGGTTTCTATATAAGGGAACGTACCCGTACTACGTGACACGTTTAGGGTAGGGGGGGTCTTCAAAATGTCACGCTTGGTACAAATGAGCGGCGGCGGGCTTAGGTTTTTGGTCACCGGAGAGGGGGGGGGGTGGGTTAAAAATGGCAAAAAGTTGGTCACGTAGTATGGGTACGTTCCCTAATATAATAGTGAGCTCTGGCGTTATGAAATTATTTCCTGTTTTTTTTTTTTACATTGTAGTATAATCAATATTATTATTGAATATTATTATTTAATAAAAACAGTTTATTTTTAAACAAAATCTGCTGTGTAATTATTACTACGCGTGACAGCTGTTTCGCCTTCTGCAGGCATTATGAGAAGGCGAAACAGCTGTCAAGCGTAATAATAATTACACAGCAGAACTTGTTTAAAAATAAACTGTTTTTATTAATTTAATAATGAAATCGATTATATAATATAAAAAATTAAAAATTTAAATGGAGTTCTACGAATTAAACTTGATAACACTAAATAAATTATTTTCAGTTCTATTCATCCGATTGCGATGAAACTTTGGTGAGTTATTGTGCGCACGTCCGAGAAGGTTTCTATATATATACTGGCGTTATGAATTTGTATAAAAAATTTCCTATAGCAGCTTATGAATTGTTTGAAAAATTTCGTATTTCATACAGTTTAGCGGCAGGGAGGGAAGGAGTGGAAGCGGAAGGGGGGAGGGGGGATGACGGGACAAGTGGAGGGGGAGCGCGGAAGGGGAAGGGGACGCGGGAGGGGAAGGGACGAATAAGAAAGGACACACAGAGAGAAACAATTTCTTTATTTATGTGGTATTTAAACTTACTTGATTCTGTGCAAAGGAGGGTGGTCCGTCTGATTAATCCGTCTGCCATCTCTAATGCAAAGACGCAATGCAGGCATGCTGAGTCTGTTCTACAGGTATTTTAATATAGCCTGCTCCAAGGAGCTATATATGCATAACAAGTCAGTGGTTGAGTGGGCATCGCATTTGGGTCCCACCCGGGCGTTCCGTGTTCGATTCCTCGACTGGCTAAGTCCTCCATCACGACTCAAGCAACATTTTCGACTTACTGTGGTTGTAGTAGGAGATTTTAAAATATTGTTGGGTTATTCCTCACCCGGGAATGTTTGTCTTTCTTTTTTTAAAAAAAAGTATACTTATCTTACGATTTTTTTGTGTTCCGAAAACGAGGACTTCTCAGAAATCCGAACGCACCGACCGATTCAACTACTATCGACATTTTCAACGTTTCAAACAGTTCATTTATTTATTTATTTAATTTCAACGGTATACATATACCATAAGAACTGATTACATGTCACAAAATGAAAAATAATAATACAGAAATAATAAAAAAAAAGTTTAACAGATGATTGTGGCATTTGAATTAGAAATGACACCAGATAGACAATTATATACAAAAATCTTTAGTACAAAATATAGAATTAATATTGACTGAAAAGGTTTGATAGCATAGCCCTCTTGTACCTACCTTCCGTGCAGTTAAATAGATCTGCAACATCTGCATATCTATTAGTAACATCATGTAACCTAGGTAAAAGGGAGTGTTTAGTATACTCAGTCTTATTATTGTTACATTTAAACAGGATTTTAGATCGAGTGGTTCTCGTGGGAATATGAAATTCAATGAGCTTAGTTAAATCAGGACTGTCTATGCTACCATTTACAATTTTGAACATAAATATTAAGTCGGATATAATTCTTCGATCTGAGAGTTTTAATAAATTTAGTTCTTTCATCAAGTAATTGTAGTTTATATTTTCAATGGGAATACCGAGTTTAAAATTAATATGTCTTAGAAATTTATGTTGAATTTTTTCGATTGAATTTGAATGTATTTTAAAATGGGGGGACCAGATCGAGGAGTTATATTCGACTTGACTTGACTTGAGTTCAGCAACTATCTTCAGATGTATGTCACTAAGGGGTTTTTTCACCATCCTCCCAATAGCTTATCAATACACATAATGAATATTTTGGATTAATTCTACAGGATTTATTTATTTAAAAAGTCTGAGTTTACTATTCGGTATTTGAACCTATGAACAATGGCTACATATAGGATAAATTAGCCGAAATTTTTTCCTGTTCCTAGTATTTATTTTGTTTTTTTATTAATATTCGTTATGTGTATGGATAAGCTATTGGGAGGATGGTGAGAAACCCCCTAAATAGTAAAACTGCGCCGTGACATTTTATACTTACGTGAATACCGCAGACTCTCAACTTCCCGAGGTCAGTGGGAACATGTCATTACAAATGGTTTCTTTACGAAAAGAAATGAAAAGGTATTTATTTATGTTAGGGTGGCCATAGCTGAATTTTCGCTTTATTTGCGATTCACAACTTTGATCTCCGTTGAAACTTTAAACGAAAACAGTGAAAAATGTGTTTTTTTTGAAAAGAAAGACAACATCGTCTGACGAAAATATAAGTTTGGCGTGACCTTAAAATACTTGTACTCTCTCCAGTCCTGGATTTGTCAATAGGCCTTATAGGCCGCGGCCTAGGGGCGGCAGAGTTCAGGGGGCGGCGCTCGCTCTGGTGAGCCGTTAATTTTGTGTACGATTATACTTAAACAATAACAAAATATAGAGTTTTCTATCTATTAACCTTTAGACGCCCAGTGGTCCCGTACGGGACCGCGGATTTTTTTCGTTCAATGCCCAACGGTCCAATACGGGACCGGTGCGGTGATTGTGATGCGAATATTTCACAAAAAAAAATGTTTTGGCAGTGGGCTACCTTTATTGCACGAGGTGAGAAATAGGCGTAGGATTTTCATGAATTTTTTTAACACACATGAGGAATACGTATATTTTATTTATACCTACCTTGCGGTCATTTTACACATATTCAAGAGTATATTCTAAAATTTTCAAATATTTTCCTCAAAAAATAACGGAGATATCAACTGCCGCGCATTGTAAGTCGCCACCCGGCTGGACAATTTATGGTCAACTCCTGGAGGTCACAATTTTCATCCGAAATCAATTTTTCAAAAAAATGTAGTTTTTTATTAGTGTTTCTTCTATTTGAACCTCACTTCTTGCAAAAAAATCGAAAATTAATATTTATTCGATAAATGTGAAAATTTAGTACTTACGATTTTTTAACATTCTTTTTAACGTTTTTTTGCCACAAAAAAAATAGTTCAAATAAAGATATTGTTTAGGATTAAATAGAGCGCATTTATATAAAGAAACTATGACCTTAGTTTGATAACGATTGATCAAAAACTGTAGGAGCTAGAGGTTACACAAATTTGAAAAAAGTAGTTTCGAGAAAAATGCGTTTGAAAATAAGAGTGGCAGTAAAATAGTGGTAATTCGACTGAGAGATACTCACTCAAACGCATATAACTTTTAAATGGCATGAAATTTTGGTTTGAAATTTTCAGAAAATATTTTTGAATAGTTCTACCATCGATTTATGAAGAAAAACAATTTTTGAAGCCTCCACGCCTATTTCCCCCCTTAAAGGAACCTTTAGACGCCCAGTGATCCCGTACGGGACCGCGGATTGCGTCGTGCAGTTATGGTGCGATTATTTCACAAAAAATGTTTAGGCAGTGCCTACCTTTATTTGGCTACTAATCGTATTTTGGAATGCTATTTTGGAAAGACTAAATAAAGTAAGTGCTCAAATTTAGAGCTCATCTGTTATTGTACTGACGGTATCTGATTTTTATGGATCTCTTCTCGAGTATATTATACCAGAGCAAGAAAACTGATTATTTCGAAGAAAGTGCAATTGAAATGAGCACACTTTAGCAATATCACAGCGACATTCATAGTAAGGTGACCCTAAGAGAAAAAAACTTTATAGACGAAACATCAAATGAGGATTTTGAAACCACTTCCTGACTGAGATCTGAATTAGAGGTAAGGCATATGCGAAGGAATAATAGCCCAGTCAATCTAGACAAAAAACAGGCCCTAACTGGAACAAATTAAGGGAAAGCTGAATTTTTGCAAGTAAGTAGTACGTACCCTAGGGAGTATTTTCACAAAAGTCCCCACTCCTCCCCCGCTTGCTTCCCCCCCTGTGCCCTCCCAAACATTAAAATGTGGGCTTCTACTAAAGCGATTTTATCTCATAAACCAAAACATATATCATAAAAAAAAATTTATGACCTAACTTCTTACAAAATTGCCTAAAAATTATGTTTAGTAATTTTTTTATTATCTGTGTTAGTTTGGCCAATAATAATGATATTGTTGTTAAAAAAATATTTTTTTTTTCAAAATATTTTTTTGAAGTTGAATATTTTTTTTGTCCGAGATAATATGAAAAAATATTTCAAACAAATCATTTACAAAATTTAATAAGCTTTAAAAGCGTGTATAACAGTGTTTACTTACATACTTAATTTCTATCGAAAATATGTGGATAAGCGCTTAATTTAGTACGCGCGCTGGTCGTAACACGGAGCGGCGTGTTACGTTTGACGATCTTGTCGCGTCGCTATATGTTATTTTATTAAGTTGAAACAAATGAAAAAAATGAATAAAAATAATCAGTTTCATCTCCTTTGCCTTGAGATTAAGGTGTGTGGGTTTTGTGCATTATATTTTGATGTTATTGTGCCAAGCTTTCATGTTTTTTGTGTGTTTTACCACCTACATCGGGTAAAAATATTGAGAAACAATTAATTAACAAGAAATTAACAAACTGCAGAGAACCTATTGTGTATTTTATGTAAACTGACCTTACAGGAAATATTGTTATAGTAACGAAGTGGTTACAAATGCAAATTAACGCTAGTTTTGAAAACGATGACAATAATCATGTTAGAAAAATGAAATAATTCAACTTTGTATAAACCACCTATATGATGCGCAAATCCGACCGGTTTCGGAACAAACGTTCCTTCGTCAGGGAAAGCTTATACTATTATTTTCCCTGACGAAGGAACGTTTGTTCCGAAACCGGTCGGATTTGCGCATCATATAAGTGGTTTATACAAAGTTGAATTATTTCATTTTTCTGTAATGGATAACCACAAAGTAATAGCTACATTCAAATATATATAATCATGTTAAATTAACTAGTTTGGATAGCGTAACCGTGCACATACATAGATTGTAGAAAAAGTATTCCAGGGCTAGCAGTATTAAGGCTTTTACAAATATTAATTTGTAGCTCATCGACCAGTACACCTCAGCGATTCGTAAGTCATTTAGAAAATATATTTATTTTGATGGAGAACTGTATTATTTGAGACAAAAAAAGTTTTTATTCATACACTACCTCATAAATATCGTGAGCAAATGCGTTTGGTGTTAACAATGGAAATAAGAGAAACATTGATGAATGCTTGCAATACAAAAGATGATAAATGGGGTGCAAAAGTAAAATCTCAACTGTTAAGTGTGTTTAATTTGGTCGCCGCAGAAGCTTGCTATCATAACAGTTGTTTCAAGAAGTTCTGTAAAAGTAAAAGTTTTTGAGTAAGTTTGTAGTCTTCCTACAAACTTACTCAAAAAGTAAGTTTGTAGGAAGATCTAAAGACGATAATTCAGCCAAAAAAAGCTTTAACTCTATAATTTCTTAGAAAATACTGATGAATTTCAGTTTACTTTAGAGAAATTAAGGGAAATAGTAATAGATATTTGTGGCACTGATCTTCGGTACTCAGATACATTTCTGAAAAAAACAAATAATCGACAGTCTTCAAGATCGGATGTATACATATATTTTTGGGAGAAAAACTGCCATATGAATGTCTCACTCAAGTTTTAAGATACTAGAAGACTGGTGCAGAAACAAAGAAATGAAAGCAAATCTGGAACGTTTAACGTTTGCTGCTGCAGAAATAATCAGAGAAAATATTCAAAAAAAGCCATATGATTGTGAAAGCTATCCTGATATTCCGGAAATCACTGGTGGGGGTTATGATTTAGTTCCTGAAAATCTGAATCTGTTCACATCAACTGTAACAAAAAAGAGGTTGTATGATATACCATATACCATGAAGGTGACATACCAGAGATCTCTAATAAGCTGGGCCTCCCATAATCGAAGATGACACATCGTTTGACAATTCCGACGTTAATATAAAAAGATTAGATGGCCTAAATACATTTCATGCCATGGGAGGAATCAAGTGTATCAATCTGGCCTCTAATATGACAACAACTCTAGATGTACCTCGTCTTCAGTGTGGAAATTTTGGGAAAAAAGAAAACATCCCTCAACGTTGCTACGCGAAGAGAAAAAAGAGCAGCTTGAAATATGTAACCATAAAAATATCAGTGAATGTACATCTTCTAGAAAAGAGCATGCCGATTCATTATATCTGTATCTCTAACCAATTAATAATATTTGGCTGATTTATAAAGCACCATTTTCGTGAAAAATCACCTCAAGGGCGCTGAAGGGCACGCAAGGGTGGTTAAGTGGCACGCATTCAAAAGTTGACTGGAACGGGTTTATAAATGTCACTATGAACGATTGTGTGGATTATGGAACTAGTTAAGTAATGGCTGTTCCATTTATTGATATTGATTGCAATAATCCATCCTCAGTGTACACTGCACTATGTCTCCCAACAGAACAGTGTAAAAAGAGCAATCAAGCATGCATTGTAACTATCGACCAACCTGCTTTTTCTCAGAGCTATTGAAATGGTACTGGGGGCTAACGGATCATCGGAAATTTCAAAAATTATTTTACGACTAGAAGGTTTTCATTTGTTAATGTAATATTTAGGATTTATTGGCTGCATCATGGAAGGAAATGGGCTAGAAGATTTATGGAAAACTGTGTAACTATGAAGAACGCGGCCCGCCAGTATCTCCTGAGGACATACCTCCTAGTTCAAACATGGCCAGGAAATGAATTACCATCTAATGAATGGGGATGGCAAAGAAGAAAATATAAGTTAACACATACAAATGACATATCCCGCGAATCCAAATGAACTTCTAATTGATTCTTGTAACTGTAAAACCTCGTGCGGAAAGTCGTGCAGTGTCGGAGGGCAGGACTAGAGTGTTCTGATATGTGTGGCCACTGCAATGGACTATCCTTCAGTAACACATCTGAAAATACTAATGAAATATTTGAAGACAACTGTGATACCCAGTTAATAATAATATTCTGTAATCCCTTAATACCTACGAAAAGTTATATAATTTTGTACTTATTGGAATTCGTACTTTTATTGCAAATACTATAAAGTGTTAAAAGTGTTTTTATATGGTAAAAAAATTAAAAAGTACTTGATGTTTCAATTTAAAACTATAAATAGTGCTATCTAAGCCCAAATCGGTCACCTGCAATCACAGCTGACTAGGTTGCCCGCACGCCGCGGCGCCGTGCCGCCCAGCAGTTGAGTCGGATTTTGACCAGTATTAAGGATAAAAGTAAGCAATGTTATATATCATTTTAAAGCTTATTAAATTTGGCAAATAGTTTGTTTGAAACATTTTTGCGTGTTCCCTCAGACAAAAAAAAATATTCACCTTTAAATCAAAATTTTACGAAAAAAAAATTTTTTTGGGCGACATTGTCATTATTATTTGCCAAACCGTAGTAGATAACAAAAAATATATTTCATCTTTTTTGTAGACAGCTTTTTAAGAAGTATAATGGTGTTATTTGTTTTCAGATATATTGTATAGTTTAGGAGGTATGATGGATTTTGTGGAACTCTACAATTTCAAAGTTTGGAGGGGGGCAGGGGGGAAAGCAAGCGGGGGAGGGGTGGGGACTTTTGTGAAAATACTCCCTGTAAGAAGTACTATCCACCTGCAAAAATTCAGCTTTCCCTTAATTTGTTCCAGTTCAATGCGTTTATTGACTGGGCTATAAGGCATAATATGAAGGCATAATACTTCAAAGAAAAAAATCATTTAAAAAAAATGGGTGAATTTTCATCACAAAGAGTCTCAGAAAAAACTCAGTCTCTTGGGCAATGATTTTGAAGACGATTTAGTTCAGGAATGGGTACACTTTCAAGGTCACATTTCCTCTAATAAGATGGTAGAGAAACCTGAATCTACATCATTACTAAATCTTTTTAAGGAAAGTTTTTGAGAAAACTGTGCAACGTTTACCCAAACTTGGATATAGCTCTCCGCGTTGCACTTTGCACTCCGGCCACAAATTGTTCTGGAGTTTTTCCTGTTTAAAATGATTGAAGAAATACCAAGGTCAAATAAAAAGGTCTTCATTATCGCAAGAAAAACTACTCTTCGGATCTTCTATGCATAGAAGCAACTATGAAGCTATTATAAATGATTTTGTCAAATAAAAAATCCGTAAAAAATTGTAATTCTTGTTTCGTGTTGCACTTTTGTTTTACAAATAATTAATTCTTTATTTCATTTTTGAATACCTACCTAACCTATGTTTGAATATTTATTTTTAAAATAATTGTGCGTCACCTAATAAAAGTCTACAAGTGAGTGATGATAGGTGGCAACTTCTAAGAAGGTGGAAGGGGCGGCGCAAATGAAGTGGCCTATACCAATGAAAAGTGTAAATACGGCCCTGACTCTCTCTTGAACGCTGAAATTTGCAAAGCTCTTTTTGATTGAATTTTCCAGTTCAACGCAACTCTTTTCTGCAAGCAACGTCATTTATACCAGGAGTTTTTACTAAGCCATCAAAAATAAGATAAGACGTCATACTGTTTGTTATAAAAATCGTCACAGCCGACCTCCGTGATCGAGGGGTTACAGATTTAAATCCCGGCGTGCTCAAATAAATATTAAATTGTTTACAAATTCGTGTTATTTCATAACATATTAAATCAATATAACATAAATAGTGTATTTGAGGCACATTCCAGAGCATTGGAAGATACTCTCAACATCACCCTGGCGTATAGTCAGGTACCCTCCCAACTGCCTGCAGCCTCACACCATACCCCAATTGGGGGTGCCGTAGTCTCACTGGCACCAGAGGTGTCCACATAAATGAATTAATCATTAAAAATAATATACAATATATTTGCAGCACGTTCCTAAGTAGAAGATACTTTTAGTATTGGCCTGGTGTAATACGTACCAGTCAGAATTGAAATGTTGCTTGAAGTGGCTTTAGGCGTGTTTGGTGACCAGAACTAAATAATTAGGTAGTTCCCCGCTCTCTTCCCTTCCTTCCCAATATCTTCAGCCCCTCAACAAATCCCTATTGAGGATGCCATAGACTCACTGGCTCCAGACGGTTAGAACTCTGTGCGGCATTCAGATAAAAAATAAACCATTAAAAATAATATAGAGTATATTTGCAACACGCTCCAGAGTATAAGATATCCTCAGTATCACCCTGGTGTAAGACAACCATTCAGAATAGAAACGTTGCTTGAAATAGTTTTAGTCTTATTTGGTGCCGTATATCTATGCTGCTATATTTATGCCTGTATTATCTTTATTGTATACTAGCTGGTCCCGGCATGCGTTGCTATGCCATATAATAAAGAAATTGTTTCTCCCTGCGTGTCCTTTCCCATTCGTCTTGTTCCCCTTCCTCTCCCGTATCCCCTTCCCCTTACGCGTTCCCACTCCGCCTTCCCTCTCTCCACTCCTCTCTCCTGCTTCCCCCGCCCCGCAAACCCCTTTCTAGAGTTCCCGTCCCCCCTCCCCCTCCCGCATTCCATACATTCAGTCCCAGTACATTCAGTTTTCAAACTGCTCGCGTACCACCTATTGCAATTTTTTTATACAAATTTAATTATGTCAGAGCTCACCGCTTCTTTTATACAAACCTTCTCCTGACAATAACGAACACAACAAAAAAAGAATTATCCAATTTGGAGCAGTCGTTCGTAACTTATGGGCGTACATACATTTCGGCGATTCATTTTTATTAATATAGAAGATTCTAATTTTAACTCTTATTTAATTCAAGTTTATTATGTCGATAAATGTAAATAAATGTATTTATTTTATAATATAATTACTTGTAATAATAAACTTTCTGTACCTACTCGTATTTTACAGAGGCACTACTCCAAAATTCAAACACGAGAAATGTTTTCTCCATTGAGTTGGGTAGTTTCGTTAAAAATAAATAAATGTATTTTAATTATACATATTTTAGAACCATATGTTTTACTTTAAATCTGTATGTGTATGTATTTTCATATTTAAAAAAAATCTAAATAACCAGGTAAGTCCCCACCTTCCTCCTTCCCCTTCCCACTATACTTAGCCTCTCAACATATCCCACTTGAGGATGTCATAGTTTCACGGCTCCACCTCTCACCTCTCACACCCCTCACCCCAGAAAATTGGTAGAAGCTTGAGTGGCAATCAGCCAACGTCAAAAACGCCCATTTCGTTCAAGACCCCACTGAGAGACAGCCTGGGTTCTCATTGCCTCGCAAACTCTGGACCGCATCAATAGGATAAGGTGCTCCCATAGCCGTTGTGCTCAGACAGTGGTGTTATGTCTAGGTAAATTTCCCTAGATCTAGGGGAGAAAAATATTTTTTAGGGAAAAGGGAAATCAGGTCAAAATCTAGGGAAATATCGAACTCTGGTAAATTTTTTATTACATATGACAATATTACTGGTATTATTTATGTACAAAAAGTGCTAAGACTTTGGAAATATTATTCTGTTCATTGGTCAGAAGTCCACTGGAGTATGCTTCCACCATATGGAATCCTCAATATAAGGTATACATAGATTTAATAGAGAGTATACAGAATAAATTTTTGAAATATTTACTCAAGAAATACAACAAAACTTCAAATAATATGTTATCTTTACAAAAAAGACGCACACTGTCAGATCTGATGTTTCTACATAACCTGCTTAATAATAAAATAGATAGTCCCGAACTGCTATCTGTCATTGTTTTAAATGTTCCAATGAGGCGTACCAGGCACACTTCACTTTTTCACATAGGATCCAATAATACTAATGCAGCACAAAACTCACCAATCTCTTGCGCAATCACATCTTATACACACTATGAAAAATTATTACACTTACACATTTTCCACAACTCCCTGCAAACATACAAAACTAATTTACTAAATTTGTTGGCGTGATATAATTAATTTTAAAACTTCTTATTTACACTTATATTTTCATTAAATTTTAATTACTACTCATGAGCATGTATTTATTGCTCTAAAAATACTTATCTTTTCACTAAACTAATTACAATTTGTTAGCATGTAATTCTTGTTCTAAAAAAAAAAAAATCTCTTTTGTCTTTGTATACAATTTTCCTTTATATTATTCTTCTCTTTCATTCATTAGTTAAGTTTTAAGAACTGTTCAAATCCCAGGCGTATTATCCCAGATATTATACGGACTTACGTAATAGGTACTAAATCATGTAATAACTTCATTTAACATTCCTTATAACTTGTAAACTTATGTACTGTGTATGTCCTAATAAACAAATAAACAAATAAACAAATAAACTAATAATAAGCAAATAAACAAATAAACAAATAAACAAATAAACAAATAAACAAATAAACAAATAAACAAATAAACAAATAAACAAATAAACAAATAAACAAATAAACAAATAAACAAATAAACAAATAAACAAATAAACAAATAAACAAATAAACAAATAAACAAATAAACAAATAAACAAATAAACAAATAAACAAATAAACAAATAAACAAATAAACAAATAAACAAATAAACAAATAAACAAATAAACAAATAAACAAATAAACAAATAAACAAATAAACAAATAAACAAATAAACAAATAAACAAATAAACAAATAAACAAATAAACAAATAAACAAATAAACAAATAAACAAATAAACAAATAAACAAATAAACAAATAAACAAACAAATATATACGTATATATATTTTTTGGAATTCCTATGAATATCTTAATTATTGTTCATGTACTTACATGCAATGTTATTTTTAACACTGACAACTCAAAATGATATTATGTATCTAAAAATATAAATGGGACCTCTGAAAAAAAAATTTATGTTTTAAGTTCCGTTTTATTTTATTTTCGGTTGATTTTTATTGTGCAAAGTGTTTTTTTATTTGGAATTCAGTCTTTAATTCAGTGGTGAGTGTATTCGTACTTTTAAATTATTATTTCACGTAGCAAAAAGTGTTTTATTTGGAAAAGCACAGTATTATAAGTACATTTACCAAATTCCGATATCTTTCCAATTAATTAATCATATTAATTAACATATAACAGGATTAGTGTTACACAATCAGGTGGCTACGTAGGTAATTGCGTAAATGTGAAATTCTAGGGAAATTTCACCTCGAAATCTAGGGAAATAATTTTTTTGAGCAGAACATCCCTGTGCTCAGATGATGCACAGATGGGGCCTTAAAGAGTCGGCGATGTGTGAATGTGGTGCGGTGCAGACCACCGAACATGTGGTCAACGAATGCCCGCTCCATTCATTCCCCGGCGGGATTGATGAGGTCCACAGGGCAACTCCTGAGGCCCTAAACTGGCTCACAGACCTAGATGTCCCCCTCTGCCCCCCACCCAGGGGCGTGCACAGAAATTTTAGTGAGCTAGAGGGCTAAGACTGGAAAATACAACATTATTGATGTTGTAGCTGAAAATGATTTTAATTTTTTTTGGAAATTTCAATTTTTTGTATGAAGATTTTTATCGAGCGTTGTTGTAGCTGAAAATAAAAAATCTTCATACAAAAAATTGAAATTTCGAAAAAAAAAAAAAAATCATTTTCAGCTACAACAACATCATTTACGTCGAATTTTTCAATCTTAGCACCCTAGCTCACTAAAATTTCTGTGTACGCCCCCCCCACCATACGAAAGAAGAAGAACTGGCTCCAGACGGTTGGGAGCAATTTTATTGGGTTTATATAAATAATAAATAAATATAATATTTATAAAAAATCATGTTGAAATCTCCAGTAGGTATAGTAAAACAGGGTTGTTCATGATTAATAGAAAAAAATCTCTTGGTACATTCAGAACGTGAAATAACACCGCTTGCCTAAAACCTGACACCGCTCCTTTCCGTAAGCAAACAGAGTTAGTGTTAACCAGATTAGAATCAATTTCCCGAATTAGGGTTTTATTCATTTATGCTACCGCTGATTAAATCCCTGATTTCGCAAACGAATCTCTTTCGCTAAACACTAGGATTGCAGAATCAACAAGTCCTCTCTGATTGTGATGTAGATATAAGGGTGGTCTGTAAGAGAAAGCCACAAGCCAAAAATATGTATATTTTTAGTGTGCCTTATATCGTCAAGAATATAATATATTAGGTCCTTACATATGAAATTGGCGTTTTGTATGGGAGGAACATAAAGTCGATTTTTTAAAATATAATATATTTGGGAGGAATGCAGATCCAGGCACCACTTTTTTTTGGCAGAAAAACATGTTTTCACCGCGTTTTAAGTTGAGAACTTTAACCTGGAAGGTGAAAAAAAGTGCGGAAAGCAATAAAAAAAAAAATTGAACAACTAATTAATTTTCAATTACGTTAAGTAAAATTTCACTTCACGAACAGATTATGTCAGTACGCCCGCCATTTTATAAATAAACCAGTCATACTAAGAAAAGAAAGTCAGTGTTGCCAACTCCCAAAAATATTTATCCCTAAACTAAACTCAAAAACCCCTAGAAACCGGCAAATTACTTGAAAATACCCCTAAAATTTTTTTTTTTGTAAAAATAATGAATAAATGATAAGCTGTAATGTTTTTTAATAATCTTTATTTATAAATTATTTAAAACATCAAATACGCTAGGTTTGTGTAATATGGTTTGTGATTCAAAAGAAAGTGCCCCTTTATAACGCCTACTCGCGTCACGGCAAAAAATAATCCCAGTTTTCAAGTAGTTTAGCGGCTACGCTAGGTTTGTGTAACATGGTTTGTGATAGAAAAGAAAGTGCCCCCTTCGTAGCGCCTACTCGCGTCACGGCAAAAAAACATCCCAGTTTTCAAGTAGTTTAGCGGCTACGCTAGGTTTGTGTAACATGGTTTGTGATAGAAAAGAAAGTGCCCCCTTCGTATGTATACTAAAGCGCCGTTTACACGCACACTTCAGAACGATCGAATCCCGCGCCACTTCAGGCACTGGTTTGTCTAGCAGGATTGTGTATAATACCTATTATCTTTACTTTAAAAAACAATCTACGTTTTAAATGGTTTGTCTAACGGGATTGTGTATGTTATCTTTATTTTCGGTTATTTCCATTCCAGTACCTACGCGCCTTATTATTTATTCCCTACAATCGTATCTAGGCTCTTGTATCAGGTATCCCTACCAACAAATTAGTATCAAATGGCGGACATTATCTGTTCATGAAGTGTTATTTCATACATTCTTTAAACGGCTGTATCTCCCTCAATTTTGCCGAGCGCGCCTTAATTTCTTTTTTATTCAACTTTTCCACACTTTTCTCATCTAGAAAGTGCATTTTTATTAAATTTCCAATTGGTGCCCGGATCTGCATTTCACCCATATATTTATTTAATCAAAGCATGTACCATTGCTATCTATGCACTTTTGCCATCTCATAGGTAGTTCATCGATCCCGTTACTAAAAAAACCATTCGGACGGGAATCAATAAAATCTTTGAAGGCGGTTTGGACTGCCCCATCGGAGTTGAATTTTTTCCCTTGCAAGAAGTTATCCAAATTTCGAAAAAAATGGTAATCTGTTGGGGCAAGGTCCGGAGAGTACGGTGGATGTCCAATTGAAGCTCCTCTAATTTGGTAGCCGTCTGTTGTGCAGTGTGTGGTCTAGCATTGTCATGAAGCAGCAGCGGTCTAGAGCGATTAACCAGCCTCGGTTGTTTAGCAGCTAGCTTTTCCATCATGGTTTGCAGTTGCTGACAATAGACATCTGCCGTAATCGTCTGGTCAGATTTAAGAAAGCTGTAGTGAACGACACCAGCACTAGTCCACCAAACGCTCACAAGTAACTTTTTTGGAGTCAAGCACTGGTGCCACGGTGGAACTAACGCACTGGTAAATAACGCGATATTTCAAGTTTTCCATTTTGTAAACTAAGTGACGCAAAGAAAAAAAACAATTAAGGAAAAAACAAATGAATTATAATTTTCGAAGCACAAATACATGAGTAAATAGCTGTATAAATTTGAATTTGGAATTCCTAATCAAAGAGAAGATATTTGAGATCAAAGTTGCCAGTTGATTTGCTTCACTCAATTCGTGAGGTACCCACCTTTCAAGCTTTTTCACCTTCCCAATTTTCTTCAAGTGGATTAAAACAATTTTATCACTAACACCGCAGCCTGCAGCTAACTCGGACGTGGTTTGCGATGGATCCGCTTCCACAATAGCCTTCAATTCTTCATTATCAACTTTGGTCTCCGGCCGTCCACGGGGCTTGTTCTGCAGGTCGAAATTTCCAGAACGAAAACGTTGGAACTTGGAACCAAAAGCGCACTGTGTTTTCTTTTGCGGCACCGTCGTCATACACATCATTAATCCTTCGAGCCGTTTCTGCAGCACTGGTGCCACGGTGGAACTTGTACTCGTAAATAACACGATATTTCAAGTTTTCCATTTTGTAAACTAAGTGACGCAAAGAAAAAAAAACAATTAAGGAAAAAACAAATGAATTATAATTTTCGAAGCACAAATACATGAGTAAATAGCTGTATAAATTTGAATTTGGAATTCCTAACCAAAGAGAAGATATTTGAGATCAAAGTTGCCAGTACGGCAAAACGCCAATTTCATATGTAAGGACCCAATATATAGGTAATAGGTATACAAATCGCTTGGAGTCTCAATCTAGAAATGCTCGAATTCATGCGCATTTTGTGAAAAAAAGTTAAACAATAGTGTACCAAAACCTGTAGGCCTGCACAAAAACTGTAAAACATAAGCGCCGGCACACAGAGACGCCTGACTATTGCAATATCTTGTTAGAGATCATGGATTTTTGCGTGGATAGTCAACAAACGCATTGAATACTGCGGGCAGATAACTTCTACAATATAATATCTAGTGACCGACCGAAAGTTCGGTTTCGGCTTCGCAAGTTTCGGCAAAAAATCTAGTTTCGGCATCAGCCTAGGGATTCCGTATTTTTGTGAGATCGTTATTGGATAACGGACGTTTTTTTCTGTCAGATTTGTGTGATTTTTACGTCACATATTTTAGTTTAGATCGATTTAAACATGAATTCCTGCAAGTGCGCATGATTATTTACTCATTTAACTTACGTTGTACAACATAGAAAACGCAAATAGCAGTCATAAAAATCACACAAATCTGACAGGAGATTACGTCCGTTATCCAATAACATTCTCACAAAAAATACGGAATCGCTAGGCAGTTTCGGTTTCGGCAGATTTTCTGCCGAACCTTTGGCCGCACCGAAACTCCGCAAAAGGTCTCAATAAATGGTAAATTTAGTCTTAAAAATGTTGTGATTGTAAACGCAATTTAAATTAAAATACTCAATTAATGAGGTCCTTCCTTTATAATATACATAAGTGTTGATTTTGGACAAATTTTGGTTCCAAAAAGTAGTCAACATGTTTGTTAATTTTTAGTAGTAACAAAAAAAGTTTTTTTTTCACATGCTTCAATAATCATTTTTTTGTTTCACTTAACACATGTTAACTGTTTGCAAGAAGCCAAATTTCAGTAAACAATAAATTTTTAACTTGTCTAAAAAAGTTTCGGTTTCGGTAGAAAGTCCTGTTTCGGTCGGACACTAATAATAACCCACTCGACGCCTGTATCTTTTCGTTCTTCCTTTTAATAAATTTTTATTTTTTATTCTTATTTTCATCTTTTTCCATTTTTTATCTATTCAAATTAAAATTAAATTTTTCATCTTGTTTTATCATCCAAGATTAAAATATCAAAATCAGATTAAATTCCTGCAAACCTCGGAACGGAAAGGTGGTATATATATTGCAGACAAATCGTAAAATCAGGCCAATCATGATGCGCCTGATTGCGCCAAAAACAAAAATTGCTCTAAAATCTAGATAAAATAATCTTTTTATTGTGTATATTAGAAATTAATAATTTTATTTCTAAATATTTAAATTTTAATATTATTCCCATATATTGTAAATACACCTCTATATTGATAATTTTTTATCACTTTGCAAAAACAAAAATTGTTCTAAAATATAGATAAAATAATCTTTCCAATGTGAATATTAGAAATTAATAATTTTATTTCTAAATATTTAAATTTTGATATTGAAAATTTAAAGCGACTGAAACGCGGTAGGGATTGTAAATACGCGATCCGGAAAGCGTGCAGCAGGGGTACGTTGTCAACAAGTTTCCCTCAGTTTTTCTTTAGGTTTTTCCGGAAGTTTGCATCAGCAATCTCTCACCCTCGGCTTGCAGTTATTTAATTTGTTTGTTCGTATTTTTTAAAAATAATTGTTCAACTTTATAGAATACATTATCAGTACATGGGTGTTGTACTGTGCATGTTTCGCTAGGAACTCTTTTGTTGGAGGCAGGCGCAGTTTACATAAAAAAGTAGAAAGAAAATCAAGTTTACAACACAATCGCAGTTTTCAACGATTATTACGATCTAAATAAAAATCATTCAACATAATATTACGAAAAAAGTCAAATTCGTTCAACATCACACCATTGCTAATAAAAACTAATAAACATTGGAGGACCCACCACTTACCCGCCCTGGTATAGGTAACAGATGGTTACTCCTTTAAGGCTCTTGCAAAGACTTTAATTTTTTGTATACAAACGGCTCTACATTTAAGAGCGTTTAACCAGCCAGCGGACGAAAATCCACATTTCGTCGAAAGTTGTTCTTACGATCGTGCAGGACGGTTACAGCGAGAAAGATTAATTATTCTCCGTACCAGCTTTTTAAAATTATAACTCAATATCGAATTTATTTCAATCCAAATTAGCTTTAATTTATACCTTCATCCAAAAATGCTGAAAGGCGTGATGATAAAACTATTAAAATAATGTACTTTTTGTAATTTTTTTTTGATTATAAGTATTTATAATTTTTCAATAATGTCTAAATTTAATAAGATTGTTAAAAAAATCTGAAATATATTAGTTTGTAAGTGCGCAAATAAATACACAAATGGACCAATTTTCGTCAAGAAATGCATGTACGTACATATTTTTTAATGATTTCATTGAAACTAAAATTAAAATTCTAAAACATGCGTTTGCTAGATAATGTATTGATTTATTTTACTGCATGATTATATGATTATATTATTTGAAATGGGTGTGGTATCTATAATAAAAAATCTTTTTTGAAAATTTAACAAATCTGAAAACGACCTTATTATACCTTAATATACTAAACCTTATTACACTAAAAATTAAAAAAATTTCTCAAAATTTATTACATGCAAATGCTACATAAAAGAACAATCTTTCGAAATCCATTTATAATTTTTTGTGGAAAAGAGTCAATACGTCTAAAATCTGATTTGAAAATGACATATTTCTGGTTTTCTCTGGTAATGCCCTCTTAATAAACGATACTAGACCTCCATTGCCCTTGCATACGTTGTTAGGTAGCAGTATGCAAGTGCTACTATGTACAGTTGTTAGTAAGTATAAAGAAAATCTTACCTGGACCTCTTTTAGGTAAGGGGATGAATTAACAATAAAGAAAACAAAATGTAGGCAGTATGCCTACCCTATCATATTTATGTACATAAAGCACTAAGCAAATTTGAAACAATGAAATAACAATCATGGTAGACAGTATATCCACAGACGGAGGTGCTACAGCGCGGATCGCCCTACTGAAAGTTAGTCGGTGATCAGGCAGGCCGGATACGAGGTTCAGATACCGCGCCCCTAAGCCGACATCCTGGGGTGCCTAGACGATCAGTAAGTGGGAGATGGGGGCGTATCGCCCGAAGACCCTGAGGAAGTGAGCGTCAGGTTGTTGGAGGCGGGGCGGAGAGGTCCCCTAGCTCGCACGGACTTCCCTCTGACCGCCAATACTTATAAACATTGGAGGTTGCCCACCACTTTCCCACGGCGTTCTAAGGAAACAGATGGTTTCCTCCTTCACCGTACTCGTCAGGACTCTAATTTTTTATTTATAAAGAAGCTACTTTTTATTTAAAATGACTCTAGACCCCCAAAGTCCGGGCATACATTGTTAGCAGGCAGTATGTGAGTGCGTACATGTTGTTAGTTATTTATTTCACAGTATCACGTCTCATCTTCGCCACCTGATGTAGCTGAAATAAAAGTTTGTTAATATGCAGAATAAAAAAATACATATTATGATGAGATTGTTTAACTTAACCAAAGCAGCTGAGCTACAGTCACCCGGCAGTCCCGCCGAGGATAAGCGGAGCCATCAGTTCAGTCGCAAGCGAGACTCGGTGTCCGCGCCCCTAAGCCGGCTTCCCAGTAGGCCCTCGAAGAAAGTGTTGGGATTAAGTGCGGAAAGTCCTGAGAACACTAGGGATAAAAGAGATCATCGGGTCACCGGAGGCAGGGCGGAAGGGCACCGGTCCGCTACGGTTGGTCTTCTGGCCCGCTCATGGCGACGGGGGAGGCGCGGGCGGGTTATGCAGCGGCTACCTTGGGAGTCATCTTCTCGGTTGTTGCACGGACATAGATCTAGTCCACCCCCTTGATGGGGTGTAGGACAATACAAAAATGAGATGGTAGTTCAGTTCCGGCTCCTTGAATGATACAAGTCAAGACACGAAAAACTTGTTGATAAATACTTAGATTTAGAAAAAGAGTGCTAGAAAAATGCAAGTATAGTTAGGATACGCGTAAGGTTATTGATAATATCTAGTTAAACAAAAAGGAAAAAAAAATAAGTAATAGACAAATTTTAGATGTTAAAGAGGTTGTTGAAGATGGTACCTAAGAAAACATGATATATATTAATACAAAACATGATACATGAGTGAACAGTTTCAGTGTGAATAAGAAAATGTAGTAGCGTGTGTCGCTCTCCATAGAGAGAGAAAAAATGGCCTTATATTTAAACGCCCGGGGTCTCAAAAGTTTCGTATGATCTGTAGCTATTCGAAAACGTTAAAAAAAGAAATTATTGTACATCATTAGCCCGCTAAAATGGCCGGAAGTTTTGAAAAAAATAGATTTCGTGATTTGGAAAAAAAATAAAACAAACGGTTCATATTTTATATTTTGTACCAAACTTATTTTTCATTACATAACTGCAGTACAAAGAACCAAAAAAATTTTTTTTTTTTAAACATATGTGATGTGTTGGTTAAAAAAAATAAAAGGGGAAAATAACACTTTTTCTTGATAAAATCAGAATTCTTGTTGACTTACTTGTATTCATAAAGTTGAACTTTTTTTTCATTTTTGTCAGTTATACGCATTTTTTAATAATAAACAAACGTTAAAAGGTTAGATTACTGAAAAAAAAAAAATTAAAAATTTAAAAAAAAAAATTTCGGTTTGTTTTCTGATTTTCAATGCATTTTAGCGGGCTAATAACCATTTTTAAAAAAATAAATTTAAATGCAGTTCTCATTTTCGTCGCAAGACGCAACTTTTGAGACCCCGGGCGTTTCTGAATTCAAAAGTTGAAATAATTGACACACGTTAATATGTAGTGCGTAATATCCGGGCAGTAGTAGTAGTATAAATATTGTAAAAGGGTGACCGTGGATGCCAGGAGCAATAAACAGTATAAAAAAATCGTTGATCTTCGGTCTGTCATGGCTGGTGATCTAAAACTTAGCGTCAAATTTATATTTTGGGTTCTGTCTAATGGTCAGTGGAAGAGCATTGTATAGGTATAGCTTTATTGCAAAATATCTTCAAAATAAAATTAATTCATTAATGCATCCCGAGAAATTGATAATGATTCCGAAACATGTTGATAGATTAGAAACAAAGTGTTTTATTATTATTATGTATATAAAAATGAAACAAAGTATTTTTGCAGTTTATTATTGAAGAAATAAGTCTAGCATCTTACCATAATATGATACTTCAATGCTTTTACTATTTATTTTAATTGAAAATTACGCTATGCCACAGTTACCGTTTGCGACTGTTTTCAGTTAAGATGATAATATCCATGACAATGCAAGTAATATTACACCATAAAATATTACCGCTTTCTAATGACTATGAAACACAAAAGATTGTAGGTAGATATCTAGAACTTCCTCAAATATAATGACAAGAACTTTGGCAATATATTTTGCGAAACAATAGTGTTCTTGCCGCCTGACGCCATCTGTGTGTGGGTGTTTCTTGTTTAAACTGCGAATTTTCGATATACCAACCTTCTTCACGTTGATGGGGTAGGTACCTACCTCCTACCCCTTCCACCGAACCAGCACTAGTTTTCCGCAACATTAACTATTCAAAACGTACCTCCACCTGCTTAGACATGAAAAACCTACCTGACCAGACTAGCGTGATCGCCTTAAGATGTCAACATTGACATGATAATGTTTGGATTATTTCTGTAGCGCCGTTTTCACGAAGAAATCATCTCAAGGGCGCTTTACAACTAAAATTTGTATATTTATATATAATCTATACCCAATCACTTAAAACATCGACGACTTAAGGCTCCGTAGTAAGTGTTCAAAAAATTGGAAAGAGAGATATGTGAATACGAATGTTGAAGGAGGGCGCTAATATTAAAAACGATAGTAATGAAGTGAAAATTGTGTTTTTTTTAAAAATAAAATACAACTTGTAACATATACCAAAAATCCCTCGACAAATTAAGTTGGATTTAAAGAAACACAAAATTTTTTCAAACATATAACGGAACAAAATGTGATTTCAAAAATTTTCGGCGAGTATTTAGCAAATTTTTATCTATCGAGGCAATTTCGTATAATTACCGTTTCGGCTCTTGAAATATATATGTATTATCTTAGAAAATAACATATTTTTTTAAAGAAACTTAAAAATTTAAGGCATTCGCGGAAAATATGTTATAAATCGGTAGAAATTCAGAAAAGGGGGCTTAAAACTAGGGACTTACGTCCAACATTTTTTTTTTTAGGTGCCGGTAACCCGGGCGTTTATTAATATCAAGAGTTGTTTACATTTACATATATATGCGCTACCCGACTCACTAGACAATATCTGTTCTGAGCCGGGTAGCAGTATCTATAATTACACAATATATCAGTAAAGATTAAAGCAAAAAAAAATACAAAAGATAATAAATAAAAATACAAAGTACAAAAGAAAAACTTAAATAATAATAATACAAAGTACAAAAGAAAAACATAAATAAAAATACAAAAGATAACCTACATATAATAATCTAAATATAAAAAAATTACAAACATATATATAAAGTAATTGAACATTTTCAGTATGAAAGTTCTTTTTTTTTAATTTTAATATATGTTTAAATAATAATATACAACGTATAAAAAATTAACACGTTCAGTTTGCAAGTAGCTTATTAATGCAATTCCTTTTTTAGTTTAATAACCACGTATTAAAGTTTTTATATGTATGTTTTCTATTGGTTTGAGTTATGTGTTGTGTTTCTTTTAAGAAAATGTTGAATATGGAAGGTGCGAGGTAAGATTCATGTTTTTTAGCAAGAGTGGATTTAATTTTTGGCACTTGTAAATGTTTGTTAGATTTAGCTCTAGTGTTCTGGGAGTGAGATATGTGGGAAGGTGACGATTTTATGCAATTTATATGGATAATTTTTTTTATGAATAGCTTCCTGATATCAAGTATTTTATTTTGAATTAGAAGATTTTCAGTGGGATGAAGATATGGTTTTTTGTACATAGTTCTAATAAGTGCTTTATGAGCTGTGTTAAGCAGCTTAATGTATGTGTCTGCGGCTCCACCCCATGCCGATATACCATAAATTAAAATGCTTTGGCAAAAGGGAAAAGTATACATCTTTTAATAGTTTAGGTGACATAATGTTTCTAATCGTTTTAAAAATATATATTTGTTTCCGGATTCTCATTACAAGTGAATATATGTGAAGTTCCCATTTTAGTTTGCAATCCACTGTTAAACCAAGATACTTAATACTATCCGAATGCTCAATTTTTTCGCAGTGGCAGTTTGTGGTTTATAATGTAGTACATGGATACAGATGTAAAAGCGGGACGGATTTAGGTTGCCCAGTTTTGGTTTTACTAAATGTTAAAAATTTGGTTTTCGAGGTGTTTAGGGTAAGAAGATTTTTGTCGATTTTGAAGATTTTTTATCTATATTAATAAATACAAAATTTTCAATCACCTGCTGCCAGTGCTGTCAGTGGAAAGGCTTCCATGTTCCATGCCAACTCAGAATCAAGTAAACTAAATACCTCTTTGAAAACTCATTAAAAGCTATGAAAAATGAAAAAAAAAAAATTAACATAACGTAACATATTTAGCCAATTTTCTTAATATTTTGTTTCAACGAATTTAATGTGTTTTTAAAGGAGAAGTTGACTTAATTTCATTCTGGTTGCCCTGTCACTAGTGAAAAGATATGCAAAAGGTATTAAAAAAACATTACCGCTGATTACTTGATTACGCTTCAATTAAATTGTCAATTGAATTGACAATTGACATTAAATATGCTTTTTTTATTTATTTGATTTTATTTTTATTTATTTTTTTTATATTTATTTTATTATTTTTTAGAAATTTAATTAAAATTAAATTTGATAATGTTATTATCGAGTTCTGCAAGTATTTTAGAATGTATTTTTTTAGTTACAGCTGTTTCGACGTGTAAGGTCATTTTCAAACTGTGGTGAAGCCACTAACGGACGACTTATTTATTGTATTTTAAAAGTGAATTTTTTGAAGGTGTCTAAATTGATTTATTACTGGTTAATCCAATTTGCAGAGACACTAATTGAGAGAGTGATAATGTGGTTTCCCTTTGCACTAAGTATAAGGGTTTTCTTAATTGATTTAGAACGTTATGACGTTATTGCTGACTCATTTAAGTGCATTATATTGTTTAGGTTTGGTGAACATACTAAGTAGTGGGGAATAAATAATTTTCCTTACTTTATTAATTAGCGTTATGTTGGGGTCATTCGTTCGTTTATTGATTTCTAATTGTTCAAGCAAATTTAATCTAATACCCTTTCGTTCTATATGTAATGGTTTTGGCTGGTTATTTTTAAGTGGAACGTGATTATTCACTAAGAGATGTTCTGCGAATTTTGAACTGGTGTTTTTATTTTTATAACATCGTATATGTTCTTTGAATCTAGTTGAGAATGCCCTGCCTGTTTGTCCGATGTAAGTAGCATTGCAGTCGGCTTGGTCACAGTTTAATTCATATATGCCACCATTATTGAGTTAAGGATTTCTACTTTTTGCGTTTTTAAGGCTTGTTCCCAAATTATTATTGGTTCTTAAAGCTATATTTAAACCACATTTTTTAATTTCTTTGCAATTTTTAAAGATATTGGGCCGAGAAATTCGAGACACGCAAATTTTTCTAATTTTGCTTCACATTTTTGGACATATTGCTTCATTACATAAAGGTCATCCACTCTGAATTAACTTTTAAACTTCATGCATGGGAATTTGATACCATTGATTTTGATACCCGTGAACATATTAAGGTAATTATATTTGAAAAATTTAAAACGCAACAAAATAAGCTTAAAAGATTAATTGATATCAAAAATAAAACTACGAAAATAACCGAGATTTCCACCAATGAAAATAGTCAATTTATAAGAAAACTGTTAATTTGTCAACCACAATATTTGAAACGTAAGAGAATAATTTGTTAGATAAAGGCTTTAAATATTATATAATATAAATATAATACACCATTAATAATAAAATCTGCTTCACGGTTGAACTTGAGATTGAAGGTAAAATCAATTTTTTAGATCTGACAATTAGTAGAAGTGATAACAAACATACCTTCGAAATATTTAGAAAACCAATTTTTACAGACACAACAATAAACGCAAATTTAACTCATCCTTGGTCCCATAAATTATCAGCTTACCATTCAATGGTACATAGACTCATTAACATTCCCTTAAATAATAAAGCATACGTAAAAGAAAAGGAAACTATTAAAATAATCGCGATTAATAACGCCTATGAGGCAAAAAACATTGAAAAAATAATAAAAAACAAGAAATACAAAAATAAAATTAATTTAATATATCCGGTACATAACAAAAAATTAGAAAACATTGCATGTCTCGAATTTCTCTCGGCCCAATATCTTTGATAGCCCCTCCGGACTCACGGCGAGAAGCCCCGAGAACACCCGAGAAGCGTGAATGTGATGAGTTTCTCGCATTCTCTTTCACAGGCTCGCCTGTTCTCGGATCACTGTCGGTAAATTTGGCCGCTTCAAAGGATTTCTTTGGCGAGAAGCGAGAAGACTACTACACTCACGTTTTGTCTCAGTGTTGTTTAGTGAGCGGTTGAGAGTAGACGTGCGTTATATTTTTGTTTTTGTCACGGCCGATACCGAGACCCGAAAAGATGACTGTAAATCCCTTTTTTGTTTTGAGTAAATACCAAATAATTGTGTTTTGAAATTCAATCGTAAGGATATAGGAAATGAAAGGAAGTCTCTTACCTTTTGACGGCGTACTACGGTGATGCAGGATCGATCCTGGCTTTCAGCACTGACACAACACCAGGCTTCTACGAACGACAGTTTTTTACGATAAAAAGACGAAATCTTGCGATATTTGCAATATTATCCACGAGAGAGCTGTGACCCATGTCACGAACAAAATTCAACTGCCCAAGTAGGTAGGGTAAACTTGGGCGATAATATTGTTCCATTATTTCCTCATGAAGGTAGGTTCATCTTCTTCTCCTGGTAGAGACTTTTGAGGAAAGGAGGAAGAGAAAGGAATGCATGATTGCTGAAGGACTTGAGGAAAATGGATTTAGTTTTCTAAAAGACTGTTTCAGAACCAAACATTCCGCCGACCTTGAGGAAATATGATATTTTCTCAACAACTATATGCGAAAGAAAAGCAATGAAAAACGAAAGCAAAATAACTAATTAACCTAAGTATTGAACAAGACAAAAATAAAATAAAATTAAAATTAATTAATCGATGGGTAGCTTATACAATTTGACTACGGGCCGCTTAAAAAATGCCCTGAGGGGGCTCGTAAAGTAGCAACACGAACCATTTCATCGGCACCGGGAAATAATTCCACCACCCTTTCGATAAGCCATCGCACTGATTATTTTTAAAGCAAGAAATGCAGTTACTCAATCGATGTTGAATTACGTTCATAGCCGAAATTATCCAGTATTTTAATGATATTATAGATTGGAGTGCACGAGGACCTGGATGAAGGTACATGCTATGGTAATAATCAATTATTAAAGTTGTCAAATGACATTGCTTCGGTAAAATAATAGGATGTCGAGCATTTTCTGAAATCGGTGCAAGGCGAATTCGACCACCGACTCTCAAAACACCATTTTCATCAATAAATGGGGCGAGTTTTTGAAGCTGTGTTGAGCAAATGCGATGGGAAGAGATATTGTTCATATCTTGTTGAAAATAAATTGCTTGAACAAGCTTAATGCAACATTGCAAGGCTAAATTATTTTCTTTTAACGAAAGTGGGGATAACCCATTGAAATTGATAATCGATTTCGAACGTAATCTATTGATAAACCGACGGCACCAACATATAACACGAAGTAATTTCGATAATGATGAAAACTTCAATAAAAATTCTTCGTCACACGTTGACATATTTGTAGATAGAGTAATTAAGTTTTTTGACTTGTACTCTGGTAACTGGTCCACAGAGATATTTGGATGCCTAACAAATAACCATTCCTCCAAAGGTGTTGATATAAAGTTAGGTCCTTTCCACCATAACGACGCGTCTGCGATTTCACTAGGAAAAGCTCCTCGCGAACCCAAGTCTGCAGGATTTTCTTGCGATGAAATGTGATACCAATGTTCATAAGGTATATTTTGTATTATTGTTTCAACACGATTTGCTACAAAAGTTTGCAATAGAAAGGAAGGTGTCTTCAGCCATGCCAATACAATAGTTGAATCGGTGAACGCGACAGTCTTTTCTATTTGAAGTCTGTCTTTATATACTTCTTGACAATAAGTCAACAAATTTGCTAATAAAATTGCTCCTAACAATTCCAGTCGCGGGATCGATGTTATCTTTATGGGGGCAATACGAGATTTTGCTAATAAAATGTGGCTGGATATTTCTGTGTTATTAATCACTACCAGATAAACAATTCCACAGTATCCTCTTTCAGAGGCGTCCGCAAACCCAACAAGTATGCATCGACTGGTGGGAGAAGTTGCGACATATCGATCAATTTTTAAATTGGCGAGTGATGGAAGCTCTTTTATATATTTCTTCCATTTCAAATTCATGTCCGAAGGGATTTCTTTGTCCCAACCAATTTGAATTTTCCATAAGTTTTGCATATAGCATTTAGCAATAAAAACGACAGGATTAATAAAACCTAATGGATCATATAGACGTGCAATTGTCGATAAAATTATGCGTTTGGTACAGTGGTCACTAAAAACATTATGAATTTTATATGTAAATTGATCAAGCGACGGTATCCATTGAATACCTAAAATATTAATGTTTTTCTTGTCAGTATCCGACTCAAAACTTAAGGGTACTTCCCGGTAGCTGACAGGAATGTCTTCCAATATTTCAGGATGGTTACTAGACCATTTTCTCAATTCAAAACAACCTTTTTGAAGTAATGCAATTAATTCCACTATACAATATACTACACTATATATACAATGTCGAGCGCTTTCCAAAGTTTGCGCACCACTGATAATATCATCTACGTAGGTATTTTCAATTAATATAGTAGCAGCCTTTGGAAAATTCAATTTTTCATCATTTGCTAATTGATGAAGTGAACGAATGGATAGGTATGGACCACTTGAGGTGCCATATGTTACTGTTTGTAATTCAAATTCCTTTACAGGATGATCAGATGATTCTCTCCACAAAATATGTTGATACCGGCGAGATTTCTCATCCACCAGTATTTGCCTATACATTTGACGGATGTCAGCTGTAAAAACGATTTTGTGTATTCGAAAATTACACATTAATTCGACAATGTCCCTTTGTAATTTGGGACCGACCAAAAGTATGACGTTCAATGACGTACCCGAAGACGATTTGGTACTGGCATCAAAAACGACCCTTAAACGAGTTGTAGAACTGGTTTCTTTGATTATTCCATGATGGGGTATGAAATAATTAGCAATAATTGGCGATTGAGGTGGCACTTCGATCATGTGCCCTAATGTAAAATATTCTCTCAAGAACGAAATATATTGAGATTTGAGATCAGAATCTCTATTCAGTCTCCTTTCTAAATGCTTGAGGCGTGACAATGCTATGTCATATGACTTTCCCAATTTTTCCGGGCTTTCCTTAAATGGCAACGAAACGACGTATCTTCCATCTTGGTTACGGTAGGTTCTTTCCGTGTATATTTTTTCACAACGAATTTCATCAGGCGATTGAATTTTCTTCAAAGCTGGAACATTTTCAATTTCCCAAAAACATTTAAGCTTTTCATCAATATTTTCCTCCATTGACGTGAAGAATGAATTTATACAATGATTTGATGGTCCAACATTTCCCATCAAAATCCAACCCAATTTAGTTTCTATAGCTATGGGTTCATTTTCTTTCCCCATCAATTTTCCTGAACATAACAATGACGCAAAAATATCACTTCCAAGCAGTATGTCAATAGCTGATGATAAGTAGAATGTTGGATCTCCCAATTTGAGACCCACGATGTGATCCCAATGATGATCGACGATACGATTTGATGGCATATTCGAACAAATGTTATTTAAAATAAGGAAATCTGTCATAATTCCAGATTCCTTCGAATCGACAGGACGAAATTGTGTTCTTATTAATCCGTTAGAATTAATAGTAGGAATATTTCCAATACCTATCACGGTAAGTGGTTGTTTTTTAGAACGAGTAAAACCTAATTTTTTGATACAATTTTCCGAAATAAAGTTTCCCTGACTTGCGCTATCGAGCATAACACGAACCTTCTGAAATACTCCATTTTTATCTAAAACTTCCACATAAGCTGTAGACAAAAGAACCGTTTTGTGAGTTTTATTGTAAAATGTGGTCAACACCAAGGGTTCTGAAGAGTTTTCTTGCTGGTCTGAATTTTCCACGATTTTTTTTGGAAAATGTAATAGGGTATGATGTTTTAATTGACATTGTCTGCAAGTGAAACGCGAATGACAATTTTTTGCGTTGTGTTTTCCTTGCGCTAAGCAATTGAGACATAGATTATTTTCCTTTGCGAATAAGTACCTATCCTTTGGAGTAAGGCTTAAGAATTTTTCACACTTGTGCAGTGAGTGTGGCGATTTACAAAGAATGCACTTGATTTCAATGTTTGATACAAACGCATTAATATTATTGCTCGATCGATGTTTTGCATTATATGATTTAGCTTGACCTTTATGAGCCTGTACCTGGTTTTCAGGAAAAACTCCAAGTGCCATTTCTTTTGCTAAGCACTGCCCATTTAAGTACTTCAATAAGTGATCAAACGTTGGGATATTCTCCGAACTGTGTTGAATTTCAAAATCAATACGCAATTCTTTTGTTAATTTACGTAATACAATATGTAATAAAAGAAAACTCCATTGGCGAACTGGAAAATTCAAAGCTTCTAACGCAGCAAGATTTTCTTTCAAAATGGAAATAAATTGCCTCAAATTATCCTGAACTTTTACAGGTTGAATCGACAGAATTAATTCTACGTGTCTATCAGCGATCAAACGTATGTTTTCATAACGTTCCTTTAACAAATTATATGCAACAAAATAATTTTCCTCAGAAATCGGCAAATGTTTAACGTATGTTAAGGCTTCACCCGAAAGGGAGCTTAATAAATAATGCATTTTTTGAATAGAATTTAAACCATTATTAGAATCGATGAAAGAATTAAAGGTGTTTATATAATTTGTCCAATCTGTTGATATTCCAGAGAAAATAATCAATTTTAATTTTGGCAACGAAACATTATTGTTGGCTATTAAGTGATCCGATTCACTTTCCAAAACTTCTGGAAATAATTGGTTATAATACGACTGAATCTCGTAATACATGTTTTGGATTTCAGTATATTTTTCTTGCAAAACTTTAATTTCTAATTCATCTTTCTTATTTGATTCAATTAAAATATGTGAAGCGACGAAACTATCTCTAATATCAGATACATCCGAAAAACGTGCTTTGAATATATTTTTATCAACAATATTCAACGTTGTTATAGCTTTGATAGCAGAAGAACGCACACTTTCCATATCTAACAGTGCTAGTTTGTACTTAATGGTGTTAGCTGCCATTATGAATATTTTTAACAACAAACCAAATAATAACACTGTCAAACGTCAACTTGTAAACAAAACTGTTAATGTCGGCTGTTATAAACAGCTGACGCGATAAACTAACGCGACCTACGTTACCGACACGAGATACGAAAATGTTGCGAAAACGCTTTGGGTACCTACCAACTTCCGACGTGCGGCTGCGATTAATTTGTACCTACGTACAAGGTACCCACTATCTATGAATTCAAATGTTAAGCCGCCCAAACGACTATAATAACCAATTCAAATTTAAAATGCTACTCCAATATTCACGATTAAATGTATAATTCTGAAACAGCTTTTATAAACCGGAAAAAGGTCAACGAAATGGAACGATTCAAACTTCAAAACACAATACTCCAGCTTCAAAATTACGTCTACCAAAAAACGACAAAAGAAAAAAAAAAACGAAAATATCCGGCGAGAGGAACCAAAAATGTCACGGCCGATACCGAGACCCGAAAAGATGACTGTAAATCCCTTTTTTGTTTTGAGTAAATACCAAATAATTGTGTTTTGAAATTCAATCGTAAGGAAATAGGAAATGAAAGGAAGTCTCTTACCTTTTGACGGCGTACTACGGTGATGCAGGATCGATCCTGGCTTTCAGCACTGACACAACACCAGGCTTCTACGAACGACAGTTTTTTACGATAAAAAGACGAAATCTTGCGATATTTGCAATATTATCCACGAGAGAGCTGTGACCCATGTCACGAACAAAATTCAACTGCCCAAGTAGGTAGGGTAAACTTGGGCGATAATATTGTTCCATTATTTCCTCATGTAGGTAGGTTCATCTTCTTCTCCTGGTAGAGACTTTTGAGGAAAGGAGGAAGAGAAAGGGATGCATGATTGCTGAAGGACTTGAGGAAAATGGATTTAGTTTTCTAAAAGACTGTTTCAGAACCAAACAGTTTTTGTTTCGAAAATTTTGTTTCCTTGTGTTAAAAATGTGGAACAATCAGCAAGAGTTGCAATTTATCGCACAGAGCCAAACCTGCAGCATTTTGAATATCGTCTGCAATGTCGTCCATACCGGATGGGAAACAGATCACGAGTGAGAAAAATGAGAGTGTGGATAAGTGCTTGTTCTTGCGAGAAGTCTCGGCGAGAAGTTCTCGCCGAGACTTCTCGCCGTGAGTCTGGAATTAGCATGAAAATTGCAAAAGATATTAAAAAATGTGGTTTAAATATAGCTTTTAGAACCGATAATAATTTTAGAACAAGCCTTAAAAACGCAAAAAGTAGAAATCCTAAACTCAATAATGGTGGCATATATGAATTAAAATGTGACCAAGTCGACTGCAATGCTACTTACATCGGACAAACAGGCAGGGCATTCTCAACTAGATTCAAAGAATATATACGATGTTATAAAAATAAAAACACCAGTTCAAAATTCGCAGAACATCTCTTAGTGAATAATCACGTTCCACTTAAAAATAACCAGCCAAAACCATTGCATATAGAACGAAAGGGTATTAGATTAAATTTGCTTGAACAATTAGAAATCAATAAATGGACGAATGACCCCAACATAACGCTAATTAATAAAGTAAGGAAAATTATTTATTCCCCACTACTTAGTATGTTTACCAAACCTAAACAATATAATGCACTTAAATGAGTCAGCAATAACGTCATAACGTTCTAAATCAATTAAGAAAACCCTTACACTTAGTGCAAAGGGAAACCACATAATCACTCTCTCAATTAGTATCTCTGCAAATTGGATTAACCAGTAATAAATCAATTTAGACACCTTCAAAAATTCACTTTTAAAATACAATAAATAAGTCGTCCGTTAGTGGCTTCACCACAGTTTGAAAATGACCTTACACGTCGAAACAGCTGTAACTAAAAAAATACATTCTAAAATACTTGCAGAACTCGATAATTACATTATCAAACTTAATTTTAATTAAATTTCTAAAAATTAAAATGGGGTTCTACGAATTAAACACAAAGAAACAATTAATTAATTAAATATGCTAATTAACGTTGATAGCTGGGTATCTTTCCCAAGTATGAAAGCCGTCGAAGGCACGATAAAAATCTTCCCTCCAATAATATTGGTTATTAGTCGACATTCTCAAGCACGACTATTAAATTTGACAGATAGACAGCGGATTTTTGACAGAAAAAATACGAGTGAAAATTGGTATAAAGAGATAATAAATAGTCGAGACGTTTGGTAGAGCCGTAAAAATATTATATTTCACGTAGAACAGCTGTCAGAGATTTGAGATAAACTGCGAAGAAAAACAGAAGAGGGATGGCAAGACAATGTAAAAAAGGCATTATTCAAATAGAATCCTGCATCTAAAATCGTTTTCAAACATCGTCTAAAGCAGTGATTCTCAAAGGCGGTACGGTAGGAGCCGAGTGTGAATACTTTTAAAAAAGTTAATGCCGTACATGAGTTTGGCCGAAAGAATGTTTGGTGGAAGAAGGTTGCGAAGTACATGGCTATTCAGATATGTTCATCAAACAATTTCAAACACCGTTTGCAATTTACTACGATGTTGTTATCTGAAAGTTTCTGCCACTCTGGAAAGTGCAAATAAAGGCACTGTCATTATTATAATCGCAATACGAAGAACATATGAAGCACTTGTCCGCAGCATCCTAGAATACAGCTCCATTATTTGGGCCCCCTCTGAACAAAACCATATCCTAGAAATAAGAGTACATAAAATGTTTATGCATTACCTATATGTGAGGGAATATACGTACTACCCAACCCATTCCTGTATCAATCGTTGTTCTTAACAGGAATGCTCGATCCAGTGGCGGCGTAAGGGGGGGGGGGCGGAGGGGGCGGTCCGCCCCGGGTGCCAAGCACCAAGGGGTGACAACGACAACTCACTCGTGAAGATGAATGAGTTTAAAATCTCCCTCTGTAAAGACATGTCAATAATTAACTACCTACTCTTGTACCTAGCTACTTACATACTAATATCATGTATTGAAACGCATCGCAAATATATTTCTTTGTTTTTCAGAATATAATTTCTAACTAACTAACCATCACGCCGTTTCCCCGCAGGGGTAAGCAGAGAGGACGGACCCCCAAACAACTCGGTCTTGGCACACACTCTTTGCCTCGATATAATTAAGGCAATATAATTTCTAATTCCCTAAAAGAATGAAATCATGTTATGCTTAGACTGATCTTATACCGCAAGTAACATCAAGCGCGGTGGGAAATATTAATGAAAAATGTAGGCGTGTCCGTTAAATGACTATCAGACAATATGGAGTGCTCATCACGACGCTGTTTAACTACTGAAGAATAATTTTGAGAAGCTTGTACCAACGCTCGAAGAGATGTGTGATTCCAGCACCAGCAAAGAAAGCGTTGAAAAAAGAGAAGCAGCATCAACACTCGTACCAGCTGTTTGTGACTTCAGTTTTCTATGCTATCTTTCCTTTTGGTGTGAAGTCCTGGAAGAAGTTAATCAGAAAAAGTATATGCAAAAATCCGGGCTATAATTGGAAAAGTGTGTAATAAAAAAAAAAGTTCTTAAAAATTTTCTTCAAAATCAACTCAGCCAAATGGTGGAAAAGACTCCGCCCCAAAAAAATGTGTGGACTTAGACATTCCGATTGAAGGAAAAAGAGGAAGGAGGAGATTTCGAAAACGTATGCCTGGAGAAATGGACCAATATGCTGGATATAAATTTCTAGAGGAGCTGCAGAGAACAATGTTAAAATGTCACGATAGATTTTACGAAGAATTAGACCGTCGTCGCAAGTTTTTTTTTTAACAATTTGTGTTTCGGTGGCTTCACGTGAAAAAAGATTTTCAAAGTTAATATGAATAAAATCTTAATTAAGGTATACGATGAGCGAAGCGCGACTAACCAATCTTTCAATCAATTTTGATAATGTGATCGAATATTTTAGTAAAATAAAGTCTCGTAAGCATGTTTGGTACGTGGTGTTTTATTTTAAGTAGGGGTGCTCAACACAAAACCGCCCCGGGTGCCAATCTACCCTACGCCGCCACTGGCTCGATCTTAATACCTCAGTAGCCCGCCGAAATATATTTTTGGGGAAACATTTTTTTAAGCTGATCTCCGGTACTGTACTGAATCCACAAATGCTGAAGGAGATTAACCTAAATGTCCCTAACGCGTATACTCGTGGGAGGTCCCACGCACTTTTTTATGCTCCGAAAGCGAGAATTTCTACCTTTTAGAATGCGCCATTAAACAGAGCAATTCAACTGCTTAACGATTCTGCATTGAGCAGAGTTCAGTAAATATCTTTTGACATACGTCACAACCTAGTGAAACTGCCCCCATGGACTTTTATTTCTTCTTTTAAATTTTGTAATCTTCTCCGTAATAATTTGGTGTACAACTGTTTTATGGAGAACCTGAAAAAAATAAATAATATTATATTCATTATTGTCCATCAGTACTTACCAACTTTAATCTACTCCATCTCCTTCCCCTCCCCACTACCTCCAGTCTCAAAATACCCCAACTGGGGGTGGCGTAGTTTTGCTGGCTTCAGACTCTCCGGAGCAGTTAACGCTTCTGCGGTATTAACATGAAAAGATAACTAAAATTAACACATTTAAAAGATATTAAATAATTGACATTAACCCCCAGCGACCGATTTTTGAAGTGAAAACTTGTTTACTGCCGTTGTGATTTGAAACTCGATGAAACGAAAAATATCAACACTATAAAAGAAGTACACGTACATCTTTAGGATTTAGCCTGAATTTAGGGAGAATAATCGGTCTCCTCCTTGTGCGGTGCTTCTTAGCCTACCGGTCTCCTCTTTGTGCGGTACTTCGTAGCCTTCCCACTCTCTTGTCTATTTTGGATTTCTGAAGGTTTCATTTACACACTAATATACATTTTTTTATTTAGACATTCGTTTTCAAATCGAGACCGAAGTTGGAATTTTTTCGGACTAATTTGAAAAAAAAGGAGTGTATTTTAACGGCAATTTTCACGCAACTGGACACTACAACGTGAGTTTACGTACTACCATGTTCCTGCAATGCTCGCTCTGGTCAGGAAATCCCCCTCTACCACTCAGTGCTGCCAGCCCACAAAAAAAAAAAACCACAGCCCGTTATTGTCACAGTACACTTACTTTCTGAACACCCCCCGTAGATTCACCAGTTTTTCGCTTGTACTAAGCATTTCTAGACACCGTGTAAAGTCGTCAGTTGCCATTGAGAGAAAACAAAGTTTGAGAAACACTTTCCAAAAGTACATTTTCCGTATTGCTTTTATGAAAAATTTTTTCAAATGTTTCAAAAAAGATCTGTCGTAATATTGAAGATGTTCTTATTTCAATCACATTTTTCAAATACTGTCGTGTCGTTTGACTAGAAAACCTAGTTTCATCTTAATATGAAAATCCAGAAACTTGTAGGCGAGGAGCAGTCATTCCCAAACTTTTTTGCCACGTAGACTACTTGCCGATTATTTTCCGAGGACCCCTTTCCTGCCGAATTTTGAATTTTCCTAAACTTATTACCTACTAGCTGACCCGGCCACACGTTGCTGTCGCTAACGAAAAACTACGCCTAGTACTGGACACACAACTACTGGATGGTTACCTAACCTTTTAAATCATACCGCCATCGTTAATTTGCAAACAAATCAAATCCACACCGCCGGCTTGCCAGCCCGCTCGTCCACCACATACAGACATTCTCCTTTAAGGCGGTATACACAATCCTAATAATTTTTGTTTGCTCAAAACTCACATTTTAATCATTTCCGGCGAATTCGTAACTATAATAACTTTTTTATTTCCATGCCGCACAAGGGGTGTAAGTTATTTATATTTTAGATTAATTAAAACAGTACCTCACCAATAATATATTTTACGTACAACGATTTTAAAACTTTATAACCCGTTTTTCAACTATAAAGTTAGCGGTAAGCACCAGATTTTATTTTTCTAGACGGTGAATTCATAACTTTAAAATTCATAACTTTTAAACACGTAAATTATAAATTCAAATTACTCTTTGCAAATAACACCGAATCCTTAAAATTTCACAACTTTACTCCACTTCAAACACGAAGATTAATATCTGATCAAATATTTTTATACAAAATTCTGAATAACGGCCTGGACTCTCCTGAACTCGTAAATTATTTAAGAATTCACATACCTGCAAGGCCAACCAGACTAAACCATTTTTTTCATTTGCCGGCGTGCAGAACCAACCTTAGAAAAAAATCTCCAATCCCCCGTATATGCGCGCAATATAACACGCAATTTAACAATATCGATATTCTTAATAACACTCTTGTGAAATACCGAAACGAAGTCAAACGTACGACCACACATGTTAATTAAATTAATGCACAACTATAGAAAAGGTACAGCATGAGCATCTCCTGTCCCCATCCCACCTTCCTCTGTCTCTTGCCCTTTCCTCTTCCTTCTTTCTTCTAATATACTTATATATATATTTTTTTGTTGTTGCTATTTTCATTTTCATTTAACGGTTATTACCAATTACAATTGTATATTATATCATAATAACCAACATTAGCATAAGAAACTGTTTTGGCTTACCTCATGTTTAACCTCTTGTATAACTCATCCTGTATATAAATTGCTGTTTGTTTCTTACAATAAATAAATAAATAAACTTCGGAAGGACAACATGGAGACACATTTTAAATATTTGTAACACGTTCTTCAGAAATAATTAAAATGAACGCGGCTGAAAGGTCGTATTTCCAGGCCTGCTAGGGTAAATTTGACCGTACGTTCGTCCAATACGCCGTGCAGCGGCGTATATTTGTCCACACGCTTTCTTCACTTAGGTCGTTAAGATTTCCACATTATTTTATCTTCTTCTTCTTTTCTTTGATACGGCAAATTCGACAGTAGGTCCGTCCAATACACGGGTCGCGAGTCGCAATTTTTATATACGACGTCTTTACTTATGTCGTTAAGATTCTGAATATATTTTAGGGTATATTGTCGTCTTAATTATATATTTCAACCAATTTACACAAAACCTTGACAAATTATATGTCTAAACCTTTCTTATTAAATCGCTCTATCTATTGGTGAAAATCGCACGAAAATCCGTTCAATAGTTTTTGAGTTTATCGCGAACAGACAGAGAGACGCGGCGAGGACTTTAATTTATTATATGTAGAGATTGATGTCATATAAGTTTATTTAAAGCTGGCACAGTTCTCACTTTAATAAAGTAGGAAAATGAAATAAAGAAAATCAATATAATTTTCGAAGAGCAATTGCGGGTACGATATTTTTTGTCAGTCCATCTTTAGCCAACACATGAACAACGATGAGGTGGACGTAGCGCCATCTGTCATTCAACAACATACATAATTTCGATGTCTTTGTTCATACAAAAATACTAAAATCGCGATTAAAAAATGGATGAGTGGGGGTAGGAGAATTTTTTTGGTCAAAACATTAGAAATTTTTTCCGGATAGGGACATCCTAATCACCTAGCGGTATGAACTGTACTTTATGACCTATTCTTATACTTACCGAATATGCAATAAAAATTTCATAAAAACCGGTCGAGCCGTTTCGGAGGAGTGCGACCACAAACACAGAGACACGAGATTCTTTAAATATGTATATAATGATGTAATTGTATATATATATTTTATGCGAACATTGTTTATAACCAACATTTGTGCAAACAATAATTGCTATAATTATTATAGCAATTTCATTTAACAAATATAAAAGCCGCATGAGCGTATAAAAAAAAACTTTTTGATAAGTGAATAATTATTGCAAAAAAGGAACAAAAATAACAAATAGGAACCCAGTAAACTTCTTACATAAATTTAAACACGTAAAAAATATTTATAACACACAAACAATGGTTTTCATGAGGGTACAAAGACATGAACCCGATGTTCTGATTCAAAACAATCATCACCTCAAAAAAGTCACTAATCAAAGAGACTAACACTTCACACACTTATAAAACCAGAGCCAAACAAACAGACATACTAAATATACCAAAGCGCAACTCTACCTTTGGACAAAGACCCTCTGAATTTTTAGCAGTAAAGGTAAATAACATGGTAGCAAACGAATTAAAACAAAAATAACTAGATTAAGGACTTTGAATTTTGGCTTAAGAAACTTTCGGAAAGACAACTTACTAGTGTGTTAAAAACATCGTCATGGAAGTTTCTGAAAAATCTTACCCAAACCACGAAGTTGTTGTGGTCATGCACTGGGCATGGGGATGAGGGTAACCTTGCAGTTACTCTTGCTAAGACGCTAATGGATTTCGTTGAGTTATGCCCAACCACCAAACAAGAAAGGTATATCACAATTAAGTGGTACTCACGGTAGTTGTCTTCTGGCTTGGTGATAGTCATAGATGTCCATAGCGCTCGATATTGTTCTATTTGATTGTTAGAACTTCGGTAAAGTTTGAGTCACGAGTTCACACAAAATATACGAAAGAATACGGTAGGATTTATACTTTATGTGACGATATGATGGATAACACTTCGGCGTGGTGCGAAAATGTCACGATACGGTCGGGGGTTAGCAACGGACTGACTTGTTGACGATAAAGCGCTTGTCACTTGTTGACCGTGTAGTTAGGTACTAGGGTGGATCGCCATTGTATGGAATTTTTTTTTTTTATAAATCAGTTTTTGCGGGGTGCGGGATAGATGCTCTAGGTACATACAATTAAGCATTCAAAATATCAATTTAAAATTTTGATGACAAGTACTGCCCCAAAGTAGTTGAATTATTTAAAATCTGGTAAAAAATTGTCCTTTTATAATACAGTTTTGTGTCAATATTAATACTTTAATTTTTACTTTTACATTTCATAATGAATATAAATTGCCGCGCCTTAAATAATAATATTAAAAAAATGTGATAATATTTATTTTCCCGCGAAAATTTGACAAATTGCTGAGTCCATTTTCGCGCCTCGCTCGCGCATCGCGCATTTTTGCCGCGGGAGTTTTGCATGCGTTATTGCAATCATCAGTAAACAATTGTAGTTAGCGTCGCGAGCACGTCCATTTGAGTAATTACAGTTTACAATTATTATTAAGAATTCAAGTTAAACAAAATAACAATGAGTTTACGCAGCGGTGACAAAAACTGTGCTTTGTTTGGTTGTGGTGCGGAATTACCAGCTAGTGTGTTACCAAGTTATGGACACGATGAAATATTTTATTCATGTCTTGCAAAGCGCAGAAAAATGATTCCAGGATTTGGTAAGAGATACTAGTGAAATTGTTGCTACTAAAATAGAAAATATTTGGAAACGAGCATCTCTACCGATCGTGGAACATCGCACAATTTTGGCGCGAATAAAGGACTACCTACCACGAAAAATATCGGCCGATTCTTAAACCATACAAAGGTAGAAGGCATAGTGAGAGTTACCTTAAAAAACTGGATGATTTCAAAAGACGCAGCCAGATGTTATTTGATATCGCTGCTTGCAAATGTAATTCGTTCGAAAATTGTTTTTGTGCGCAAGATCGAAAAGTACCTATTAAAGAAAGACATTTTTTAATAGATCAAAGAGGCTACAGAAAAATGATGATTTATTCTTTAGATAGAAAAACTACTAAGCAAAATGAGAGAAATATGTTAAGAAAATTAAAGCACAAACTATACCATGAAACTTAACAAACATCTTTAGAAAAATATATATCAATAAATTTAGATAAATACTTAAATAGTCTGAGTATTATTGATGAATGCCAGTATGGCTTTCAAAAAAATAAAAGTTGCGATAAATTGCTCGAAAAATTTTCTAATCATATAAATTCACAACTAAACTGTAAACAACATGTATTGGTTCTATTTATTGATTTCTCGAAAGCTTTCGACACACTTAGCCATATACAAATAATTAAAGTACTTGAATTTATAGGTATCCGGGGTAAACTCCTCTTATTCTTCAAAAACTATCTGACAAATAGAAAAATGAGTGTGAAGATTTTAAATATAATTAGTAAATCAAGATACATCAAATCGGGAGTACCGCAAGGGTCAATTCTAGGTCCAAAATTATATATTATATATGTAATTGCTATGTGTAAGATTTTCAAAAAAGCTCGTCGATTCATTTTTGCTGATGATACTGCTCTTGTTGTATCAAATGAAAATCCTGAAATAGCTATACAAGAATTACAAAGAGATTTTAACGAGCTTCTCAAATGGGCTCATGATGTAGGATTAATTATTAATGTGAAAAAAACCAAATGCATGTACATAAAATCACCAAGTTTGAAAATGTGGAATGTTCCTAAAATAACCGCTCATAGCTTTGACTGTATACATAGAGGAATTGTTAATGATTGTGACTGTGAAAAAATAGATTTCACAAATGAATATACTTATCTGGGAATAATTGTTGATAACAATTTTAAGTGGGATAAACAAGTGGCTAAAATTTGTAACCAGCTCAGATCCTTAGCTAGTAACTTTTACAAATTAAAATTTATTTTGCCTCATTGTACTCTTAAACTCATATATTTTTCTATGGTCGAATCTATCCTTAGATATGGTATTCGAACTTGGGGACATGCAAGCACTACTTACATTAAATATATTGAAAATTTACAAACTGCCATAATTAAAAAAATTGTCACAACAAATATTTACAAACAGAGACATAACTTAAAATTACTGTATGGCTCAGAGAGCCTACTTACAATAAAAGGTCTTCACTGGTTCACTACTATTATGGACAATATGGGGGAAAGCCCTTACAAACACCTACTTGTACACAAACATACCACAAGATTCAGAGAAGGAAAGGGCCTAAAAACTCCTCGAATATTAAATAAATATGGAAGCCGTACTCTTGAATATATAATACCAGTGATTTTCAATAAAATTAATAAAAACATAAAATTTGAAAAAAATGAGAGACTATGTCCTAAAATGATAAAACTATGGTTAATGAACGAAAACTCCATGTATCTTTGAATATCTTAATATAGCTGCCTACATATCTTGTTATTAGGCAGGTATATTGAAATATCTTATATATTTATAGCTGTAAGTTAAACTATCAAATATTACTATGTGATCTATTCCAATGTTTCCTTAAAAATATAAATGTATTTACAAATATTTTCTTAGATATTATATTAAGAATGTTTAAATTGTTAGAACCTGCAGACAAGCTGCCATATGACAGCTTTGTGGGTCTACTCAAATTTTTGTACAAAATGTATTCTGAAATTTAATAAATAAAAAAAAAAAAAAAAAAAAAGATCAACCGTCCACATCTCGCAGTACAGTTTCATGTTTTACTAACGTTGATCTTCCAACTGACCAACAATACTTAATAGTAAAGTTACTCAAGAACTGTGAACTATCCTGTGATAGAATTTCAAGCAATAGAATGCAACTTACCGGACATTACAAAATCCCGTGACGACCTTAGCACAGATCAGTTTTATTTATTAGAAACGTGCCGAGCAATCGCCGAAGGACAATGTAACGAAAATTTAGCGAAAAGAAACCCGGGTAAAATCTGTCATTCGCGTTGGTTAACAACAGCCAATACTAGTCTTCGAATTTACATTTCAACCAAGAATCCGACAAAAATCAGGTGATATTGACTGAATTTGTGCTAAGAGAATATGCTCCGATGTGGTTTAAAATAAAAATACAACCTTCGTGTGTTTACGGGGCGAGACACCTCAACGAAACCATAAAATCGTCTCGATACCTTCCAGAGCATTTGAAAAAGGTGGTAGATCCCGTAATTTAACGCAACGGGTATTTTGGCCACAGCGAAAATATACTTATTAGTATGCTAAACTACGAACGAAGAAAAATTAGAGAGTTGGCTCTGAGACGGATTCCAAGTATCCGATAACGTACGTCAGAGCTCTCTCCAATAAGAGTATTTAAGCTACCTACTTTTAATTTCAACGCAGCAGACTATATTGACTAGATCTACTCGGAAAAACCATCAGAACCACCTCTTACAAAACTGATATCTAGCGAGACAATAATTGATGCCATTGCAGACCACTAAATTATCGAATCCAACATTTTGTGTGAGTTCCGATTGATGCCGTCACACGCAAGCCACGGAAAGATGAATCAAAGTGGTAACGGCATCATGCTCTGCTATTTGCGGTCCTAAAAGACGTGAAGGGTGGATACAAAACAAACTAGAATCTTGTCGTATAATGCCAGTATTCAATTCGAAATAGGACTATAAAACACAATAACTTTCATGATTTTTTACTTTATTTTTTAACATTGTTTGTCATTTTATGTGTGGCGATGGTACTTTTATTGTTTCTTGATTAGTAGATAATATTATTAGTAAATGAAAAGTTTAATTTTTTTATATTATAACTACTTTTATTGAGCAAAGATTAAACCCTTCTTTTTCTAGTTTCTCGCCGTTTTGTTCAAAATTGAATTGACTTGGGGCAGTACTTGCACCCAAAATATCTTAATGCTGTCATAATGACTTTTAAAAGTATCCCTATAGAGCATCCATTCCACACCCCGCTGCTAAGAAAAACAAAAAAACAAAAAATCGAACCACGCTATTAGGTACCCTTATTGTGCGGAATTCCAAAGTCTGGGTTCCTGCCGATCTCGTATGACAATCGGAGCACAAAACGAAAGAAATCCATCGGCCTTATGAAACATTCCGCCCACCAAAATACAGCAAATTGTATTTTAAAGAAAAGTTGAACGTTAAGCGAAACGCAGAATGCCATGAAATGTAACGTCGATGAAAAGAAGACGAAGCAGAAGAACTAGTTTTAAACGATAACTAGATGTAGATAAACTAGACGAAAAGAAACTAAATGATACGATTAACATAGACGTAAAAAGAATAAAACGAACCGCGAAACGATGATGATTAGTCACATTGCCTAGGCAATGGACACGATTTGGTGAATGGTCTTGTAAAAGAAAATCCATTCAAAGTATGAAACGTAACGATAACAAGATTTTTAATAATGATTCTAATCACTTGCTCTGTAGAGAGTGATGTCCAATGTTTGGTTAAAGATAGAATACGAATTTCGAAATGATTAAGTAGAAAATCCGAACGACGAGAGGCTTTGTTATGAAAGTTGTGTACGAATAGATAACAGTAAGCAGTAAGACGTTGGAGTTTCCGAATACGATATAATTTGTTTAATAAAAGTTTAGCAGAATATATCATGTTGGACTAATGACGATTGAACTCGTTCTTCAGAGTGGAGTTCAGTTTTGTTAAAATGGCCATCTGAGATGGGCCAAGAGTCGTTTGGCTGGACAAACCCGGAGGGCTCCGCCCACCATAATACGTTACGGATAAGAACGGCCTGAGAATGGCCACGTGAAGCGATATCCGATGGATTATCAACCGATGATGCTTGACGCCGATGATTAGATGCGATAACTGTCAAGAGCGATAATTGGTCGGTGTAACGATTCCCGTGACGAGTATCATCGGGTGAAGCATCCGGTGGCCTCCACTTCCATCCCAATACCCTGAGAGTAAGAAAATGATCAACATTCTTGAAGATTACATCAGTGAGATAGTAGCCCGGCGGTAAGTTTCGGTAGGCGCGAAGTTTTGGTTTGCTACAATCCGACTTCTGCAGTTCAAGTTGACCTCGTTTGGTATGTTCGATAACTTCGGATTGCGTTTGTTGAGCACTGGAACAGCCGACGACGATTGAATCGATATTTGAATTCGAAGTGATCGCGTATCGTGTGAGTGATAATTCGTAACCATTATTTTCTGTCAACGATCTGACAATACGGTAGGACAGAATAAAGGCAGAGATATCAGAAGTCACAGGGTGTAATGGGTAATCCGGGGTAGATTCCGATAATTGATGACGCCAAAATATTCTTTGGAACGCGTGATTTGGCTCTTGTGGGCATATTTGGCGATACATTTGCCGTACTTCAGCAATGAACACCACAGATGGCGAACGAAAGTTTTGCAGAAGTTCAGCAATGTTTGTTTGAAGCTTGGGAACGATAAGGAAGGCATCATTTGACGATGATTCATTCACCTCCGTCACCGAGGCATCGAAGACAATTCGCAAAGTAGTGGTAACGGTGCCCGGAAGAAGAATGCAATGACGAAGTATGTGATGCATTTCCTTGAGTAAATCTTTTCCAGGAACACGTGTCATGTGACCACTGTGCAAGTAGTCAGTCATGAAAGCGAAGTACGGTTCACGTAAACTGAGCTTTACTGTCGGTTTACGTTCGATTGAAAGGATGATGCGCGAAGAGACTTCGCGCGAACCTGGGAAAGCGATATCCTTATCCTTTTCGCCAAAAGGTAAGGCTACGATGAATTGTCCCGAAGGGTCACGTGAGTGATTAGTGTGATGGACCTGCTCATCACGTTGTTCTTCAGGAGTGAGATGTGAAGACTGAGGGAATGTGTCAAACTCTCTCAGTTTCTTGACCTTTTCAGAAAGACGGTACTGGTTGGTTTCGATAAATTGACTAGAAAAGTCACGTGAGCGATAAATGCGATACACTTGGTCACGACGTTGTTTAGTGGGCTGTGAAGACTGAGGAAATATGTCCAACTCCCTCAGTTTCTTGACTTCTTCTGGAAGACGATACTGGTTGGTTTCGATGAAGGAGTTTGTTTGACGATCGGTAGTAAAACCAACCGAATTCAGAGGAAGCCAACCGAATGCTGAATTGATAGCTGAAGGCTGGTGAAGATCACCCGTTAATTGGGGTCTCGATAAAGATGGCAAGATCTCAACATCTCGAAGTAGGTCAGTCGCTCCTGTGTCAGTTGTCAGTTTGTGACAGTCAGAGTCGGCATGAAGTATGTCTTGGAACAGATGACAAGATAACTGGTCGAATTGAATCGTTGGCGATGGAAGTAACTTCGTGTTGAAGGTAGTTTGTCCCTTAACATCGACATCGAAATTAGTGACGCCTGACGCGGTTGTAGAAGATTGGCCTAAGCCACGGATTTTCTGAGAGCTGACTGGACGCTCGGCAGTGCGATTGGATATAAAGTGTGCTTGACTGTCTGAATCGGTCAACCCACGAATCGTTTGAAAACTGCCAGAGGGATCACGATTGCTAATATGAGCAGTAGGCAAACGTACGATGGATCTGTCACCGAAGTTAGCGAGGAAAAGAACTGGAGGATCTGAAATAGAAGTTCCTTGAATGGCAAACGTGGTAGGTCGTTGGTACTCCTCTTCAGCAGAAATGTTGTCTTCCCTATGAAGAAGAGTGTGGTGCTCACGATGACATTTCTGACAATCAAACACAGATTTGCAATTCGTGAGAGAATGAGAAGGCGTGAGACAATTCAGGCACCAACGGTGTGCCTTGGCGAATTGAGCACGTTCCTGAACCGATTTGAGTGCAAATAATTTGCACTTAGCGATATGGTGAGTACCCTTGCAAAACGCGCACTTTGAAGTGAACGCAGTCAAGGACCCTTTGATTTCAGGTTTTGCCTTATTCATGTCACAAGTAAATGATGACGTTTGTTTTATGACAGCTTGATCATAAAATGTTGAAAAGTTTTGGTTTGGTAAGATAATGTTTGCGGGCTCCGATTCGAAAGATTGATTCGTTAATTCCTTGTGAATTACGACGATTTTGAAATAAACATTATCAAAAGCTTCGCGAACTTGATTTTCAATGTCCTTGTTTGCCTCATCTAAAGCTAAGATGTCAGCGTGAACGGTTTCAAAATCATTAACAATTTTTTGCAACTTCGTATAATACGCTAAAAATAATGGGTAATTGGTTGCATCTTGCAAAACGCTTTGACCGACCTCATACACATTGTTTATTCTGCTAATGGCAACGTTCTGTCTTCTACGCAAGCCTTGTAAAGTACTAGCCATTTTTTTTTTAAATAAACAAATGTACTAACGAATTAATCAGGAATACGTTATGAATTAAAAAATAGAATTCGATATAATTTAAATGCCCGGTAGGTCGTTAATTAATTAAGAACTACGTAAACTAATTCTACGATTCACTGTTTGAATTCGTTCTTCGAAATGACATTTCAATTCACGTAATATTTCATAGCATTCTTTCGTTTTGTCAATGAAAGAATTTATTTATCTAAAGGTTCCCTGGTTTCGGCACCAATGTGGTCATGCACTGGGCATGGGGATGAGGGTAACCTTGCAGTTACTCTTGCTAAGACGCTAATGGATTTCGTTGAGTTATGCCCAACCACCAAACAAGAAAGGTATATCACAATTAAGTGGTACTCACGGTAGTTGTCTTCTGGCTTGGTGATAGTCATAGATGTCCATAGCGCTCGATATTGTTCTATTTGATTGTTAGAACTTCGGTAAAGTTTGAGTCACGAGTTCACACAAAATATACGAAAGAATACGGTAGGATTTATACTTTATGTGACGATATGATGGATAACACTTCGGCGTGGTGTGAAAATGTCACGATACGGTCGGGGGTTAGCAACGGACTGACTTGTTGACGATAAAGCGCTTGTCACTTGTTGACCGTGTAGTTAGGTACCCTTATTGTGCGGAATTCCCAAGTCTGGGTTCCTGCCGATCTCGTATGACAATCGGAGCACAAAACGAAAGAAATCCATCGGCGTTATGAAACAGTTGTACCATAGAAGTCGCTGAAAACTTATATAAAACATAGTCCCCTTCAGCACAGGATCTTCTACTAATATAATCTACATCTATTTTAGATACTTAATTATTTAATATGTATATTCTATAAATGTAAAAATTAAAATAAAGCAAGTACATAAAAAATAAAAATAAAAAATGTTCAAGATTTGGCTTCAAATTCGTTAGGAATAGCCTCAGACCTCCACGTTCAATATTTGCAAACGATTTCTTTTTTCTTTAGAAGATTTTCTACCGAGCTCAAACCCCCTTCCACGAGGCCTCACAAATTTTTTTTTGACGAAAAAACATAATATATATTTTTTTATACTTTATTCTTCGATTATCATGCAAATTCATGTCAATTTCGTGGTGAGACTACCTGAAGTTTTGCGGTATTCGTGTGCTGCAAAAGTGGTACATCGAATGCGAGACTCTGACATCAGTGCTGCAAAATTTGGGCCAGGTAATTCTAATGTAAATCTGAAGGTATATTTGGGAATACTCAGAAGTGTCTACACACTTGGCATAATACATTGAACATGTTACGGTGGGCACAAATTAGAATTCGCCGCGGACAAACGTTTTCCATTACACAAACTCGCCGTGACAACAACTTGATGAATGGCGACTAGCAACAGTAACGAAATACTTACAATCATATTTATGGCCCTGGAAACTATTTAGGTAGAAGTATTGTTCAGGTAGAAAAAAAAGTACTTCGTAAATGTAAAAAATACTTCTTAATTTTAAACTAGCTGACCCGGCCACGCGTTGCTGAGGCTAATAAAACACAACGTCATCTACTGGATGGTTATCCAACCTTTATAACCACCGCCGTCTTTGAGTTTATCGCGAAGAGACAGACAGATGCCGCGGAGGACTTTAATTTATGACTATTTAAGTTAATAACGTATGTAAGTTAATAATGATTAATTCTGTATCCGTCAAAATAACTTTTCAATTACCGCAATGTACGTGACAATTTTTTTAGAAGATAGGGTAGGTATAGTAAGCTATTCGTAAAAGATAGATATATGTTTTCGCGGACTTTTTTGTAGATCTATAAAAGAGGAATATCCCACCATGCATTGTTTTGTTACATCCCCAAAGGATTAAGCAGCGTTTTCGGTGAAAGCTACCATGCGGCATAACTTTTTCCGACACTTCTAACAATTATCGTTATGTTTCAACCAATTTACACAAATCCTTGATAAATTACATACTTAAACCTTCCTCACGAAACACTCTATCCATTGGGTGAAAACCACATGAAAACCGTTCAGTAGTTTTCGAGTTTATCGCTAACAGACAGACAGACAGACGACGCGGGGGACTTTAATTTATAATATGTAGAGATGTAGATATGTGTTGTAGATGAGCAGGCATACCGAATAAGGGACGTGCTTAGCAAACTTTAACCATTGATTTCTGATATTGTGTGGAGAAAAAAAATGATATTCTGGTCTCCGGTGACATTTTTGATGTTTTTTTCTTTGTAAAAACCAGTATGTATTGGACAGTAAGGGCTGGGTGTGGCGTTTGGCGGTTACTCGACTGAGTGACTGGTGAAAACATGTGGAAGAATTTTTTTTGGTTTGGTTTTGAAAAAAAATGTTAAAAGTCAACGAAGACCGAATTTTGTTAACATTTTTTACTACAAATAATATAAGGAATCACTGATTTTTTTATTTATTTTAATTATGTTTATTTAGGAAGCATACAGTTGTGTATAAAGTAGTTGTACATAAAATAGTGAACATAATTTAAACCAGTTAAGTTCCGTTTATAATATTTAGTTGTTAATGGTTTATGATTATGTGATTATGAATCAAGTGGTAATTAAACAATAGGTATATAGTGTGAGCAATTTGCAAAAAAATATCAAAAAGGTGATAATAATCAATAATAGTACATAGTGTTAAGTAAAAAGTTATTAAAAAGAAAATAATAAACAAGAAATAATAGTTTTCATTTAAGTACATTGTACGGTTAGTTTGATTTTAAATGATTTAAGGGTACAATGGAAAATGTCAATATCTCGAAGGGCATTATAAGTTTGGCAGATACGCGAAGTATTGTGTTTATATAAGGAGTTTTGTGCGTATTTCGATTTAAAATGTTGTATATGAAATAAGGTGTTCGATCTGGTATTGCGTTCAGGGCAACGAAATGCAATTCTTTCTAACAAGGCTGGCGAGTCAATGAGGCAATTTTGAACAGAAACAGTACATGAAAAATTTTCCTCCTTTTGTAAAGAGCAATAGGGTTACACTGATGATTTTGAAAACGATACGACAGGTGTTTCAAAAATTTTTTTTGAATGTTTTCAATTCGGTTAATATAAGTTGGGTATTGAGGATTCCAAATGACAGACGCAAATTTGAGATGAGATCTTACATATGCCATATATAGTAGTTCACTGATAAAAGCAATTCAAGTTTATCCCTGAACACCCTTAGACTAGACCAGAATTTCATGATAATATTATTGCAAAAATGTTTCAGATATTTTGGTCGTTCTATACATACAGATTTACCGATTTTGTGAGCTTGACGTGGGGTTTGCAGGAAATTATCAAATATTGAATAAAATAAAATGTGTGTATCATACGACATAAATCAAACCTTTCAAACCATTTCATATTGAATCAATAATCAAAACTAGAGTTTCCAAACTAACCGACAGCATTGTGTAATATTGAGTCTGCAAATAACATACATAAAATAAAAAGGAAATCCGCATGCTTACGAAAATAAATGACAACTTTTAAACAAAATGTTCAGTTATCAAACCAGGAGTTTCCAAACTAACTTACAGCTCTGTAATAAAATATTGAATTAATGCAAATGGCTGACAGATCAACTCTTCTAGTGACGTTATAATAATAATTTATTTATATATTTTATAGACAGCTGTTTTAGCTATTTAATTGACAGTGATTTTGTATTTGGTTTGCACATACGAGTATTTGGTCCCTTCGTCGCGTAATTGAAATTTAACGGTGAGTTACAAATCGGTTGAGTTTCACGATGATGAAAACTTTTGAAGGGTTGGTTTTTCAATCTCAAATAATGATTACATTTATACACTCTTAAACTATTTTATCATTTAATGAAATGAAGACAATATTAGCGAAATTCAATCGAAAATCTGGAAACAGAAAAATCGTAAAAAGATGTATATTAATATTACTCTGGGACTCGAACCCAGGACCTTCGGCTAAGAACTTAGACTGAGGACTCAGCTAAAGGTTAGCCGAAGGTTCAAGGTTCGACTCCCAGAGGTGCCAACATCTTTTTCTGTCGAGTTTTCGATTGAGTTTCGCTAATTGTATTAATTAATTAATCATTTAATTAAATAGTATAATTTGAGGTTGAGGTTTTACTCATAAAGTTAAATATAATAAAAATAAAAATAAATAATAAAAATAAATATTAAATTTTTATAAGAAAAACTATCTTTTCATAACTTTTGAAAGTTAATGTAATATATCATTGAAGAAGAAGATAATATTAATAATCTAAACGAAAATATGAAAGAGAACAAGACACAGAAAAACAGAAAAAGATAATGATCGCAACTGGGACTCGAACCCAGAACCTCGTCTATCCGGGACGTGCGTTTATCAATTCCGCCATTGCGCCCTACTGTCAAACCGTTGCTAAGTAGACCTACCTGAGGTGCCTACCTTCTGCCGACAGACTAGCTCAGAAAGGTCAGCAGAGCGGGGGAGACCATCATCAGGGTGGTAGGATCTCTGAGGCGTTTGTGGCACATCCCTGAAATAAGCTCAAATCCTACGGGCAGGGGGAGACAGTGAAACAAGTGGCTACGGTAAATAACAGTTGTATTGGGTAGAATTCTTTCATAAACAACAATGGCACATAATGCAGGCAAGGTCAGAACAGGGTAGCATCAACAATCCTATCTAATTCGGGTGCATTTGGCCCTAAAATCTCTCTGGGGGGCGGTCATTTATCGTCGCGTTGAATTCGCAAGGAACACACGCAATAAAGTGGGATTAATAGCTCATGGTACTCACTGCAACCGGCGGCTTGGAGATCGGTGTGGTGAAAGGGAATTTAACCGGGCTTGGCATTCCCGCCCGTCACTAGGCGAAATAACAATCGCCATGGCGGCTTCGTGGAATGTTCTGGAACAGTGCAGAACGGTTCACGGTACACGTGCGCTTGAGGCGAGCTCGGGGACAGAATGCGGGGCGGCGGCTGACTACAACCGCCGTTGGCGCGCGGCAAGCTAGCGGAGAGGAAGCCGAGTCATTTGCAGGGGCGTAGGTGAGTAATTTGCAGGGGTCTATTCGTGCATCGTAACACCCGAGTAATTTGCAGGGGCGTAGGTGAGTAATTTGCAGGGGTTTATTCGTGCATCGTAACACCGTCATAATAGCCAATTTCATATTTCTAATTTTAGAATTAATGATATTATCTTCAACTAATTTATTTTCCATATCAAAAGCAACTACCCTTTTTATTGGAAACAATTTTTCTAAGAATTGGTTTGTAACCTGGATAGCGTCACGGATAAATATACCCGCTTTTATTTATATGGAACTATTGACTTTTTATAAAAGTCTAAATGAATATTCAATCAATTTTTATAAGAAAAACTCTCTTTCTATAACTTTTGAAGGTTATTCCCATCAATGTAATATATCATTGAAGAAGAAGATAACATTAATAATCTAAACGAAAATACTTTACATTATAAAATCTAATATATAAAATTCTCGTGTCACGGTGTTTGTTGCCATACTCCTCCGAAACGGCTGGACCAATTTTGATGAAATTTTTTATGCTTATATGTTAGGTCTGAGAATCGACCAACATCTATTTTTAATCCCCCTAAAAGTAAAGGGTGTTCCACTCCGAAGAAAAATTATTTTCCCATACATTTTGTATGGAACGAATTCTCCTATTTTGAAAGAACTGCAGCAATATTGTAAGGGGTATAATATTGAACTGTGAACCGGGGGAGGGGGGAGGGGGGGAGGGGGGAGGGGGAGGGAAAGGGGGAGGGGGAGGGGGAGGAGGAGGGGGTGGGGGTGGGGAAGGGGGAGGGGGAGGGGGAGGGGGAGGGGGAGGGGGAGGGGGAGGGGAGAGGGAGAGGGAGAGGGGGAGGGGGAGGGGGAGGGGGAGGGAGAGGGGGAGGGGGAGGGGGAGGGGGAGGGGCGAGGGGAAAGGGGGAGGGGGAGAGGGAACGCGAGAGGGGAAAGGATACGCAGGGAGAAACAATTTAGATCAATTCAGCTAATAAGTTGACAACAGTTTTTGATTCTGAGGCGGTACGAAGTTCGCCGGATCAGCTAGTATAATATAAAAACGCACGTCCCGTATAGACGAGGTTCTGGGTTCGAGTCCCAGATGCGACCATTATCTTTTTCTGTTTTTCTGTGTTTTGTTCTCTTTCATATTTTCGTTTAGATTATTATTATCTTCTTCATCAATGATAAAAATAAGTATTTTATAAGTAGATACTTTTATTTTTTTTTAAATAAAAATAAATTCGTTTACATTATTTTTTTTTATATTTATTTATTTAACGCCCAGAGGGCTTTTACATGATTGGTAGCACCATTTTAATATGACAGATAATAATGAAACTTGAGAAAGAAAATGAAAATATAATTACGTTAGATTAGATTATATTCGTATGTACACAATCTATATGTTTCGTGAACGATGCTCACATCATCAGCAGTAAATGAACACAAAAGTTAAAAATTAAATTTATAGCACCTATGGAGAGGTGGGGGTAGAAGGAAGAGGGATGGATAAGGGTGGGGCAAGTTCATTAGAATTAAGGGTAACAGTATGTGGATTTTTTTTTGTTCATTATTATTATTATTTTTTAAAGAAACACTAACATTCCCAGGTTACGTATAACCTGATAATATTTGAAAATTTCTTACTACCATTACAGTGTAATCTCCCACTACCACCACTAAGCGGAAAATGTTGTAGTGATGGAGGATTAAGCGAGCGGAGGAATCGAACACGCGACGTCTGGGTAGGACCCAAACGCGATGCCAACTCAGCCACTGACCGCTCTAACACTTAACCGATCTTTCTCTTCTAATGACATTGTTATTCCTAATTATAATATATTTCTCCTACTTTTACCCCGCCCCCTTACTTCTACCCTTATTTCTCTGTAGGTAATCTATATTTGACCAGTCCCTATTCGGGAAACACGCCAAACGCGTGCCCAACATATGCACACCGTTGACACATGTCATGTGAGAACGGATCGCTTTCAACAGCTCGGCTGTGGAACGATTTGCCGACCTTTGTGTTTCCTCCTTCCTACAACATGGGTCTTTTCAAGACCAATGTTCATTCCTTTCTCTCATCAAAAAGACCCTCCACACAGCATCTCAGATAACATAGGCTCTGAGGGAAATTAATTTCCTCAGGGCCTCCTGTGTGGATAAACGAAATTTTTTCTTTTTTTTTTACTTTCACGGCTGATGATGTGAAAATCGTTCACGAAACATGCAGATTGTGTATTACATAGTATAAAATGAAGTCGCTCAAAATGTATGTGCGCATAGATCTTTTAAACCACGGAACGGATTTTCAAGCGGTTTTCACCAATAGATAGAGTGATTCAAGAGGAAGGTTTATATGTATAATACATTATATTATAGTGGAGATATAGCTTATTATAGTAGAGAAAAGCCGAGAAATTCAAATATTCAATTCAGGCAGCGGGCAGCTGGCAAGCGGGTGGTGTGGATTTTATAAAGGTTGTGTAATGGCGTTGTGTTTCTTTAGCCACAGCAACGTGTGGTCAAATAATGCCATCACAAAATGAAAAGCTTTGAGAAAAAGTTTTTTTCTAATTCATTCAGATTTATTTCTTCTTTTCTCTTTCATCTATATTTGTTTGTTATATATATATTTGTAAACTTCATTAATATTTCTGAAAACTTGATTATTCTACTTTTTTCTTTATTTAAAAAAGGTTAAATTATTAATTTATTTTGTATCTTTTGGAGATTAATAAAAAAAATTGAAGAAATATATTAAAACAATTTATTCTTTTTCTAAGAGCACTCATCAATCATGTCTGCTCTAATCTTTGTTTAGTAACTTTCTAGACTTATCCCCTTTGTTTAGTATCTTTATGGAAATAAAGCTAGGACCTAAAGCCTGGAATGGACTGCCACATGATTAAGAATGATCGCCGACTCGACAAAATTTAGTGCTAAACTTAAAATTCATCTTTTCAGACACATTCATGAAGTCAGAAACCTTTCACCTTCACCTTCACAGTCCGCAACAGTCTAAATAAAATAAGAATTCCTAAGCTTTTTAAGAACAGTTCATAAAAAAATTTTCAGTCCTAAAATTATAAAATTAAAATAATAATCTATATATATAAAAATCTACTGCTGTTCGTTTGCCTCGCTAAAACTCGAGAACGGCTGGGCCAATTTAGCTGATTTTGGTTTTGAAATGTTTGTCGTAGTCCAGGGAAGGTTTAAACGATGAGAAAAATTACGAGGAAGATAGTAAAAACAACAATTTCATTTTCCATATAAACTGTTCTACCTATTTTCCTGTCAATCATTTGACGTTTATCCCTTCGGTACGGTGGTCTCGGGTCTTCTCGAATTGAAGCACGTGTTAAATTAAGGGTGTACAAATTACCCGGATTATCGCATATTATAATATAAAATTTAATATTTTGATGGTTGTCATTGTTGGGTTGTCATTTGGTTCGTTCGGAATACCAAAATAATTGCAAACGTCAGAAGAAAAGCAAAAAAATTGTTGCCTTGGATCGATGTTTTTTTTTTTTTTTTAATTATATAAATCATAAACAAAAATTTTAACAAAACAAAAAAACGACTTCAAAAAATGCACTAAAAAGTAAAAAAATAATTTCGTATTCTTCTACAACTTCATCATCAACTTACTTTTTCTAATCATCAATATGTAGGTACGATTGTTACTTTTGGAATCGGTGTCAGTCAAGGTAGGTTTGTAACTACATACATAGTTATAGGTGAGATGTGCTTGTATCGCACAAGCGATTTGCCGCGGCGGCGCGGGGAGCTGTCTAGTGAACCCGCCCGGCCGGGTACCTTTGCTGACACCGACTCCAAAAATAACAATCGTACCTACATATTGATGATTAGAAAAAGTAAGTTGATTATTAAGTTGTAGAAGAATACGAAATTATTTTTTTACTTTTTAGTGCATTTTTTGAAGTCGTTTTTTTGTTTTGTTAAAATTTTTGTTTATTTTTTGATTTTTAGCGAATCTGAAGTACACTAACTAATTTGTCTGAATATGGGTAAACCTACTAAACGTGCTGCTCATATGAGACAGACATAATTTGACCATAGCGACGTTAAGGTCAAATTAAGAGATTCGGCCGAGTTTCGTTAATTCTCAAACTCTCATCAAATTACCCTTGAAGTACATCCTTCCCAATAAAAAAAGAATCATCGAAATCGGTGGGCGTGATATTGAGTTATTCATCCATTTGTCGCGCACATACTGAATGCAAATTTAAGACTTATATGGTTTTCTCATAGTTGCTATTGCCGAATCTGGACCAAATTTCACCAGCACCAGCTTTCAAATAAAAAAAAGAATCATCAATATCGGTTCACCCAGTCAAAAGTTCTGAGGTAACAAATATAAAAAAAAAATAAAAAAAAATACAGTCGAATTAAGAACCTCCTCCTTTTTGAAGTCGTTTAAAAATATGCTTGCTTGGGTTATGTATTTATATTAGTATATGAGTGTCTATAAATACCTTATTTAAACTCCCGCGATGGTTTCTGGAATGTTACAACCACATAAAAATACACCTGAAAAGTTTTTTAATCATTACAAAAATCTTGCAAAACTGTCAAAATTAATTTAATTTTTCTTGAAGAATTTATTTGAAGTACTCGCCTCATACTTTGAATCGAATAAAGAATTATAGATATTTTAAATTAATATACAAAAATGAATGTTTGTGAAAAATGAAAATTTGAAAACTGAATGTACTGGGACTGAATATATGGAACGCGTAAGAAGGGTTGGCGGGTCGGGGGAGCGGGCGAGGGGAGAGGGAAGGCGGGGATGGTGAAAGGGGAATATGGGAGGGGAACGGGAACGCACGGGAAAGGACATGCAGAGAGAAACAATTTATTTCTTTGAATATGGCATTGCTGCGCATGCCCGGAATCAGCTAGTCTTATAATAAATGCAATATCAATAATAATGGAGAATGGAGGTCAAAATAGCAAATATAAAATTATGTAAAGCCCAGTGGTTTTAGTATAGTGTTCTCTGCGTGCTAAGTCGTATCTTCTTCATACTTAAACTTTCTAACAAAAGTGTGTTTATCCGAAGTGACCTGCCAGGTAAGTATGCTTTCTGAATCTGTTTGTAAATAATAATGAAATTAGATATAGCCTGGGAAATCAAAATTAAACATCGCTCGTGAGGTGATTTTTTACACAAACGATGCAATACAAATTATCCAAATATTATTATTAAATGTTAGAAGAGCGTGAGTGAGAGGATGCATGAATGTTAATGAAGCGAGGAGTGTGTGCCAAGGCAGAGTTGTGTGGATATATATTATCCTCACATTAGTCAGTTAGTTTAAATGAACGTTGGGTGGTATGCAATCGATATTACATTTAGTTCCATTATCGAAATTTTCCTGATTGCTAACTGGCAAACAAATTATTTAACAGCCTTTAGCTTTCGATACCTCGTATTTATTTACAATTATTGACACAACTGTAGGCATCTCCTTCCTCTATCCAACCTTTTATCCAAGTAAATGTCCCTATCTAACAGTTTGTAACATTTCCAATAACACATTATGGTACAATAAGTCTATTAATGAAGCCTGTGCAATGAATAACGTATTGATCTCCCAGGGCAATTTAATATTGACTCCGTTAAGGGGATACACGGGTCTCGTAGCCAAGAAAAAAAGCATATTTTCTCGATTTTTCAAAAATGTAATAAATGAATTATTTTGTTCGAAATGTTGAGCACATAAAAGAACAACTTCTCAACAATATTGAAAAAATTGTCATAAAACATTCGGAAAATTCAGCCGGCGGGGCCTGGTTTCCGGAGACCCCTAAATAAGTGTCCTCGCGGTAGGCAGGATAACTCATGACAGCTTCACCCGAAATTAAACAAAAACATTTTTTTCTGTTAGTAGATAAGTATAAGCTGTCGTTGAACGAAGGATCTCTCAGAAAATTGAATTTTTGACAGAGTTCTATGCAAAATAATTCAATTTTTGGTACAATTTACATTACGTACAGCCTTGTAAACGTATTTGTAGTCGAAAAAAATGCTTCTTTTAGATACTGGTCAATGCTATTTTGAAGAAGTACGCCAAATTTCAATGAGATTTCAGAGAAATCGTGCCTACCGACTTCAAAATAGTGTTTCGAGATAAATGCGATTGAAGTTCCAAGTTTCAAGGTTTCCCAACGGGTCTTGGGATTCGCAAAGGCTGTCCCTTAGACTTTTACTCCGATTGACTTAAAACTTTAGGAGAATATTCTAGACATATTGTACTATTAGATAAAAGAAAAAAAATCAAATTTTTCAGACCCATATTACCCCTTAAGAAATCTGAGCAGTGACCACCTGCTACTTCCACAGGGTGTATAATTACGAATCTCTTTTGTGTGATTGTACAGTGATTACCACCAGAAAGATGCCTCAAGACCATAAGAAGGTTTCTTATCAACAAGAAGTGAGCAACGCTCAATTGATGCCTTAGTGCGTTTACTACGATTCTATTATGAGCTTGTGTGGTGATTACTGCCAGCTAAATCCCTTAAGATCCTAATATCGAGTCACCGATTGCATCAGAAAAATTAAAGGGGAAAGCCAGTCCTTACAATTATTAGATGTTTTCAAAGTCGCACGTAGTCATATCAACTTGAAATGTTTATTTGAAAATTCCACTGGTCTGCTAAAAAAATATTTTTTCTCCCCAATGTTTTTGGTGTCGCGAAACTGCGACTCCACTGTTAATTGGCGGTAAATGCTGCACAGCAAAGCCTATGCAGTCCTGGAAGGACCAGTCCCGAAACTACGTGAAAACGCTAAGTTATACGGGACGATTAAATAGCACACACTCGCAAAACCTGATGGATAGTCAGTCGATAGTTCAGATCTGGGCTTCTGGAAAATTAAATAAGCCCAGATTGGAATAAGGAAAATAGGACTCACCGTTGCAGATGGGGCCCCGCTGATTTCCAGTTTTGGTGTACACTTCTCACTGTTTAATTTTAAAATTCGCAACATTCTTATAACAAGAGGTTACGATACATGCGCCCTGTCTGAGATGTTATTTTGTACTGAGCAGGAAAGCACACTGTCACCTCTCCAAAGTTGAATACTTTCTTGCAACAATTTTTATGGTGACATTTTGGAAGGAAAGATTAGGTAGGTTTGATAAATTCAGGATTTTGACATATCTACCCACCAAGTCTGCGAATGCAATATCCAAACAATCCCATATAAAAACGCGCGAACAGTTTTCATACATGATAAGATTATATTTGGTGCTCTAAACAGGAAATTTAACATTCAAATGAATTCACCAAATAGATTTTAAATATTATGTCCGTTTAATAAAAAAACGGTATAATTAAAGTAACAGCAATTAGAAAAAAGTGAAAAAATATAAATATTAAGTTTTAAAGTGAAAAACGCTATTTTTACATTCACAAGTTATAAAAATATCAGTAAATTTATCTCATTTATGGTGATATAATTCAAGTAATTTTGAAGTTTTTTTTTCTTTCCATTGAAGTTTCTCGGTGAATCGACCAACAGAAATCAGCAAGCATTGCTGCTGACTTTCTATTGTAGCTCCTCTGATACGGCACCGACATTTTCAGGAAAGAAATTTACGTGCTAGTCCAAAAAATGGATTTTGAGTGACATATTACAAACTCCTTCTTTCAATCGGCCAACGGGAACAAATTCAGAGCATTAAAATCATCATATTTATGATGTAATTTTTTGAAGGAGGATTTCGTTGCAGACCAGGGTCATTGATTACAATCCACAAATTGATTCACTGAGAATATAATATGCGACTACAAAAATATTGTGCAGTTTTTTAAAAATATCTCTTTAAAAACTAGACGAGATAAACGTGGTAGCAGATGACATGCGAAATTCAATTTATAGCTGCCTTCCATGCGGAAATATGAGCGACATCAAAACACCGCGTAATTTATATCAACCACAGTATATTTATTACCGAACCCGTGGAACTGACGCGATGCGAGGAACTAACGGGAACCGGATAATTGGCACTTACGAGTATATACACAATCACACGCGTATATAAAGGCGATTTATTTATACGAGGCAAGCCGCCCTTATGATGCACAATACTGAACAGACATAAAACAAGTATTTGTAGAACCAAAGCTTAACAGATATTTGAGAGGATCTGTTTCTACTTAAGTCGTTTCCTAATTGCTAAGGATCGTGACTCTACTCCAATTTCCATGGTGGACAAGACTCTTGCATTACTCGAGGTTCTACGCTGCGTGGAGAGTTGCGGACACCGACGAAAAGGATGTCAGTGGTAATTGGTCACTCCAACGCATTAGTGACCATCTTCTGCTTCTTCTGCCTTCCACTTTGCCAGAGATTATGAGTTTCTCCAAGTTGGAGTCCTCAGTTTGGAGAGCAACGTGTCAAAAAATCTTAAAATATATTACAGGCAAATAGTTGAAAGCCTATTGTGGATGCATGGCTCCAGAATGGACATATTTGTGCTTCTGGCTGTCCTGAGAAATTTTCTCCAGCACCACATTTCTATCCGCTTTATTTCGATGGTTCTAAGTGTAAACCCCTTAGAAATATGGTGAAAATCAATGCCCGGGCGAGTTTCATGTTGGTGCTCTTCATTGTGTTTCTGTCACTCTTTATCTTTTGCACTTTACTCACAACATCTTTTACCATGCAAATTCTTCCTTTCCCTTCTGTTTCAAAATCTCCTTCGTCACTTATGGATGGCCTTGTTATATAATATATGTAGCGGCTACTTAACCCGCTCGGCGAAATTTACCGTTGCGCCACTGACCTCCACAGAATACGCTGGAAGCTACGAAATACCTACAGCAAGGGCACCGCACTCGTACACACTACGAACTACCTACCTACAGCGTAGTAATAACGGTCGCCTAGTAAATAATAATCCGCCACCTACGCGAAAGAGCTAGAACGTCAGGCTGTACCAAACAAGTGCCCGCAGAAAGTTCGAGCGATTTCTCACCTTTGCGTGAATTCACCGCATTACCTACCGTGAGACTAATTACTCGCCACGAGTATATAAGCCGCGCTCGCTTGCTCGGAGTCAGTCGGTCAGTACTTTCCATTCATCGAACAAGGAACACAGTCCGAGCAGTGCAGTAACTCTTTACGTGCCTGCGCCCGGCACGGGCCCGCACAGTTAGTAGTGAACGATACATATCCAGCGTGACACCAGGAATATTTCCAGCACCTTCGAGGAACTTCACTAACTACATCTCAACATGAGATGTCAGGCAACGCGCCAGCAACCCAACAGCCAACAACCGGCATCCTGCAACGAGCAGCCACAAGCATCCTGCAACGAGCAGTGGAGGTAATCCACCTCTTACCCGCCTTGGTATAAGTAACTGATGGTTACTCCTTCAAGGCTCTCGCAAGATTCTAATTTTTTTTGTTAAACGAAGCTACATTTATTTATTTTGAACGAATCTAGACCTCCAGTGTCCATGCATACGTTGTTAGTAAGCAGTATGCAAGTGCTTAACAGGAAAAACAAAATGCAAAAAATAGGTTAGTAAGACAAACATAATTAAACAGGGCAAAAGAAAAACTCATTCATGAGGCTCCATGAGGCGGCATTGCATCTGTAAAAACCCGCAAGCACCTGCATAAAATAGAGAACATAAGTAATACAATAAATCTCAAATCAATTGGCAAGTACCAACAAAAAATGTGAATGGCTTTCGGTCTGATCATAAACTACACTTAGCTTCCGTGTCCCTTAGCCAACCACTCAGTGAAGCCTCAACGAATGTTAGCTGAATATTTGGGGTAAAATACCCGAAGACTAAAAGAAATTTCAGCGTTGGGTAGTCAGAGGCAGGACAAAGGATAGTCAAGGTCGTCTGATCAAGCCTCAAGCCTGCACATGTCATTGGGGGAGGCGCAGATAGATTTGAGAAGGATCTGCAAAATTAGTAATGTAACTAAAGATGAAGCAGGGACGAGGTCCAGCACACCCCCGTATGGGGATAGGGGAGAAAAAAAAAATTGGAGTTTAGTTCATCCAGTAAAACATTGAAACAGTTAAAGACAAACAAAACAAAACAAAACAAGGAACATGGCATAAATTAACAGTAGTATAATAATTATTAACAAAACAAATCGCAAGGCAATTATATACATTTTTTTAAAACATAGTGAACAAAATAATATAATAATAATATAATAACGCAAATGTAAAATATAACATATAAATCCTAATATATAATAAAATAAATGTTAATAAAATAAAAGAAATAACATATTACAGAAACGCAAAACACATAAATCATAACAATTAAATCCAAGCGGTAAATGTAAAGGAATCATGAAGAGTGTCCGTGAATTCAGAAGCAAAATACACCTGGTACCTAAGTTGTTTTACAGCTACTCAGCGACTCTAAGAACAGGCCATCTCTCAACCCAAACTTTCGTGAATTTCCTCAGGCACTCAAAGTTCACCTTATTCGAGACGAGATCTGTATTCCAAGCAGGTCTCGTAATAACTTGTAAACCATCAATCATTTCGTCTCGAGCATCCGTCAAAATCTCACAGTGCCACAAAATGTGCTCGGCTGTTTGGTCGGTATCACCACAAGCGCAATTGGGATGGGATGATAGAGCCAGTCTGTGAAGTCTACCTCTAAACTCCCCATGCCCAGAAAGCAATTGGGTGATATGGTGGTCGATTAAAAGATATGCCCCTTCCATTCTGATTTTAACTGATGGAAAGAAGGAGAAGGTCCATCTTCCCATATTCGATCTATCCCATCTTATCTGCCATTCACTCAGCGTTTTTATTCTCATCATCTTTAGAAGTTCAGGGAGAGGCACTGCTCCACCAGGTATTAATTCAATACCAAGGTGGTTTACAGGTCTTCCTCTTTTCAGACACTTCTTTGTCAAAACTTCCCTAATTTCTAAATCAATTGGCAAAATGCCAGCCAAAATTGGCAAAGCATCCGATGAAACTGTTCTGTAGGCTCCTGAAAGCGCCAGTAAGGGGATTCGCTGACTTCATTCAATTCCTGCAACGAGCAGCAACAAGCATCCTGCAACGAGCAGCAACCACAACCGGCAACGCGCCAGCATCAGCATCCTGCAACGAGCAGCAACCGGCAACAAGCCAGCAACCACCGTCCTGCAACGAGCAGCGACAGCATCGTCACCGCCTCTCAAGGTTCCTTCTTGCGTCACGTCTGTGCTCCGACCCACTGGACACACAGCCGCCAATACCTCGTCAATGCGACGACGGTCGACCGCCTGGATCAAGGTCATTCTACACCGCCATGGTGTAGTGCAACACGCCGGCTTCCTGAAGACCTGTGATCTTCACCGCCGTAGTCTCCTGACCTTCTTCACTCATCATCACGCAGCCTCATCGCTACCAGCACCACTGTCACTTCGCTCTGCATCGACCTCCGCTACGTAGCTACAATAAAGACTGACTCATACATCGACTGACGCCTTTCATTTCTCTCGTCCCATCTCTACCGATACGGACCGCTCCCTCATATATAATAAAGTCGTTCACGGTTTCTAAGTCTGTGGGAGCATTATTTGTACTTACAAAGATTGTTGCTATGTCGATCACCGTAAGTTTTATTTTAGCATTCTTGATCAGTAGACCTAAATTACAACTTTCTTTCTCTATTTTAGCAAGGAGTTGGTTCATTTGTTCTTCAGAAGAGGCGATAAGAGTAGTGTCATCTGCATAAAGAGGATCTGCAAAAAAGGTTAAAAATTAACCCACATATAAAAGTTTTGCCTAGCTACAATTAGAACTACGCACCCCTCAATAATAGCAAAAAGGAAAACCTTGTATTTTTCCTTGGTTTTTATGCAATTATATGCTATGTTAGTGAGGTGGTATTGGGGGGTATAATTACGTTTTTTCATTTGTTAATGAGGCTGTAGAAGGGAGAGACGAAATACAAAGTTTATGGATTGTTACCTAGGTATTTAGAAAACTCACTAGTTACACCGCGAATACAAACCTCAATATCGCCCCGAAACAATAAAAATTCTTACTGGATTAATTTAAATTATCTGTGTGAATTAACACATAAAAAACTAAGATATTCATTTTAGTTCCGCGACTTTTTGTCACGGGACAAAATATCCCCGACAAAATATCCTCCGAAAAAATATCCAACGGACAGATACCCCCAACAAAATATCTACTAAGACCTAACCTAATCTAACCTAACCTAACCCTTCCTTACCTAACCCAACCTAACTTAACCCAACCAAACAAAATGGGACAAAAGTAATACAGACATCCTATAAAGATAATAAATTATGGTTATCTGTATTATTTTGGTCCTATTTTACTATTTTTGAACAATAATTTATTGTCTTTACAGGACGTCTTTATTATTTTTGTCTCGTATTTTGTTAGGTTAGGTTATGTTAAGTTTTAAGTAGATATTTTGTTGGGGGATGTTTTGTCCGTAGGATATTTTGTCGGAGGATATTTTATCGGGAATATTTTATCGCGGCATGGCCGTGTGTCGGTTAGAGTTGTTAAATTACACTCTAATGAAATTATTTACTAATTACTAATTACTAGACATCGGATTATATGCATTTGCATATTTGCATATGCAAATGCATATAATTCTCTAATTACGACGATAATGCATATTTCAGCATTTTTTGTCAAATCGTGCATATTTCGTTTAATAGCGGGAGGTATCGTCTACGTATAGGGAGCTAGGCGACGATGACGCGTAGGGCGCGATCGCGGTGGCTGACTTGGGCTGACTGAACTGAGAACTGATTGACCCAAGCGAGCGACGGACGCATCGACGGATCTGCAGAACAATTTACTCTGGATATCAGCTGACGAAACTACGGATTCATGTGGACGATATATAGCGAATTTGATAGTTGGAAAACTAACAAAGGAGCCCTCTATTCCCCACTTGGTTGCCTGTAAAATTCTAGAAAAAACAAATCATTCAACTGTTGCTCGTTTCATAAATGATTCCATAAGATCTTTGTTTCCCGATTCTTCTGTGGATGAAAAAATCTGCATGTTTGTTTCTGATGCTGCGCCATACATGGTGAAAGCTGGCCAAGCCTTGCAAACTTTTTATCCAAATTTACTACACATTACCTGCTTAGCTCACGGGTTTCGTCGCCTTGCAGAAGAGATACGACAAGAGTATGGGAATGTTAATAAATTGAATTCCTCTACAAAAAAAGTGTTTTTAAAAGCACCGTCGCGTGTGCAGTCTTATAAAGAGCAATTGCCAAATCTAGCAATGCCGCCAGAACCCATAATTACTCGATGGGGTACTTGGCTACAGGCAATATTATTTTATGCTGAAAATTTTGAGGCCGTAAAACAAGTAGTTGGGCAATTTGACAGTTCTGAGGCCATTGCAATTCATTCAAGCAAGCTAGCATTTGAAGACGCATCCATTAAACAGAATATCACCATCATCTCAACACATTTCCACAAGTTACCAGATGCCATAAAAAAATTGGTAACAAAAAACCTTCCTCTATTTAAAGCAATAGAAATACTGGAAACAATATATGAAATAAAAAAAAATAAAAAATAAAAAATGATTGAACTCGCCAACGCCCTTCCTAATTCAATATCAGAAAAGATTCGTAAAAAGTTAGACTCTATTTTGCTTAAAAACCCGAGTCTACACCAACGGCACAGGTCATACCCTGCCTAAAGAGGTATCTCCAGAAATGGCGCCAAATTTTAAATTTTGTCCAATGACGTCAGCTGACGTAGAGAGGTCGTTTTCGGCGTACAAATTAATACTGGGTGATAAACGTCACAAATTTGAGCTCGAAAATTTGGAAAAATACTTAGTTGTATATTATCACAAAAACTATGCGTAATTTTAAGAATATTTCGCTGTTTTTGTACGGTCTTTAATTAAAATATATAAAAATATAAATGGTTTTTTTATTTTGCATTGTGCATATTTTGGGCAAATCAAGAGTTTTTAGTGCATATTTCGGCCTTTTTTAGTGCATATTTGCATGCATATTTAGGCACTTTGTTAGTGCATATAATCCGATGTCTACTAATTACATTATAGTTACTTTATTATAGTTATTAAGCTTCAACCTCTTAGACATCTTTTTTTAAAAAATTATTTATAGAAATTTAATTAAAATTAAATTTGATAATGTTATTATCGAGTTCTGCAAGTATTTTAGTATGTATTTTAGTTACAGCTGTTTCGACTGGTAAGGTCATTTTCAAACTGTCTTTTAATTAATTAACTCCCAGATATCTTTTACCAATCACTCGCGTATTACAATATCCTCGTACATGTCCCAACTAGGGATGCAAGGTTTTTAAAAATATCGATATATTTCGAATTAAGTCGATATCGACATATCGGCCTATTAAACCGATATATCGATATTTTTACTTTCTTTTAAAAGTTTATAGAAATCCAATGTAGTTATATCAAACGTTTATCGATTATGTATGTATATAATTTTTTATACTTAGGGAACGTACCCATACTACATGACCCGTTCAGGGGGGGGGGGGGATCTTCAAAATACCATGCTTGGTACAAATGGGGGGGGGGGGGGGGGGTTAAAAATTGCAAAAAGTTGGTCACGTAGTATGGGTACGTTTCCTTACCTATGTGAATAATCACAAAATTTGGTTAGGTATATAATTTTTTTTTCATAAATTTATAAAAAAAAAAATTATTTCAATATTTTATACCAGCTATCGAACTTAAAATAGTAACTTTGTCTGCTTAACTGTCCGCTTCCTTGTAGCCGGGTTCTGCTTTGAGTTATAGTTGCTGCTGCCTTTGACAAAAGACGTTCAGAAGGAACACTTGTTGTCACAATTGGTAGATGCCACATTAAAAAGATTGGGATATACACCTTACATCTCTTGCCATGTTTCAAGAATGTTTACTTTTAGAGTATTTACAAGAGTAGAAAGATATAATGTAGGCTCGTCGTCACCGTTAGTTTTATTTCTTCTTTTTATTTGTGTGAACCAAAGATTTATGGTGGTTCCAAAAATCACATTCACCTTTATCTTCATCCAATATTTCGATACGATATAGATAAATATCGATATTTTTAGGGGTCGATATACCGATATTTATCGGTTTTCCGATATATCGTTGCATCACTAGTCCCAACCATTCAACTTACATTAGTGTATATAGGATGGTTGAGAAACATCACGGGTTGAGTGTGTACTTGCCAACAAAATATAATATTATTCGTAACTTTAACCTACGTAATTGCAAATGGTGAAGACCTATCTGATCAATTTGAAAAAAAAAAACAATCGAATTTCATACTATAAAGTAAACTCTCTGACAGCCAGACGTAAACTTTAGTTGTTGTTTTTTTTTAATATGAATACTGCACAAGGGTCCCAACTGCTCCCGTCTGGAGCCAGTGAGACTACGGCATCACCAATTGGGGTATGTTGTGAGGCTATAGGTAGTGGGGAGGGGAAGGAGATAGGGAAGAGAAAGGTGGGGATGTTAAGAATGTATTCCTTCCATATAAAATTATGCATGTCTCACCCGTTTCATGTATTAAAATAAAATCAATAAACTTAAAATTTTCTAAAATATTCATTAATGATATCATAAGGGATATTAATAATAATTTACCTCACAAATATTATAATAATAATTTATGTGTGATAATATAATAATAATTTATGATATTATCTATGGAGTTTTTCATAAGTAACCAAATATTTTTGTCCCACAAAAAGTTAAAAAAAAACGATATCTAGATTATGTTTTTCACACAAAACTAAGTGCATCACATTAAAAAAGTGGATCGTTTTCCAATTAATAAATAATCACAGTGAGAACACATAAACTATAAGAGTGAATTTAAAAACAAAATCTTGAAATTAACATGACAAGGGATATTTGAATTTCAAACCATTTGAATTTGAATTTGAAGTTTGAAGATAAGTGACATTTGAAGCCATAGACAAAAAGTTAACAGAATATTGTTATGGCTGTTACTGTAACAAGAGACAATATTTAAAATTTTAAATAGAGTGGGGGCATTTTTGAACCCAAATTGAAGAACCAAAAATGACGGTAGCGAGCTATCTAAGTGAGTTAAAGAGTGAGGTTTCGAAAATTCAGACTATCAAGGACCAGAAAACAAAAAATACGATTGAACTCATAATAACAAAATTGGAAGATGCTATTAACAAAGAGAGTCTGTCATTACAAAATAAAATAATTGAATTACAAGAAAACATTATCAGCAGTGATAGAAAATATATCAGTAACTAAGAAAAATATCAAAATCTGGAAAACAATGCTACTACGAGAAGTTACGCTAGCATCACCAGTGGAAAAAACACAACACCCAATATTCTTGTATACCCCATTATAATTAAAACTCAAAATGATAACGAAGACATAAAAGAAACCATCACGAAGAACATCAAAATATCTAAACTAGGAATCGGAGTAAGTAGCATCAGGAAGACATCAAAAAATGAATTAATAATAAATTTACAAAAAGCGGATGATATGTCCAACATCAAAAATGAAATTACAAAGTTAAAACTTGAAGGAATACACGTTGAAAGCATTGATAAAAAAAGACCGTGCATGATCTTTAAAGGAATAGACGAAAAATATACACAAGAAGAATTTATATCAGATTTGATTCTGCAAAATGAAGACATAAAAATTATTTACGAAATGGACCCAAACCAGATAAAATACAAAGGAACCATACAAATTAAAAAATTTAAACAAAAAAATATAATTCTCGAAACCAGTGGAAATCTCAGAAATCTTCTAATTTCGAAAAAAAGCGTAAACCTTGGATTTCACCAAATTAAAGTAGAGGATTGCAACCCCCTAATGCAGTGTTACCATTGCCAAAAATATGGTCACACAGCAATGCGTTGCCTCCAACCACCGAACAAACCAATATGCCTTCATTGTGCGGGTGAACATAACCTAAAAAACTGCAACAATAAGAACGAAATACCAAAATGCATTAATTGCACAGAACTTAATTTAAAATTTAATACTACGACTCCAACAGACCACAAATCAAATAGTGAAAAATGCAAACACAGATTGAAAATGCTTAACTTTGCTCAAGAAAAAATTAATTATAATTCAAAATGACCGAATACATAGTAAAACAAATTGACGAAAAATACAAAATAAACCAAGAAATATGTCAAAATATCAAAGAAGTTAATAAGTGGTGCGTTACAAACAGTTCCCCCTTTTTATTACTACACATGAACATTCGAAGCATCGCAAAAAACCTTGATGAATTTTTGATAAATATAAATGATCTGTTTTTATCGCCCGCCTGCATAGTGTTAACAGAAACGCACTGTAATAACGATCAACACATTAATGCACTACCCAACTACAAAGGCATCGCAACAACAACACCAATTAATAAAAATAGTGGTATAATTATATTTGTTCATGACGAGTGTGAAATTATTAACATTGAAGAAATTGATATACAACATGTAAATTGTCTAAAAATAGATATAAAATTAAAAACAAATTATACAGAATTATAACAGTGTACAGAACACACAAATCAAACATAACTAACTTCATAAATGAACTATATGAATATCTAAGCAAATTATCGAAAATTCTTACTTTTGTATGTGGTGATTTCAATATAAACATCTCTGCTAACCATAACTCAATAGAAAAAAATAATTTCATTAACATAATGACACACCTCAACTTTAAATCTTGTATTAATAGTAACACTCGAGAAATTAAAAACCAGACTCCATCATGTATAGACCATATCTGGTGTAATATACATTTAAATGAAATAAAAAATATTAAATCTACTGTTTGGAAAACTAATATAACTGACCATTACGCGTGTCTTATATTACACGAGACAAATAAAAAACTAAACACAATGCCCAAATTAAATCTTCCATATTCCCAAATAGACTATGAATTATTAAAAAAATCATTAATAAATGAAAAATGGGAAGAAGTTTTAAAAAATAAATGCACCAACCAAAGTGCCTTACTGTTTGAAAAAACTTTAACTAAACACGTTTTAGAAGCAACAAAAACAACACAGATCGTCCCCAATTCAAAAACAAAGAAAATTAAACCATGGATTACTCTAGGATTAATAAAAGCCATTAGAAAAAAAAATAAACTTTATAAAATAACACAAAGACCACTAGTTAACAACAAAATTGTACTATATTATAAAAAGTATAAAAATATATTAAGTACTCTAATTAGAAAAACGAAAAACGACTATTACTCAAAAATTATAACAGAAGCTAAAGACAATAATAAAAAAATATGGTCAACAATAAATGAAATAATAAATAAAAATAAAACATATAAGCACATATCCGAAATATCAGATGGGAAATTAATATATAATGTACAAAATAACACAAAAAAATGTTGTAATATTTTAAATAACCATTTTAATAACGTTGAAAAAAACCTAGCAAAATCCATAAATTCGACCAATATATCAAATCCACAACACAGAACACAATGTCAAATAAATAAATTTGAGCCAGTCACAGAAGCCGACATTGACAGAACTATTTCGGAACTAAAAGGAGGTTCTGCCCCCGGCTTTGATAACATAAATGCTAAGACAATAAAAGCGATGAAAACATACTTAATTCTCCCAATAACACATATAATAAACCTAAGTCTAGCAAATGGCGAGTTTCCCAATAATTACAAAAGAGCAATTATAACTCCCATTTATAAAACAGACTGTCCTAAAAATCCACAAAATTACCGCCCGATTTCCCTTCTATCAAATATATCAAAAATATATGAGAAAATTGTAAAAAAACAAATTTGGACATTCTTAGATGAAAATAAAATAATTAATGATGATCAATTCGGCTTCAAAAAAAATACAAGTACTCACGACGCGATAGCAAAAATAACCAACTATTTATATACGGCCCTAGATTCCGATAAAAAATGTATCGGAATATTTATAGACTTGAAAAAAGCTTTCGACAGCATATCACATAAAAAATTAATAAATAAATTAAAATCTATAGGAATTAATGGGAAAGTCTTAGCATGGATAGCTAGTTATTTACATGAAAGACCACAACAAGTAAAATTACTAAATCAAGTCAGCGATTCAAAATATAGCGATTTTTCAATACCCCAAGGTAGAGTTTTGGGACCATTGTTATTTATTATATATATGTCAATGATATATTCAATATTTCTAAATATGGAGACATTGTCTCCTACGCTGACGACACAGTCCTACTACTAAAAGCAAACACCTGGTCTGAATTAAACAAAATGGCAAATACAGATATCAATGCACTAAAATTATGGTTTGATAAAAACCTGTTGACTTTAAATTCTAAAAAAACCTATTATTTACCATTTTTCATTAAAAAACAAGAAACACCTAAAGAAATAAACTTAATAATCCACTCTGTGACAAATACAGAAAACCACAAATGTAATATATCATGTTCAAAAATAGAAAGCAAAACTGATATTAAGTACCTGGGCATAACAATAGACCAGCGTTTAAAATGGTCTCCACACATAAATATTCTGAACAACAGAATAAGGAAACTAACATATATATTTAGATGTTTAAGAGATATTTTAAACGAAAAATTACTTAGAACCACATACTTCGCTTTCTGTCAATCAATTATACAATACGGCATTATAGGATGGGGCGGTACATATAAAAATCAAACACAAACAATTTACATATCACAAAAACTAATAATAAAAACAATTAAAAAAAAACCCTACTCATATTCGTCAGAACTTTTATTCAAACAATTTAAGGTCAGAAAATTAAGTGCATTATACTTTTATCATGCAACATTACAAATTTATAAAGGTAATATTAAAAATCAAGTTGCACCCTTTAAAAATAACAGAAGTCTTAGACAAACATCAATACTTCCCACTCCAAAATGTAAAAAAAAAATTGGACAATTGAGTCATAAATATCTCGGAGCAACATTTTTTAATTCATTACCAGAAAAAATTAGAAACATGAATACCAATATAAAAAATTTTAAAACTCACCTCAAAAATTATACTGAAAACTTAAACTGAATGATATAAAAAAAGCAATACAATAACACCCCCCCATACACACAAGCCTTGCTTAATTATGGGGGTACATCAAATATTCTACTATGTAATTAATTACTGTATAAAAATTATTTGTAATTTATGTACCTTCTATTACTAATAAAAAAAAAAAAAAAATAATAATAAAAAAAAATGTTATTATCCGTTTTCGTATGGAATTAATTACGTAGAATCGGGTTGTTAGTTTTCCAAATAATACTATTCCTAGATTAGGTAGATCCATTTATTGTCTTTTACTTCCACGAAAACCTGTACCAATTGAACAAAGTTTTCTTTTGTTGGCGAAAATAGCAAAATTCGTTTCCCCGGACCTAATTCTCATTAAGAATCCCACAGGAATAAATAGAAAGTGATTCGTACAGAAATAACAGGTCATTAGTTTAGCCTTGGATTACGTTCGTATTTCTTACGGCTACAAGAAATACTTTTCCGTTGCTTTTTTATTGCTGGGTATGGACTCTTCAATTGATAACTCCTTCTTCACAACAAAATTCATAGGGTGAGGTTTGTCCAGGTCTTAGCGGCGGATGTGTCTGCCCACCTGCTGCATGGCGGGCCGGATCAAGAGAGACTGGTTGAGGGAGGCCTTTTGACCTTTCCAGCCGGACTTTCGACCCATCGCCTAGCACCGCTGTCGGAGGGATGGATTGTCACTCCTGGATACACTGACCCCCAGATTCCTACGCACCCTTCGTACCTTTTTCCTACCCAGAACTTCCTATCTTTTCCTTCCTTAAAAAGACCCTCCATACAGCATTCCCTAAGACGACATTTTTTTATTTACATGAGCTCCACACAGGAGGCCTTGAGGGAAATAATTTCCCTCAGGGCCTACGTCATCTTTGGGGATGCTGTGTGGAGGGTTTTTTTTTAAAGGAAGGAGAGGAGAGTTCTGGGAAGGAAAGGGGTTTAAAGGGTGGGTAGGAATCTGGGGTTCAGTATGTCCTGGTCATCCTCCTCCAAGACCTAGACAAACCTCACCCCATGAACCCGGGCACCCCTGCTAAATCACCAAACGTAGCGAACCACTCGGGGTGACCTATGGCAGAGGTGTTGATTATCCAATAAAGGTTCCCGGGGCGGCGGTACCCATTTCCGCCTCCCAAATTGCGAAGCCCTGAGGGAAATTAATTTCTTCTGTGTGGAGCTAATGTAAAAAAAACATTGTGTTTTTTAAGACAAAAAAACTTTAAAAAAAAAATTAACTTAACACAGGAAGCCCTGAGAAAAATAATTTCCCTCAGGGCCTATGCCATCTTTCGGGATGCTGTGTGGAGTGTTTTTTAAGGAAAAAAATGACAGGAAGTTCTGGGAAGGAAAAAGGTACGAAGGTGGGTAGGAATCAGGGGTTTAGTGTGTCCAGGTCATCCGCCGCCAAGACCTTAGACAAACCTCACCCCATGATATGATATATCAGGAAGGTATGATCGAGAACGAGTGTTTAGGACGGCCTGGAGGCCATCGTCTTCTCTACTATGTTCTTAAAATCTCACCCCTTCTCTTGCTAGTTACCCACCATGAAGGTGATACTCTTATATACTACCGAAATCTGTCGGATATATATTTACATATGTTTTTTAAGAAAGATAAACATTCCAGAATTACGAATATCCTGACAATATTTGACAATCTCATACAACCACCACAGTAAGCGGAAAATGTTGATTATGTCGTGACGGAGGACTCAGTCAGCCGAGCAATTGAACAAACGATGCTTGGGTGGGACTCAAATGCGATGCCAACTCGGCCACTGAGCGGTCATAATCTCTAAGATATATCTACACTAGAGCCATGCATGTCTCGAATTCGAATATCACAGTTATAGAATTCGTTCATTTTAAATGACCTATCGACTTGTGATTTTTTTTATTCTTAATTTTTCGGTATTCATCTCTACATATTACAAATTAAAGTCCTCCGCCGCGTCTGTCTGTCTGTTTGCGATAAACTCAAAAACTACTAAACGGATTTTCAAGGGGAAGGTTTAGGAATATAATTTATCAAGGTTTTTTATAAATTGGTTGAAATATATAATTAAAGGAGAATATCTGCATGTGGTGGACGAGCAGGCTGGCAAGCGGGCGGTGTGGATTTGTATGCAAATTAACAGATAGCGGCATGAGTTAAGGGCCCGCAACCCGGATTTGTACCGATTTATTACATATTTCCCTTAAACACGGTAAGTTTCAAAGCTCTTAAAAAATATATGTTATTCTTGAAGATAAGATATAGAAACGCAAATTATATAAAATTCCCTCGATAGAAAAAAATCGCAAAGTATGCTCCAAAAATTATTATTAACACGTTTGTTTCAGTTATTTTACAAGTTAAATATATGAAAAAATTCACAGTGTTTCTTTAAATGCTGTTTAAGATAATGCCCGCGAGATTTTTGCTCTATTTTAAACGAGTCGTGTTTTATTAAACATTTTCGCAATTTTCGCAACGATTTTGTCGCTGTAAGTGTTAGCACTCTCTTCTAACATTCGTAATTTCGTATCTCTCCATCTTCTTCTTTTCGGGCCCGGTTGCAGAGTCTTAAAAGGTTGGGTGACCATCCAGAAAATGGCGTTGTGTTTCTTTAGCCACAGCAACGGGTGGCCGGGTCAGCTAGTTATAAAACAAAGTCCTCCGCCGCGACTGTCTGTCTATTCACGATAAACTCAAAAACTACTGAACGGATTTTCATGCGGTTTTCACCAATAGATAGAGTGATTCATGAGGAAGCTTTAAAAATATAATTTGTCAAGGTTTTCTATAAATTGATTGAAATATATAATTAAAGGAGAATGTCTGTATGTGGTGGACAAGCGGGCTGGCAAGCGGGCGGTGTGGATTTGATTTGTATGCAAAACCATCCAGTAGATGGCGTTGTTTTTAGTTAGCCACAGAAACGGGTGGCCGGGTCAGCTAGTTATAAAACAAAGTCCTCCGCCGCGACTGTCTGTCTGTCTGTTCGCGATAAACTTAAAAATTACTGAACGGATTTTCATGCGGTTTTCATTAATAGATAGTGTGATTCATGAGGAAGGTTCAGGAATATAATTTATTAAGGTTTTCTATAAATGATGAAATTTCAAAACAAGGGGAGAGTCACTGTCTACATTTGATTTCGAAAACTCTGTTTAGAGGCCGGGCAACGCCGGGGACTTCAGCTAGTCAAAAACAAAGGTGTAAACCGTGTCCGCGTTACACGTGTTTTGCGTATTCCACGTAATGTATTATTACACGTGTTTTACGTTTTCCACGTATTGTATTATTACACGTGTTTTACGTTTTCCACGTATTGTATTATTACGACGAAAATATTTCTTGCACAGCCTTCCACGTATAATTAAAAATAATAATTTCACAAATCCACCCCTTCGTTAAATGCCAATTTTCGTTCTATTCTTTTGACGAGCTGAACCGCTTTGAAATAAATCGTCGATTCGTTTGATCATTTCATCGAAGCAATCAGCGTGTATGAGAATTTAAATGACTGGAAATCGTTTTTGCGGTATTTCGCGAAAACGTTGAATTTTACCACCGGATTCCGGATCCCAATTGCGATTTAAAATTTTAAATAATTGCAGGAAATAGAGGCCAATGAAAAGAGAATCGACGCGTGGAGATAAACTCTATTTGGTTATCAACATACGATTACTGAATGTAGTGTAGAGATATTTAAGTCACGTTACTCAAATTTCATAACCATGTAGCAGTTGTTGGCCTGGTACCCCCGTTTTCATCCCGCTGCAAAATATACCCGACAAATTATCTTAAGCTGGGTCCACTTTTGTCCGTTCCGTTCCTCCGTTCTGTATCAGCGTCGCGATCAAGAACGCTAGTTTGGACGCCCGTTCGGAACGGTACGGTGTTACGGAGGTACGTTACGGGTAGAGGTACGCCCCGATCCATCGGGAGTCGGTTTATTCGGCCCGTTCAAAGGCGATACGATACGGCCGATACGGGTATGCGCCAGTCTGGACGCGATCGCGGCATGCGCAGGTCGTTCTCTCTGGAATGGAATGAACACGCGATGTTGCCGATGATCGCAGCGACGTTACGGAGGTACGGGCTATTTTTACTTGCGTCCAGAGTTTTTGATACGGAACGGAGGTACGGAACGGAGGAACGGAACGGACAAAAAAACATGTGTGGACCCAGCTTTACGGACACAACACCCCCCAAATTCTACTAAACAAAATATCTTCTAAAACCTAACCTAACCTAACGTTATCTAACCTAACGTTATCTAACCTAACGTTATCTAACCTAATCTAACTTAACCTAACCTAACCTAACTAAACCTTATTTTACATTTTACTATTTTTGAATAATAATTAATTGTTTTTGCAGGTTTTCAGTATCATTTTTGTCCCATTTTTATTAGGTTAGGTAAGGTCGGTTTTTTTTTTTTACATTAGCTCCACACAGGAGGCCATGAGGAAAATAATTTCCCTGATGGTCTATGTCATCCTTGGGTGGGGGGTTTTTTTAGGGAAAGGAAGGAGAGAAGAGTTCTGGGAAAGAAAAGGGTTTAAGGGGTGGGTAGGAATCTGGGGTTCAGTGTGTCCAGGTCATCAGACCTAGGCAAACCTCATCCCAAGAACCCGGGCACCCCTGCTAAATCACCAAACGTAGCGAACCACCTGGTTAGGTTAGGTTAGGTCCATTTTTTTGTTAGGTTAGGTAAGCTTAGATTAGAAAAGATTAGGTTAGGTTAGGTTTTAGTAGATATTTTGTAGGGGGATGTTTTGTCCGTAGGATATTTTGTCGGAGTATGTTTTGTCCGTAGGATATTTTGTCGGAGTTTGTTTTGTCCGTAGGATATTTTGTCAGAGTATGTTTTGTCCGTAGGATATTTTGTCGGAGGATGTTTTGTCCGTCGGGGGATATTTTGACGCGAGATGAAAAGTCACGGAACCGTTGGCCTACCTTATTGGGAGTTCATTTGGAGATTTACAAAAGGCGAAAGAAACTGCTTTTGGAATAAGTAAATAACCTAAACTCTAGTATTTAGCTATAATTCCTTAAAAATCTCACCTGCTCCAGACGGGAGCAGTCGGGAGTCGGGACTCTTTTGCGGTATTCACATAAATAAAAAGTACTGTACCATTTTCAAAATTTTACTGGTATCATCATGGTGCTGTTTTTTCAGTAAAACAACCAAAATAAATCTATAACAATAAACCAATTTTTAAAAATGTAATGTCCATCAGATTTCTACCATTTTCATCGAATTCAATTTCAGTCAAGTTATATTATGTGTTCTGTGTTCTTCAAATACAACAAACTTATTTTGTAGCACCATTTTCATTCAAAATTAATAAAATACTTAGTTTTAACCACTTTGATAGTTTACAAAACCAACATGCTTCGTAAGCAATGCTTACTTAAAACTATAAACTAATTACAACAATAAACTTTGTGACGTTAGATACTTACTTGTAATTCATTCCCTCCAAACTTGGTCATCCATCCATGAATAGAATAAATAATCACATACAAAGCCAGCAAGCAAGCAATGAGGTTAGGTAGCAATAATAAGTAGGTATGTGAACAATGTATAATTTATTAAAAAAATCAAACCCTGGCCTTGGAACATATCCGCTCGTGCCACATCACCAATCCGAACCTGATCTTTCCGCCAACTGGCGCGCCGATTCTTCCAGAAGCTTGTTCCCACCTCTCTCGTGCATTCAGAGTGCAAGGCTGCCAACCACAACGGTTAAATCCATAGAGCATTAAATTGCCTTGGCGGTACCTACCGCTACAACTTAAAGATGTCAATGGATGGGCGGGAGTGGAAAGGGAGAGAGGGGGATGAAGAACAGGTCAGTATTTTTTGGTTATTTATAATATTTTAACTCGTCTTTACGCTCTTTCTAATTTCAAAGATTTAAAGTGGTTCCAATAAATGATTAGCAAACTCCGAGACACTATTAAAAACTGTTAAAAACCCTTTTAATCGCAGGAGACCAAATTTGTCCCAGCTCACATAGGTCTCATATAAATCATTGTATCTCCCTTACAGCCAAGGTCAGAAATATGATCTAAACTTTGTTAGAAAGAGAAAACTCCACGCTTTATATTCAAATGCAGAATTAACCATACAAACTTTTAAATGTACATCTATATGGTACAAAAGTTTACTATAGCCCTTTGAGGAAAATGTATGAAATTTCGAGAAATTTTTATTCCTCAATTTTTTATGTAACGACAAAAACATGAGGTGATAATAACGTTTATAATACATAGCTTTTACCCGCGGCTTCGCTCGCATGGTTCTAGGGGGAAATCAAGATAAATCAAAATATGCTATATGCTGGGTTTGTAGTTCCCGGCGGCGTATTTACAATCCCTACCGCGTTTCAGTCGCTTTAAATTTTCAATACCAAAATTTAAATATTTAGAAATAAAGTTATTAATTGCTAATATACACATTGGAAAGATTATTTTATCTAGATTTTAGAACAATTTTTGTTTTTGCAAAGTGATAAAAAATTATCAATATACAGGTGTATTTACAATATATGGGAATAATATTAAAATTTAAATATTTAGAAATAAAATTATTAATTTCTAATATACACACCAGAAAGATTATTTTATCTAGATTTTAGAATAATTTTTGTTTTTGCAATGTGATAAAAAATAACCAATATAGAGGTATATTTAAAATGCAAATTGTCGTTACCGCGACTGAATCGGTATAGGTTTTGTAAATACGCTTCCCGGCGTGAATTGCTGTACCACTTAATAAAGATATTGTTTTTCCCTGCGTATCGTTTCCCTTCGTCCCATTCTTCTTCCGCCTCCTATTCCTCTTCTGATTCCCTTCCTCTCACTTTGCCTTCTCCGCATTCCTCCGTCCCACAAACACCCCTCCCGATTTCCCCTACCCCTCCCATTCAGTCTCTGTACATTCAGTTTTCAAATAGCTCGCGTGCCACCTATTGCAATTTTTTCATACAAATTTCATAATGCTCACCAGTATATAAATATATAGAAACCTTCGTTGACGTGCTCACAACAACACACCAAAGTTTCATCGCAATCGGATGAACGGTTTAGCAACGCGTAATTTCATGATGCCAGAGCTCACTATTGTATACAGAAACCATCGCGGGCATGCATACATCAAATCCCCAAAGTTTCTTCGCAATTGGATGAATGGTTTAGCAACGCGCAGTGGTCATACAAACATACAAACCGAGAAAAAAACATATTTTGATTTTTATATATATAGATTTGTAATAAAATATATGTATGCGTTTTTTTCCATTATCTGTAATTTTAGATAGATTTTTTATTTATTTTATTTTTTTTATTTACAAAAAGATACATAAATTATAATACATTTTTTACAATAATTAATTACATAATACATGTATTTGATGTACCCCCATAAATAAGCAGAGCTTGTGTGTATGGGGGGTATAATATATGGGGGGTATATATATATAATATATATATGGTAAAACGTAAGGAGAGATATTTTGAAAAGTTTTTTATGCTTGTATTAATTTTTTTAATATTTGATAATAATTGTAAATGTTTTTCACCACCTTTCAAAAACAGTTTTTAGTTTTCGGATATGTTCAGAAATATTCCATTTATTTGAATTTTATTACAAAAAATACTCCCGATTTCTGAGGGGTTAAGTGTTGCTTACGAAACATGTTGGTTTATTAAACAAAAAAAGTGGTTAAATAATATTTTTGGATGATTTCTATAGCGCAATTTATTAATTTTATATGTATTAAAATCGATCAGTGTCATCCAATGGTATTGGCTGGGTATTGGTTGTTACAATTGAAACAGCTCTGAAATTCCACATCAAATTCTTTACGATCGTATCGTTGGAAAGATATTCTCGGCAATCAACATTTTATATATAATAAATACGCAATCGTACTAAACATTTTACGACAAATAGATACACATTTATATGGTCTTTTCATAAACAAGCTGGCTTGCAATTTATTTTCAACGAACTCTAATAATTTCATCTTATACTTTTCACTGGGAAGTCATTTAAGAGGGCATTACCAGAGAAAACCGGAAATACGTCATTTTCAAAAAAGATTTTAGACGTATTGACTCTTTTCCACAAAAAATTATAAACGGATTTCGAAAGATTGTTCTTTTATCTAGCATTCGTATGTAATAAATTTTGAGAATTTTTTAAATTTTTTAGTATAATAAGGTTATTCCATAGGTCGTTGGCAGATTTGTTAAATTTTCAAAAAAGTTTTTGTATTATACCACACCCATTTCAAATAATATAATCATGCAGTAAAATAAATCAATACATTATCTAGCAAACGTATGTTTTAGAATTTTAATTTTAGTTTCAATAAAATCATTAAAAAATATCTACGTACATGTGTTTCTTGACGAAAATTGGTCCATTTGTGTATTTATTTGCGCACTTACAAAACTAATATATTTCAGATTTTTTTTACATTCTTATTAAATTTAGACATTATTGAAAAATGATAAAATACTTATAATCTACGACCTCCGTAGTCCAGTGGCTAAGACTCTTGACTCACATTCCGGAGGTCGCGGGTTCGAACCCGGCATGCGCAAATAAATTTTATTTGATTAATTTGTGTTATTTCACAATTAACTCATTTAAAATAATATATAGTATATTTGCGGCATGTTCCAGAGTGGAAGATACTATCAGTATCGCCCTGGTGTAAGACCACCATTCAGAATTGAAACGTTGCTTGAAATTGGCTTTAGCCGTGTTTAGTGACCAGATCTGAATAGCCAGGTACTTCCCAACCTTCCTCTTCCCCACCTCCTTCCCCTCCCCACTACCTTCAGCCTCACAACATACCCCAATTGGGGATGCCATAGTCTCACTGGCTCCAGACGGGAGCAGTTGAGATTCTTGTGCGGTATTCACTGTAAAAAAAAAAAAAACAAAAAATAACTACAAAAAGTACACTATTTTATTAGTTTTATCATCACGCCTTTCAGCATTTTTGGATGAAGGTATAAATTAAAGCTAATTTGGATTGAAATAAATTCGATATTGAGTTATAATTTAATAAAGCTGGTACGGAGAATAATTAATCTTTCTCATTGTAACCACCCTGCACGATCGGAAGAACAACTTTCGACGAAATGTGGATTTTCGTCCGCTGGCTGGTTAAACGCTCTTAAAATACCGAAATAATAAAAAAAATTGTAAATATGCAGAGTTTTCGAAATTATACATAGATTTTTTTTTAAATTAGCGTCTCACAGGAGGCTCTGAGGAAAAAATCCCTGAGGGCCTAAGTTATCTTTGGGGATGCTGTGTTGAGGGTCTTTTTAGGGTAAGGCAGGAGAGGAAGGAAAATAAATGAGGAGTTTGTAGGAATCTAGGGGCCATGAACTATTACTATTATTTTATTAAAAGACTAACAACTTTGTTTACATCACTTTATTTTTTATACACAATCTACATGTTTCGTGAACAATGTTCACATCATCAGGAGTAAATGAACATTGAAATCACAAATTAAATACAGATCATGGATTAAATCTCTGAACTATGTTGCCTATACACTATATAATTCGCTACCAGATATGTACAAGGGAATCCAGCAAAATAAAAAACTCAGAGTAATGCTTTAAAAGAATATTTTTTAAGTATGTATAAGAATGAACCTTTGTTATTTTCGTCCCATGTTCAATTGTCTTGTTTCTTTTCTCTTCTTTTCTTTTCCATTAAGTTGTAATCATCCATATCTGTATAACCTTGTTCCCTTTTCTTTAATTGTTTTCCATTGCTGTTTATTCTACTCAACCTGTCTTTTATTTTTCTTCTATATAGTATCTATGTGAATCTTATATTTTAATATCCAAATTCCTATGTAAAATTTTAACTATTTCCTCCCACCCATGATTTGTATGTTCCTCTTGTCCTAAAATGAGTTCTGTAACTCATCGGGATTGCTCTAGAAAGAAATAAAAACAATATAAAAAATAAAAAAAATACAGGGGTAGGGGTAAAAGGAATGGGTGAGAGTGGGGGAAGTTTATTAGAATTAGGGATTACAATGTCATTAGCAGGGAAAGACCGGTTAAGTGGGGAAATATTGAAAAGAGGGTTCATATTTTTTTTTGCTTTTTAATTATATCTGTTTTGGAATTGACATTTTTCCTTATTTCTAAAATTTCAAAACTATTTAACTGCGATGCCTTATAAAAAAATAAATTATTATTAATTCGCGCACAAAAGTATCACCAACATCGTTCACCCATACTATTACAAATCACATCTATGCACACTCACAGCTCAGCGCCCGTCTCTGTTTCTATCTACACACTGAAGGCCAAACTTCCGTAGGATCGGCGTCGTTTTAGTCTTGGGTGGGCGACAGTCCACATGATTTAATGACATGTCTTCTTTTGTTTCTAAATCGAAGGTTTATTATATTTTTTTGTTACGTGTCTTATTTTTTCTTACAGAATATTCATGGAATGATATTTGCGGAATCTATAAATAATTTTCCAAAATGGCAGACAGCGCACCAAAATTTAATAAGAATCATCGACAAGACTCGAAGAAACTATCAGTATCGCGCTCTGAAAGACCACCATTCTGATTTAAAACTTTGATTTAAATGACTATAGCCGTGCTTGGTGACCAAATCTGAAGAACAGATGCACTTTATTTTCATAGAATTTTCGTAGTTTATAGAAATGTCAAGATGAGTTCTGATGAGGGAAAAGATGCTACATCAGGGAGAAAACACAGAATTCATAGATATTTATTTATCAGGAAAGATTTCTGGCTAATATCGATTATTATACGACCTTAATTTAAGAAGAATTTAAGAATTTCGTCTTCGTAAATAGTTACGTGGATGTCAAAAAGTTCTGATGTGAAAGAGATTCTGATGTAGGGAGAAAACAAAGATTTCAAGTTAGACCGTACCAGCTTGAAATTTTATTAGGTATTTATTTATCACGAATTAAAAATAGAATACTAAAATGGATTGGTCAATTTCTTCCGTGCCTCTGAAATCGATTTTTAAGAAATAGGTTTAATTGTACTACATTGTGCAAGAAAAAAATCATCAGATATACGAATTGGCATTACATTAATATTTCTACTAGAATTCGTACGAGACCTAAATTTACCATAAGAATTTCAAATTAACAAGTATTATCATAAATTGTTACATAGGTTTATGGGCCCTCTACATATAAATGAATAGACTATATTAATTTGTACAATTTGTTATATCATAATTATTAGGCTCGCGCAGTTGACATAACCCCAAAAACTCGTTCGATTTATTCTTTGCGACTGACCGCTTTGTGCGGCTTCTGTAAAAAAATGAACTAATCCCCCCCGCCTGCCTTCCCCGCTTCACCCGGGCAAATAATGTTTTCCACCGGCCAAAGCTTGAACGTAGCATCTGCGAACAAGAATTGTTCAAAGCCACGCCCCCATTGACAAAGTTTATAGTGATGTTCAAGCAAATGTTCATGGCGGAGGTCGCTGGAAACAGGGATTTTGAGATATCAAGATATCCTGTCTCAGATAATTACGATACGAATAAAGCTGGTTCAAAATGCGATCGTGAACCAGAGAGTCTGCAAAACGGTTTTTAATGACAGGCAGAATATTAAACCCGGTATTTCATATTCTTTAGTTCATAATATGACAGTAATAAAATAAGCAAATATGTAGCACGTAATTTGCACACAAATAAGGAATGATTGTAGTAATAAAACTCGTTAATTTCGATTCTCGATATTCTGCGTAATAAGCGAACTTTAAATTTTCAAAACTGGAACCACTTTTCGGTAGATAAACGATAAAATATCTAAGGCCGCTTGTTTCAACGCTTGCTAGAGTAAAAGTAAGAGTAAAAGAAATCGCTAAAGTTAAATTTCACCAAAATGCGTAGGTATTTCAATCAATATAACCACAATTAATTTAACGTCATGGTTCGTTACGTTTGGTGACTTAGCAGGGGTGCCCGGGTTCTTAGGGTGCGGTTTGTCTGAATCTGAACCCTAGATTCCTACCCACCCCTCTTACCTTTTTCTTTCCCAACTTTTTTCACCTCTTAAGTTTTTACTTCCTCTCCTTCCTTTCCTTAAAAAGACTCTCCACATTGCATTCCCAAAGATGACATAGGCCCTGAGGGAAAATATTTTTCTCAGGGCCTCCTGTGTGGAGCTAATGTAAAAAAACGTCACTTTTAACTTCAGTTTTTACTTTCCGAAATTGACAGTTACTCTTGAGTTATTCCGACATTTTGACATATTTGACAGTTCTTTTGCAGGCAGATAAGGTACGAAATTGCGCGCTTCATCATTGATTAATAATCATGATTAATATTAGAGAAGATGATAATGACGATTTTTTAAATTTATTTTTTATATGAATACCGGTCAAGAGTCCCAACTGCTCCCGTCTGAAGCCAGTGAGACTATGGCATCCCCAATTGGGGTATGTTGTGAGGCTGAAGGTAGTGGGGAGGGGAAGGAGATAGGGAAGAGGAAGGTGGGGAAGTACCTGGCTATTCAGATCTGGTCACCAAACACGGTTGCTAATGCCATTTCAAGCAAAGTTTCAATTCTGAATGGTGGTCTTACACCAGGGCAATACTGAGAGTATCTTCCACTCTTGAACGTGCCGCAAATGTACTGTATATTATTTTAAATGAACAATTTGTGAAATACACAAATTAATCAAATAAAATTTATTTGCCACGCCGGGATTCGATCCCGCAACCTTCGTTGTGCGAGTTTAGAGCCTTACCGTTGGACTACGCCGGCCGACTATGAATTCCACATTCAATAAGTCTTCAAAAAACATTTCGTGTTAATAATATGATGTCGCATGTCGAAAGATCTCATAAAATTTGTGACACATCCAAAGTCGAGGTTATGTTACAACCACCAAAAACTCAAAAACCAAAAATTCGTACAGATATTTTGATAGGGACAAAGTTGATATTTGCTACGTGGGTTTTCTCGCCAACCGGCAAAACCATGTATACTTTTCATTAATCAACAATGGGTATTATAATACTGACCAGGTACTCACAGACTTTATCCTTACGGAAGCGCCAATTCTGGACGGGATATGGTCCCGTCGAGAATATCTGTGGATCCCATCAATGCTCAGGGGGTGGATTGTAAACCACGATATGTGTCATGCTCTAAAGGGGTGGTATGCAGGGTACATAATTTAAATACGGAGATTGTGAGATCATTCATATAATTTAAACAATATCATACATAGGTCGAGGCCTCACTCAACAGGTGGTTATAAATAATATATTTGACTTACCCCCATGGAACCGACCTTTTTACTATGAGTACTACCGCTAGCTAACTAATAAATGACCGTCTAGTAGCTGCAAGGCTCAGGCAGCATTTCCTCATGCAGGATCCGGGAAGCCACCGCCGAAGCCGGGACATGGAGTCAGTTCCGCCGTCTAATGGAGGTCATCAAGCGGCCTTTCACCGCGTCCAAAATTAGCAAGAAACCCCGCCGGGGGGTGTTTTCCGATGAAGTAGGTTTGGCATGTGGTGATGCCTGCCCTCGGGCCAGACGAGTGTCAAGGTCAGCGGAAAATTACGTTCCCGCCACAAAGAACAGTGAATAACTTCACGGGCAAACAGGGCACAGATCATCAATCAATTCGGAGCTCTGTCCCAAGTATGATCGGTCGTATTTAGCACGGATTTAATCTCTCAGGCTCTAACATCGCATGGCCGCCGTACAAGTTTCCTTTTTTTGAAGGAATCACAATTAACCCCACCAAGGGGTTTCCAAATTACCGATCACACATAACGTACTCGTTATAACTTTAAACGCCCGCATTATCTATGTTAAAAGGGAATTTTTCCCGTACAAACTGAAATTTCACAAAATACTCCGTTGACTGTCGCGTGTATAGGTCTCGGGGCCAACCTCTCTGAAAACTCTCCACGCAAAAAGTGTCGTATTGCCGCGGAACTGATCCAGGTGTCGCCTCCGGTCGTAGACAAAATCAGAGCTGGCACTCTAATAAGTAATAATCTAGTTCCTACCTAATGATGATTTCGACGGGTAGAGACGTCAGGATGCAGTAAAAATGATAAAGATATTAATAATTATATTTAAAGGAATAAGGATTTGTACTGCATCATAACATATTTCTGCAAATAAAATTCCCTTTTAAACGATTTAATTTTTTTGTTATTCTTACTAGTATTATAGTGATTTAGGAGCCGGGTATGGGTACCACCGCACCTCCCAGAAACCATTTATTGGATAACCAACACTCCCACCATAGGTTACCCCAAGTGGTTCTCTACGTTTCATATCTTAGCGGGGGTGCCCGAGTTCATCAGGTGAGGTTTGTCTAGGTCTTGGCGGCTGATGCGTTTGCCCACCTATTGCATGGTGGTCCGGATCGGGTGAGACTGGTTGAGAGAGACCTTTCGATTTCGACCCATCGCCTTGCACCTCAGTAGAAGGAATGGATTTATACTTTCGTCACTCTTCGACACACTCACCCCTTATAATTTTTCCTTTCCAGAACTTCCTCTCCTTCCTTTCCCTTCCACACAGCATTCCCAAAGATGACATTGGCTCCGATTGAAATTATTTTCCTGCCGGCCTCCTGTGTGCTATCGTAAAAAAACGAGAGTGCTTTAGACCACACGACTGAAGTAAAACTTCACTAACTTATATCTCCCTCTCAATTTCCATTCGCCTCGCCCGATCACACTTTTCATAACGCTCTCGTCACGCATTCACCAGCTTACTCCCCAAGTCAAGCGTGCGAAAGAAGTTTTACTTAAAAAAGGAGTGTGCTTTAGACCACACAAATGAAGTAAAACTTCTGTTCCATCTATATGATAGGAAGAGAGAAAAAAATGTGCGCGCGCACTGCTCTCTCTTACTCCTAATGTGTGATATAGACAATAGGCCTGCACTGTGTAACGTAACTGGCTATGAGAGAAAGCGAGAAAGAAAATGTGTGCTCGCACTTCTCTCTCTTGCCCCTACAGTAATGTACGAAGCATACTCCCTCTCAACTCTCAACTACCGTTCGCCGCGCTTTTCGTAACGATCTCGTCACGCATTCGCCAGCTTACTCGCCAAGTCAGTGTGTAAAGAAGTTTTACTTCAAAAACAAAAGTGAATAAAGAACTAGTGTGTAATAAAATAGGTAATGGTGTGTTTATTTGACTTACTGAAGAAAATTACTTACTTCCACCAATTATATCTAAACAGGGCGTGTAGGCCTTAAAAATGACACCGGAACCAAAAATATTGGTTTACAAAAACATTTATCAAAGTATCTTTATCTCGCAGTCAAAAGATCGTAAGAAGTACTGGTTTGTACATTTAGTTGGTCTGCGTGGAGCTACTTTGTTTTCCAGCAAGTTCGCGGTAACGGAATTACTAGCTTTGCGAAGATCATTTTTAAAACACAAATTTCAGGCAGTTAGAAATATTTTACGTATGGGCTATCGCGGACTTTATTATTAACAATTTAATCAGTTATATAAATATCTAAAAAAATATGTACATAACATATGAATTCGAGGCAGCGCAGCGTATCGAGAAAAGTTTAATTTCTTCCTAGCAAAACAACTACGTCATGCAAGAGATGCAACGGAATTCGATGGGTAAATGAAATTTCTCGTAGGTGGTGTCACTTTGGGATTGGATTTGGGTATGGGAGAGCTAATCTGTAGTGGCGTCATGTATCTTTTCTCGGAAGATTTTTCAATGTGGATGAGTGTTTCAGGCTGATAATTATTGCTTATAATAATAATATATCGATGGTCAGGTGCCTAAAATTAAGTTTTTCATCATTCTGATCATTGTAGAGTGAAAAATATTCTAAAGAAAATCATTTTTCACAAAGAAATCAATTAAATCATTGATTCTTTCGACACCCAAATCACTGATTTTTAAATCTTTTGCAGGGTTATCTCCTTCCTTGGAGTCATAGTCTCCTATTGGCTTGATGTTTCCTGTCTCACGGAAGCTAAATGAAATTATTCCCAAAATCATCGAGAGTCCAAAATGCAGAAATTTTCTGAAATGTTTCATAAACACATCTTTAGGGAATGATTTTTCCACGTCACAGTCCATTTCTTCCATGCTTAATCTCAGCGTCTCGTAGTACAGGTCCAGCAGTTGTTGCAGGTGAGTGTTTAACAGCTTTGGATCTGTTGACAGGCACAGCATGTAGCATACGTCAGCCAGTGGAGAAGAATACCTTGCCATTTGCCAGTCAATGAACACTACCTTGTTCACCTTCCCATCCTGTAATAAAGAAAAATGATGATTTCAGCAACAAGTATTCTACAGTTTCTTTTATGACATACTTTCTTTTTTGACCGGTCAGTGGTTGAGTGGGCATAGCGTTTGGGTCCCACCCGAGCGTCGCGTGTTCGATTCCTCGGCTGGCTAAGTCCTCCATCACAACACAAGCAACATTTTCGGCTTTCTGTGGTGGTAGTAGGAGATTTTCAAACATTGTTGGGTTATTCGTAACCCGGGAATGTTTGTCTTTCTTTAAAAAAAAATACCATGACGAACAACAAGGGCTTTAAAACGTTGCAACATACATAATAATGAGTTCATAGGTAGTGCAATGAGTTTAAACAATTTTAAACGGATATGCAATGGGTTTAAACGGATAGTCCAGACAAAATAGACATTCCAGTAAGCATTAATTCCAGACCAGCTGAATTTTGTACAGGTCTTGAATACGTCATTACAAATACTATGTCAAAAGTCCCCACCGATCTGCATCAAGACTCCTCGATATCCGAGGTCAAAGGTAACAAATTTTTGTTTTTTGAGTATATCTCTGAAACGGTGAGGGCTACCGAAAAAAAATTATCAAAAGAGTTTGTAGATAGTTAAATTTTCTACAAAAAAGGTAAAAATACTTTTTTCCTTACGAAGCACCGTTCTCGAATTATCACGATTTCAGACAGTAGGTATGCATACATTTCCGCACCACCTCTGAGGTAGCGTACTCGGCGCTTTTTTTTAACGTGGTTTCCCCAATAGGAATACTCGACGATGTATTTCGGTCGGGGAAATTTAATGAGACAATATTTTATTAATATAATGAAAATTACATTATTCATCATCAAATTCTACATTATTATCGTTTCTTCTTCCTCGTTCTCTTCTTCCACGCTCTCATCTTCCTCGCTCACTTCTTCCTCGCTCTCTACTTCCTCGCTCTCTTCCTCCTCGCTCTCTTCTTGCTCAATTTGTGTTGACTGCTCTAAGAATCTAATCAAGAAATCTAGAAGAATCAAGTCAACTCAACAACTCTTTGAAAAGTCATCAAAAGCTAGGATTTTTTTTAAATAGCCGATATCCCTAAACTAACTTAACCCATTGAATCATTTTTTCACCACTTTTCAATGGAGGTTCTGAGTTGATTTATTTTGATTTGAGCTAAAAAAATGTTATTAAAATAATATCGGAGTGAGAATCCCCCTTATACCATGCGAGCGGAGCCGCGGGAAAAAGCTAGTACCTAATACATAGAGTAGAATAACAATCTTTGTATTATTGTAGAAAGCAATCACTTTGTGGTTTGACATATTTAATAAAATAAAATACTTTTTGGTTTAAAACCAGGAAATTTATTAATTTATGAGCCGACTGGTTTCGCTTTACTTAAGCATCTTCAGAAGATAAATTTCCTGGTTTTAAACTTTAGAAAAATGATCAATACAACTTTGTATAAACCACTTATATAATGCGTAAATCCTACCGGTTTCGGAACAAACGTTCCTTCTTCAGGGAAAGCTTATACTAATTTGACAGTTTCGAACAATGTTTTATTATGGTAGGGGTGGAGCCGTTTGCTAGTTATTAATGTAGATTGGGTGGGTAGGTATTAGTGTAGAGTGGGTGGGTAGGGGAACAAATCCATGATTGGGCTATAAGATAATATTTTTTCTTTGTTGATAATAGATTCATTATTTTTAAGGAATTTTTTAATTTCCAAGGCTTCTAAGTTATCCAAACGTTTTCCTTTATGATTAATATGAAGAATATATATCCCTCTATTTTTTTCAAAACTATGGTTATTTTCAATGATATGGTTACCGAACTCAGAAAAATTATTATTATTAAGACACCTTAAATTTAAATGTTCTTTGATTCTAATTTCAAAATTACGAGTTGTTTTTCCAATATAAAATGAGGGACCATCATTGCATTTGAGTTTATATATTCCGGAATTAGTCAATTTATGGTCTTTATCTTAAGTATTTCTCAAAAAATTACCGACGTTATTTCTTGTATAAAAATCTGGTTAGATAAGAAGGATTTACGCATTTTATAAGTGGTTTATACAAAGTTGTATTGTTTCATTTTTCTATAATGGATAACCACAAAGTGATAGCTACATTCAAAAATATAAAAAGTATTTTATTTTATTAAACAATCTTTGCACTTATTTAGTGATAAATTGAAGAAATCCACCGACTCTTTTCCTTAAAAAGACCCTCCACACAGCATCCCCAAGATGACGTAGACCCTGAGGGGAATTAATTTCCTCGATCAAATTATGTTACTTATATTGTGCACATCTTAAAAAATACATTGAAATTAATTTGTAGTGTGTATTGTCTTAAAAAAATACACGAAAACTGTTCGCCTAGATCGGATAGCAGACCCTTACAAGTGGCGGTCAGCAAACGCAAAACGGTATACAAGCCCAGCAGAATTTGCTAAGATTTATTTATCATCTCCCGGTAGCAGTGTAGCAGAATAGTGAGCGGCTTTTTTCGGAAGCTGGTATAATATTATATGATGAAAAGCGCAATCGTTTGCAATCAACGAATGCTGAAAAAAAAATGTTTTCATTCATCATAACTAATCAGTATAAACGTTGTATATTCCATCACTTTTATTCTTCTAGGCACAAATAGATTTACATAATTTCTTCAATTTTTGTTTATATTGAATATGAGACTTCTTATCATTTTTACATAATATTTATTTTTATTTTATTATTTGTTTTGTTGTTACACTGTTTTGTGTATTTTCTTTTCTCATTGTATTATATTTTCTTCATTGTTGTTACTCAACTTATAAATTATAATGTAAAAGCCCATCAGGGCGTGTAATAAATAAATAAATAATAAATAAATAAATAACTTAACACTGATAGATTTTAAGTATTAAATAAGCTAATATTTTGTTAAAATAAAAAAAAATTTGTGAGTAATATTGATAGTTTTTTTCATGATTTGGTATCCGAATATTGCGTACTATTCGACCGAATACCGAATAGTTTAAAAAGTAGCCGAATAGTCCGAATACCGAATAGCAGCCGAATATTCGTGGCATTTCTAATACATATAAATAAAATAGGAATAATGCCTTAATAATTAACTCGACACAGGTATATCCTAGTGAGACAGGCATAAAACAAACACAATGCACATATACTCTTTTATAGATAAACTAGCTTTTTCCCGCGGCTTCGCTCGCATGGTGTAAGGGGGGTTCCCACTCCGCCTCCTCCACCGCCCCCCCTCCCCCTTCTCACCGCCCTCCCTTCCCCCTCCCCCCTCCCCCCACTACCCCCTCCCCCAACTCCCCCCTGCTCCCCACTCCCCCTTCCCCCACACCCCCCTCCACCATCTCTCCCTCCCTCTCGCTTTCCATACATTCAGTATTCAAACCTCGCGTGCCACCAATAGCAATTTTTTTATACAAATTTCATAATGCCAGAGCTCACCGGAAGTTTTATGAAAATCTTGTCCTGACAATAACGAACACATAAAAAAAAGAATTATCCAATTTGGTGCAGTCATTCAAAAGTTATGCGCTTAGCAACAGATTCAGCGATTCATTTTTATATATAAGAAGATAAATAAATAAAAAAATGTAGAAACATCAGAAATATCAAAATATAATCCTCCTCTCCTACCCCTCCACCAACAAGTATATTATGTTCTCTTCCTCTTTTATAAGATCTTAACTCTGTACTGTAATTTAGCTAAAATGTTTATTGTCCCGAAGAAGGCTGTATTCAACCGAAACTGGTCGACGAATATAAATGAAAATAAAATGGTTTCAAATAAAGAACTGGTTTCATTCTGTATAACGTCAAGCCACGAAGTGTTTGCTAACTTTGATAAAGATAACATTTAATCTACCTAATAAAAAATGTTTAATGTGATAAAGTTAAAGAAGAGAAAGTAGTTTACCTTGTCATATTTGAACAGAATATTGTTACTCCACGAGTCACCATGGCATACAACATTATATGGCTCAGATAAAGTAGAATCCAATAAATCAGTTAATATTCCTCTGATTTTGCCAGCAAAGGGGTCTATTTTAGACCTATTTTCTGGGGATTTAATTTTGGTTACCGCTCCAACAGTAACATTTTCCATCAACGACAATAAATTCTCCCCAAAATTAATCTTTTTTGGGAGATGATCTATTAATTTGGAAAACTGTTCCGGATATTTTTCTTTCATGGCGAATGATGAGGCGTGTATTCTGGCCATGTTTTGAAGGACTAAAGCAGCGTGGGCGTAGTCAAATACGGATTTTTTATCAGTCATTATAAAACCGTCTTCAGAGAGGTCTTCCAGAATAACGATTTCTTTGAATTCTTTATCGATACCCTTGTAGAAAGTGGCGGATGTGAATCTGTTTTCCCTTGAAATATTACATTCGTCGTATAATCTATAGAAAACAGGTATTATCTCGGAATAGGCGAACACTTCAGTAACGTAAAAATTACGTATTGGCAAAGCATTCCTAGAGATCGAATCCGTGGGTGCTGTTTTCACGAACAAATAGAGCACTTTTTGGCCAGTGTTTCCTTTTCGTGGTATTATTTGAACACGTGAAATTTCACCACAAAAATTATCTCCTGTAAAATCTTGTTGCTTACATGCAACTTCATAGTCCTCGAAGTGAACTTCACTCGCAATTAGATCGATGAGATTCCTTAAACTGTCACTCGTTATTTGAGACACGGTTGCGTTATCAGAATTTGTCGACATTTTGATAAATATTTTAACTCGCGCTTCGAAACACACTGACTTGGGTCAGGTATGGTTACTTATTACGTCGGGTATCAACTGGAAAAATATTATGAGTGTGCTCTGTATTACCAGCGACTACGTTTTCCTTATCGTTTTATTGTATATTATATAATTTTTATGTCAGATGTTATACTATGTGCATTTGTATTTATCTTTGTGTAACCACATAATTATATTGTAAAACTAGCCAGCACCAATATTGATTAAGAAAAATACAGACGAGATTGGCTCCTGCGGAACAACAAATAATCTCACAACCGACACTAGCCAACGTTAATAACACCTAAGATTTCTAGTGATATAAATGTGTTTATGCAAAATTTCGATTAGATTCTACCATGAAGCATCTTAGTATCTATTCTACGGTGACCCGACAATTCGTCCAGCGACAATTCATCCGGCGACAGTTCATCCTGCGACAGTTCATCCGGCCGACAGTTCATCCTGCCGACAGTTCATCCTGCCGACAGTTCATCCCGCCGACAATTCATCCGGCGACAATTCATCCTGCCTGATCATTTAGAAGATTTTTATTAAGTAAGTATGCAAAAAGGATATACGGCCGTACAACCAAATTCGATATACTTATATCTGAAGGCATCTTGAGTGGAAATCCGCTGTAAAAATATTTTTACTAACAATAATTTCGACTCTCCGAAGAAGCATGCGGGAATAACAAAATACGACGTACTTTTTTTTTTTTTTTTTATTTTTTTATTTTTTATTATTAAGTTAAAAGAAATATAATATTTCGCTTTGTTAACTTAAGTACAGAGCATATGTAGTACAGGTGTAGTAGCAATATTTTTAATTTTGTTCTAACATCTTAAGTTTAAATAGTTTTTTTTTAAAGGTTTTTATATTCTTTTCTGCTTTAAGGTTATCTGGAAGGAGATTATACTTATATCTGAAGGCATCTTGAGTGGAAATCCGCTGTAAAAATATTTTTACCAACAATAATTTCGACTTTCCGAAGAAGCATGCGTGAATAACAAAATATGACATACTTATACTTATAGGTTAGGTAAGGTTAGGTTAGGTTAGGTTGAATTGTCAGGATGAATTGTCGCCGGATGAATTGTCGGCGGGATGAACTGTCGGCAGGATGAACTGTCGGCAGGATGAACTGTCGGCCGGATGAACTGTCGCAGGATGAACTGTCGCCGGATGAATTGTCGCAGGATGAACTGTCATGGAACCCTATTCTACATGAGCCATGTATATTATTATAATACTAGCTGACCCGACAATCGTTCTTCTGCCATATAAATTATTTGTACTGAATATTTTGGTTGTTGTGTGTGGGGATGGAATCTATGACAGAAATAGGAACGGAGCGCTGTAGACGATGACCGTCGATAAAAACAAAAAAAAAAACCAACTAAAGTAGGAAATGGAATAAAGAAAATCTATATGAATTTCGAAGAGCAATTGATATTTTTTATCAGTCCGTCTTTAGCCAACACAAATAAGCTCGATGGTTTGCCCACGCGAGATCATGATGCCGAATGAAATATCAAAATGACGCAACGCTTCTCGTGAATGTCTTGCACATGAGTGGATGAAAGTTCGATGAGGCGGACGTAGCGCCATCTATCATTCAACAACATAAATAATTTCGTTCCGTTCGAAATACGAAAGACGGTTAAATTTGTTCAAACAAAAATACTAATCCCGATTAAAAAATGGGAGGGTGGGGGTAGGACGGTAAAAATTTGGGATTATAGGTATTTTTGATGCCAAATAAAAAAAAATTCTCAAAAAAATAGATTTTTTTCTGGATACGAACACCCCAATCACCTAGCGGTATGAAATATACTTTAAAACCTGATATCATACCGACCAAACATACATAAAAAATTTCATAAAAATCGGTCAAGCCGTTTCGGAGGAGTGCGACCACAAACACCGTGAAACGAGATTTTTATATATAAGATTCTTTAGAATTGTGGCTGTGGCGCGGCTAATTAAAAAAAACAATCTTTTTAATTTTTTTTTGTCTCCGCGCAAGTACTGTTTCAACCAAAACTTTTCAGAAAACGATGGGATGTTCATTACGGTTCCATGACAGTTCATCCTGCGACAATTCATCCGGCGACAGTTCATCCTGCGACAGTTCATCGGGCCGACAGTTCATCCTGCCGACAGTTCATCCTGCCGACAGTTCATCCTGCCGACAATTCATCCGGCGACAATTCATCCTGACAATTCAACCTAACCTAACCTAACCTAACCTAACCTATAAGTATAAGTATGTCATATTTTGTTATTCACGCATGCTTCTTCGGAAAGTCGAAATTATTGTTGGTAAAAATATTTTTACAGCGGATTTCCACTCAAGATGCCTTCAGATATAAGTATATCGAATTTGGTTGTACGGCCGTATATCCTCTTTGCATACTTACTTAATAAAAATCTTCTAAATGATCAGGCAGGATGAATTGTCGCCGGATGAATTGTCGGCGGGATGAACTGTCGGCAGGATGAACTGTCGGCAGGATGAACTGTCGGCCGGATGAACTGTCGCAGGATGAACTGTCGCCGGATGAATTGTCACAGGACGAATTGTCGGGTCACCGTTCATTACAAGGTAGTTTGCGAATGTCAATTCGTGAATAAAACATTGGAATCGATTTGAAAAAATAATTTGTTAGATTAGAAGAACCGCATTTCCATTTTTTCCGATTTAAGAGCATATCTAAATCTAAATCTAAGATAACATAATAATTTTACAATGCTTTGTTCCCTAGTGTAGAGTATGACTATCGAATTAAATGTCTAAAATTTATTTCCATTGGCGTAGTCTGCGCCATTCCTATATGGTGGCATTTCAAGTGCTCTGAAAGTGTGCACTCGTCCCTCCAGGATCATTTCCGTAGCGCTGCAGTATCTCGGTAGGCGGAATAGTTGACGAATGGCGTTAACTTAGGCTATTTTTATCTTATGTCATTGTGTTGCAGTATAATCTACCCACAGTTCTGACGTGTACAGCGATGTGCAGAATGCCTTGAATAGAATTCTTCTTACGTCTGAACTGCAGATGTGGAAACGCCTTGACGTCATATCTGCTCTAACTGATATTCTTTGTCTTTCCATATCATCGATGTCTTTCAGGTCATCTGTGATGATATGCCCCAGGTACTTTACGAAAGACCAATTTCCATATTCTTGCGTTTTGCCATACTGAGGATGTTTACATGAGTTCGTTTTTACATTTGAAAACCATAACGATTGACATGGACGTATTATATATAAGGTTATGATTTTTTGCAAAGTCTTCATATATTTAGAGTAATTTCGTTAGTGAGCCATATCATCTGAATAATTAATACTGTTTACACATACCCCTTGAACAAGGCAACCTATTTTTGAGTCATTGAGTTTTTGAATCGGTCTGTCAGTGTATAAAATGAAGAGAATTAGAGGCGTGCTTTCCCCTTGCCCTTCGCCACTTTTCAAGTAAAATGGCTCGGAAAACTCCCCAGACCATTTCACAATATTTTATTGCTGCGTGTGCTAAATAGAAAGAATCGCTATTATTACATTTCCGAAACTGTTCTTTTTCTTAGTTATTTCCAGAAATCTTCCGAAACTGCTCTGAGTTTATTGTGACCTACACGATCATTGTTAGGTCTAGAAAGTAGGTAGAGATTGGCGTTTTCCTTAGTTTATAACAATTGATGGTTTTTTTTTAGAGAATATATTGACATGGATATTGACAGTGCAGGTTAGAGCTGGTTGTCCTCTGTTTTAGATGGTCTGTTACAACCGTCGATACATTTTTTTCAAATAATCTTCCCACGACAGTCGAGAGTGAAATTGGTCGGTAGTTATTGATTTAATTATGGGAATAATTACCGTTTTTGTCATTTTATTCGGGTGCCTGTAACACGCAATACTTTTGCTAGGATAATATGAATCGCTGGTTCAGCATATTTAATGTGTTCAAGAGCTATTGAGTCATTTTTTGTGGTTTTTCCTTTTGCCGTAATGCTGATAGTAGTAATATAATTACCTTCGGTTTTCTAGCTAAAATTTATGTTCACAGATTTTCCTGCTGCTTCTTCACCCGCCGTAGAGAGGAAGTTACGAAATTTATTGATGATATTTTCCTTTCCTCTTACTCCAGAGAGGAGTTTTCATATTAGCTTTCAATTCTAAAGAGGTTTTTTTGCCATTATTTATGAAAATATTTATTTTGTATGAAACATGTATTGTGAACATGATCCCCCATTTGGCTATATGCACTGTCAGATGTGTGCAGTAATAAAATAAATGCCACATAAGAGCACGAACCGGCAATACATTGATTGATTTATACACGATTCTGATGTCTTGACTTTGGTTAAAAATGGTTTTGCTTACTAGCAACTTTACCATGACGTTTTGAATCAGTTGTAGGTGTTTTATGTTGGTTTTACACAACTAACCCCAAGAAGTTATTTCATATCTTACAGTAGATTCTGAAAGAGTCAAAAAAATCAATTTCATAGATTTTAAAGGCATTTTATAAAGTATACCTACAATGGATCGAAGGCGCTTACAATTTTTGGAAATGTGGACATCCCACTTCATATTATAATCTACTGTGACTCCTAGATACTAAATGATTAACTAGCTCGATACTTGTACATGCAAAGGATAGGGCTATGTGGATCTTTTTGGGAATGTAATCAAAAGAGTGAGATATAATTACAGGTACATAAACATGTAAAAATAAAAACCGTAATGGTGTCAACAATCTCTATAGAGACTCTTGAACATAGCTAATGAACTGAGCGCATAGAAGTACTTTCTTCCTGGTGATACTATTATTTATAGAGCAAGGATTTGTTTAAATGAAATCGTTTTTTACGTTGAAATCAACAAATCCATTATTTTACTTAGCAGTCATATCACTGACAACGACTTCATTTCCTTCCTGTGTCCTTCATCGTAGCCATTGTCCCCTAGCGGCTTGGCATCTTCTGGCTGGCACTGGCCTAAAGGTAGAGCACTATAACCATCGATAGTCCCAAAAAGCTTATACTTCCGGAAGTGTTCCATGAACACCTCTAGGGAAAGATTGTTCAACATCACAGCCCGTTTTATTCGTGCTTAATCCCAAGGTCTCGTAGTATAAGGTCTAGCAGTTTGTGCAGATGAGATTGTAATAGATCTTGTTCTGTTGACATACCGAGCATAAAAAATATGTCGGCCAGAGGTGAAGCATATCTCGCTACTTGCCAATCTATAAAAATCACTTTGTCAACCTTCATATCCTGAAATAGACCACGACAAAGTATTAACTAACGTCTTTATGAAAACGTTAAATTTTTGGGGATCAAAAATATACGAGTAAATAAATGATGACAAATAGAAAATACACAATTATTTACGCATCATAGGTTCTTGAGAAAGCATTGTTGCTGTGATTGTCTCACTAGGGATAAGCTGTGACGAGACAGGCTAATTTATTATATTACTTTTACAATAGGTACATTTGAGATGTATTTATTTATTTATTTAACGCCAAAAGGGCTTTTACATTTTGATAGTAAAAATAATTCATGAGAGATTATTTTTAAACATATACAGAAATAATAAAAATAAAATTTGATGAAAAAGCCCACAAGTCATAAAAATACAAAAATACAGCGATTTCATCGGTTTTCAGAAAAACAGATATGTATTTTGGAATAAGTTTTTTACAAGATCAACAAAATTCGCCAAGTTTATGTTAAATATGTCAATATCACCTAAGTACTGATTTCCAATAGTGTGAAATCGTTGTATCGGAGAGTGGGCAATGTAGTTCCGCTTATGAATGCTACAGTAGAATAGTGTATTTTGTCGTGTAGTTACTGTCGGTATTCGTAAGTTTATGAGTTGCAGTTGATTAATCGATATGCACATTTTTTTGATAAGTTGAATTTAGTATAAAATATTTCTTAACAACTCTTTCATAATTCCTCTCTGCAAGTTCCACTGAAACGGATATTAATTGTATACCAAGAATACCAAGGAAAATCGATGTGGTAAAATAATTTAACATGATTTAATTCATGATTTAATAAAACAATGAATGTCCAACAGAAACAGGACTTTCTATCGAAACCGAATCTTCGGTATCTGTCTCAGTTTCGGCCGAAACCGAAACTTTTCAGAATTGGATTTACTTTGGATTTTCGGACTGCTTGGCAGATTTTCTGCCGAACTAATTTTTTTTGTAGAAACTTGCCGAAACCCAACCTTCGGTGGGTCACTAAAAACAAAATTTATTTGTAAAGCAACTACAGTTAAATTATTAAATTTGGGAATGATGTGATGAATGTGTTTATTGAGGGAATACCTTATCTTATTTGAACATCACATTATTAATCCACGACTCCCCTTGACCGATAACATTATACGGATCTGATAAGGTAGCATCAAATACACCAGTACACAAACCTTTTATTTTGTCAATGAAGGGCTTTTATTTCGCTCTGTTTTTGGGGCATTCAATTTTGCGCACAATGTTCAATTTTGGGCGTTCAATTTTGCGTACGACCAAAATTAAAAAAAATCGCCAATATGGGTTCTCCAAAATTGGCCTTTTTCGGGAGTTCTTCAGTTAATTTGAAAAACTATTCTGGGTTTTTTTCTTTCGTGACCAAATTAGTGTGGTCGTAGTCGAATGGTGATCTTTTGTCAGACATGACAAAACCTTCATAGGAGAGGAGATATCCTTCAACATTATATAACCCTTCTTCTTATATAATGATTTCTTAAGTTCTTCATTTGTCCCATTGTAGAAGGTGGCGGTTGAGAATCTTTCTTCTCTTGGAACGTTAAACTCTTCGTAGAGTTTATTAATGTAGGCATTATGTTTGTACAGAAAAACAATAAGACAACGTAAATATTACTTATTGGAAAAGCAACCCTCCAGTTTCCACCAGTGGGTGCCATTTTCACAAATAAATTTAGTGTCTTTTGGTTCCTTTTGAGCGGTATTATTTCACCACAATAATTATCTCATGTGAATTCTTTTTGCTTAAAGACAATCTTATAGTCTTTTATGTGAGCTTCACTGGTATTTGTTCGATGAGTCTTTTCAAATCATCTCTACGTATTTAGGATGTCTTGCCATTACCTGGATTTTTAGCAATTTTTCATAAAAAGTTTAAACTCACGTGCTGCAAAAATATTCTGTACTGAATTCGATGAGCTCCCCTTCTTCTCATATAATGAATTCGAGGTTTTCTGATGGGTGTTACACTCATTACCTGGTCTTACCAGTTACTTGGCGCAGATGTTTGACTGATAATTTTGCATGGATTACCAAGATAAGTTGTGATACATTTTCTGATATAAAACCAACGAGATAGGCCCTTGCGGCAAAATCAAGTACTTCGCTTTCTTAGCATTGTACTGATTAAATTAAGCATCCACTATTAAGAAACTGTTCTCTGTCATAACTATGGGTCTTACTGTCACATTTTGAATAATAGTAACTTTAGTGGCAAACTTTTTCAATATGAGTGTTTTTACGTTTGTATTGATTTTAATTGTATTTTATAACAATAAAAGTAAATTTTTCAAAACGGAAAATAAAGCTCAGGAATAAATTCACAGATATGGCCTTTTAAAGAAACTTTGGGAACTACTGAAGAAACAGTCACTGCCTAATTATATCGATTTTTAACATTTTTCATGTAATATTTTGTATGGATGTATTTGACAATAATTTGAACTTGGCAAACTTCAAACGCCATATGTGCCAACTATGTATTTCTACCTATCCCATAAACTAATGTGAACAACAATTTTAAACATTACCTACTTTATGTCAACTCCTATATTTCATGGACTATATTTTGTTTTTTATATTTTATGATACCTGTATTTTGTTAACGCTTATATTTGATGTAACCTAAATTTTTTTTTAAAGCTTATATTTTATGTAACCTATATTTTGTTTTTAGCATATATTATGTTTCTTGTATTTTGCAAACCCATTCTTTTCACTGTAATTAAAAAAATGTACTGTATTCTATGTAAAAGCCCTATGGGCGTTTAAATAAATAAATAAATAAATAACATAAATATAAAAAATTAATTTCGTGAGTAGGTATTACAAATGATTGTGAAATAGTTAAGTAAGAAGGTACCAACAGAAGAGATAGCAATCACGTACTTATGTGTATTTTGAGATTGTATGTAATCTACATCGTCAAACAATCTGTATCAGATTAGGTAGGTACCAAGGCCTTGTTATTATTTTTTTCTGTATTTACAGAAACATTTTAGTAAAGAATTTAACATAATTTTTTAGGTTTTTGATACTGGTGGAGTAACTTAATAAAGTTCAACATATTTATTTATTTTGGTACAATAATTTATATTTTTCAACATAATTTGATAACGTGGCCTCACTGGGTGCCTTGCTGGTGCTGAGACCCCCATTTTACAATGCAAAATTTATTCAAATATAAAGTAATAAATTTTAATAAGATATTATAAATATTATGAGGTACGATTGTGTATGCTGAAATATGTTTTATAATGGTATTGTGAATTACGTCTATATATTTTAATCTTTTATGTTATAAAAAATTATAATTATTTATTTTTTTTATTCTTTAATGCATCTTTTATTGTTTTGTCTGATTTTGTTTTCCTGATTTTTAAGTGAAAACTTCTTTAGCACCGTTGTCATTTGAAATTCGATTAAACGAAAAATAGCGACACTAAAAAGAGACAAACACATACATCTATAGCAGGGGTGCTCAAACGGTCGATCGCGAGTACTTTTTGAGTCGATCTCGAGAAAAATTTGCCGATGTAAATAGATTTATTCACAGTTTTTATCAGACACATTTCGAAGGAAAACGTTATCTTATTCGAAGTGCAGTTATAATTTTTTTGTTGCAGACATGTGCTGTCAGAATTAATTTTTTTTTCATATTCTGAGTGTAGTTTTAAGTCGCCGCATACAGATTTAAACCAATTTTGTGTTCACAATGTAAAATTCGAGTTGTGGATCCATCTGCTGACACATTTCGAAGGAAAAACATTCTCTTATTCGAATGGCAGTTATAAAATTCTAGTTGCAGACTATTTATGTACTGCTAGAATCAAAGAAAAAACATTTTTATGTTCTGAGTGTAGTTTAAATTTATTAATTTATAGGAAGAATACTCGAATATTCTTCTATCCCCACCCCCCACCGGCGCTACAGCCTATCAAAGTCCGATCGATCGGAGTCTAATAATATTGAGGTAGATCGCCAGCAGTTCAAGTTTGAGCCTATAGGATGTAGTCTGCGAGAGAATGAGATAGAATAATCGGTCTCCTATTTGTGCGGTGTGTCGTAGCCTCTCCATTCTTGTCTACTTTAGTTTTCTGAAGGTTTTACTTCTATCGCTTGTGAACTGAAAAATCGAGACCGAAGTTGGAATTTGAAATTACTGGGACTCAATGTATGGAACGCGGGAGGGGGGAGGGGATCGCAGGAGAAAGCGGGAGAAAGGAGAGAGAAGGCGGGGAAGATGGAGGGGGAACGTATGAGGGGAAGGGGACACGGAGGGGAAGGCGAGGCTGAACGAGAACGGGTTGAATAGGAAAGGACATGCAGAGAGAAACAATGTGTATATTTAAGTAGCATGGCAATGCATGCCGGGAACTCGCTAGTTGTTTAAAAAAAAACTTTACTTGGATAGGTGTTGTTCTGAACCTAGGCCCGTTCTACCAAATCCTCCAAGATCTAGTAGGTTTTGGTTTTAGGCGATCCAATCTGGCCAAACAAAATATGATAAAAACAGGGTTTATCATTCTTTATCCTCTCTACCTGTATTCAGTTGGCAGTTACCTACTTTATTCACGAACTGTCAGCTGTCAGATAGATGGATAATTATTATAACTGGCTGATAACTCACGTCAAATTTGTAAAGGAAAAATTAAATCAGTGTTTCTATTTTATTAATGTTTTCGAGTTTAACGTCAAAAGATTTTAGTGTCTTCTTTAATTTTGTTAACACCCTTTTAACACTGAACAGTAAGTTTATCTTTTTTTTTTTTATTATGTTAAAAGATGTATAATATTTCGTTTTCTTAACTTATGTAAAGAGTATAGTAGTAAAGTAGTACTATTTTTAATTTTGTTCTAACAATTTAAGTTTAAATAGTTTTTAAAGGTATTTATATTCTTCTCCATTTTTAGGTTATCTGGGAGGAGATTATATATGTGTACCTACGCCCTCGTGGCCAATGCTTCTCTTGCCACTTTCAGTCTTGACAGTATTTGGGTACATTTTAATATGTTGTGTTTGTGTGTATAAGCCCACTTTTTATTTTGTAGATTAAAAGGCTATGTTATTTTCGTACAATGTTCATATTTTCAGAAGGTTCATTTCCTGGTATAGTTTTTTTTAATTTGATTATTTGATTTTTTTTATTTGATTTTTGTCGAATTGAAGTCTATTTTATATTTTCATTTTTATTGTTTCTCTTTTTGTATTAGCAATTAACACTCTTTTGTTTTAGTATTCACAATTTATTATTCATAATTTACAACTGATAAATGTCCTCTACAACACAGGTGAACTCCTAGTGTGGAGGACAATATATTATACCTTTGTAATGTAAATGTACTAAGAATAAATAAATAAATAAATAAATAAATAAATAAATAAATAAATAAATAAATAAATAAATAAATAAATAAATAAATAAATAAATAAATAAATAAATAAATAAATAAATAAATAAATAAATAAATAAATAAATAAATAAATAAATAAATAAATAAATAAATAAATAAATAAATAAATAAATAAATAAATAAATAAATAAATAAATAAATAAATAAATAAATAAATAAATATACATATTACATAAATTAAGAATACTATAAGGCTAGTCTCAGATCATTTGAACCACCGATTTATTTGGGTAAACTTTAGAAATTGCTGGACACGCTTAACACGATTTTTTTAGAAAAAATCTTTTGATTCACCTTAATTAGAATTTTTCCAAATTTTGCCAAAACGTGCCTACACAATACGCTTAGATTACTTGGTATTTTTAATTTATTTTTATTTGTGAATACAAACATAACATAAGGGGTCGTCCATTAATCACGTGATGTTTTTTAGCAACTTTTTAACCCCCCCCCGTGGTGATATGTGGTGAGATTTTAGACTAACCCCCCCCAAAATCACGTGTATTTTTTTAGTACAAAGTATTTTGAAATTTTCAGAATTTTATCATGAAAAATAAATACACGAGATATCACATTTTACCCCCCCCCCCCCTGGTGATATTTCGTGATTTTTTACGAACCCCCCCCCCCCCTTTCGAGCCTCACGTGATTAATGAACGACCCCTAACATAAATATTTCAAAAACACTCTCCTAATAAAGCAGATGCTTGTGTTTAAGAGAGAACAACTATATATTTTTACATGTAGTAAAATTTAGTAATACAAAGTAATAATTTCATAAATAAAATACAATTTGAGTAATAAAAATTAGGTAAGTAAAAAAAATACAATAAAAGTAATAAAAATATACACAGGTCCGTTGTAAATGGTAAGCAAAAACATAATATCAAACAATAAGAAAAGTTATGAGGTTGTTCTAGAGAATTTTTGTATAATTTTTTTTGGTAATTGTCATTGTTTTCCTCTAATCTTATATCTAGGGGTAATTTATTGAATAATTTTAATAAGTACTAAAAAAGTATTAAAATTAAAGACATATTATTATTATTATTTTAAAGTCAAACCACAAAGTGATTGCTTTCTACAATAATATGAATAATTTTATACCCTTAAATACATAGTGTAAAAACGACAACGTCTCTTCTAGCCCTTCGTTGTGTTATAATGTCAGGATTACCAACAAAACAAAATGACAAATTATTGCAAATGGCCGAAACCTCGAACGACGAAAACAAATTTCATTTTAGGCATTTGAAATTTTGAATGCAGTATTTTCCACCGCCTGCAAATAGCAAATTTTACAGCCATTAAGGTGAATCAAAACGTTTTTTCTAAAAAATATTTGTATTAAGCATGTCCAGCGATTTCGAAAGTTTAACTTTATGTGATACAAAGTTTTCAAAAGTTTATCTTTGCCAATAAGGAACTCCAGTGAAAAATATTATGGCTTTAAAAAAATATGTTCATATAAACCTATTAACGCTGATTCTGAATGTATAAGTTTTATTTCATAATATTAAACGTAGAGTTCTTAAAAATATTAAAAAGTGCATTTTTAAACCTCTCGTCAAAACACACTGTAAAGTTGGTATTACTGAATGGTTAGTGCTGACGTCACGCGTCACAAGTCATTGCAAGTCATTGTATTGAAATCTTTGATTATGTAGGTATGACATAAGCCATCAGTATTAACAACATTTCATGTTATTCGTTATTTCATACTGTTTATAGAGATTGAGTATTTGTGTTTATTGAAACAATATTTAAGCCTAAATAATTCAGTATCAAAAATAGAGGTACATCTATCAGTTTATCTCTATTATTTAAAATATTGAAAAACTACTGCACAAAAAAATAGTAATGCTACTTCTAGGGAGAACGCTTCGAATGACGGTATTCAAAATGGCGGCACTTGATCACCTGATTGCCCAATCCTATAGTAATTTTTCAGGAGTGATAACGTCACACGATTCACCGTACATACGGTGGTCTTAGGGGGATCTTTAAAACTTTGACAATTATTTTAACTATTAAAACTAACTCTAAAAATAAAAATAAAAATTCAGTTATTTAAGTTAGAAGGTCACATTCATTAAAAAATATTTAGAAAATGGATTGGAGTTCTCTATTTAGAGGTTATTGCTGTCTATTAGGATTGCTGGACACGATATTTTATTGAAACAATACTCTGAAATAAACGCTAACGCTAACGCTAACACTAACTAAATTACTATAAAAAAACATTTACTTCTGGGGAATGGAAAATATTGCATTTAAAATTACAATTACGTGAAATGAAAATTTTAAAAACACACTGACCCTAAGTTTCGTAACCACTCTTCATATATTTTACCTTCCAAACACCTCTTCTACTTCATTTCCTAAGACCTTCCCCACAGTATCCCCAAACATGACATAGGTCTCAAGGGAAATTATTTTCCTTTTCATGTTTTCATCAAATTTTCATTGTTCATGATTACAAATATTCATTTTTGTATATTATAAGAACAATCAATCAAATTTGGTACCTAACATAGGTACCCACATAAAATATCTGTAATAATCTCGATTCGATTAAAGTGATATTCAAATACTTCATTAATTCAAAGAGGAAACAATTAAAATTGATAAATTGATAAATAAATTCATTAATTCAAAGAGGAAACAATTAAAATTGATACATTGATAAATAAATTCATTAATTCAAAGAGGAAACAATTAAAATTGATACATTGATAAATAAATTCATTAATTCAAAGAGGAAACAATTAAAATTGATACATTGATAAATAAATTCATTAATTCAAAGAGGAAACAATTAAAATTGATACATTGATAAATAAACTTATTAATTCAAAGAGGAAACAATTAAAATTGATACATTGATAAATAAATTCATTAATTCAAAAAGGAAACAATTAAAATTGAATTTTGGTTTAACAATCATTGTTTTGCAAAATGTCAATTTAAAATTTCGACATTTTTGATAGTTTCTCAAGAGTTTTTATAATGATTAAAAAAACTTTTCAGATGTATTGTCATGTGGTTGTAATAATTCAGAAACCTTCGCGGGGTTTAAATAAGGTATTTTGAAAGTTTCAAAAATTTCTTATGCTTAATTTAGCAATACACAGACGTCTCTTATACTCATATATTAATCTACTCATATACTCTACCACCAAGCAAACATACTTTTATTTTTATATATAGATAATAGTAATAATAATATATTTTTGAATGTAGCTATTACTTTGTGGTTATCCATTATAGAAAAATGAAATAATTTAACTTTGTATAAACCACTTATTTGATGCGCAAATCCGACCGGTTTCGGAACAAACGTTCCTTCGTCAGGGAAAGCTTATACTAATTTGACAGTTTCGAACAATGTTTTATTATGGTAGGGGTGGAGCTGTTGCTAGATAATAATGTAGATTGGGTAGGTAGGTATTAGTGTAGAGTGGGTGGGTAGGGGAACAAATCCATGATTGGGCTATATGACAATATTTTTTGTTTGTTAATAATAGATTCATTATTTTTACTTAAAAATAATGAATCTATTATTAACAAACAAAAAATATTGTCATATAGCCCAATCATGGATTTGTTCCCCTACCCACCCACTCTACACTAATACCTACCTACCCAATCTACATTATTATCTAGCAACAGCTCCACCCCTACCATAATAAAACATTGTTCGAAACTGTCAAATTAGTATAAGCTTTCCCTGACGAAGGAACGTTTGTTCCGAAACCGGTCGGATTTGCGCATCAAATAAGTGGTTTATACAAAGTTAAATTATTTCATTTTTCTGTAATAATAATAATTTGTTTTCAGGTTTATGTGTGAATTGGAAATATCCAAACAAAACAAAAGTTAGTAAAATGGCCGAACCAAATTCAGGATTGGGACCGAAAGACCGGCCGTGGTTGAATAACGAATTTTTCGAAATGATCATCAGGAAGGACTACACGGAATTTCTGCCGACCGACAAGATAGTTATAGAAGACTACTTTTGCAAAAGTGCCGTGAAGACGGGAGAAAACTATTCAAGCGATATGCTGCGCCTGTTTCTTGAGTTCAATATTATTAACGACACGAATGTTTCAAAGCATTATAATACTTCTTATATCGTGAAGTGCATGCATCCCGAAGGAATGGAAGCCTCCAAGTTGCTGAAGTCCTTGAACGTGTTTGTAAAGGAAGTCACAATATACACGGAAACTATGCCTGCCATTGCAAAAGTCCGCGAGGAAGCATCAGGTTTTACTGAAAAGCTCACGCCGAGGTTTGTCCTAATTATATTTCTATTTTCCACTGCTTTGTGTTAAAGCAAAGTCCAACTTATTACTTAACCACTGGAGCATTTTTGGCCACATTTTGGCCAATTTGCAAATACCCTCGGGCGTCCGCTGGAGTAAATGTGGCCAATTTCAAGAGATGTTTTAAAACATTTATCGGAATTATTTAAAAAATTCCCGCGCATCATATAACAATAATAATATTTTGCTGATTTATATAGCGCCGTTTTCGGGAAAAATAACCTCAAAGACTCAGTACAAATAAATTTAAAATAGAATTAATATAATTGGCTTACACTTAGATTTATAATTATTATAACTGGTGGCTTACTTATGCTAGGGACTTTTGTGAATACCTCACGAGAGTCTCAGCTGCTCCCGTCTAGATCCAGTTTGACTATGACCCCAATTGGGGTATGTTGTGAGGCTGGAGGTAGTTGGAAGGGGAATAAGATGTGGAAGAGGAAGGTGGAGAAGTAAGTGGCTAGGCAGATCTGGACCAATCACGGCTGAAGCCATTTCAAGCAACGTTTCAATTATGAATGGTGTTCTTACACCAGGGCGACACTGAGAGTATCTTCACTCTATACATCTATCTCACATGCTTAAATGGTTAAAATAGAGCTTCTGTTTGAGAAAAAAGATCACAATATGCAAGACCTAGCCTGACATTGTAGGAATCTTCGGCAACGGGGTTTCTGGAAAACTCACCAACTGAAACACACCAGATGTATAATTTTTCTTCTTTTTCATTTGGTGGAGGTCAAAGTGGGATCAAAGTTTCAAGCTGCTATCAACTGGTACTCTTGTGTGGTATTCACATAAAGAATTTGGCAAGAAAGAAATAATGTAACTTCCAATATGAACTGCGGACATACTTTGTAGTCCAGTCAAGGAAGGAGTTGTAGAGTGCGTGAGCAGGAACCTAAGCGATTCCTTCAGGACTTGTTTAGGGTGCTTAGGGTGTGAACATACTAAAAGTCCTGACGTCTAGGTGGTTTGCTAGGGGGGGGGGGGGAGGGGAGGGGGAGGTCCCGATTTTCGTATTTCCGTTTATATCTCGAAAACGGTGCGTCGCAGAGGAAAACTTTTTAGAATAAGTAAAAGCTCATAAAATTATCTACAACTTTTATTCTATATGTAATTTTAAAAAAATCTCTGCCGTTTTTGAGTTACACGCTCCACAAATGTGAATATTTTCGAAAAAAATCATTTTACCTCACATTTTTCATCAAAAATTCCTTAATATCATCTAAAATATTCATCAAAGAAAGAAGTTTATTTGAAAGAAGTTGTAAATAATTTAATTTTCTTTTAGAATATATATACATATGCAAATAAATCTCCAACCAGTAAATATTTACAGCAATTTTAAGTTTTTTCATAAAATGTCGTCATTTTTAAAAAAGCTGTTTTCAAGTAATATGTTTTCATCTTATTTCTGACACACAACTTTTGTTTGTTCGCCTAATAATATGTGTGACCACACTTTAAAGCCAGTTATTAAATAAAGTAGACAAAAATCATATATAATGAATAACTTATTACTTTGTATAAAACCACTATATTTAAAACAATATCAACATGTTTCGACAAAATGTTGTCTTCATCAGGATATATATGTTACTATGATACAATAAATGAAAAACAAGTATAGACAAATTAAAATAAATTATAACATAGACAAAATATTAAAAAGTAGAGGTGATTAATTACTTACTAATCATAAAAATAGTTATACAAAATTAAATTTAAAAATTATTTAAGGAAAAATAAAATTGCATTTAGATAATAAAATTTTTTTTTTAAGAATAATTAATTAAAATAATTAGTCTAAATCAAAAAATCAATAACTATAATTAGTTGTAAGTATTAATAAGAAAATAAATTTAAAAGATGGCTATTTTTAAAAAAGGTTTGGTTATTTATAATATTTAATTTACTATTAATGCTTTTTCTAATTTCTAAAATTTCTAAATTATCCAATTGTATGCCCGTAGTGTTAGTATGTAAAATTTTAAGACCTGTATTAATATCAAAAGAATGACTTGTTTCCAAAATATGGTTGGCAAATTCAGAATAATTATTATTATTTAAACATCTTATATGTTCCTTAACTCGAATGTTGAAATTTCTAGAAGTTTTTCCAATATAAAAAAAAAAAAAATTTATATTGGAAAAACTTCTAGAAATTTTAACATTCGAGTTAAGGAACATATAAGATGTTTAAATAATAATAATTATTCTGAATTTGCCAACCATATTTTGGAAACAAGTCATTCTTTTGATATTAATACAGGTCTTAAAATTTTACATACTAACACTACGGGCATACAATTGGATAATTTAGAAATTTTAGAAATTAGAAAAAGCATTAATAGTAAATTAAATATTATAAATAACCAAACCTTTTTTAAAAATAGCCATCTTTTAAATTTATTTTCTTATTAATACTTACAACTAATTATAATTATTGATTTTTTGATTTAGACTAATTATTTTAATTAATTATTCTTAAAAAAAAAAATTTATTATCTAAATGCAATTTTATTTTTCCTTAAATAATTTTTAAATTTAATTTTGTATAACTATTTTTATGATTAGTAAGTAATTAATCACCTCTACTTTTTAATATTTTGTCTATGTTATAATTTATTTTAATTTGTCTATACTTGTTTTTCATTTATTGTATCATAGTAACATATCCTGATGAAGACAACATTGTTGTCGAAACATGTTGATATTGTTTTAAATATAGTGGTTTTATACAAAGTAATAAGTTATTCATTATATGAAAAATGATGCCACAAAATAAATTTGCGAAGTTTGAAGAAGAAAAAATCATATAACTTGAAAATTTTTAATTTTATAATGATTTTAAAATTTATATTGATAATGATGATAATCTCATTATAATTTTATTCTACTTCGTAACATTAAGTACATAAAATTATAAACCTCAATGTTATCACTGTTCTTCATAACATCATGTTACACTCTCAACATTATATGGATTAACGTTTTCATTCTCTTTGGACGTGAGGGTCCTGGCAAGCGTTGTTCATCCATGGCATCGTCATTCTCAGTGGTGGATGGTTCTTGCTGAATGGGCTCTACGTCGTCTTCATCGTCTCCTCGGCAACAGGCACGCTATTGAGGCATCTCCCTTGGCAGTGAAGGCACGCTGCAGAACAGGTCAGCATTGCTTTTCGGAATCCACATTTGCCAATTGCACAATCCTTGGTGCAGCGGCAAAATATCATTTTCAGAAGGACCTCCGGTGCTGGAGGATCTTCTGTTGTAATTGGCACCAGGGTATCTCCGTCGTGTTTCCACCCCCATTCTTCAGGGGGCAGCTCAATCCCAAGCCACTGCTGAACTTTGTGATATGTTCGCCGGGAATGCTGTTTAGCTGCATTCTCTGTTGGAAGGAGGGAGCTGATGTCAGGCTTCATATTTGCCACGGACCTTGTGAACGACTGGAAGCGGTACTGATTAAGGGAGATCTGTCTTTTTGGCGCCGCATACCATTTCAGGAAGCATTTATTTCCAGCCTCTTCAACCTCGTCGTGAGTAGAGGAGGGGTTGTAAAAGATCATTGCCGCTTGTTTGATCATTTCTGACTCCAAGTACAATTTTGAAAAGCCCACCTTGCTTCTCCTGAAAGTTGCAGACGTTGTGTCGCATCCGGTAAATGAATGTAAAAATAGGATGTGTTCAAATCCACGATGCTGCATCTCTTGGGTGGACAATACCATTGTTTTGGTTTTCCCTCATCCGGGTTTCAGCAGCAGAATAGATGGGAGGAGTGGAAGCAATCAAAAGGACAGTGAGGTCCACATCCTCACCAAAGACAGCCACAGAGTTGTGAAAGGATAGTTCCACAGCAGTCTTCACGATAAGGACGTCAGCATCATCGGTAGCCTGAAGAGTCTGTATCCCATTCTCCCGAAACTTTGTCTGTAGTAAGGAGATGAAGTTACTTTTGTTGGTAGGATTGGATAAAAAATCTTCCTATTTAACGGGTATTGATTTGTTCCATGTTAAATTGATGTCAGCTGACCTTCTCAGTCTGTATCGTCGCATCTGTTCTTGTGTGATTTCGTACTATTGGCTGGGTTTGCGTACCCATCAAATACCACAGTGCGAGTCATTCCAGGATAGTGGTGGTTGACATAGGTGATATAACGATCACAAATTGCGGCAACGGAGGCATCTTTTTGTCAAATTACTCTGTGTAGTAGAAATACTCCGTCCACAACTATGTTCATCTGAGACAGTAGAACAGTTTTTTTGGTAGGCTCGAATAAACTATACAGAACAGATTTAGTTGTCTTTCGCATCCCACTTTCATTGAACAGTGCCAAGGGAAATGGGGCCAACTCATACTCAAAGAATTTCATCAAATCCTCATCTGATCGTTTGCTTATACACATCCACTGAAACAGCAATGTTGGGTCAACTGCAACCTTTTCATCGTGAATTTTTATCGACGAGCTGACAGAAGATATTGGGAATGCCCGATATTTGCGGGACAACTTGATGTCTGAGAAAGTCAAGCCCACTATCGTATTCATTGCCTTTTCACGACGAACAGCATCGTAGCACGTTATTGTAGGATCTCCGACGACTAACCTAATCACCCATCACAATAATAATGGTTATAAAATGAATTCCACTAATCATCTGTTTGAGAACAATTTACCTGCTTTCTTGCGTGCAAAAATTAACAAGGAATTTCCCATGAAGAAAAAACCCGTCTTAATAATTTGGTAAGAAAAAACAGCTTTTTCTGAAAATGACGACATTTTATGAAAAAACTTAAAATTGCTGTAAACATTTACTGGTTGGAGATTTATTTACATATATATATATATATATATATATATATATATATATATATATATATAAGTTTATGTTACGGCATTTAGTGGCTCAAAGCGTCCTTTAATTACCGGAACTTCTTGATCATTTCGACTTACTGGCTCATTTGGGCACTTAGTGGCTCATCGTTTTTTTTTTTTTAAGTCCATCATATCAAACTCGATGAGACGAGTCGAACGGTGTAAAAAAAATTTTTGAGTGAATAAATGACATTTTTACGTGGACCGTTAATGCTCCGGAATGCGTTTTTTATCAGTAAATATTCATCAATACTTAGAACATCAACTGGGTACACTTTTTATCGCATCTATAACCATCACGGCATGCGACGTTGCCGGATGTTCTCGTCATACAATATCATTCAAACTCCAAGTCGTTGATCAATGCTTTGCGATATTGAACTCAATGGTTAAATTCCTCAAAATCTATTATCGCATGACATTGCTATGTCAGATTGAATCTTTTGCGATATGTTATATGTTTGCCGGTATGTTATGTTGTATTCTATCTACATAGGTAGCTAGAGTCAAGCGCTCGCTGTGGACTGTTAGTTGTTTTAGAAGAACAGACATTATATTATACGAGTAATATTTAGCGGCTATTCGCGCGCTTTTTTAAAATTGAAGATTGATTTACGAATTGCTTTTATAATATCGTTATTAATTTTGTGTTAATTGTTTTTGTGTTTATTACAAGGTTGATATTATTACGTATTTTAATACACATTTATGTAGTTTTTTCTTTAATAAATAAAATATTTGCTACGTCATTATGTATTTGTCTTTTGCGTTCCGAAAGCATAGTCAGTTGTAATGTAATGATATCTATACAGGGTTTTCTAAAAATTTCAGAAATATATTAGGTACTCATGTAATATGTTTTTTCATACAGTTATATTATTTTTTTTAAATGTTTTTTTAGTAGAACGTAATTTTTATAATGGATTATATTATCATATTTAAGAAATCTAACAAGTTTTTCATTTTAAAAAATGTTCTGTACCTAGGTAATTACTTTACGCGTGACAATTTTTCAAAAGCATTGTCTCTAGTTGTATTGAAGTAATTAAAATATGTTTTATTGTTGTTTTGGTGTATTTTATAAAAAAAAGTTATGAACAAAAATAAACAATAATTTAAAAATAAATTACAATATACGGCCTACATAGTCCAGGAGTGAGACCCTTGACTCGCAAACCGCAGGTCTCAAATTTTATTTGATTAATTTGTGTTATTTCACAATTAATTCATTTAAAATAATAAATAGTATATTTGCGGCACGTTCCAGAGTGGAAGATACTATCAATATCGCCCTGGTGTAAGTAAGACCACCATTCAAAATTGAAACGTTGCTTAAAAATGGCTTTGGCCGTGTTTGGTGTCCAGATCTGAATCGCCAGGTACTTCCCAACCTTCCTCTTCCCCACCTCCTTCCCCTCCCCACTACCTTCAGCCTCACAACATACCCCAATTGGGGATTCCATGGTGTCACTGGCTCCAGACGGGAGCAGTTGAGATTCTTGTGCGGTATTCACTGTAAAAAAAACTCCACACAGGAGGCCCTTAAGAAAACGATTTCCCTCAAGGCCTATGTCATCTAATATGCTGTGTGGAGAGTCTTTTTGAGGAGAAGAGGGAGTCAACATTGGTCTTGAAGAGACCCATGTTGTAGGAAGGGGAAAACCCAGAGGCCGGCAAATCGTTCCATAGCCGAGCTGTTGAGCACAAAAACGAATCGAAGAAGCGACCAGTTCTCATGATTTTGAATTTGATTTTGAATTTGATTTTGAATTTGATTTTAGATTTGATTTTGGATTTAGGGTAGGGTTCAAAAATCTTGATTATTTTGTTTTTACATGAATATCGCACAACGTAGTGGATAGGGGAAGGAGATAGGGAAGAGGAAGGTTGGGAAGTTCCTGACTATTCAGATCTGGTCACCAAACACGGCTAAAGCCATATCACGCAACATTTCAATTCTGAATGGTGGTCTTACACCAGGGCGATACTGAGAGTATCTTCCACTCTGGAAAGTGCTGCAAATATAAAATATATGTATTATTTTTACTAAATAAATTGTCAAATAACACAAATTATAATCCCGCGACCTTCGGAGTGCGAGTCAAGAGCCTTACCGCTGGACTACGCCGATAAATATACAATAGACTAATCATACCTAAGATGACTTGAGTAAGGACTAATTGTAAACGAGGTATTCCAATTTGGGAAGCGGGTATGGGTACCGCCGCCCCGGGAACCATTACTGTATAACCAACACCTCTGCAAGCAGTTTGCTACGTTTGGTGACTAAGCAGGGGTGCCCGGGTTCATGGTATCAGGTTTGTCCAGGACGTGGCGGCGGATAGGTCTGCCCTGCTGCGTGGCGGGCCGGATAAGAGAGTTTGGTTGAGGGAGGCCTTTTGTCCTTTCCAGCCGGACTCTCTCGACCCATCGCCTTGCACCGCATTTGGAGGGATGGAATTTTAGGTTCGTCACTCCTAGACACATTGACCCCAGATTCCCAGACACCCCACATACCTTTTTCCTTCCCAGAACTTCCTATCCTTCCCTTCCTTAAAAAGACCCTCCACACAGCATCCCCTTAGATGACATAGGCCCTGAGGGAAATTATTTTTCTCAGGGCCTCCTATGTGGAGCTACTGTAAAAAAAATGAGATTGCGAACTTCGACTACGAATCCGGAGGTCGCGGGTGAGAGACATATGAATCCATCTCTCCCACTGCATTGCAAGGCGATGGGTTGAAAGAGATTACACATCTGCCCTGATGATGGACACTGCAACGCTGTCCGAAACTTTGGCTAAAGAAGGAGGTATACACGGCATAATACCCCAAAAACTAATAACAAAAATACTTATGGCCGTGAAAATCTAAAATCACCTCTGCGATAGGTCACCCCAAGTCGTTCGCTACGTTTGGTGACTTAGCAGGGGTGCCCGGGTTCATGGGGTGAGGATTATCCGGGTCTTGGCGGCGGATGCATCTCTGCCCACCAGCTGCATGGCAGGATGGATTGGGAGAGAGTGTTGAGGGAGTCCCTTTGATTTCTCCAGCCGTACTCTCTCGGAACATAGCCTTTCACCGCAGTGGGAGGGATAGATTCCTGGACACACTGACTCCCAGATTCCTACCTACCCTTCATCCCTTTTCCTTTTCAGAACTTGCTCTCCTTCCTTTCCTAAAAATACCCTTCACACAGCATCCCCAAAGATGACATAGGCCCTGTGGGAAATTATTTTCCTCAGGGCCTCCTGTGTTGACCTAATGTAAAAAAACAGTCTATCCCGATCCGTCCTGCCATGCAGCTGGTGGGTAGACGCATCCGCCAACAAGACCCGGACAAACCTCATCCCATGAACCCGGACACCCCTGCTAAGTCACCAAACATAGCTTACCACTTGGAGTGACCTATGGCCAGGGCTGGGCAGTATTTGAAAAACTTGTAATTGAAATACGTATTTGAAATACAAATATATACAAATACAATGTATTTGGTAATTGGTATTTCAATTACCTGCTGCTGAGGTATTTTGTAATTTGTATTTCAAATACTTAAGGCTTCAAAATACATTTTCAAATACATTTAGTGATCTTAATAATGATAATTAAAAATAACCACACATAGATAATACATAAGACTAAAAACGCTAGAATCCTGTACCTACTATTTATTGTCCTTTGCTATAGGACTCTTTATTAATGATTATTTGTAGTTCTCTTAGGGGGCATACATTAATTATGTGAGCTCAAAAAAGGAGGGGGGGGGGGGGGGGTCCAGCAAAATCTCACGGTACTTGAAAAGAATAAACGAAGTGGTCCAAATTATCTCACCAAGGGGCGGGGGGAGTCTAGTTTGGAAGAAAAACTGCTCACCTAATTAATGTATGCCCCCTTATAGTTGCTTTATAATGTACTGTACTGTATTTTTTTTTACTTCATGCTAGTTATTATTATTGTCCTGTGCTATAATAGCACTGTTATTGTACATTTTGTATCATACTTGTCATTGCTTTGTATTGTACACTCTTGTATCATAGTATTAGATTTTTTTTTCATTAACTCCACACAGGAGGCCCTGAGGAAAATAATTTCCCTCAGGGCCTATGTCATCTGGGATGCTGTGTGGAGGGTCTTTTTGAGGAGAGAAAGGAATGAACATTGGTCTTGAAGAGACCCATGTTGTAGGAAGGAGGAAACACAGAGGCCGGCAAATCATTCCACAGCCGAGCTGTTGAACACAAGAACGAGTCGAAGAAATGACCCGTTCTCATGTGACAAATGTCAACCGTGTACAATGTGTTTCCCGACTATGCACCGGTGCCGAAAGGATCAATGATGCTAGTTCCTCGGAGCATCTTCCATTGTAATACCGGTAGAACCAGGATAGCATTCCAACTCGACGCCTGTGCTCTAAAGATTGCAATCCGTCTTTTAAGATGGGAGAATCTATTAAACGGACCGCCCGTTTCTGCATAGAGTCGAGGGTATTTTTCAGGTATTTTGGAGCTCCAGACCAGAGGTGGCTGCCAAATTCAACCGTGGGGCGCACTTGTGATTTGTACAGGGTTAGCAGTTGTGTACTATTAAAGTATCTGCGGGCCTTGTACAGTACGCCCAGTTTTTGATCGAGCACTATTGGAATAATTAAATAATGGACTGAATACTAGAAATAAAATATTGGACTGAATACTAGAATGTTTTTAAGTTAACTACTGTAGAGCGCACTTGAAGTGAAATGACACAAAACTTCGCTACACAAATGTCATCCATTTATATATAAAAATGAATCCTTGTTTCCCTTGGTCACGCCATAACTTCAAAATGACTTTACCTATTTCATTCATTTTTTTAAAGTTTTCTTATACTTTTAGAAGGTTCTTACGGAAAGAAAAATTAAGAAAATTACGCAGAAAATGGGATAATTTCAGAAAACTTAACGACTATTTTAACTACGCACGTTTGACAGTTCGCGCGTTTGATGAAAATAAATTTAGCAGGCAGCTGTTTTTTTGTAACCAAAGAATTTTCATTGGATTTTTAAAATTATAGATATTTTAAATAGGTACCTATGTTAGGTACCAGATTTTATTGATTGTTTTTATAATATAGAAAAATGTTCTGGGACTAAATATATGGAACGCGGGAGGGGTTGGCGGGATGGGGGAGCGGAAGAGGGGAGAGGGTAGGCAGGGAAGGTGTACGGGGAATGCAAGAGGGTAAAGGGAAGCGGTAGGGGAACGGGGACGCACGGGAAAGGACATGCAGGGAGAAACAATTTATTTCTTTGAATATTGCAGTGCAACGCATACCGGGAACCAGCTAGTGTTATTATAATAATAATTATTATAATCTAACACCTAAGTCCTATACCACAAATCTTTACAAGTGGAGCGGAGACGAGATGTGTCTCCTGAGCAATATGATTAGTCAATTTTAGCACGTCTCTGTTTCACTATGCTCTGCTTTGCTTCTATGGAAACGCACTCTTAGATAAGGGCACTTACGACAATTTATTGCAACCAAAGGTTCTACCTAAACCAAATGTATTTTGTAATTTGTATTTTGTATTTTGTATTTGAAATTTAAAAATGGTTAAAATACTGTGTTTTGTATTTCAAATACACGACTTGAAAGTATTTTGTATTTCGTATTTTAAATACATGCGAAAAAGTATTTTGTAATTTGTATTTTAATTACAGTAATGCATGTATTTTGCCCAGCCCTGCCTCTATGGCAAAGGTGTTGGTTATCCAATAATGGTTCTCGGGGCGGCGGTACACATATCCGCCTCCCAGATGAATATTACCACCTAATCTAAACAAGTTAGCAATTAAAACCGAAAACCCAATTTAAGACTATTTATACAATGTAGACTTAAACCACCTGTACAATGTTGGAGTTCATTTTTACAAATTCCTTCAACCAATTAAACAACAATGATTGTCTCTTTCTGATATATTTTTATTTCACACGACAAACAGAGACGGGTATAATTGGAGTGATGTTTCTAAAAATGGTAAATTCAATATTTTACCGGAAATGTCCCAGACGGAATCATCTAGTACCGGCACGCAAATATTTAAGCATTGTAAAAAGATCATATGAAATGCAAAGTGTAAGCGAACGGGATGTAGTCCTTTCCATTAATAACTTAGAAATTGCTTATTATTGCTTGAATTGTCAAGTTACGCCAACGCCCATTTTCAACTTAAGTAAAGTAAAAAAGTAAAAGCGATATTAAGGAAGCTAGCGTGATTCAATTATTATGACACTTCCCTTTTTATTAAAATGCAACTATTACCGATCCGCTACCAGTCCGTGGAATCTTCAGTTTGTAGGCACGGGGTAACGCTATGCGATGCGTGGCGGAGGGGGGGAGGGCTACAGATACTTTGCCGGAATTTGATAGAAATTATTTTATATTAAAAAAACTAGCAATGCAATATACATTTTTAAAAACAGATCGATAACCAAATAGTTTTTCTATGATTACCAAAATTATTGAGTATATGGTGTAAAAGACAACTGAGATACAGAGTAAAACTATTCTTAGTGTAATTATATTACCCCGGTCTAAAAAACTATCGAAAGAAGCGAAGCTAGCCGTCCATAATGGAGTGCTGGTACCTACCCTAATGCTTCGCTGTGAGGCTCGGAACTGGTAGAGAAATGATGAAAGTAGACCGAAATGAATAATAATGATCCGCACATAATGTAAGCCTGATGTAAGCGTAACGAGTAAGATTAAGAAAGAGACGCTTAGATTGGTTGGGCATGTAAAGCAAATGAACGAGAAAAATAGTGTAAGGAGAATATATGATGACGCAAATGTGAATGCTAGAAGAAGTCGGGGACGCCCGAGGAAGACATGGCACGACCAAGTGAATCAGATACTTGAGTCGAGCCATTTCAAGAGTCAGAATAATAAAAGAGCATGTATGAGACGAAGTATGCATGTGAACGAGGCAAGGAGTGTGTGCCAAGATCGAGTTGTTTGGCGGTCCGTCTCTATTTGTAAATTGTAAAATATGATAGCAACTAAGTATAATAATAATAATTTAATAATGAGCAAAATTAAGAAAGGGACCCTCAGATGGTTTGGGCACGTAGAGCGAATGAGCGAAGAAAGTAGTGTAAAAAGAATATATGATGCAAATGTGAATGGTAGAAGAAGTCGGGGACGCCCGAGGAAGACATGGCACGATCAAGTGAATCAGATACTTGAGACGGGCCATGTCAAAAGTCAGAATAACAGAAGAGTATGTATGAGACGACCATCACGCCGTTTCCCCGCAGGGGTAGGCAGAGAGGACGGACCGCCAAACAACTCGGTCTTGGCACACACTTTTTGCCTCACTCACATTCATACATCGTCTCATACATTCTCTTCTATTATTCTGACTTTTGACATGACCCGACTCAAGTATCTGATTCACTTGATCGTGCCATGTCTTCCTCGGGCGTCCCCGACTTCTTCTAAGAGTATTATAATTGCTCTTGAAAAGAGAAACTTCTTCGCGGCCTATTTCATACAAAATTTAGTTCTGGATTTACGGTTAAGATACCAAATTATTTCATTACAGAACTTCCTCTTCTTCCTTTCCCTAAAAAAACCCTCCACACAGCATCCCCAAAGATGACAAAGACACTGAGGGATTTTTTATCAGGTGTGGCGCTAATGCGAGAAAAAATACAATTTAACCAATTAATATTATTTGGCGGTCCGTCTCTATTTGTAAATTGTAAAATATGATAGCAACTAAGTATAATAATAATAATTTAATAATGAGCAAAATTAAGAAAGGGACCCTCAGATGGTTTGGGCACGTAGAGCGAATGAGCGAAGAAAGTAGTGTAAAAAGAATATATGATGCAAATGTGAATGGTAGAAGAAGTCGGGGACGCCCGAGGAAGACATGGCACGATCAAGTGAATCAGATACTTGAGTCGGGCCGTGTCAAAAGTCAGAATAATAGAAGAGAATGTATGATACGATGTATGAATGTGAGTGAGGCAAAGAGTGTGTGCCAAGACCGAGTTGTTTGGCGGTCCGTCCTCTCTGCCTACCCCTGCGGGGAAACGGCGTGATGGTTGGTTAGTTAGTTTCTTTTAGATCGATTTTATCCATATAGATCGGAGGTGACAACTTAAAGAAACGTACGAATCAATGAATAAAGTAAATTATGTAATATATTTCTAATAAGTTTATTCATAATTTTTCGAAAACACTAGTAAAACTAAGATAAAATAATTATGTAGCAAATAAAAGAAACTACACCAATATGTATTTAAATACCTAATTTTATTTATGATAATAATAAAATAAACCTTAACACAAAAAAAAAAACAACCGTAAACACCAAATAAATAACAATATTAATTAGCAAATCATACTACAATTTTAAAAAAACGCGCCAATAATCAAAAACGGCCGCTAGAAATGATAAATATTTGTGAATAATCAACAAGCAACATCCAAACTGTTCTGTCAACCTACCTACATATGTGACTATATTGGTAACATTAAACTTGGCAACGTAGCGTGATGCGGTAAGTGTGTTCTTAAAATAGATCAAGGAATGCACGTTATTTTAAGATATTTTTTTTTAATAAATAAACATAATTTTTGATTACATATTATAGCTGACCATATTTTAAACAAAATTTAAAAGACAGCATGTTGGTACTTCATCTACGTAAGTATATATTACATGCGAAAGAATGAGCAACTTAAGTGGCTTCTTCTAAGATGAGCCACAAAATGTGGTATGACATAAATATATATATATATATATATATAATATATATATATATATATATATATATATATATATATAATATATATATATATATATATATATATATATATATATATATATATATATATATATATATATATATTCTAAAAGGTAATTAAATTATTTCTAACTTTTTTCAAATGAATTTCTTTCTTGGATGAATATTTTAGACGATATGAAGGAATGTTTGATGAAAAATGTGAGGTAAATGATTTTTTTCGAAAATATTCACATTTGTGGAGCGTATAACTCAAAAACGGCTGGGATTTCCAAAATTACGTATAGAATAAAAGTTGTAGATAATTTTATGAGCTTTTACTTATTCAAAAAAGTTTTTCTCTGCAACGCACTGTTTTTGAGATATAAACGGAAACCCGAAAATCGGGACCTTCTCCCCCCCCCCCCCCCCCCCCTAGCTCACCACCTAGATGTCAGGAATTTTAGTATGTTCATACTCTAAGCACCCTAAACAAGTTTCTGAAGGAATCGCTTAGGTTCCTGCTCACGCACTCTACACCTCCTTTTGGACCATTCGTTTACTGGACTATTGCTCCATTTTCAGTAAATTTTTACAAGCCTAACTTTTGTTTTCAGTGGTAATCAAGGTTAATATTTTGAAGTTGACATGTTTATCTTGAGATTTCAAGAACAGATAACAAAGAACAGAGATAAATTACTCAGATCAGTGCAAGGAATAGGCCACTTGCATCACATTTTTTTAAAATTTTTTCCGGTTTAGGCAAATATTCTAAGACATTCGGTATTTTTTTTTTTTTTTAATCGTTTTTTTGAAACCCTGGGGATTTTTTGAAAATTTCAAACCAAAAAATCAGACCATTTTTTATAAACCGGAAAGACGGGACATAATTTTATAGGCGTGAAAAAACGATAATTACATAGCCGAAAATCATTTTAAAAAAAAAGAACGTTTTCCACACGAATGGCACAGTAGAATAACGAGGCATACCAAAAATATTACATCTCATAAGTATTTTTTTCCTTGATCCATCTTAGTGATCATAAATCATCATAATGTACAGCGTCTATATTACTAAATTCAATGTAATATACTTGAACTTGTAAATTGTAATAATAATAAGAATATTATAAAATTTTATTTTGTTAAAATCAGCACCATACATGGGCGCCCGCAGGGGGGGGGGGGCAAGGGGGGGCACTTGCCCCCCCTGGATTGATTAAAAATAGTCAAATGGTGTCAGGTATGCCTTACTAGTTTTGCTCACATTACCAGCAACAACATGTATGGTGGAGCGATCGTTCAGCACATTACGTCGTGTAAAAACATGGCTTAGATGTACAATGTCAGATGAACGTCTCTTTGGATTGTGCATGTTAATGACGTTTAACCAGGCAGCGGACGAAAATCCACATTTGGTCGAAAGATGTTCTTACGATCGTACAGGGCGGTTCCAAGGAGAAACATTAATTATTCTCCGTACCAGCTTTTCAAAATTATAAATCAATATCGATTTTATTTCATTCCAAATTTGCTTTAATTTATACCTACATCCAAAAATGCTGAAAGGCGTGATGATAAAACTATTCAAATTATGTACTTTTTGTAATTATTTTTTGATCATCAGTATTTACCATTTTTCAATAATGTCTAAGCAAAATAAGAATGTTAAAAATCTGAAATATATTAGTTCGTAAGTGCGCAAATAAATACACAAACGGACTAATTTTCGTCAAGAAACACATGTACGTATATATTAATTAATAATTTTATTTAAACAAAAAATAAAAAACTGAAACATACGTTTACCAGATAATGTATTGATTTATTATGCTGAATGATTTATATGATTTGAAATGGGTGTTTTAAAAATAAACATTTTTTCCAAAAACATACGTTTAATAGATAAAATAACAGTCTTTCGAAATCAATTTGTATTTTTGTGGAGTTAAGGGCCCGCAACCCGAATTTCTACCGATTTCTTGCATATCCCTCTTAAATATTTAAAGTTTTTAAGCTCTTAAAAAAATATGTTATTTTAGAAAATAATATCTATACATTCCCCACGCCGAAACGCAAATTATATAAAATTCCCTCGATAGAAAAAAATCGCAAACGCATACGCTCCGAAAATTATTTTTTCAAGTCTGTTTCGGATATTTTAAAAGTTACATGTATGAAAAAATTCACCATGTTTCTTTAAATTGTACTTGACACAGCCCCCACGAGATTTTTGCTATATTTTGAACGAGTCGTGTTTTATGAAACATTTTCGCAATTTTCCCATCGATTTTGTCGCTGAAAATGTTAGCGCTCTCCTCTAACATCCGTAATTTCGTATCTCTGCATCTTCTTCTTTTCGATCCCGGTTGCGGAGCTTTAACGGGAACGTATGCGTGGCTCATTTCTGCCCGTTTCATACAAAATTTAGTTTTGGATTTGAGATCGAAATACCTAACCAAACTGAAAAATTATTTTTTGTAATCAAAAGGTTTATTAAATATCTAGTTAGGATGTGAGCTACTTTATTTATTTTTGCTTTAAATTATATAGGCCATTAAATATTTTGATGTTTCTGGATTTTAGAGGCGATTTGGGCAATTATTTGTGAGTAAATAAAAAACTTTAAAAAATATTTTTTACTGTATTTATCATGTAAATATGATGAAATATAAAATAAAAAATAATAATAATAAAAAAAAAATTGATGGGTGTAAATTAAAAATACAAATTACCTATTCACGGCGGAATAAAAAAAGGTCGTTTACATATCAAAATTACTACCCAAAAAATGCATTTTTTGAATTTTGAATTTTTTTTTCTTTATATTTTTAAAATAAATATAGTAAAATTATTTTTTTAAGTTTTTCTTTTACTTACAAATAATTGCCTATTTTGCCTCCAAAATCAATTAGTGGCCTATATCTTATAATTTAAAGCAAAAATAAATAAATTCGCTCACTTCTTTATTAGATATTTGATATACCTCGTGATTACAATAATAATTTTTCAGTTTGGCTGGGTATTTTGATCTCAAATCCAAATCTAAGATTAATGTATGAAACGGGCAGAAATGTGCCGCGCATACGTTCCCCTTAATCCCCTTAAAATCTGATTTAAAAATGACATATTTCTGGTTTTCTCTGGTTATACCCTCTTAAGCTTACATAGAGACAAAATGAACTGCAACAAAAAAAACTTTATGGACAAAATTGTAGATATGTTTGGTAGCGATAACAGACGACTCCAATTCTTGTTTAAAGAATAAATTTTATTTTAAATTTATGTTGTATTATTTTTTGTTATACTCATATATTGTGTTAATAAAAAAATTGTTGCTACAGTATACCCTTCATTACTATAGTGTCCGGTCCGTTCGTTCATCATACAAATACGCTACAGTAAATTAAAACTACATTAAAACATTACAAAAAATATTTTGCCCCCCCCTAGAAAATTTTCTGCGGGCGCCCATGGCACCATAATCATTATACCTCTAAAACATGTACCGACATCATCTTCACGTTCTGAAGAGAACCCCGTACCCATTAATTGTACGGGGTTCTCTTCAGAACATCTGTCAAAAAATCAAACCAAATGATAAATAAGTTCGCAGAGAACAAACAATAAATCTAGTGAACGAATTCAAAAATTCGCCTGAAATCAAAGTGATGCCATATAAAAAAATAAATCAGTGTGGAATTTTATCAAATTAATAGGAACATTTTCGGCGACGGGACATTTTCATGTAGTGACGTCACGAGCCCAAATAATGGATTTATTTATTTAAAAATAAAAAAAACTGTACGTTTCTAAAATTTTTTACTAACATTTTCGTAATCTTAGTAAAAAACTCTGTCCACACGATTTTTTCCAAGTCGTTATGAAGTCCATGCAAGTGGCCTATTGTTTCAAATTATACACTTATTATTATACAATTATAATTATACATACAACAGGTTTCAAATTATACACGTGACTATTCGCAGAGATAACACTTTATTGAGGTATTTCAAGATAAGCCATATATTTATTTATAATTTAATTAATTTATTTTACACAAGCTGGGGTCCCGGCTTCGCTCAGGAAATTGATATGAGATTGAACTGACGTTCAAACCCACCACTGATCTTGCTTTATATACCCCTACCAATTGGTATAGCAAGTAGCCCCATCCATCCAAAAAGCCTTTGAATGGTCCACAATGTTCCAGAACATTCCATAACATTCTAGAATAATCCACAATGATCTGGGATGTTTCGGGATGTTCCAGACTACTCCCGAACATTCCAGAATGTTCCGGGATGCTCTGGAAAGTTGTGGAATGCTCTCGAATACTCTTGAATGTTCTGGACTGCGATGCGAATTTCTAGAGGGCGAAACTTCCAGCCCTTATATCTTCAAAAGCACGCCCTTCAGGTAAAAACGGGAAACTTCTTTATGGATGGGGAATAGAGGGCTACCACATCTCTTGATCGTACCGGGACTCGTTTCTGTGTTTTAGCGGCACGCACATTGTGGAACACTTTATTTTTATAGAAAAAAACCTTGCATTGTTACGATGATGAAACAATTTACATTACATCGCATTTTTGTAAAAAGTCAAAAATTTACAATAATAAATAATAGCTAGGGGTTAAAACCGGGTTTTTCGCTGCTAGGCCCGGCGGACGGCTTTTGGTTCGGCTTCGCCCAGTTTGAGTGTTGGTGACCATTTTATAAATCCGATAGGAACTGGTTCCAAAAATAGCCGGTTCTTCGGATCCACTGTGATCCAGTGACAGCTAGTCACTGGCACAAAGTAACCGCGACAAGCAATGACGTCATATGTAATATGTTTATTATTATTCACAACGATAACCGTCAATCTTCCTACAAATCCGTAGTACTTATACCTAGAGGGGGGGGGGGGGGGCACGTCCTCATGCGACCTGCTAACGTAAGTGGCGCCATCTTTTGACGAATTCTTGAATTCGAAACCGAATTACGAAGTCGCCTCTTTTTTAAGCGTAATAATCATATAGATGGCAGTATTTGTATCTATTTGTGAATCGAGTGTGTACGACAGATAAAAGGCTATTAATACTGTTTAATAATAATAATGGGATGATTTATACAGTGCCGGTTTTGTCAAAATTCACCTGGTTATTTTGATTAACTTAATTAGCTCAAGGCGTCGACAAAAGATGCCGCCACTTTCATCCACAACATACGAGTATATTATCCTAACATCTAGGATCAGTGAAAATATCGTAATACTTGCAGACAATTATATTGGCATTAGCGATACTCCAATAGAACTACTTAACGCAGTCCTATTTGTGACGCTGCGCTGTGGAAATGCATTTTGCTTGCTTCCAGGTTGCTGTACTACACCTCCACTCCAAGCGAGTTAATGGTGTTGGAGGACCTGACCATTAGTGGTTTCCGCACTCCTAACCAAAGAGCCGGTCTGGACAAAGACCATTCGGAGATGGCCTTTACTCGCTCGGCGCAGATTCATGCTGCTTCCATGGTGCTCAATAAAAAGGTACTTTACAAGGTGACCTGACAGCTGATCCTCCGCCAGTTGGTTACCGTTAACATTATAATTTTTTGTGCTTTATTTACCAATTTCAAACCTAAAATCGACTTCAAAAATGCATTTAATAATAAGTTAGTATGAATGTCAAACGAAATTATTCACACTGTGGATTTTTTGTACTTACGCGCTGGTATACATTGTATCGATCACGGATATTTTAAACGTTGTTAACGACAAAAAGTTAATTGTTCAGCTAGATGGCATAAACTGACTATACACGGCCTATGTGTGTCGTTTGCACTCACTCTCCACTTGATTCTCTCAACTGCATTCGATCTTCCGAGAAATGTGCAGAAAAAATATACTGGTTGGAAATGATTGCTAAAATAAATTCCTAGTGCAACCATGCGACAGGCACTTTTCAAGAAATAAATCAAAACCCCCATCCAAAGTCTGAAGTTTAATAACAAGAAAGTTTTAATTTCCCAATGTAATAAATTTACAAGAACGATTTTTTTTTATGAGAACTAAAATCCAAAACAAAGAAAGCTGAAAACTTCAAATTGAACCGCGAAAAATCTTTTTGAGCATGCGTGGTTTAATTTTTATACTGAACGCCTGTTGATGGCGTTCAAACCAGGCAATTTTAAGAATTTTTGGAGGGTCCTAACTCCTACAAGCTGTAACTTACCAAAAAAAATAAAGCGTACCAACATGTGCAGTGGTCGATATCTATATTATATTAAAAATATTCGCACCAGCATCAAAATCCAGAGAGAAAATTGGGGAATACATTCATACGGACAAAACGCTGCCCGGTTTAGATTGGTCGCATGATGTCTGTTGGACAATTAGTGTTGTATTCGCCACGATTATTCAAGGGTTCTAACGCTGACGTTAACTTTACTGAGTATGTCATGCAATCTTTGTAACTCATTAATTTATTTTCCAGGATCCTAAATTTCGCTCCACTTACAATAAGGGCGGGTTCTACCCGAGCATGCCAGATAGCCTTTCTAGTAACTACTGCAACCGTATGCGACAAGCTATTCGGGTCATGCACAACCATACCAAGATGATTCCTTTCATCGGGTTCTTCGAGAACTTTGTGGAGAACATGACCCGACGGGGGATAGAGCTGATGCGAAAGGTACCTGACGACGAGGACCACTTCAATGTCCTCAATCACGGAGATTTCTGACTGACGAATATGATGTTCAAGTATAATGATAGCGGGATGCCAATTGAAATCAGAATTGTAAGTAGTATCTCTCTCTCTCTCTCCGATAGCGCTACAGCCCATATCGAGCTTTGGCCTCCCACAATATTCGCCTCCAACTCCTCCTGTCCTCAGCGGCTGACTTCTAGTCTGTTACTTGGAAAAGCTGTGCTGCATCCCTTCTTACCTCGTCTTCCCACCTCAGTCTGGGTCTTCCCACTTTTCTCCTTCCACCTGGGTGCCCAGTCATAATTATTTTTGGGACGCGTGTGTCCGGCATTTTCATCTCATCCGGAGGAGTCGAATATGGACTGAGATGTTAGGGTCTTGTAAGTACACTACACTTACCTTTGTTTTTATGGGGATAATTTTTTTTTACATTAGCTCCACTCGGGAGGTCCCGAGGAGTTCTCTCGGGGCGTATGTCATCTTTGGGGAAGCTGTTTGGAAGGTATTTTTAGGGAAAGGATGGAGAGAAAGTTCAGGGAAGGAAAATAGGAATGAGGAATGGATAGGAATCTGGTGGTCAATGTGTCCAGGAGTGACGGACTATTTAAATCCATCCCTCCCATTGCGGTGCAAGGCAATAGGGTGCATTTTAGTTTAGAATTATAGACCTTTCTAATTTAAAAAAAATTAGGAAAAGTTTATGTTTACAAAAAAATCGTACGATATTTTTGGTACATATCCCCACTATTTTTCGACATGGTACTCGATGCACTTAGTGAGTCGTGGCACTATGTCCTTGATTTACTTATCGTAGAACTCGGTCATAAAAAATGCTGCATTATAATATGTGAGCCTGAGGTGTGTAAATAACCCCTGACCCTCTGAGCATAATACTCACAGATTTGATTATGAAAATCTACTTGCGCGAACAAATATATATCACAAAGAATGGTAATCGAAAACTCCAGGGAAAATAACAGATTCACCAACCTTGTACGCAGTTTTTGTAGCTGGGGAGGCCTCCGTTAATTTGTACACTTAAATTCCAGATCAAAAATTCTTTGGTGACTTGAAACTTTCACAAGAGTTAGTTGTAAACGATACACAACTAGTTAGTTTTTCACAATGACAAGAAAATTTTCCATAAAACAGACGATGTCAGTTATTCACTTGTTTCTGCACTATTTTTAAAAAACAATTTCAGGTGTCTCTGTTAAATCCAAAGAGTACCTAAGTGCCATTCGTGTGATATAAATATATTTATTTAAATTTTCGAAAAACAAAATAAACATATTGTAATGCCTAACCAAATGCTATCACCTTTCCTTCCGCGTCCTAGAACAAATGTTGCTTCAGGTGAAGAAAAAGATGCAAATCATCTCATTGATTGCTTTTTTGATTTCGGGGTTAGGTGGTGAACCCATGTTTCAACCCAAAAAAGCCTCCCCTTGGTTGGAAAAACGGTTTGAAGAGACTCAAGCGCTTTCCACACGATTTTGCTCTTCAGAATTTTGAGAACCCAACGAGCATGCACTTTGCAAACGCCATTTTCCCCTCAAAATGATTTGTGTGATAGACTTACTGACGTCTGGGATCAAAATTGTGAGCTTACGAACTTCAACAGGGCGGACTCCATCTTAGTTAAGAAAGCGAATAATTGAGCGCACGTCGCAGGCGGCGGGATATGACAGCGGAACTTCCATCTCAAATGGACGCAAAGATCGCACTGGAGCAGCTACCTATCCGGCTCAGTATAAACTAAATAATTATAAAAATAAATATGAAATGTTTTTACATTATATACAGATAGATTTACAAATGTTCACATTTGGTAACTGTGGGCTGGATATCAATTACTTCTTCTTCACGAGTGTTCAGGAACAAACGAGGGTAAAGTATAGGCAGCAATTCCTCCAGAGATACTACAAAACGCTGACAGATGTTCTTGAGAGTGCAAAATACGAGGGATTTAAACCAACCTTCAAAGACCTAGAGGACAAAATCTATGAAGCAAGGGACATAGGTGAGATGAGTTATTTTTAGTTATTTCAGATGATCTGCATTATTATCTATCTCTACTCCATTAGGGATGCTGTGTGGAGAGTAATTTTGAGGAGAAGAAGGAGTGAACATAGGTCTTGAGGAGACCCATGTCATAGGTGGGAGGAAACACAGAGGCTGGCAATCATGTCAGTCGGCTTTCCAAATCACCCGCTCACTCGTTCGCAAAGATCCGCGAACCGTGAAGATCGGTCTTTGGGAACCGGATCTTACGGATCCGTATGAAAATCAGGTTCACTGAACCGACTCTTTCGCGGACGTCTCACTTCTACAGTATTCAGTTATGCTTTCATCCTCGGTTATTGCATTATAATATGCGAGCCTGAGGTGCAAAAATAACCCCAGACCTTCTGGGCTTAATACCCAAGAATTATGATTATGAAGATCTACTTGCGCGAACAAAATATCACAAGGAATGACAATTCGACAACTCCAGATAAAATAACAGATCCACCAACCTTGTTTTGTAGTTATATGCAGCTTGGAGGCCTCCGTAATCTTATCCGCTTAAAATTCAGGTCTGTAATTCCTTTTGTGACTTGAAAACTTGCGCAAGAGATGTCAATTAATACACAACTCATAAGTTTTTGACAATGACAAGAAAATTTTTCATAAAAACAGACGGTGTCAGTTATTTTTTGTTCAGATTCTATTTTTAAAAATAATCCATTTAGGTGTCTCTGTTAAATCCAAAGAGTGAGTAAGTACCATCCTTGTGATATAATATATTTATTTAAATTTTCGAACAAACAAAAACATATTGCAATGCCTAACCAGTTATCATCTTTAATTTCGTTACAGCTGTTGTTTTTTTCATCTTCTGATTTCACTAAACATACAACCAGAACGATAATTTTTAAATTCGAGGTAAAAAAGTAATGCCTCCTATTTTTTTCTACTTAAATAAAGTTAGTAATAAATTCGGTGTTATTCCTCAAACCTTCTTCTACAATCTATTGCAGTAGTAAAATTTTGCGTCAACAGGTGGCAGCACTGCAGTCGCTTGCAAAATGGCTGACATCGATGTTCGTATTAGACAGCATTCTGTGAATCATTCTTGACTGTAGAAAGTGAAACGCCTATTCGCATTCATGAAAGACTGAAAAATGTGTACCATGATGCAACAGTGGATGTCAGCACTGCAGGGCGATGGGTTTGTCGCTGTAACGAAGCTGAAGAACAAACACCGCTGGCTGACGAAAAGCGGAGCGGCGCAGGCCGTTGATTACAGTGATTGCAATATTGAGCGAGGTGGGTACTATGAAAGTTAACCAGCCAGAATAAAGAAACAAGAAAAACAATAGCATCAACAACACTTGCAGCACTTAGTTTCATATTTCATCGGAATATGGGTTCATTATTTTGAACCTGAATTAACGAGGCAGTCAATGGATTGGCATCATACAGACTCACCAAGGACAAAAAAATTCCAAACTGTGTGATCGGCGGGGAAAGTTATGGCGATGGTGTTACAGGTGTGACCGCGCTTTCTGCAATACATAATAATAAAAGATTACATTGTTAAAAGATGGACCGAAGCCATGGAAATGGACGGAGATCATATTGAAAAGTAAAAAAATAATAGTGTCGTTTTCAACCCTCGTAATTGTATTTTTTTTTATTTCTTGACATTTAAAGGAGTAAAAAAATAGGGGGAATTACTTTTGGACTGACCTTAGTTTATTGTAATAATAACCCTTTAAGCTTGATTTTTAAGGAAGGTCTGGTGGAAAAAATCGTTGGTAAATAAAGTGTTAAAATTCTTGTCTTCTTTTTTCCAGCCATCATGACTCCCTGCTTGGTGTTGCCCATTGTTAAACTAGATGCGCAGAGCAGTGACACCATCTCTGTACACCAGCTTATTGACATTTTTAGTTCCTCCACTGGCCTCTACACCAACAGATTCTACATTGAATCTCTGCAATATTCTCTGGATCATTTAAAAGAAATTGGGTTTATAACTGCTGAAGTTTGATGAAAATTACAACGCAAATATAATTAAATCGATTTTGTATTTCGTCTATCTGTTATTTTTTGCTTTCCATTTACGAAAATCTGCTGCGTACACTTTGACCAGATGGTTTACTTTGACTGTGGTTCAGTAAAGATTCTTTTTTGAAATGTGAAATCGTTGTGGTTTTTTGGACTTTCTTATTTGCATTATTTCAATATTAAGAAAGTTTGAAAAAAAAAACATTTATGTATAAATCAGTACTAACCTAAAGATTGCAAGAAAATTATTTTATTTGGATATGATTTTAGATTTTCACGGCCGAAATTATTTTTGTTATTTGTTATTGGAGTGTTATGCCGTGTTGCGCAACATTTTTCTTTAACCAACATTTCGGACAGCATTACAGTGTCCATCATCAGGGCAGATGTGTTTGTGTAGTAAATGCAGTAAATGCAGTAAATCATTTTAATAAAAAAGGCTTTTTTATCTTTGTCCCAGAGAACATTTGGATATTGTTATTGGGGTATTTCCACGTATTTTTATTGCTTAAAAAATTACGATGATCACAGCATTTTTATTTTATTTTTATGTTGACGAATAAATTTTCCACAGCGATTCAAAGTTTCCCATTTTTGAATTACCGCCAAAACGATATTTTGGGGCTGGGCTATGTGTGACGTCATGAGCGTGGACGCTAACGACAGTGGTAATTTATGCTGGCCCAGCTGAGCGACGCTTGTGACGCCACATTCTGATTTTCAAACCATGGGCCGTTTTGGTTTTGTCAGTTTTGGACCGTTTTTAAAATCAACAATATTGAATGAAAACATATAAAACAAACATTTTTAGTAGGATGATTAAAATCGGAAAAATGATCTTTAAATATTCCGTACATTTTCAATAGAATCCCTCGTTTGTGGAAATACCCTATTCTGCATGGTTGTTATTTATTCAGTTCCTACCTCTCCGTAACCTTGAAAAGAAGTCAGAAAACTACTTGAAATTTGGAATAATTGCAAGAAAAAAAGTACATATTTGATTGCGATTGTTTTGGAAACAGAAGAATGGTCTGAACTTCTGAACTATCATTAAAGCAAGTTGTTGGTATCGTTCGTAGATAAAGTGGTAAGCGATTAGTCATCCCTTTTCCTTCCTTACCTTGTTCTTTCCTACATGTAGGTACTATCACTCCATATCTATCAATTCCAGCAAACACCATTTCCTTTCGTTTCGTCTAAAGTATTCTGGTGCATCTGGCAACATTGGAAAACTCTGTATTGTTTGCCAATGTTGTAAATCAGACATCCAGTCTTGGATCATCAGCCAAGACAGATCTAATATCAAAGATTTTATTAAAACCAATGTGGGCTTTTATAATTACCGTGACGATGCACGGTTACGGTACCGTGACTGCAAAAAATATCGCTATAATGCTGCAACTCTTTCTTACACATTAAATTATGGTAAAACACACAAAATATCTGTGACTGTTTCCTCCAAAGTATTATTTTTTTGCGACGGGAATTGCGTTTCATTTTCTTTATACATGTGAGAGAAATGTATGATAATGATTGCCGTTTGTCTCATTTTCGACTGTTGTTATTTAGTGTGTAAGAAAGAGCTACAGCATTATATGTTTAAGAACAAAAGCTAAAACATCAGCGCATTAAAATTTGACGTTTTTGAATTTTTGGAATTGACTCTTTTAACTATATTCCATACTTTCAAAATTGTCACCACGGCAAGTAGTGTTGTAGGGGTCTAGGGGTGCGGTGTGTGAGAGTGATGCAAGAAAATGACGACTTTTTTCCATTGAAGGAAACAGATCTACGTACATGTCAGATTTTGCATACGAGTGAGCGCATCTCGGCGAGTCTAAAATAGGAACTATTCTGCGGCTTATCGAAGCTTGAGCGGAAGATTTGGCCCGGGTAAATTGTCCCGAATTCCATTGACAAGTTGGCTGTGGCCCGGTATATCAACCGGTACCTATCCTTGCTAGGTATATACACATTTATTATATATATTCCTCGCTCCGATTTAGGCTGGGCGCATACATCAGACTATTTTATCCGATTGTCTGATCAGACAACCGGAAGGCCTTCGCGCCATACATTTCTTATGAAAGCCCGCACATATCCGATTTGAAAACCGGATCGGTAATAAAAATAGGCCACGCCCTTCCGCGCTGGCCGTCCAATCCGGTCTGAAAAAGGGCGTGGCCCCGGTGATATTACCTATCCGGTTTTCGGATCGGATGTGTGCGGTGTTTATTCGATCCGATTGTCTGTATATATATATATATTTTTTTTTTAACCAGTACCTTTTCTCCCTTCTTTCCCTAAGATCATTCCCACAGTATCCCCAAAGATTACACAGGCCTTGATGGATCCTTTTTCCCTCATGGCCTCCTTTGTGGAGATAATGTAAAAATAATCGGTTTTGCCCATCGGCAAAAATCAACCTTTTTTATTTTTCTTATGGTCTCTTATTGGTGTTCTCCCCATCCGAATTCCTCTCCTTGTCTTATTATTTTTCTCCTCATTTATTGCCCTTTCTTATGATTATTTCACAACCTATCTTGGGCACGCAGCCGCTGTGATAAAGACTTGCACTATATTATTCCACCACCTCCAAGGGAGCTGTAAAACAAGCACTTGAAAATAAACAATCTCAAAAAGAAAACAAGACAGTGATTTCAGTGGCGTAGCCGAAAAATTAATTGTGTCTCCATCACAACGAATGCTGATTATCTTCCATATCAATAGCGGAAATTTAAAATGCTGTAAAGGAATAAAATTCCAAGTTTTTTTCTTTTTCAATCTGCGTCGAAGAAATATTTCTATAAAATAAGTGTGTAGGTACTCTACAACGTGCATTTTAAGTGGATTTTTTTAAAGAAACTTATAAAAATTATGCGGATCTGCCCTGATGGTGGACACTGCAATGCTGTCCGAAACGTTGGCTAAAGAAGGAGGAAGCGCAACACGGCATAACACCCCAAAAACAAATAACCAAGATATAAAAATTATATTCAATTATTACATGAATTTATAAAAAATGTTTATTATTCTGAAAGATTCATTCAATGTTATTTTATAATAAAAATTCATAATAATTGATTTTCAAAATCTATAGTAGAAGCGAAACCAGAAAACGAAAGTAGACAAGAGTGGGGAGGCTGGAGGCTACGAAGCACCGCACAAAGAAGAGACCGATTATTCTATCTCACTCTCTCGCAGGTTAATTCCTATAGATGTACCTATGTGTTGTCTCTTTTTAGTTGCGCTTTTTCGTTCCATGAAGTTTCAAATCACAACGGCGCTAAAGAAGTTTTCACTTCAATGGAGGCCTCAGCACAGGTGAGCTACCCAATGAGGCCGACATTGTGAATTGCATTTAAAAATGTTAGACATTATGTCAAATAAAATAAATTAATACATAAAAACTTTTTTTCGTTCTCCTGAACAATTAACATTTTGTCCTTTATAGCATTTCAAATTTTTGTGATTGATATGTTAAGAGAAATTTTCGAAGGCTTTTTAATATATTTTTTATGTGAGTATCGCGTGTTAAAATACGATTTAACAAACTCAACTTCTCCTAACCGTCTGGAGCCTATGAGACTATCGCATCCCCAATTGGGGTATGTTGTGAGGCTGAAGGTGCTGGGAGGTGAGGGGAAAGAGATAGGCAATAGTACTGGATATTCATATCTGGACACTAAACTTGACTAAAGCCATTTCAAGCAACGTTTCAATACTGATTGGCGGTTTTACACCAGGGCGGTACTGAGAGTATCTTCCATTCTGGAACGTGCCGCAAAAACACTACCTACACATTTTTTAAGTGAATAAATTGTGAAATAAAACAAATTAATCGAATAAAATTAATTTTGTAATTATAAACCCATGACCACCGGATTGCGAGCCGAGAGTTACTACGGAGGTCGTCTAAGAAAATCAATGTCCGAAATTTGTTTTATGGAAAAATTCATACTTATTGGTATTAAAATTCCCTGTGAAATTTCCTAAAAATTGGACAAATTCTGGATGAGTTATTTTTTAAACATATGAAATTTAAAATAGAATAAAAAAAGAACATTTTCTCTAATATGTAATGTTAAATTATATTAGTATAATTATATTATTTTTAACGTCTGTAAATATATTATAATGCCTGTAATTATATTAAATGTATTTATTTTTTTTTGTTTTAAACGCTTGTATTTTTTTTTAAATGTGGCATATTTGTTATTAAAAAACCGTATCTACTGATAAAATTGAAAATACCTCAAAAACACAAACATTTGATAGTTAAAGTTAGTACAACCACAATGTATGAAAAAGCACACACCTATCTACGACGAAAAATATACAACAAACTCTGCAACAAAGTATCTGTAAATTGATATCCTTCTGCAAATGGTTTATTCACCTGGGAAGAAAGGAGTCCAAGAGCCAATCAAAAATATTAATTAATATTTTATTAAATTATAAACCCAAGTAAAATTAAAAACGAAGCCTGATAAATAAATTAACAAATAACATTTTTTATTAAAACGCATCATAACTTGATATTGTGATACCAGTCACATAATTAATGCCTTTGAATGTGAAATACATACATTTAGGTAGGAATTAATATCAACCATGGAAACAAAATGGCTACCCGTACCTCAATAAATTTTTGTTTTGCAAATATAAATCTAAAGTAAATTTTAATGTAAATAAATAAAATTAAATTATTGATTAAAAGTCAGCTAGGCAATCGCTCCTAATTTTGGGGATCTCTGAGATTCTTCATAACTTTTGGAATATTACACAACGATTTGATTAGATCTTCCAATAAATACAAAAAATTGTTCATATGAAGCGGATACTATGTGATGTGACATTATTAATTTAAAATAAAACAATAACTTTGTAAACACCACTTTTATTTTTTATACTTTATGCCGACCGGGTTTCGCTACAACCGTAGCTTCATCAGGGCAGTAAGTGGTGTTTACAAAGTTACTGTTTTATTTCAAAAAAATACAAAAATTCTTTTAATTTCTTTGTCATAACAATTCATTTGCTTACTTAACCTACGAAGGAATGTACAAATGTGTAACTGCAAGTAGAATTTTGTGGTTTTATGAAATCATTAAATTTTTTAAAAGTATTAGTACAGGCAAGTGCTAAGGCCGTTGTCCAGTCGGCCCCGAGGTCGGTGCGCCCCTGATAGACGTCATAATAATTGAGGTTGTGCAAAAGCTCAGCGGGGATTTGAGTGTATGTTGTTTCTCGCGGAAGTTTTGACTCCCAGAATTAAGGGTTTAAAGGTTTATTTATATCATTATTAGACAAAGAAGGATTACGCTGTTTAACCGTATGTAACAGATGAATTATATTTATTTGGAATATTAACTAAAGAGACAAACCCGTAGAAGTGTGCGGTGCTTGTATGTGTTTCCAAAGTTGTCTAATTTTTCATTTCTTCAGGTAAAATTGAAGAACATTTTCATTAAAAAAAAAACAAAAACATTTTTGAACAAATACAAATTTCAAAACAATCACTAACAGACCAGTTAGACAAGCGTACAAGAAAACATAAAAAAACTCTGACGATAAACACAAGCTTTGGACAAAGACATCATAAATACCATGCAATGAATGCATTCAACTATCTTATGATTTTTTTTTTTTTTTTTACATTAACTCCATACAGGAGGCTCTGAGGAAAATGATTCCCCTCAGGGCCTGTGTTATCTTTGAAGATGCTGTGTGGAGGGTCTTTTTGAGGAGAGGAAGGAGTGAACATGGATCTTGAAGAGACTCATGTTGTAGGAGGGAGGAAACACAGAGGCCCGAAAATCGTTCCACAGCCGAGCCGTTGAACTCAAGAACAAGTCATACAAACGACCCGTTCTCATGTGACTAATGTCAACCGTGTACAAATGTTGGGCGCGTGTTTGGCGTGTTTCCCGACTATGCACCGGTGCCGAGGGATCAGTGACGCTAATTCCTCGGAGCATCTTCCATTGTAATACCGGTAGAACAAGGACAGCATTCCCACCTGACGCCTATGCTCTAAAGATTGCAGTCCGTCTGTTAAGATGGGAGAATCTATCAAACGGACCGCCCGTTTCTGCAAAGAGTTAAGGGTTTTTTAGGTATTTTGGAGCTCCAGACCAGAGGTATTTAAACATCTCACATGTCCCTTCATCTTTATGTCAAAGTTTCTCGAAGTTTTACTACATATAAAAGAAAGCACAATTATTACACTTCAATTTATAGATTCCAGATTTTTTCCTTTTTAAATCTCTATCCTTATTATTTAGAATGTAACTTTAAGTTTATTATTTGCATAAAATGCAGGAAGAATTTAATTTGGTACATTATTTGCTTTGTTATGAAATTGTAAAATTTATATTTAAAAACATCATCCATTTTACACCTATTAGTGTTTATTTCACTTTGGGCAAGGGAGTGAAACCGACCAAAACAAGGTGAAAGCAAAATCACAAAATGGGTTAACTGCGGTCAACTTCAATATTGAGTAGAAGAACTGGACATTACTTGTGGGAAACAAGGTTAATAAGGATAGATTAGCGAACCAGGATGGAAAAAGGGGTATGACAAAAAGGTTAAGCTCTTTGCAGAGGAGTGCGGTGACTCTCCGATTTCCGAAATTTTCTGGTCAAACATATATTTTTTGTGCACCTCGTCCTTTTTTCACTGTAAGGAAGCAGAAATTCAAATTGGGGGATTTGAGCTAATATTATGGTGTCTGTGGAATGTATTTATTAAACAAGGCTCAATGTAATTCAGAAGGTGGTGTATTACATGTATAGATTTACCTATATAGATATATTTACCTATATAAGATTTACTTATATACAGGGTGTCCGGGAATAAAGTGCATTAACTTCGGGAGGTGATTCTACATAATAGTACAAGTAAAAAAGACAAATAACTTTTTTCGAAAATCCAACGTTTAGGGGTAGTTTTGAGGCAAAAAGATAATATTAGTCCGGCGTGTGCGGCCAGATTTAGTATTTTCCGCTGTTACGATACGGGCCAATCACAATCGAGTCGGGCGCCCAGCAGGCTCGCAACAAGTAAGACCGTACCTCACACTAAGGATTTTTAGTAGGTACGTCTTTTTTTTATGGGAAAAAAAATGTTGGAATTTCGGAAAAAGTTATTAATCTTTTTTACTCCTACCATCATGTAGAATCACCTCCCGAAGTTAATGCACTTTACCCCCGGACATCCTGTAAATCTAATCGGCAGTTTTTAGTTGCGGAAGTGTGAAATAAAACTGCGTTATTTTTTATCACATATTTCATTCCCTGAATGGACAAATGCCTTGCGTTTTGCTCCATAAAAATGTACAACAATAATAATAGGAAGGCGTAAGATTATCCCGTGTTTTTATCGCCTTGTAACTGCCCATTCTTAATTCCCGCGGGAACCATAATCTCAACCATAAATCATAAGGATAAGTTTTATGACTCTTTGGTCAAAGGAGGGAATTTGTACTTCATAATGTGAGACTATCCACTATATTATTTTTATAGATTTCACAATCGGGTTCTGCTCGATAGGTGCATCAAGCAACAAATAAATATATTGGTTTTTATAAATAACTACCGTGAACTGCAGAGGGATATTAAAATTTTATAAAAAAAAATTATAAACTTATCTGATTCTCTTCAATTCACATGTTCGTCCTCACCTGGAATACTGTTCACAGGTTTGGAACCCGCGCTATATTTTTTATGTCAACAGGTTAGAAAGAGTTCAGGAGCGATTTCTCAAATTCCTCAATTTTAAATCATTCAATGTATACAATTCTTACGATGAAATCGAGAACCATTTTCGAATCACGAAACTGCTCAACAGGAGGTTTGTCGCTGATCAGATGCTCCTGTTCAAAATTATTAACTCGAAAGTTGACTGCCCGGAGTTGCTAAATAAAATAAATTTTCACGCGCCGACTCGATATAGCAGACAAAATACCCTTTTCTACATTGATAGATGCAACACCAATTCTAACCAAAATGAATTTATGCAAAGGGCATGTAACTACTATAACATTAAATTTGCACATTTAGAAACACTTGCTGACATATTCACTGCTAGTTACTTTCGCTACAGAATTTCTTTGTATAACATTCTACGTGCGAATAATACATAACACATATTCATGATGATTAATTTAATTGTACCTAATATTTTTAAATTACCTGCGTGGCAACTTTCCCTTATCCCTGTCCTCCCCTTACCCGTCCCAATCCAAATACCTGTTTTGCACCCTATTTTCTTTACAGTTATAATCGCATTTATTTTATTGTTGTGTTTTTATATTTAGGTTTATCACTTGTTGAATCTACACCTGTATTATATATATATATATTTTTTAATTGCTGCAATGTCCTGTTTTTTTTTTTTTAAATATTCTAGTTTACATTCTGTTACTTTTATGTTTCTAAATACCTATCTGTGAACATTAATAATTGGTCTGTTTTTTGTTATGCTCTTATGTATATTATGTTATTAAGACTGTTTATGTTCCTTAAATAAATAAATAATTTATGAATCTGTAAGTATTTATAAATAACTAGCTGAAGTCCCCGGTGATGCCCGGGCTTTACACAGAGTTTTCGAAGTCAAATGTAATCAGTGACCTTCCCCTTGTTTTGAAGGTTACGTGTGCCAAATTTCATCAACCTCGGCATAAAACTGTAGATTTGCAAATCAATCAAATCCACACAGCCCGCTTGCCAGCCCATACAGATATTACTACTCGTCCGCCACATACAGATATTCTCCTTTATATATTATATATTTCGACAAATTTACACAAAACCTTGAAAATTTTTTAAACGTAAACTTTCCTCATGAATCACTCTATCTATTCCTTTCAGTAGTTTTGAGTTTATCGCGAACAGACAGACAGACGCGGGGGAGGACTTTAATTTATATGTGTAGAGATGAAGTTGACAGTATTGTTATGGTACGTTTTTAGAGCAACAGGGAGCGCCAACGCGAGTCCCTAAACAAACCGCTGCGGGCAACAACTCGTTGCTCCCCGCTGTTTCCTGTTACCTACCTCCTCTCCCCTCGGCATTCCGGCACGCTCCGCCGCGCCGCCACGAGTCGAGTAGTACAAGCCGTCTCAGGCGCACGTGACACTCCTCCGCGAACTATACAGTTCGCGGCTAACTAGCCCGATCAAATTAAACGCAGTAACATCTGCGATGTAATTAAAGTACATACGAGTGTTAGCGCTGGTGTTCTACCATGCCTGTGAACTTCGGGACCTGTCCTAGACTCGGGATGAGCCCTGCTGAACCCGAGGGCCGAAGGATTCTTCAATCACCATGTAAGCTGTCCTCTGATTTACCCTCTTTAATGTGTCCGTAACGATAGACTGTTTGAACTCTCGCGTAAAGCCACCACTCAGAAAGTTTCGTTGACAGGGATCATGAGATATAAACTCGATAGCTAGGTTTGTGTAACATGCATCTCTTGAATTGAATTGTGCTGTAATAACCCTTGTACTGTGTTTGAATTTACAATACATGAGTCTATTAATTACATCCTGTTGTCAATCTGCCTCGGCAGGAGCCTTTCCCCAGTGAGTATTCCCAGACGATTGTGGGAGAGAGAAGGAGAGAGAGAGAGAGATCCCGACGCATTCGTGCGACCTGCCCTCTGAGATAGAGGGTACTTTTGTCTCTACCGTGAGCTGGCCTGGGGACATATTGTAGAGCAGTTATGCGTTCTGCCCATAACAACTGTCGCCACAGCGTGGGGCCTCGGAATTTTTTTTTCTCTTTCTTTTCTCCCTCTGTCCCGATCGTTTTGCTGGATGCAACTGGTCGAAATTCTCCCTGCACAGGAATTGTTTTGTGAACATTAATTATAACTTGTTATTCTACATCCAGTGTACAGGAATTTCTGTGAAAAAACCACAGAAACATATGGGTAGAATCACGCCGCATTTTAAAGGCAGCCATTTTAGAAGCAAGTAGAAGGTCGCCCAAAATTTAAACCGCGAATCTGACTGCGCACGCGCCACAAACACCGGTCCGCAACAGCTTTCGCGCCTATGCAAACGGCAAATATTAACGCAGCAAATACCTAGTCTCCGGACTGCGCGCGCAACTGTTCCCGCGCCAAATTCCAACGAAAAAACCCGTCGGAACAAATGATTATCTGTTGCTATGCAGCACTTTTTAATCAGAACGCCCTTTTATAACTAAACCGGCTAGCAACGGAAATGATTATTACAAACTTGATGCTGGAATCCCAGTTTATTGTGCGAATTCCTTTAATCAAAAATTTCGGACTGACGTTTTTTTGTTGTTTTGCACAATATACCAATTGGCCCACTTGTGTCTATTAAATTAGTACAATTTATATTACACTAAATGGACAAAATAATGACTTTTTCCCTATTCTACATTATAGGTACCGTTTTTTTTCAGCATAAGTGTAAAGTGAATTGTGTTTTTTTCCCTACATAAAGGAAAGTGAAATAATATAATAAAATCAATGATTGGTTCCATGAATAAATAAAACAATTTCAATGTGGTTGACGTATCAAATCCCATATTCAATTATTTTCATCCGGAAGTTTGTTCCTATTTGCCAGAAGAGTGCCTTTTGTGAATTTTAGTGCCCCTCTCAGTGCAAAGTGCTTTGTGAAAATTTAAAAAGCCGTTTTCTAAAGGCCAGTCCTGGCCAATTTTTTGAAAAATCAGTTTAATACTTGTGAATTTCACCAAATTTCCAAAAGTGCTTTGTGAAAATTTAAAAAGCCGTTTTCTAAAGGCCAGTCCTGGCCAATTTTTTGAAAAATCAGTTTAATACTTGTGAATTTCACCGAATTTCCAAAAGTGCTTTGTGAAAAATAAAAAGGTGTTTCCCCTAAGGTCAGTCCACGCCAATTTTTTTTCCACCTTGACCATGAATTCTGGTGTCATGTATACCAAATTGTAGTATGGAATACAGTTTTCTATAACTATGTTAGAAGTGTCAACCAGTGGTTACCAAGTGAAAAGTGCCTCACAAAATTAATTTTGCGTTTGCTAAAGGAAATCCCTGGCAAAATTTTTTCACCTCCCGGGAAACTCACAATGGAAAACAATCAAGCTATGGCATCATCCAATTTGGGTATCATTCCCAACGTGCTCAGTTTATCCAAAACTCACTTACAAACTGCTTTAAAGGATAGAGGACTCTCGCCATCTAGCAAATCTAAATCTACATTAAAGGCTTATGCACTTTTATTTAACAAAAAGTATATTAAGAAAATAAACCTCGTGATGGGGAGTCATGAACCCAAATCATTGCCTCTCAACCCCTCACACTACGCAACGTTCATGCCATGGCACGCCTTGCTATGTAATGCAATATTGTAATTTTCACCATTTTTGTTTGTTGTTTTTTTTTTCATCATATCGGAAGGAATCTCTTCAAAAAAAAAAAAAAAAAAAATTTTTCTTTTATGTTCTGTAAGTACTGGAGCGTCGTTCTAAAGTCGGATTTGGTAAACTCCAAAGCGTTAAATCACGACCCAGGACAAGTAAACCATCTTAACAAGCTCCATATTTTACTCATCATGGTAAAAAATAAGTGGTTACTCACATAATCACATTCCTTGTGTACAGTAGTTTTCAATTTTTCTCAAATGTTAAAAAATTGATGGCGTCCTACCCGAGCTCTTTGCTAACAAATTGGATTTTGACACGTCCATTTTGAAATCATATGTATATAAATAAAGGAAAAGCCTTTAAATTGGTCTCTCCACCCTTATACAAATCTTCTTGGGCCCGCTTCAACTAAAGTACGTAAAACCAAATACTCGGTCTTTTGTTGTTATAAGAAGTCCTCGATTTGTCCCTCTTCTCAACATGTATGTCTTGTATTACATGCCTCAGCCCTGACGGAAAAGGTTAATAAAACCTAACGACAGCCCTGTTTTCCATACATAAATAACCGCAGTTTAACGTGAATCATCAATATTTTGTTTGACAATCGTTTTGTAAACTTAGGCATTCAACTCTTGTTTGCAACCTAAATTGCACATAACCCGGTATGTTGTAACTGCACAAAGGGTATGTAAAACCACTATTGGTCCCTTTTGTTTGTTCCCACTGAAGTTGCTACAACAGACAGTATGTAAAACCATATAGGTCTGTCTTTGTTTGTCACATGGTGTAAACAGAAATGTACTCTGTCATCACCCCGCCTTTATAACATATGAAGTGACATTAAATTGTTTACCTCCTTGTTATTCTATCGTACGCTCCTGGGCTACGGAGTTAGTTAATCTAACAAATCTTCATATACTGTGTTAAAACAAGCATTGTTAACGTTTATCGTGTTGTATTTAAACGTAACCCTGTTACATTATAGGAGGGATCCTTAAAATACCTGCCACAATACGAGAAGTTCGTCATAATCACTTTTGCTCATAGCTAAACGTTATTGAGTGGGTCGTGTGACATATTTGTCATGAGTACCGTTTTGTATATTCTATTTTGGTCGTGTGTCTTTTGGCATGAGAACCGCTTAATCCGCCGTCTGTATTGAATGGGGACCCACATTTTCGAACGTAATTGGGCTACTGTCTTTCAATACTGGGCAAATTTGTTGTAAATCGTTCATTCCGTACACTACACGTGGAGACGTTAAAACACTTACCGTGATTCGTGTGAACGACATAATATCGGCTTTGCCATCCTCTTTAAGATGCTTTGTATAAACTCTTTGACTTCTGTCTATAATTGAGTTGTATCTTGTATGTACTTACATATTTTGTACACTATACGTGGAGACGTTAAAACACTTACCATGAGTCGTGCGAACGAAATAATATCAAACCCTTTTGTGTGCGATCTACGAAATGTAGTCCACAACCCTTTTGTTGTCATTCAACGCCGATGCCCGTGGACTTCCTGTTTTTTTTACTTCTTTGCAAAAGGAAAGAAGCCCAGGAATATCTACTATCCCAAAAGGACTAGTTTTCAGCTTCACTGTCAATTATGGGGCATAGTGCTGTGGGAGTTAATCGATTGAGCACAAAACCACCTAACTCGTTGTCTGGAGAACGAATAAGAAAACCCCCAGGTTTGTGAAATTGGAGCAAGGGTCTGTCTTTTCTCACAACCATGTAGAAGTTTTAAAATGACCCCTAATCTTTTGCCCAATACACGCGAAAGATTAGCCTCTTTGTTATAATGTGTATTCAAATCTCTCCTCCTTTAATAAATGTAAAGAGTCAGGAAATCTGCTGGTTGATTATGTTTCATCTTCACATAGAGTTTGAATTGGAAATTAGCCCAGTCTCTAGCAAATTTCGTAACTCGTCTCCCTCCTCCCCTCCTCCCCCATTCCCCCATGTTCTCAGACGTATGTTATGAAGTGAAAAATCTGTCGTTGACCATATTTCGCCCTCACTTGGAGTTCGAATAGGTAACTGTCCGGTTATCTACAGGTTTTCCCCCTCAATCTCTGCATATGTCTCACCTTTTTTCTCTTTCTCAATTCTACGAAACACATTCATGAATGTTGGATATGTACGATATGCACTTGGCGTAACGTCTGTCTCTTTTGACAACCTTTATTCATGAATTGGTTTCCCTCTGCCGTGACTAGTTCACGATTCTTTGTCTTGTTCCTTGAAATTCTACGAAAATGTTACCATCTTATGTTAACATAGGCCATAGAGGGCCGGTTGTTTTTTAACCAAGACATATTGTCACTCGGCAAACGCCAAGTCTTCCTGAAAAAGGAAAATGTTCATGTAATCACAATTTAGTTAGGAATCTCTCTTCGTCACTCTCTGAGTCGGTGGCTAAATTTCGTTTATTCCATTTTCTGGACACATTTTGTTTCTCTCCAAACCTTTTCTTCATTGGTCCCTAGGCAGGTAAACTTCAAGAATTTTGCTCTAATAATAATTTCTCCCGGATTTAAAAAGAAGCCCAGGCGGATGTCATCATCAACAGCCAAGCTGAGCTTCACTTCCTGACAGCACGCGCTGTGGTTACAAGGTCCCTCCTGCTGCCATTTTCTACGCATTTGTTCCTAAAAACACAGACCATACCGCTCATATGTATGTTGTCTTGTCGTGCCACAGCAAGCCGAGTTGTCCCACTATACATTATGACACTCTAAACTACCTTCTGAGCACGCTAGCTCCTAGGTTTGTTCTTACTCTTGCTATCAATACCAACCTTGCCGTCCCTTGCTCTGTCATGCAGTGACGCATATATCGTCATGTGTAAACCATCATTACCTTGACCCACCAGTATTCGCTGAATGCGTACCAATACAAGTTATCTTGAGCTACACTATGCTTCAATAACCATTATATACGATCCGTGTTTACCATAATAACACTTAGGATTCGTACTGGCGTGTCTGCAGATACTGGATTCTTCTCTTCAATGGCCTCTGTAACCATAGTCGCGGCACAGCAACCACAGTCTCCACTTCGTGAACTTCAACGTTTTCGACCAAACCAAGTGTTTTCTAAGGCCCAAGTGTACTCTTGAGTGTTATCTCAAATGGGTCTGATTACAGTGATATTGTAATCCTTAGAATCTGTGAAACCACGTCCTTTTCTTCGAAATTCTCCGAAACCAAACAAATCCACGCTTCGCAAACTTAGCTCCCAGACCAATGAAACTTTAGAATCACACCTTTTCTCTTCTCTTGTACAAATGTATTGTCATTATTTTCAATTGCATAACCATGTGTATTGTTATTTTCAATTGCATAACCATGTGTATTGTTATTTTCAATTGCATAACCTTGTATGTTGTTTTACACCATGTACTCTCCCCAAAGCTGTCTTTTCCAAACATTCCATGTACCCCCATCCATTCCCTACAAACATTGTGACCTAAACTATAGCATAAACTGTATGTTCTAGCTAGGCAATCTCTCAAGCAACGAATCTCTCAAAACCCCGATGGAAGCATAAGAGGATTTTTTTTCCCTACAGCTCCATTGCCACGTCGCTTTTTTTCCAAGCGCGGGGGGAAGTGTTATGGTACGTTTTTAGAGCAACAGGGAGCGCCAACGCGAGTCCCTAAACAAACCGCTGCGGGCAACAACTCGTTGCTCCCCGCTGTTTCCTGTTACCTACCTCCTCTCCCCTCGGCATTCCGGCACGCTCCGCCGCGCCGCCACGAGTCGAGTAGTACAAGCCGTCTCAGGCGCACGTGACACTCCTCCGCGAACTATACAGTTCGCGGCTAACTAGCCCGATCAAATTAAACGCAGTAACATCTGCGATGTAATTAAAGTACATACGAGTGTTAGCGCTGGTGTTCTACCATGCCTGTGAACTTCGGGACCTGTCCTAGACTCGGGATGAGCCCTGCTGAACCCGAGGGCCGAAGGATTCTTCAATCACCATGTAAGCTGTCCTCTGATTTACCCTCTTTAATGTGTCCGTAACGATAGACTGTTTGAACTCTCGCGTAAAGCCACCACTCAGAAAGTTTCGTTGACAGAGATCATGAGATATAAACTCGATAGCTAGGTTTGTGTAACATGCATCTCTTGAATTGAATTGTGCTGTAATAACCCTTGTACTGTGTTTGAATTTACAATACATGAGTCTATTAATTACATCCTGTTGTCAATCTGCCTCGGCAGGAGCCTTTCCCCAGTGAGTATTCCCAGACGATTGTGGGAGAGAGAAGGAGAGAGAGAGAGAGATCCCGACGCATTCGTGCGACCTGCCCTCTGAGATAGAGGGTACTTTTGTCTCTACCGTGAGCTGGCCTGGGGACATATTGTAGAGCAGTTATGCGTTCTGCCCATAACAGTATTTATAAAATATAGCAGAACTCCTAGGCGTCGCTCGGGCTTTACACGGAATTTTTTAGCTCCATATTAGAGGCCCCGAGGTAAAGAATTTCCCTTAGGGCCTTTGTCATCTTTGGGGATGCTGCGTGAAAGTTATTTTTAAGGAAAGGAAGGAGACGAAGGAAAAAGGTATGAGGGGTGGGTCAAGTGGGTATGAGGGACAAACTGCACGATATTACCACCGCTCCTCGATTACTGAGCAATATGGACCACTGCACCTCTGTTTGATAATACCTAAAAATTGAGCTTTTGTATTCCCCATTTTCTCCTCCAAAACTGGACCGATTTTAAAGATTTGTTTTCCAACCAAGATAATATTTTATGTGTGTACGTTTTACTTTAAAAAAATACATTTTCTAGTTTGTATACTGAACGTCTGTTAATGGCGAAGTTCAACCAGGCCATTTTAATGATTTTTGGAGGCTCCTGACTCCTTTAAGAAGTATTTATCAAAGAAAGCAAAACGTACCGTTAATTATGTAAAAAAATATTAAAAGTATTGTCAAAATTCAGAGAGGAAATTGCGGAATACGTTTGTACGGACCAAAGGCCGCCCACTTTTCACCTAAGTTAAGGTCTCACAATAATCCTTCGTCAAACAGGTTTGTTGGTCGGGTATTGTCCATACTGGCAAGAGCAGCTGCTGTCTTAGATTTAGAAATCTTTTCAATGATTACTCCTAAAATGATAGTTGTAGAAATATGTCGTGGGGTCTTAAAACGGAATGCATTGATTTTTTTCAGGTTTTTCAGATCACAGTCAGAAGTGTTCGTATATTTACCAAATGTTTTTCTCTTTCAAAGATGAGGTTGTTAGGGTTAACAACGATAGTAAAATTATTTTTTCAATCTCCAAAATGACAATGTTAAGTGTTTTCAAAGTGAAATTTGGTAAAATCTGTGCGGTAGTGTCCAGTGAAGTCGCACACAGTACCTACAATAATTGACAATTCGAATCACAGTACTGGAGGTTTCCACCGCATACCCGCCCCGGTATAAGTAACTTATGGTTTCTCCTTCAGGGCTCTCACAAGAAAGCTATTTTTTTTTATTTGAACGTCTCTACATTTAATTAAACAAAGCTAGACCCCAATGTCCCCCCATACGGTGTTAAGGGGCAGTATGCAAGTGCTTTATATGTACAGGTTAGTATTAAATAATAAAATAAATATATACATTACCTCTTTCTTTGGGGAAAAGCAGAGGGGATAAATAAAATTTTCAAGTGTAGGCGGGATGCCTACCCTGCCAGTTTATTGTACATAAAAGACTTCACTCAATTTTCATGTGGTTGCTGGTAGGGAGGGAGTGTGTCACAGATACACCCGGCAGTCCTGTTGAGAGGTGCATGTTTGAGGGTCGGTTTCCGTGCCCCTAAACCGACTTCCCGGTGATGCATTGACGACACGGCTATTTGGAAGTGGGTGGCAGAACGCCCAAAGACTCTAGGAAGGACAGCGTCGGGTTGTCGGAGGCAGGGCGGAGGGTCCCCTTAATCGCGCGAGACACCCTTACGATCCACACCTCTCCCCAGGGGAGGCGCGGGCGAATCACAGTACTGCAAAACATATCGTGAATCCAAAAATTCAAAAGAATGTATCCTTGGTTTATTCTAATACTAGCTGACCCGGTCACGCGTTTCTGTGGCTAATAAAATACAACGTCATCTACTGGATGGTTATCCAACCTTTATAATCACCCCCGTCTTTGAGTTTACCGCAAAGAGACAGACAGATGCCGCGGAGGACTTTAATTTATAAAACGCAGAGATGGTGTGAAAGATTATAATATTGTCCATTAAATTCTTTAGGTAACTTACGTGTAAATAAGGATTAATACTGTATCAGTCTAAATAACTTTTCAATTGCCGCAATGTACGTGACCATTTTTTTAGAAGATAGAATGGGTATAGTAAGCTATCCGTAAAAGATAGATATATGCCTTTATGGACTTTTTTGTAGATTTATAAAAGAGAAATATCCCACCATGCATTGTTTTGTTATATCTCAAAAGAATTAGGCAGCGTTTTCGATGAAAGCTACCAGGCGGCTTGACTTTTTCCGACACTTCTAACAATTATCGTTATGTTTCAATCAATTGACACAAATCCTTGACAAATTATATACCTAAACCCTCCTCACGAAACACTCTATCTATTGGTGAAAACCGCATGAAAATCCATTGAGTAGTTTTCGAGTTTATCGCGAACAGACAGACAGACAGACGACGCGGAGGACTTTAATTCATAATATGTAGAGATGAACAGACACTACGTATGTAAATAATATGAAATATCGGGTGATCGGGCAACTCAGAATAAAATCTACTCAGAACCTCCGTTGAAAAGTTATTAAAAGTGATGAAAAAAATATATAAAAAATACGTTAAATAGTTTACGTTAGGTTAGGGTTATGGGCTATTTTAAAATTATTTATTTCATATCTTTTAATAAATTTTCAAAGAGGTGTTGAATTGACTTGATTCTGAGTTGGCATGGAACCGAAATTTTGTTATAGGAACCTCCGTTACCTAGTGGCAAGGGGACTGGTAATCCGGAGACCACGGGTTCAAATCCCGGCGTGAGCAAGTAAATCATAATTGATCTTGGGTTTTCACAATTTAATCACTTAAAATAATAAAAGGTATATTTAAAACAATAAGATTAAGAAGAAAAAAAGAATGAATCAAAACCATTTCGATCGGATTATCATCCAATTCGGAAAAAGTTCCACGCCCCTGAATGACGAAGAACAATCTGAACACCACAATGGAATTCTGAATGAACCTTAGATCAAATTACAGCAAGACCCGGACTTAGAGGCCCAGAACATTTACAGAGTCGGCCCCCCTATGTACCATGATTACATATATATATGTTCTAATATAAACATAATAAAAATTCTTACTAACGAACCCTCTGACATGAAAATATCTTGAGTCGGTGAATTATTTTCCCATTTGGTCTCTGGTAGGTTGACATGTTGTTCTTGTATTATATTGTATTTATTATACTTATATAGTGCACTTGCGTAGCGTGGATTGACTAGATTATCATTTGTGGAAAAGTGTGTGGAAGGGTTTAGTTTTTCTTGTGGGGAAGATTTAACCCGGACATAAATAAAATAAAAGATTGTATTATGCTCAGAGTTTTATCTGTGATTAGAAGAACATTTATGGAGATGGGAATGTGATTTTCTCTAGTAACTGTAGTCTCTTTTAGTTTTAATTTCTTAAGTCCATAATGGTCCATCGAGCTGGTTACGTCACGGTTACCAATATTTATCTTAAGGGCCTGCAACCCGGATTTGTACAGATTTATTACACATTTCCCTTAAACACGGTAAACTTTAAAGCTCTTAAAAAATATATGTTATTCTTGAAGATAATATCTAGACTTTGCCCGCGCCGAAACTCAAATTATATAAAATTCCCTCGATAGAAAAAAATCGCAAAGTATTCTCCAAAAATTATTATTAAAACGTTTTTTTCAGTTATTTTACAAGTTACATGTATGAAAAAATTCACAGTGTTTCTTTAAATGCTGTTTAAGATAATGCCCGCGAGATTTTTGCTCTATTTTAAACGAGTCGTGTTTTATTAAACAATTTCGCAATTTTCGCATTGATTTTGTCGCTGTAAATGTTAGCGCTCTCCTCTAACATTCGTAATTTCGTATCTCTCCATCTTCTTCTTTTCGGGGCCGGTTGCAGAACCTTAAAATTTAAATGATGGCGAAATTTTTGTTATAATGGCTTCAAGCACTTTAAGCAAAAACGTATTGCGGATTTCGTATGGGAGTAGCAAATTCAAGATTACTGTGAATATAAGAAAAATACAATATTGAAAGTGTTTGAACATTATTGAATGCTTTTCCAATACGAGACGGATAGGAAATGCCCCTGATACATTCCATTCTCACGTATTAATTTATGATCATACGCGTTACATCTGTTATTTCCTCATTTCTTGGTAAATCTTGAGAGACGTTCACCGCCCTATACAACAAAGTTTCAGAGATTTTGATTTCTTTTGGAAATGGTAGTATTATTTTATTTTTTCTGTGAATTACTTAGGCTCCTAGCCGAGACCTCCTCCGAGGTTTAGGCCTTCGGGAATATTGACATATTACGTTGCGAGTCCTATGGTCCTGCGTCTTCAATGTATACCACTTTGCCGGAGCCCTAGGAAATGTTCAGAAAATTTTGCCCTGGCCAGCCACCCCCCTGACACTGACGTTAGGGTTCTAGGCCCAGGCCTTTCGGGCTTCTACCAGAAGTCCAGCACTGGTTACAGCAAATGATGTATCTAACCATTAAGTAGATGACTTGCATTTTTCTGTTTTTCTTCTGAGGTTCACAAACTTTTTTGAATATAAGCCTCTGCAAATAAAAGCATCAAATCTTTTTATAACGATTTGGTTCCAGCTTAAGTAAACACGGCGTTCATCAAATCGGTTGAAATTTTATACCATTTTAATGTAAAATATTTAATTATATGTACTGATTTTGCCTGCCCTGTTAACTTAAAAAAATCATTAAAATATAAATATTTTCATACGTAAATATTTTTATATAAATATATGTTTTATGAAAATATATTTGGTTTCTAAAATCGCCCGGAAATGTGTGAAATAAATTACAGACACATTTATAAAAGACACATTTCCTAGGAAATCTATACATTTCCTAAATAGCAATCGGAAATGTAAAACATTTAAGATATCAATGGGTATGCGGGGATAGCGGAGCTAACCTAACCTAACCTAACCTAAAATCCACTGGAACCGGCCAAGGATTTAACCTTACAGTGGTCGCGTTTTTAAAAGTAACGCCAGTGGTTGCGTGTAACACATAGGTATAGGGTTGCCATCATCTAAAATAAAAAAGCCTGACTTTGCGCGGTATTAGGCCGGACATTTTCCCCTAAAAGCCGGACGTACGTACGTAATTTTGGACATAACTTTTATACATAACAATAAAAAATTTTATGCACGTTAAAGTTGTTTATTAATTATGCAATAACCAGTTTAATTACAACAATCAATAATCAGTCTTATTCTTGCCATTATTTGGCATTTATATAGAATATATCAATAATAAAATAAAACATATCGAGTCTTTTGTCTGTAGACATAACATAATAAACTTATAAAACAACCAAACCAAACATAACTCTTTTTGTGGTTAAACAGTTGACTTAAAAATTTCATTAAACAAATATAAAATGAAACATACTATCTATCTTTGTGGACAAAAACGAAAAAAATATTTTAAAATTAATTCTCGACTTCTCCAAATTATTCAAAAATTACAAAAATCTACAATTTTGTATATTTGGCTTTTTCGCCTACTTTATCCAAAATTTCGTTTTCTTTGGAAATCAACATTACATGTAATTTTTAAATTACACAATGTGTACATAATCTTAGTAATTGTTTCTGTTTACAATTGCGTTCCTAGGTCCACTAGGCGTTTATTAAAGAGAAAATTCTTTCAACTTTGGCGTTATGGCCTGGAATCGCAAAGTAATATTCCGCCAATTTCAGATGTTCGGAATAAAATTCTTTATTAATGATTAAAAATAAGCAGTCCACTTCTGATGTATAGCTTTTTGAAGTCAGAGTTATCGTTCTGTTTCTGTAAAAAAATTATTGCCGTTGGTCAAAAAGTTTACTCTCATCTATGTGTATTTTTTTTAGACAGCATTCTGTCATTTTTTTAGACAGCATCCGGCAGATCCGGTAGATGTGCCGGATCTGCCCTGATGATGGACACTGCAACGATGTCCGAAACGTTGGCTAAAGAAGGAGGTAGCGCAACACGTCATAACACCCCAAAAACAAATAACGAGAATGTCCTTCGTTTCTGCTAAGTGATCCCAGCTTGGTACTTGGTACTTGCACCGTGATGAAAGGGATCGATCCATACGTCCATCATTCCTGCACATGTAGAGTTTCCTACCAGATTCCTACCCAACCCACCTCCTCATACCTTTTCCTTCCCAGTAATTCCTCTCCTTCCTTTTCCCTAAAAAGAACCTTCACACAGCATCCCCAAAGACTTTCTTGTTTTTCAAATACTTTAATATTTTGAGCTACCTAATGCAATTCATTTTTTATATTTACGTACGCATTAGCCATTATCATTATTACTAAGTAAAATCTTTCAGCTAAATTAAGGAATTTCAGTTGTTTGATTTTGATTTCAATTGTTCAAGATGGCGCCAAATTTGGCTGTCTCTTCCAATCAGGATTTACAATTATGTATAAAAGATAGTTAGGTACTTTTTTATTTATCTTGAGGGAACGGACTCCGGATCGGCAGCGACGGGCGACGAAATGAAAGGCGTCAGGTCGAAGTACTGAGTCCGTCTTTATTGTTGAGCTACGTAGGGAAGGTCGATGCGGAACGGAGTGACAGTGGAGGTAATCCACCTCTTACCCGCCTTGGTATAAGTAACTGATGGTTACTCCTTCAAGGCTCTCGCAAGATTCTAATTTTTTTTGTTAAACGAAGCTACATTTATTTATTTTGAACGAATCTAGACCTCCAGTGTCCATGCATACGTTGTTAGTAAGCAGTATGCAAGTGCTTAACAGGAAAAACAAAATGCAAAAAATAGGTTAGTAAAACAAAGATAATTAAACAGGGCAAAAGAAAAACTCATTCATGAGGCTCCATGAGGCGGCATTGCATCTGTAAAAACCCGCAAGCACCTGCATAAAATAGAGAACATAAGTAATACAATAAATCTCAAATCAATTGGCAAGTACCAACAAAAAATGTGAATGGCTTTCGGTCTGATCATAAACTACACTTAGCTTCCGTGTCCCTTAGCCAACCACTCAGTGAAGCCTCAAAGAATGTTAGCTGAATATTTGGGGTAAAATACCCGAAGACTAAAAGAAATTTCAGCGTTGGGTAGTCAGAGGCAGGACAAAGGATAGTCAAGGTCGTCTGATCAAGCCTCAAGCCTGCACATGTCATTGGGGGAGGCGCAGATAGATTTGAGAAGGATCTGCAAAATTAGTAATGTAACTAAAGATGAAGCAGGGACGAGGTCCAGCACACCCCCGTATGGGGATAGGGGAGAAAAAAAAAAAAATTGGAGTTTAGTTCATCCAGTAAAACATTGAAACAGTTAAAGACAAACAAAACAAAACAAAACAAGGAACATGGCATAAATTAACAGTAGTATAATAATTATTAACAAAACAAATCGCAAGGCAATTATATACATTTTTTTAAAACATAGTGAACAAAATAATATAATAATAATATAATAACGCAAATGTAAAATATAACATATAAATCCTAATATATAATAAAATAAATGTTAATAAAATAAAAGAAATAACATATTACAGAAACGCAAAACACATAAATCATAACAATTAAATCCAAGCGGTAAATGTAAAGGAATCATGAAGAGTGTCCGTGAATTCAGAAGCAAAATACACCTGGTACCTAAGTTGTTTTACAGCTACTCAGCGACTCTAAGAACAGGCCATCTCTCAACCCAAACTTTCGTGAATTTCCTCAGGCACTCAAAGTTCACCTTATTCGAGACGAGATCTGTATTCCAAGCAGGTCTCGTAATAACTTGTAAACCATCAATCATTTCGTCTCGAGCATCCGTCAAAATCTCACAGTGCCACAAAATGTGCTCGGCTGTTTGGTCGGTATCACCACAAGCGCAATTGGGATGGGATGATAGAGCCAGTCTGTGAAGTCTACCTCTAAACTCCCCATGCCCAGAAAGCAATTGGGTGATATGGTGGTCGATTAAAAGATATGCCCCTTCCATTCTGATTTTAACTGATGGAAAGAAGGAGAAGGTCCATCTTCCCATATTCGATCTATCCCATCTTATCTGCCATTCACTCAGCGTTTTTATTCTCATCATCTTTAGAAGTTCAGGGAGAGGCACTGCTCCACCAGGTATTAATTCAATACCAAGGTGGTTTACAGGTCTTCCTCTTTTCAGACACTTCTTTGTCAAAACTTCCCTAATTTCTAAATCAATTGGCAAAATGCCAGCCAAAATTGGCAAAGCATCCGATGAAACTGTTCTGTAGGCTCCTGAAAGCGCCAGTAAGGGGATTCGCTGGCCCCTCTTAAGCGCTGAATGAATAAGTGAATTACCGAGTCGATGTTCCCATACACAGGCACCATATGAGACTTGTGTCACATATACGCATCTGTATAATAGACGGAGCGCAGGGAAACGTAAACCCCATTCAGCAGTTGAGATTCTTCTCAGTTTTAAGAAGAGAGCCTGGGCCTTACTAGAAACGCTTTTAACGTGAGTCAAGAACGAGGACGATCTGTCTAATGTAACGCCTAAATATTTAGTACTCTCTACAAAACGGATTGCAGTATCTCCCATTTTTATGAAAGGGTTTCTACCTCTACTGAGGGAGCCTTTCATAAGGAGACCCACGGTCTTATGGGGAGCAAAAGTCAGTCTGTTTTCCTTTCCCCAGTTAAGAATCATTTTCAAACCTTCTTCAGCTTTATTTTCAACTTCTTTTCTACTGTCCCCAGAGACCAAATACAATTTGTCGTCTGCGTAATCAATCGCAATAGTGCCTTCAGGTAAGGGTAACCTGGAGGAGTCATCGAATAAAATATTCCAGAAATCCGGTGCAAGGGGAGAACCTTGGGGACAACCCATGTCCACATCTCTTTCAATGATACAATCACCAAAAGAAATTATAATTTTTCTATCTTTAAAATAATCACAAGATATTTGAAAAAGTTTTCTTGGACAATTACGATTCTTTAATTTAGTTAAAATCATCTCCCACCATGCATTATCGAAGGCACCAGTTATATCTAAGAAGATACCGATTACGTACCTCTTTGTGCAGACCTTCACCCAGTCAAGCGCAGTCATAATGGCGTGCTCCGTGGACTTACCTGGGACGAATCCATATTGATGTACATATGATGGTGTTAATGTTTCTCGTAGACGATTTGACATGGAACGGAGTGACAGAGGTGCAGTGAATGTTGCTCGATGTTGTCGATGTGTGATGTAGGCCAGGAAGCTGCGGCGGTGAAGATCACAGATCTTCAGGGAGCCGGCGTATTGTTGCTCTACGCCGTGGCGGTGGAGATGTGACCTGATCCAGGCGGTCGATCGATGTCCTGATGACGGATATGGCGGCTATGTGTTCTTTTGAGTCGGAGCACATAAGTGACGCAGGAAGGAACCCTGTAAGGCGGTGAGGTTGAACTCTGGCAGCGGAACGCAATGGGTTTCAGTAGCCAGAGATCGGGTGCACCTGAACAGCAAGCTCGGCGGGCTTGGTAGTTGTAGATAGGATTGCATCTCATGTCGTGGCGCGATGGGCCGGACAGCGAGATGGTGGTTGAAGATGGAGGCCTCGAAGGTGTTACGGAGATGTTCCTGGTGTCACACTGGATAGGCGAAAATCACATGTTGATTTGCGTTGAGCGAGAAAGAGCCCCGCCGGCTTGTTTCGGCGTTAGGTACTACACTGAACTACAGTGGAGGTATCCACCACTTACTCGCCCTGGTATAAGTAACAGATGGTTACTCCTTCAAGGCTCTCGCAAGGACTCTAATTTTTTTGAAAGAACGAATCTAAATTTAAGTTTGAACGAATCTAGACCTCCAGTGTCCCTGCATACAGTGTTAGGAAGCAGTATGCAAGTGCTTACATAATATACAAAATGCGAAAAATATAAAGCAAGTCAGGGATAAACAAATTAAAAAAAGATAAGAGAAAAACATAAAAGGCGGCTGCTCGCAGGGTAATGGCATCTTGCGTATGTTGCAAGCATCTGAAAGAAAAGATAATGAAAACAAGTATTGTTATATGAAGAACGCTTGTGTCGGGTTGGATACTCGACATCTGGCAGTACCAGCCACAATGTGTATGGTGATCGGTCTGCCGTGAATGAAACTCAACATCCGCGCCCTTTAGCCGGTTTCTCGGTTGTGCCTTGACGATAGTAAGTGGAAAGTAGGGGAACGTACCCGAAGACCCTAAGGATGGAAGCGTCGAGTTGCCGGAGGCAGGGCGGACTACACTGAACTGTTATCACCGTGCACGGTATGTGCGTGAGTCGAGCGATGAATTGAGACTGGACTGGGCTAGCGCTGAGTTGCTGCGCTTATATAGCCGACCAGTAGAGCAGCTTCCCAGGGCGCCAGGTATGTTGCGAATGCGCGCAAAGCGAAGAAGGCGCTCGAACATTCCGCTGCCGTATATCCGATGAACGGCCGTTGACTCGCCTTTCGATGTATTTCCCGAAATGTTCACGCGGTGCTGGGCAGCGTTAACCTATAACTGTAAGAATGTACCTTGAGATAACTCGTCTGGTAAATTCTTACAAACTCACTGGGTCTTTGCGCCGCCACTGGCGGCGCAATTAATGAATGAATGTGCTCGCTACAATCTTATCGCCAGTATCAATACTTATCGTACTTTTTTTCTACGGTATCAATTTTCCGACCACTTTTCACACACCTTTTCACTCATTACATTTTCCTATCAGTGTTATTACTTACCCGAGGCGTGACCAGACTGAAATCCGTAATATTTTTCACTGGTCGACGACACCGTGTTAGCATTAAATGCAATAGTACGTGTTTACCCGAACTTACATACTTCCTGAGCATCTTAAACTGTGGAAATCTAATTTTTCTATACAGGTGTTAAATAATAAAGAATCATATACACGAGGATATATAGAAGTACGGTAAGTCACCTTTTGACTTATGACTTGATTGCAATTTGATAGAAGACTCCTCCCTGAGAGCCTATGTCATCCAGCCCCGAAGAAAATAATTTCCCTGATGGGCTATGTCATCTTTGGGGATACTGTGTGGAGGTTTTTTTTAGGGAAAGGAAGGAGAGGAGAGTTGATCCCTTGATAGTTAGCCCCCCGGCATACGTGTATACAATATGAAGTCGGTTTCGAGAAAATGGTGTATTGACTCATTGCCCATGCTAGCTGACCCGGCGAACTTTCGTACCACTTTTTTTTTTCGTGTCGCTAGATGTCGCTTCTTTTGCCTGTTCATTTTGGTGCGGTTTGAAGATTGAATATTGATTTTGCAAAAATATATATATATATATATATATATATATTTTTTATTTTTTAAGATTCGAACCCACGTAGTCTGAATTTTCTGGCCACTCGATTTGTGGAGCGCATTTCACTGCTGGACTATGTGCGACGCTTTAAAAACAACAGATTTTATAAAATACTTATAATACATATTTTACGTTCACAAAATTTTCCGTCATTCTCAGTAGTATTTTTTTTTGAAACGCGTCGCTAATGGTAAGTCTTAATTTAGTGAGAATATGTGAATATTACGACATTCCTTAGACCAGCTACAAATGTAAAAACCTGATATTTTTTTTTTTAATTCTAGGAATTATAAATATGATTTCAAGCCCATTCAAAGCTCGTAAATGATGTTTTATTAAAACACAATCGTTTTATTAAGTCAAAATAGTTTTACATGTTTAAATAATAAAATTGCGTTAATACCAGGTTGTCAATCATCTTGACTTAGGTTTGACTTTAACAACTGGAAAGATTACATTAATAATTATTACATGAAGATAAGAATTTCGGCTATAATAATTGTGAAATAAATTTCATATTAGATATCCATTTTTTTCATTATAATCAGAAGATAACCTCATTCTATAATTATTTACCAGTGGCGTGTCGTGATCTGTTTTAAGATTGTCGCTAATATAATCCAAATTGTTTCATTGTGTATTTGAGAAAGTTCTCTGAAAATTTGACTAACCACTGCGCACTGGAGCGATTTCGGTCGAAAAATTGACCACTTTTATTTTTCTGCGATTGATTTCAATCCAAAAATGGACCACATTCGTAAAACATTTATTGTAATTATTTAAAACATTTCCTGGGCAAGCCGTTTATTTTAACACGAAGCTATTAAAATGCTTTATCTATTTTGACCATAGAGGTTGCAAATCCGAACTTCGTAGACTATTTTAGAACAATGTTAAAAATAATTTACGGATAAAATTAAGTCCTTTTTCCATAGATATGCACCTTTTACGGTTGTTTACGGATAAAATTAAGTCCTTTTTCCATAGATATGCACCTTTAATTATCAAGTATACTACAGACAACATACAGAAACCAAAAATATTCCATGTTGACCCGAATAAGTATCCCTCACGGCAGTTTCAAGTAAAAAACACACAGGATTTGCGCAATTATAAACTTTTTAATATTTTTTTTCATACATCCTACAAATATGAGATAAGTGGTAAAATACAGGTTATTTTATTGGCTATACAGCACTATACCAAGTTTTTGTGTCTCCATGTCAAAATTCGAAGGTATGATTTTTTTTAATGTTGACGAAAAATTAAAAAAAATTACCATCTGGGAAATCTCAAGCAATCGAAGCAAATTTATTTATTTTGCGTGATCCCTCCAGTGGTTTTTTCCATAGGTGTAAACATAAATAATGCACAGCTACTATGTCTCATGAGGCACACTCCTTGCTTTATTCAAATTCGATCATCGACATAATATAATGACCTAAGTCGAGTGTTTGATTCACTTGATTGTGCCATACCTTTCTCTGACATCCCCCGACTTCTTCTGCCATTCATTTTTGCGTCATTTATTGAGATTATCTATCTAGACTCTAGACAACTCATTGTCTAGGTAGGCTGTTGGGGTCGGCTTTTCTTGTTCTCAGGCTATAACTTCTTCGGTTCTAGGTATCGCTTTCATCCAGGCCGTTTCTCTGTAATATTTTGGAGTGTTAAGTCATCCAGGAGTTCTTGAGTTGTGTGATCTAGTGGTCTCCGTCTTATGTGCCCATACCATCTCAACTGTGGTTCCTCCTGCATGCTGCTTATGTTCGTGACAGCCAGGCTTCCACGAATGCGTGAACTTTTAATACTAGCTTTTAGTGATACTCCTGCCGACCATCTAAGCATTCGCATTTCGAGTTGCCTATAGTAGAAGTTGTACATAATCCAGCATTTGGAGATAATATATACATTATCACGGGTCTAACAATAGTATATCTCTTAGAAGTACAATAGTAATAGCAAATCTTTTTATTTAAACTAACAAATTAAAGAAAAGAGTAACGCCTTGCGTGAGAGCGAGGATTTACCGTATTATATTAGAACTAATTAACTATTATACTGAATGTCACACTAAAAATAATACCCGTTTTACTTCTTACTGAATACATGGATGCTTGTGTCTTTTAGTTAAAGGGTCTTGATTGCAATACGATTTAACTGTATATTAGCTGTGTTTTAACTGTACCTATGTATGCGAAACACCTGACTATATAAACTGTACATATAAGTGATGTAAATTCTTCTTCCATCCACAAGCAAATGCTTTTAATGGAAGATAAGTAATATTATAATGTATTCCCTTTTTAAGATACTTAAATAAATAAAAATAAAAATAAATTCGTGACGCATTTCCGTTTCATTTGAATTTCAAGTCACTAAACGGCGCTAAAGAAGTTTCACTTCAAAAAATAAAATAAATTGATCAAAAAATTATGATATCCAATACTTTGCCTAGAATTGGCAATACGTTTATATGCCTGTAGGCTCCTATGTCTGTCCTCGGCTTATCGTTGCCCTTTGGTATAATCTGGAGCACACCCTTCTTCCATTCTGTAAGGAATTTTCCCCTACGCAAACAAGTCTCCAAAACTTGGTAGAACTCCTCTTTGGCATAGATCCAGACATTTTTTGCAATTATATTTGTTTTTAGGCTGCTGTCGCTCGAGAGGTTAATTAGATTTTCTTCTTCCCGCGTAGTAAAATCTTGGGGAGCTTGAGCACGGAATGGATCTTGGATCCACACAAACTTCTCCACTTGGTCTTCTACAAAGTACTTTGCAAACCAGTCAGTTAACTGTGATAGGTGCTCTGTGAAAAGAGTCAGACAACCTTTGCCTCCATCATCACTCATTTTTCTCTTCCACAGTTGTAGATTTTTCCTGAGTGATGAAATCTTTTCTACAAGCTTAATTATGTGCATATTATGGCCCTTGTTGGTGCCTAGCATTGTTCCTTTACCTTTATTTTTTCCAACTTTTAATTTCTACCTACCAATCCTTCTAATTCCTATCCAACAAATCATAATTATTCCTACCCAACAAATCCTATTTTTTCCTACCCACCATGCCGACCAGTTACAATCAAGCATCACATTGTGCAGTTGAAAATTACAAACCATCCTGTCAACACTTATGTTGAATACGGAGCCTTTAGTCGACCGTGTCGAAATATATGTGTCCATCGTGAGCTCGCGAGTTCAATGGTGAAAAAAAGAACCAGCGGATCTGAAAAGTAGACAAGCGAAGGGAGAAAATCTGCGGGTAAGTCGGCATCCTCATTTTTCCTTTCCTTCCGCTTTGCGGGTACATGTGAAACCCCAACAGCCCTGTAGAGACAGATTTAAGACATTTAGTTTTTCGAAAGTCTTCATCCGCGAAATTGTTGGCGTTTACATGATCATCTTTTTATTTATTTTTTATTTTTTTATTGGTTTTCAAGGTACAATCCCGTCAAACCGCAATAAAGCAGTTTGTCAACAGGATGTTAATGTTCAGTTACAATTTAAACATACATATATATAATATTATTACTATCACAGATTATCAGTATATCACTATATAGGTTATCACTACACAGATTATTCAGTTACAATTTAAACATACGTAGATAATTTTATTACTATAACTATACAGATTATCACAATTAACACATATGAATTAATATAAACTATCTCTATTTAGCAGCATATATATTTATTTATTTATTTTATTATTTATTTAAACGCCCATAGGGCTTTTACATAATATGAATGCAGTACATTTTTTTTAATTACAGTGAAAAGAATGGGTTTACAAAATACAATACACAATACAAGTAACATAATATTTGTTAAAAACGAAATATAGATTACATAAAATATAAGGGTAAAAAAAAATAAAAATTTAGGTTACATAAAATATTAGCCTTAACAAAATACAGGTATCATAAAATATAAGAAACAAAATATAGTCCATAAAATATATGAGTTGACATAAAGCAGGTAATGTTTAAAATTGTTGTTCACATTAGTTTATGGGATAGGTAGAAATAAATAGTTGGCACATATGGCGTTTGAAGTTTGCTAAGTTCAAATTATTGTCAAATACATCCAGATTGTTTAAGTATTTGTTACCAAGACTATGCAAACGTTGTATTGGAGAATGTAAATCATAGTTCGAATGAGATGTACGTGTATAAAATGTCAATGTTTGTCTAGTTGTTCGTGTAGGTACATGTAAATTTATTAATTGCAGGAGTTCACAACTGTCGAATTTAGAGTTTAATAATTTTAATAAAAAGGTTAGGTCGTTTATTTTTCGTCTGTTTTCTAATGTTGGAATATTTAAAGTATTCATTAACGACGGGTAATTTATGTGCTCTAAAGGGATGTTAAGTTTAAAATTTACATTACGTAGAAATTTTCTTTGAATTCTTTCAATAGTATGAATATGAATTTTGTAGAAAGGCGACCAGACTATGGAGTTATATTCTATTAGGCTTCTAACAAGGGATGTGTACAGTAGTTTAATGATTTGTAACGATTCAAAGTTTTTAAAGATTCAAAGTATCTGAATCTATTTGTAGAATCGCAATTTTTTATATTAATTGGTAACATGTTAAATATTTTTGGCACGTTATATTCCAGGGTTCGCCGTCCGTAGTTATTATTATATTTTGAAAAAATCATTCCTCCATTCTTCGTGAACCTTGTATTATAATCATGTTCTACTTTCCTCTTATAATTAGACTCAGACATATGCTGAATCAATATTTGGTACCATAATAAGGCCTGCACCGGTAATATTGTTAAATTCCCATACAACAATGATATGTTTGTCTCTGTGAAAAAATATGTTTTTGAACTAATAACTTAACCATAGAATTTTGTACTGATTGTAGGAAGCTCAAATTAGTCTTGCAAGAGTGTCCCCAAGTTGTTAATCCATACCGTAAAGTTGATTCTGCGAGTGATAAGTAAAAAATGATTTTTAAAATATTCACCGGAACGAAATATTCCAGGAAAGTCTGAATTTCTTGTCGCAGTTCAAATGTACGAGATAGTACATTGCCACGTGAGAGACATCGCGAGCCACAATAGTACAAAAGGGAGGTGTGGTCGGCAAATCCTCACATAGTTTTTAGAAAAATCTTGCTTTAAGAGGCCTAGTTTTTATGTAGTTTATCACATTTACTGCACATTCTAGGACGAGATTCAGTGGCGGACTCAGCGATTTCGATGCGAGTGCTTCTCGACGAGGTTTGTCGACCATGTTGGGGTACGTTGTTTCAAGGTGCCGCTTCAATTTACTTGGGTTTATGCTCTCGGATGACAGAACTTTTGAATAGAGCACACACTGCGGTTTATCTTCATCGTTGACTTCTATCGAAGTGAAGCCGAAATCCAAGTAGCTGTCTTCGTATTTGCGGCATTTTCGCTTATTTCCTCGCCCGTCACTTATCGATGCATGATCAACGGTACTTGCACTATTGGTTTTGCTTATTAAAAATCTATCCATTTTTAGAAAATGTGTGTAGGTACAGCTGTAAGAACATGAATCACTTACTGGCCTAAGCTGGGAGCGTTAGCGAGAAACTTCGACGATGCGACTCCCCCCAACACCGGAATATTCCGTACTGACACTGACCACTGACTCGATGGTCTCGATGCGACACGCGGCCACTGCAAGCGCAGCACCACTACCGTATCCCCACTCCTGTGCTTCCCAGGGCCGGATCTACGAAATCTGGCGCCCTGTGCAGTAGGTACCCATGGCGCCCCCCCTACATTTTTTATTTTGATTAAAAATTCGTTCACCACAATTTTATTTTTTATTTTTTTTATTAATTTTTTTACACTAATTTTTCAAATAAAATCAAGACATATAAAGGTTTAACTTTTCCAAGTGACCTGGCAGTAGCTCTCACACTCGTTTTTTTTTAAAGAGCGAATCACCAGGAGCCCTATTCTCTCTGAATCTATTGGGTAAACATAAAATTATGGTGCTATTTTAATTATTTAAAATAATACCTACAACGAATTGTTTGTTTGTGCCCTTACCATGATTTATAATATAGGTTACGAGACTAGGTCCATTAGAAGAGTTTTTTAAAAAATTATTATTCTATTCATTGTAATCCACAGTACTTTTATAACCTCTAACAACCAATAAAAATTTAGTTATAAATTTAAGAATCTAATAAGAATATAACCTCAAATTTGTACCTTGCATTTCCCCTGTGTTGAGCGAACAAACACCAAATTGAGCGAGCAAACACCATACAAAAACTAAACACTGACGTATGGTATATGGTTTACGAAAGACGCCTGTGTTAGCGACACCGTAAAATAACAAATCCAACAAATCTAATAGATATTAATTATACATTTAACGAACTTCAAATAATATGTCAAATCAATGATGAAACTGTCAACACGTTGCAACCTGCAAATCCTGCAAACCGTGCGATGCTTTTGTTAATGGAATTTACTGACGATTTCATAAGAAAATAGTCTTTAACTACCTTCTCCTAGAGACTTAAATCGTAAAAAATAAAACAATAGCGAGCGTACGGACGACACATTAACTAAAATTGTCAGCATTTTGAAAGGCGCAAGTCGGTTTGTTTGATTCACTAGAACAAAAATTCCGCGCTGTGATTGGTTTTTGAATTTGGATCGCACCCATTCGTCGTAAAAGACGGTAAAAGATATATGGAAAAATAGATCTTACGTTTAAATTAAATATATGGAATTTAAAAAAAATTCTGTAACTGACTATAAATTCGTAAACCGTTGATACCAACCTGATGCGTGCGCATTCTGTTTCTTTGGAAAGTGTGGCTAGAGCGTAATAATTATTTCGTACTGTGAATAATTTTTAAACGATTCAGGGAATATTATAACTAAATTTTAATACAATATTTATTTTCTCACGGCGCCCCTTAGGAGTTGGCGCCAGGTTTTTGCACGTTTTTGAACGTATGGCAGATCCGGCGCTGGTGCTTTCCACCCAATCTGTTCCCAGAGCGCGGACCGGCCACGCGAGCGAGTTTCCATTCCATAAATGTTTGTATTCGTTCATGTCAATTTTGAATTTTAATAGAGACATCACGGGCGTCTCGCGGCACCCCTGATATCTGTCCGCGGCACCTACTTTGGGAACCTCTGATGTATGGCGAATGGTCCTCTTTTTATTAAGGGACTTCAAAAGGAGGAGTTTCTCAATTCGACGGTATTTTTAAAAAATGTTTGTTACCTCAGAACTTTCGACTGGGTGAACCGATATTCATGATTCTTTTTTATTTGAAAGCTGGTACTTCCCGTGTGGTCCTATTTCAATTTGGTCCAGTTCTGATAATGGCATCCATGAGAAAATCATATAAGTCTTAAATTTGCATTAAGTATGTGTGCGACAAATGGACGAATAACTCCTTATTTCGATGATTTTTTTTTATTGGAAAGGATGTACTTCAAGGGTAGTTTAATGAGAGTTTGGTTAGGTTCTGATTATGGGATCCATGACAAAGTAACGGAACTCTTCCATTCTTAGGATCAAATTAACGATACTCGGCCGAATCTTTTATGGGCTACCCGGATCTTTGAGTCACCTACTGTAACGTCGTTACGGTCAAGTAATGTCTGTCTAATATGAGCAGCACGTTTAGTAGGTCTACCGATATTCAGACAAATTAGTATACTTCAGATTCACTAAAATTAAAAAAAAATAAACAAAAATTAAAAAAAAAATGCACTAAAAAGTTAAAGAATAATTTCGTATTCTTCTACAAATTAATAATCAACTTACTTTTTCTACTCATCAATATGTAGGTACGACTTTTATTTTTAGAGTCGGTGTCAGCCAAGGTACCCGGCCCGGCGTATTCACTTGACAGCTCCCCTCTCTCTCGCCTCTCGCCTCGTCAAGTCGCGTGGGAAATACAAGCACATCTCACTTATAACTATGTATGCAGTTACAAACCTACCTTGGCTGACAACGACTCCAAAAACAACAATCGTACCTATATAATTGAAAATCTGTGTATTTCATATATTTTAGCAGTAGGGAGGAAAGGCAGAGGGAAGGTGGGGTTCGCGAAGAGTGGAGAGACGAGGGAAGGGGAAGGCGGGGAAGGTAGAAGGGAACGGGGACGCACGGGAAAGGACATGCAGGTAGAATCAATTAATAGCATTGCAACGCATACCGGGTACCAGCTAGTAGTTAATTAAAATGAATCCTATTGTCGGATTCCATACATATACAAAGAAAAAGTAGATAATGCGAATGGCACTAGATTTAGTAAAAATGAGGGTATTTGTCCGTTCCGAAAATCATAAATAATTAGGGCCAACGGACATTCACTTATCTTGTTCCTACCATATTTAATAAGATGCCGATCTCAATAACCGATCTCAAAAAAAGTTAAAAAATGGCTAATGGATCAAAAAAATTATATTTAAGTTGTTTGTAATATATTTTATGTATTTTTATGTATATATTCATGCGATTGCGTTGAAACTTTGGGTTTTTGATGTGTTAACGGGAGAGGGGCGGGGGGAGGGGAGAGGAGAACCCCGGAGAGGGGAGGGGAACTCGGGAGGAGGGTTCGCGAGACGGGGGAAGCGGGCAAGGGGATTGGGGAAAGGGAGGGCAACGCGTGCCGGGATATAAATGAATGATTGATTGAATGAATGAGTGAATGAATAAATGAATGAATAAATAAATGAATTAATGAATGATGAATGAATGAATGGATGATTGAATGAATGAATGAATTAATAAATAAAGGGAGGGAAGAACCCCGGAGAGGAGAGAGGAACTCGGGAGGGGGGTTCGCGTGACTGGAGAAGCGGACGAAGGGGTTGGGGAGAGGGAGGGCAACGCATGCCGGGAAATGAATGAATTAATGAATGATTGATTCAATTTCGGAGGCGGGAATGGGTACCGCCGCCCCGGGAACCTTTATTGGATAACCAACACCTCTGCCATAGGTCACCCCAAGTGGTTCGCTACGTTTGGTGATTTAGCAGGGGTGCCCGGGTTCATGGGGTGAGGTTTGTCTAGGTCTTGGAGGCGGATGACCAGGACATACTGAACCCTAGATTCCTACCCACCCCTTAAACTCTTTTCCTTCCCAGAACTCTCCTCTCCTTCCCTTCCTTAAAAAACCCTCCACACAGCATCCCCAAAGATGACATAGGCCCTGAGGGAAATTATTTTCCTCAGGGCCTCCTGTGTGGAGCTAATGTAAAAAAAAAAAAAAATGATTAATGAATGAGTGGATGATTGAATGATTGTATGAATAAATGAATGAATGAATTATGAATGAATGATGAATTAAAGAATGAACGAATGTATGAATGGTGAATAAAAGATAAATTAATGGATGATGAATGAATGAATGATGAATTAAATAATGAACGAATGAATGAATGGTGAATAAATGATGAATGAATGAATGATGAATGAACAAAACAATGAATCAATGGTGGATGAATGGTGAATTAATTTATGAATCAATGGATGAATGAATGATGAATGAATCAATTAATTAATGAATGATGAATGAATTAATGACTGAATGATTGAATGAATGAATGAATTTCTTTATTAAATTGCATAGCAACGCATGCCGGGAACTCGTTATTGTATGGAAATGTCAGAATTTGGTAAATTGAATTATTTAATAAAAAGTACCTGCCTAATAATATAATTGGAGCAAGGGATCGACGTGATGTTTTGCACAGAGATATGTAATTGCTTCCAATGCCTGGGAAATGACATAGGCTACGTTTTATCTCGGAAAAAAATTTCACTCGCATGGGAAAATTCTTTCCCCTAATACCATGCGAGCGAAGCCGCGGGTAAAAGCTAGTTTATATGTAAAAAATCAAAGTGAAGTATGTGGTAATTATAAGTCACCATTTTACTCGCATAATACTCGCAGTCTCCAATTATGCACCGAAGCTTTATTCATTCAAAGAAGGACGTAACGCAACACGGCATAACACCCCAAAAACTAACAAATGGAAATATAACAACATATCATGTTGATAGTTAGGTTAACACTTACCTGTGTATCAGATTTATGATGTTACACAGCAGATTACCCATGGACGGTCTGTTGGTTGCCAAGTATTTCAAATAATGAACTTATATTAATATTTTTTGACTTTATTTTTATTTCAGATGGAATCCTGAGTCAACGTGAATAAAGGTGGAAGTTCCCCATTCGCCCCTGATCCTCAGAACAGAAGGAAATCACAGCCTTGAAGAAGCTCCTCCAGTCCAAAACAGCCAACCCGAATCATTCTTCCGACCCTGGTTACAGCGGCTTTGTGAAACTCCTCCTCCAGCTAAAAGTTGACGTAAACAAAGTTAACGATGCATACCGAAAAGCGCACATCCATTTCGCCGCTGAAACTGGCGACTTGGATAACAGTATAACACTTTTGGAAGATCTTAACAATGATTTCAATGCCATCAGTAAGAGAAACACGGCGATACAACTAGTTATCAAACATAACAAACAAACAAACATAGAGTAGTATATAATCTAAGATATCGAAGACATAGATGGAGATAGATAACAAATTATCAGTCAATTTGAAGAAATCGTTGAGGCCCTCTTAAAATCAAATTCAGACGTGAATATATCGGAGAGAATAACTCCATTTTCCTTGACAGCTATTTAAACAAGGTTTAGAATGGATTGTTAAGCTGATTATAAAACATTCCAAGAAACCGGTGGATCTGGATTCGTACGACGACAGAGATAAAATGTCACCAATAATGATCACCGAGAAGACTTCCGTGCATCCACTGTCAGAAAATTACAATGAAATTATTGAAAAGATTACAATAAAACTTTTCTCTCATCTTATTGGCAACGATGAAGACGGTTTTATTGCGGATTTCAATAAAATTAAGAAAAAAGATTTACCAAGGATTCTTCCTAAAACTAATGGCGGCGAGACTTTGCTTCAATTAATTTGCAGAAACGAATTCGACAAAGCAGCGGTCATTTTATTGGAAAATGAAGCAAATCTAAATTTTACGCCTTCTGAGAGAAATTTGAGACCTATCGAATTAGCTTGTTATATTGGGTACTCAGATGTGCTCAAAATTCTCTTAGACAAAAAGTGCAGAACCTCATATGAACCGGTAAATGGCTCTCTCATACAGATTGTCATTAATAAGGAAGCTAAAAAACTGAATGGAGAATCGAAAAGTAATTACAAAGAGTGCTTGAAGATTTTGCTTGAACATCAGGAGATAAAAAGAGATATTAACTATCTTGACTGCAATAAAAACACAGCTCTTCATTATGCGGCATGGAGCGGAGATCAAGATACTATTTTGACTTTACTGAAGAACGGTGCTTGCATTGGAATCAGAAATAATATGAATGTATTAGCAATCGCTTACATATCTGTCAAAACATTGAAAACTTATTTGGATGACTGTTTAATAACTAACGACCAACTACCGAATCACAAGGATTACGAATTGATATTTGATTACAGTTTCCTTAAACCTTCCACCTCCCTCACCAATCATAACAATAAACTAACCGTACCTGTAACCGTATCTGAACCTCTAATGGATAATTCAGACGTGACGATTAGTTCCAATGATTGCTTCCTTGCTCCCGAAACAGACGCTCTATTATACATGACACAATGCTCCGAACTGAAACCACTTCTAAAACACCCGGTTATTACAAGTTTTCTTTACTTAAAGTGGCAACGGATTCGTTTTTTATTTTATGCCAATACATTTGTTTATGCGATGTTCTATCTGTCACTAATTCTGTACATCGTTTTGAGATCAGCAGAAAAGAGTGAAGTCGCTTTCTTACCAAGGATTTTTTCTATCGGTTTTTGGATCTTATTATTTTTTAGAGAATTTTATCAAATCCGTTTATCTTCAAAAGAGTATTTTAAAAGCATAGAAAACTGGTCAGACATGGTGTTGATATGCATTACAGCCGCAATAGTTTTCAATATGACTAGTGACCATATCAACCAACAACTTTCAGCTATCGCTATACTTCTTTCGTCTGCTGATTTCTTCTTATTATTTGGCCGATTTCCATACTTAGCCACATATTCAGTCATGCTTAAAAAAGTATCCTTGAATTTTTTTAAATTTCTTCTTTTTTATAGCATTTTAATCTTTGCATTTTCATTGAGCTTTTACACTCTATTCGGAGCAGTTGTAACAGGTGAGCTGAATGGCGAAAAAGTTGCATTTGATCTCAACAAAATGGCAGGAGCTCATGACGACAGTCCAAACTTCTTCCTGAATCCTGGCATTTCACTTTTTAAAACAATTGTCATGTCGACGGGAGAATTTGAAGCCGAATCAATTAAATTTGAAGCCTTTCCTATTACCAGCCATATAATATTTGTGATTTTTGTATTCATGATTCCAATCGTATTGTTCAATTTACTGAATGGCTTAGCAGTCAGTGATACTCAAACCATCAAAGCAGACGCGGAGCTTGTTGGACACATTTTAAGGGTTAAATTAGTTGCTCATTTCGAATGTATATTTTTAGGGGATGGGTATAAAAACGCCTTAACGACGATTAAAAGCCTCTGTGGGTGTCAATCAGAAAAAAATTTCTTTGAAAACTTGAGGCGACGGGTCTGTTTATTCCCCATTTTTTTGCCCACAGCACAAATTGGTGTTGAGATTAATAATAACTGTCGTGTCAAAGTATACACTACGGATCGTCAAAGTGGATACCCTGACAATCCTCAAAGAGCTCTTTGCTGCCTGCCGCAAAGAGCTCTTTGCTGCCTGCCGCAATGTAACCAAATAAAAATGGACGGGGAAATAGTCAAGGCTGCTAAGAAACTGATCACGGAGAGAGAAGAGGGCGGAAGTGAAATGAAGCAAATTCAAGATAAATTATTAATTTGTGAAAAAAAACTGCTGATCCTTGAAAAGTCTCACAAAAACATTGAACAGTTACTCGAGAACATTTGCCACTCGCTGCATAAATAGATGTTGTTGATATATTCAACACACCATTCACCAAATATAAACAATTTACCCAATTTACATTTAAAAAAAGAACATAAAATTTAATTTAATTTAACTTAAAATACTACGTAGCTCAGAATTGACTTACGAGATCTTACCAATGTATTGTAATTTTCCTAGTATTATATTTTTCCATCTAGAATGGTGGAGTATTTAGTTTCGTTGTAATTTCGTTTTTTACTTTGTTTTTGCTTTAGATGTTGTTTTTGATTTTGTATTCTATTTTGTTTTTGATTTTGCTTTGATTTTGTTGTTCTAACATAGATGTTCTTTGTAATTAATAAATAAAATAACATGTAAAACCTCAGCTGTGCGGGAAATTCAAAATAATTGTACCCTACATATAACAAAACACCAGTTGTTATCATACATACTTTGTTTAATGTACATTTTTATTTAGTTATTATTATAATTACCTTGTGTAATCTCATGTATCACTTGATTGTAAAAGCCAGTTTATGGCGTTCAAATAAATAAATAAATAAGACTTTGTTCAGAAGAAGCGAGTCTCTCGACTCAGTCTCTCGACTCGCGCGTCACTCGAGAGTCGCTCGCGATTCACTCCTTCTAGGTCTAAGACCTTGTTCAGATGGGGCGAATCGTTTTGCGCGTATATGCGCCTATGTTTGCGTCCGGAAGGAGCGTGGAACGCGCGAGGATTTGGGGATATCTTAAGAGCGTTTAACCAGCCAGCAGCCGAAAATCCACACTTCGTCGAAAGTTGTTCTTACGATCGTGCAGGGCGGTTACAATGAGAAAGATTAATTATTCTCCGTAACAGCTTTTTAAAATTATAATCAATATCGATTTTATTTTATTCCAAATTTGCTTTAATTTGTACCTACATCCAAAAATGCTGAAAGGCGTGTTGATAAAACTATTAAAATAATGTACTTTTTGAAATTACTTTTTGATTTTAAGTATTCATCATTTTTCAATAATGTCTAAGTTAAATAAAAATGTAAAAAAAATATGAAATATATTAGTTTGTAAGTGCGCAAATAAATACAGAAACGCACCAATTTTCGTCAAGAAACACATGAACGTATATATTTTTTAATGATTTTATTTGAACTAAAATTAAAATTCTAAAACATGCGCTACCCAGATAATGTATTAATTTATTTTACTGCATGATTATGTGATTTGAAATGGGTGTGGTATATTACAAAATATTTTTGAAAATCTGCCAACGACCTATGGTATAACCTTATTATACTAAAAATAAACATTTTTTTCTCAAAATTTAAAACATGCTAATGCTAGATAAAAGAACTTCTTCTTCTTCTTAAATGGCGCTACAGCCCATTTCGAGCCTTGGCCTCCTTCAAAATAAGCCTCCACCGCCCTCTGTCCTCGGCCGTCGTCTTCCAATCTGCAACATGAAGTAATGCTCTTGCATCCTTCCTGACATCATCCTCCCATCTCAGTCTAGGTCTGCCCGCCTTTCGTTTACCTCCCGGGTGTCCTGTCAGAACCTTCTTCGGTACTCATGTGCTTGGCATTCGGTGCACATGTCCGGCCCATCTTAATCTTTGGAGTCTTAAATGGGTGGAGAGTCTAGATAAAAGAACAATCTTTCGAAATCCATTTATAATTTTTTGTGGAAAAGAGTCAATACGTCTAAAATCTGATTTAAAAATGACATATTTCTGGTTTTCTCCTCTCAACAATTTCATATCAATATTTTGCCGTTCCATTTCCCTTGGTATTATACGTGCACTTGCCCTGCAATTCGCGCGTAAACTAGACGGATTACAGTATCAAATGAAAACCCTGTAATAGCTATTCAATAATTGCAAATAGACTTTAATGAACTACTGAAATAGTCTCATGTGTACGACTAATTATTATTTTATTTATTTTTATTTAATTTATTTGGAAAACCAACAGTTATAATCTATCTATCTTCTTCTTCTATAGAAATAAAAAATAATCGCGCAGAAATGCATGTACGCACATAACTTCCGAACCATTGCACCAAATTGGATAATTCTTTTTTTTCTGTGTTCGTTATTGGCAGGACAAGGTTTGTATAAAACTACTGGTGTTTTCTGGAATTATGAAATTTGTATAAAAAAATTGCAATACGTGGCACGCGAGCTGTTTGAAAAATGAATGTACAGGGAATTAATGTATGGAATGCGAGAGGGAGAGGGGCACTCGGAAGGGGTTCGCGGGACGGTGGAGGGGGGGAGTGGAGTGGGGAGAGGGAAAGTGGTGGAGACGGAGTGGGAATGCGAGAGGGGAAGGGGACGCGGGAGAGGAAGGGGAGGCGGAAAGGGAACACGTCGAATGGGAAAGGACACGCAGGGAGTAAAATTTTCTTTATAAAATGGCATAGCAACGCATGCCGGGAACCAGCTACCAGCTAGTAATTAATAATGTTTGATGAAATATGTGTAAATATTTAACCAATAACAGGTTTTCACTGACGTACATTAAATTTAATGTGGATGGGATGGTGGAAGGGAGAGGAAAGGGATGGATCTATTCTGTGTAAATAGTAGTATGCATGTTATTTATTTATTATTATGTAATTTTTAATTTGTTTATTGTTATAAGTATTTACTTATTATTATCTACTTCTGGTTAAGTTTGCTTCGAGTAATTCAATATTGTAAAGTTTTAGGTCTTAACTTCAACAAGAACTCCAAAGTAGATCAAAGATAATTTTATTGTAGCAAATAATGTACAACAATTCCCCTATAAATCCTGAAGTCCCCCCAACGGACCGATAATATAATGCTTCCTTTTTAAGGCAATCTAATGCAAAAGAGAGAGAAATAAATTAAATTATCCTATTTATAAACTTAGACTACAGGGTCCGTTGGAAAGGGAAGACTATAGCTATTCCTGACATCTATGTAAAAAACCTTGAACTATAATTATGTCTGACATCTTTGTCAGGAGGAGAGAAACATTTTACCTTTTTCCTAATTAAATACTAGCTTTATTTCTTAACAACTTCTTTCGTATCATAATTTACTTACTGTACTATGTAATTGTTTATTAGTATATTCTCATAATTATCATGTACTTAATTTACCTATGTCTATCTACGTATTATTAATAAATTGTTTATTATTGTTTAATCATGATTATATTATACAGGGTGTTAAGGGACGTACTTGACTTACTTTAACCAGTGATTCCTGACATTATTTGGAGTAAAAAATGTAAATGAAATTTTGGTCTCCGGTGACATTTTTGATGTTTTTTTTTTCTACAAAAACATAAAAAAATGGTAGTTGTTGAACAGTTGGAGGCGGGGCAAGGGGTTCGTCGGACACCCGGCTGAGTGACCAGTGACGACATGCGAAAGAATTTTTTTTTGGTTGATTTTGAAGAAAAAATTTTTGAAAAAACAAAAAGGTTGTCAAAAAGTCACCGGAGACCAAAATTTCATTTACATTTTTTACTCCAAATAATGTCAGGAATCACTGGTTAAAGTAAGTCAAGTACGTCCCTTAACACCTGTATATTATCCTTTTTATTTATTATTATAGGTCATGTAATAAATAAAATTTTATTACATGACCTATATAAATTTATTACAAAATTGTTTATTATTATTTACCTGATATTATTTAGCCCTTGTTATTTACCAATCTTTATTTTTATTATTTTTTTTTTGTTAATAATTTAATGCTGCTGTAGTATGGTCACCCTATAAATGCAACTGGTAAGCCACACAACAGGTACCTTGTATTTACATATTTAATTTACAGTATAATGTTATTGTTGCCAACGATGAGCATACTGCCCAGCTGTAATTATTAATTATCAACGTTTGAATAATTGTACTCAGTACTTTTTTTGTAGATTGTTATTACATTTTAATTAAGTTAATATGTATGTTTTTTTAAATTACATTATTGTAAAACTGCATATTTCGATACAGGAATGCCCTAGTGAGATGTGCAGCTTATATTTTTATGTATTTCTTATTTTTCAATAAATAAATAAACAAATAAATTTATTCATTTTAGGTTTCAAGATGTTAGGTACTGTGTTAAATAAGTCGAATTCACTATATGAAGTGTTAAAGGTGTGTGAAGCGCGGTGAATGAATGTATTTTGTTTAGAGTTTGCGTTGCATTGAGGAATAGTGTGTGTCGCTCTCCATAGAGAGAAAACAAATGGCCTTATATTTAAACGCCCGGGGTCTCAAAAGTTTCGTATGATCTGTAGCTATTCGAAAACGTAAAAAAAATGAAATTATTGTTCACTATTAGCCCCCTAAAATGGCCGGAAGTTTTGAAAAAAAATAAATTTCGTGATTTGGAAAAAAAATAAAACAAAGGGTTCATATTTTATATTTTGTACCAAACTTATTTTTCATTACCTAACTGCAGTACAAAGAACCAAAAAATTTTTTTTTTAAGCACATGTGATGTGTTGGTTAAAAAAATAAAAGGGGAAAATAACACTTTTTCTGGATAAAATCAGAATTCTTGTTGACTTACTTGTATTCATAAAGTTGAACTTTTTTTTCATTTTTGTCAGTTATAAGCATTTTTTAATAATAAACAAACGTTAAAAGGTTAGATTACTGGAAAAAAAAATTATTAAAAATTAAAAAAAAATGTGGTTATAGGTTTGTTTTCTGATTTTCAACGCATTTTAGCGGGCTAATAACCATTTTTTTTAAATAAATTTAAATGCAGTTCTCATTTTCTTTGCAAGACGCAACTTTTGAGACCCCGGGCGTTTCTGAATTCAAAAGTTGAAATAATTGACACACGCTATTTAGGAACCCTTAATGACCATGCATTGGTTGTCTGGTTTGTCTGATGGGCACTCTTAGTTGAATTCTTTCTAGTAATTCCGGGCAATCTACCATAGAGGTAGCTATTTTTTGTACGTCTGCCAAATATCCTGAAGAACGCGGCTGACTCTTCGTGGTTCCGATGAGGACGATAGCTCCGAAAATCAAGGTATCGTAAAAATCATTTTTGCACTTTCTCAATCCTTTCTATGTGACATATATACTTGGGATTTCAGATTTGAGAGGCGTACTCCAAAGCAAGGGCGGCTGGTTGCACAGTGTGGTAGAGTTGCAGCACTGGTAAATTATATCGCCTAAAATTACTTTATAATATCTTACCGAAAAATATAAAACTTATGAATCTCATTAAAAATATCACCTACCAATATAATGCCTAATATAATATGAATCAGGGAGAGCAAATTCTCAAAATTCCGCGCGAAGTTGCCCTGTCCCCGTGTGCAGGCCGATTGCAAGCGGAACGAATTATGTTTTCATATCGAATATCCCAAACATCGCCAGCGCGCAACGCCAGCCATATGAAAAATTAAGCTCTATTCGTGTGCCACACGGGCACGAGCAGCCTTTATCATACAAACTTAAATTTGGATTTGAGGCAAAAATACTTAACCAAACTGAATAATTCTTTTTTTAATCAAAAGGTACAGCAAATACCTAAATTTTACGTATATTTTCTTTTTTATTGATTTGTGTTTTAAATTATAAATAGCAGATCACTAGGAAATTCAAGTTTTTTATACGTAACTTTAACAATTTTGCCCACGTGCTGTTTATACATTGTTTATAAATACTGTTTGTATACTGTTTATAACTAAAAATAAACTAACTAACCAACCATCACGCCTTTTCCCGCAGGGGTAGGCAGAGAGGGCGGACCGCCAAACAACTCGGTCTTGGCACACACTCTTTGCCTCACTCACATTCATACGTCGTCTCATACATTCTCTTCATGACATGGCCCGACTCAAATATCTAATTCACTTGATCGTGCCATGTCTTCCTCGGGCATCCCTGATTTCTTCCACCATTCACATTTGCGTCGTATATTCTTCTTACACTACTTTCAAATTTATTTTATTTTCATATAAAATAAAATAAATTAAATATTGTAAAAAAAAAAGTTTTTTGTTTTTATTTTACGGATTATCAGTGAACCACCACATTTTCAGGGCAGCGGCCGCCACTGCTCCAGCGAATTGCCTACGTACGCAAAGTAAAGCATTTTCACGGTAGTTTACTTTTTTAAATCTTTGCAGGTTCTAAGTACAAATCCTAGTAGGCATCTTGGAAACCTTTGATACCATGGATTCGATGTGGTGGTCAAAAAGTAATTTCGGGTCTAAAACTATTGCCAAGTCCTTGACATCCGTCATTTTTGTTAGTACTGTACCGTTAAGGGCATAATTGAAAGTACAGTACAGTTTCTGTCACCGTGCAGGTCACTGACCCAGTGGCGGACTAAGCCCTTCAGAGGCTCGGGGCGGCAAAGCTGAATGAGGCCCCCCCCCCACCCTAGTTGAAAAAGTTGATGTAATTTTACAAGATTTTTATTCAGTTCACACGGGTCTCTGGTCCTGAGGGGCCTCCAACCGTCTCCGTGTTCCTTTGATCAAATCTTAAACAAGGGCACCAGAAAACTTTAAAAAAAATGTAATTTTTTTTTTTAAATTTCTTTTTTTAAAAGGGGCATTTGTTAATAATGCTATCACTTAACGTTTTAAGGAATTCGTAAAATTGACGCAGACACATAATTTAAAAGAAACCGTTATTTGTTTGTATGTTGAATTATCATCCTTCAGCAAAACTTTGAACGCGTTTTTCATGAAGCTACGTTTTTCAACCTGGTTGACAACATATTAGAAAAACTATACATCCGATTTGCAGGCACCAAGTCTTAGGGTAAAGGGGCCCTGAGACGTGCATTGATTAGGGGCCCCAAGCTGGCCCTGGTAGGGCCTTATTATCCATAAGGCAGTGTAGGCCGCTGCTTTCGAAAATCCAGTCACTATAGCCAGGGCCGTATTATCCATAAGAAGTGTGGAAACTTAGGAAAGTTGGGGCCCCGCATTGGGTGGGGGCCCCGAGGGTAAAGGGGCCCTGGGACGTACATTGGCCAGGGGCCTCGCAGGGGTAGGGGCCCCTAGGGTAAAGGGGCCCCGACGTGTTTAAGCCAGCCCTGGCAGGGCCGTATTGTCCACAAGGCAGTGTAGGCCACTGCCTAAGGGCCACGTATCAGCTAGGGTCCCCTATGGTAAAGGGGCCCCGAGACGTGCATTGCCTAGGGGCCCCAACATGCTTAATCCGGCCCTGACTAAGACACCATGTAGGGATTGTTTTATAAAGGGCCCCCTTCTACTTTTATATTTTTTTCTGAACGACGAAAAATAATAAAAAATCGAAAATAAAATTCGCTGGTCCGCCATTTTTTTCTTTTTTTTGATATTGAAAATCACCTAAATGGAGACACTAGATTTTCGAAAAGTTTAAGAATTGGTGCAAATCGGATGTATAGTTTGTTTAATATGTTGTCAACCAGGTTGAAAAACGTGTTAAAAAGGTTTCGAGAAAAACGCATTCAAAGTTTGGCTGAAGGATAATTCAACATACAAACTGTTTCAAAGGTTTCACATAAAATATTCTCTGTCAATTTTTCGATATTTGAAAAAAATGGTGATAGCATTCTTAACAAGTGCATCTTCAAAAAATAAAATTAAAAAAAATCCTAGTGCCTTAAAGCCTTGTTTAGGATTTGATCAAGGGAACATGAAGGTGTTTGGGGGCCCCCCAGGACCGGGGGCCCGGGGCGGACCGCCCCCCCCCGCCCCCCCCTTAGTCCGCCACTGCACTCACCCAGAAATTACGATGAACACAGTAACCAATAAGTACGGTGCTAAACAATATTGTTGTTGTAAACTTAGCAGGCTGACTGACGTTTTTATTCACCAGGACCAGACAGCCCGCTTTATAATAATAACTCAATATGGACCGGAACGTACAAGGACTAATTGACTCCATTAAAAATGAAATTAAAAGATGCTCAAGTATCAAAGAGGCGAAGCAGAGAATTATCATAGAACAAGATATACGCCAGCTAGAAGAAATACGGTGCAAGAAAAACTTCAATTAGGGGAGACCTAGGAGAATTGTGACAATTTTTAATATAAGGGACATATCTCGCTCAAGAAACATTCCACAGTTATGACCTATGTGAATAGTCCATTCAGTATTCATTGCGTTAAAGAGTAACACACATCCATATATCCATACATACATACATCCATACAAACTTTTACCTTTATAACAAAAGGATATTGTTTCCATTGGACAATCTGAACTACTGATCCTAATAAGGGTGACCGGACAACTCATTAACCGGACCGGACAAGGTCATTAAGAGTGATAATAAAAATATACAAAATTGGTTAAATAGGTTAAGTTAGGTTAGGGTTATTTTAAAATTATTTTTTCATAGGACCTTTCTGAGGTGGTTCTGAGTTGGTTTCATTCTTGGAACCCCTAATAAGATATGATATGTGGTTCCATGACAGTTCATCCTGCGACAATTCATCCGGCGACAGTTCATCCTGCGACAGTTCATCCGGCCGACAGTTCATCCTGCCGACAGTTCATCCTGCCGACAGTTCATCCCGCCGACAATTCATCCGGCGACAATTCATCCTGCCTGATCATTTAGAAGATTTTTTCTTCAAGTAAGTATGCAAAGAGGATATACGGCCGTACAACTAAATTCGATATACTTATATCTGAAGGCATCTTGAGTGAAAATCCGCTGTAAAAATATATTTACTAACAATAATTTCGACTCTCCGAAGAAGCATGCGTGAATAACAAAATACGACATACTTATACGTGCAGTCGGCTTAGCAAAGAACGGTAAAGATTCCTACTTGCATCTAATATAACTTTTTTAACCTAACCTAACCTAACCTAACCTAACCTAACCTAACCTAACCTAACCTAACCTAACCTAACCTAACCTAACCTAACCTAACCTAACCTAACCTAACCTAACCTTACCTAACCTAACCTAACCTAACCTTCATATATAAGTATATAGATTTTTGTTGTACGGCCGTATATCCTCTTTGCATACTTACTTAATAAAAATCTTCTAAATGATCAGGCAGGATAAATTGTCGCCGGATGAATTGTCGGCAGGATGAACTGTCGGCAGGATGAACTGTCGGCAGGATGAACTGTCGCAGGATGAGCTGTCGCCGGATGAATTGTCGCAGGACGAATTGTCGGGTCACCATGATATGTAATTAATGACAAAAGTTAACTCCGTTGACAAAATTAAACTTTTCAACCTTAAACTTTTTTCCTACATACCTACCTACTTTCAGTAGTTCCACGTCACATAAGATATCCATTAGGAAGTGTCTCGCGTTACACCGGCACGTGCCTCGCAGGTTGCTTATCTCTGTTCTATTTGGGGGACTTGTCAGAATACTAATGATATCACCCCTGGAAATGTCATCCCCGGAAGATATCGCAGTTCGTTTACAAAGACAAGTGGTGGTACTCCCTAAAGGATTGCATTGCATACTTTACTGAATGGTAGAGATAGAATGCTCCGAGTTCAAAGACATTAAATGATATTTATTTGCCAGCGGAAAACTGGTGAATCTACATCTTATTCGATCTGTAGTACTGGGCGTACTGTACAGGGCCCGCAGATACTTTAATAATGCATAATTGCTAACCCTGTACAAATCACAAGTGCGCTCTACGGTTGAATTTGGCAGCCACCACTGGTTTAGAGCTCACAAAATACCCGTTTGATAGATTCTCCCATCTAAATAGACGGATTGCAATCTTTAGAGCACAGGCGTCGGATGTGAATGCTATCCTTGTTCTACCAGTGCATAGTCGGGAAACACGCCAAACGCGTGCCCAACATATGTACACTGTTGACCTTTGTCACATGAGAACGGGTCGCTTCTTCGACTCGTTCTTGTGTTGCTGGTCTCTGGTCTCTCTGATCCTTCCTACAACAAGGATCTCTTCGGGACCAATGTTCATTCCTTCCTCTCCTCAAAAAGACCCTTCACACAGCATCTCAGATGACATAGGCCCTAAGGGAAATTATTTTCCTCAGGGCCTCCAGTGTGTAGTTAATGTAAAAAAATCTGGAAATTCGATTTATAAATTCCTTTAAAACAAATCTTTGACCAACGCTTCGTCACATTTAAAAACATGTTATCTGAAAAATTCAAGTGTGCAGTTCACACGCGGTAGAATTGAAACATTCATAAAACTAAAGTAGACAAGAGTGGAGAGGCTACGAAGCACTGCACAAAAAGGAGACCGATTATTCTATTTCATTCTCTCGCAGGCTAAATCCTAAAGATGTATGTGTTTGCCCCGTTTTATAATAAGTTTTCACTTTAAAAGCATTGTACAGCTGATATTTGACCGGTTTGACTTAGAAGTGAAACTTTTAGAAAGTCAAAGTAGACAAGAGTGGGTAGGATACGAAGTACCGCACAAAGAGGAGATCAATTATACTGTATCAGGCTCTCGCAGGCTAAATCGTATAGAATTATGTGTTTGTCTCTTTTTAGTATCGCTTTTGCGTTTCATCGAATTTTAAATCACAACGGTGCTAAAGAAGTTTTCACTTCAAAAGTTGTATCGCAAAATCGACTACAAAAATATATTGCAGATTCACCAGCTTCTCACTTGTTCTACAATTTTCCGGTCACCTTGTAATTAACGCCTTGCTAAAAGTTTATTTTTCATAATATTACGTAATTAAAAATATAAGAAATTCAGTAGAATAGAAGGTAATAAAAACGGTCATGACATTCCTTTGAGAAGGTACTGTTCTCGTCCGCCAGTCCGTCACTGTGATAGATGGTAGCCCTATACCGCTAAACTTTCTCATCTATAGTTATTTGTCTATGGGTAGGCGTTTGGAATTGCATTTATCTAATACCAGCAAGTTTCCGGCATGCGTTGCAGTGCCACATAATAAATAATTATTTCTTTCTGCGTGTCCTTTCCCACTCGTCCCCGTTCCCCTTCCACCTGCCTTTTCATTCCCGCCTTCCACTCCCCCCTCCCGCGTACCATATAATTCAGTCCAGTTTCATTCAGTTTTCAAACAGCTCGCGTACCACTTACTGCATTTTTTTAATATATAATTCATATAATAATCACCATCCTCCCCTATACATTAAATTAAATATTAAATGCGATAATGAAAGAATACCTGTACAAAGAGTCAAACGAGCCCGACTTCGACTCCATTAACAGCGATCTCTCAAATACAGACTGGTCTTTTTTATCCGATGAAAACATTGATGAATCTATATACCAACTTTATTTAAACTTTTCTAATACTATTGAATCCTATGTACCTTTTTATACACCGAGAAACTATACCTACCCGGTTTGGTTCTCACCAGAGCTTACTGCCTCTCTTCAACAAAAAAAGAGTCAACACAAAAAATTCAAACACAGCAAATCCATAAGTGATTATATAATCTTTAGCGAAACCAGGAAAAAATGTAAAGATCTTTCCAAAAAATGTTACAAAAAGTATATAACCTCTATCGAGGAGACTGCCTTTAAATCCAAAAATCTTTGGAAATTTCTTAAAAAAATAAACAATGAAAACACAGAATACCCGCCAATAATGCAAATGAACGGAACCAGTGTAAACAATACACAGGACATTGTAAACCTTTTTTCGGATTTCTTCAAAAATGTTTATGATGAAGAAACCCCAGATGACAAAATACCTGATTACAAATTTAGCAAGACTACACACTTAACGCATTGCCATATCACACAAAAACACTGCGAACAGAAATTACTTTCCTTAGACACTGACAAATCCACTGGCCCAGACAACATTCCACCAATATTCCTCAAAAAATGCTCTAATACATTATCTAAACCACTCACATTATTATTCAACCGTCTCTTGACCCTTGGACACTTTCCAGACCGCTGGAAATCTAGCTTCATTACACCTATGTACAAAAAAGGAGACGACACTAATATAGCCAATTATCGCCCCATTTGTATACAGTCAGTACTACCTAAGCTTTTTGAATCACTGGTCCTTGATGAAATCTATCCCAAATTAATAAAATTAATTGACCAAAAACAGCACGGTTTTATCAAAGGTAGATCTACCGCAACTAATTTAACAATATTTCAAAATTTCATAATACAATCTTTTGCAGAAAATAAACAAGTCGACTGCATATATACAGACTTTTCGAAGGCATTTGACAAAGTATCCCATAAACTACTAATCCAAAAACTATTTGCTCTAGGAATAAGGGATAACATGCTAAAATGGTTTACTAGCTATTTATTAAATCGTAAACTGTTTGTGAAAATAAAATCATGGATGTCGAAAGCTTTCTGGGCTACTAGTGGCCTACCAGCCGGTTTTGTTCCTCATTTTCATCAATGATATAACCAATTGCTTCAACGATGTCGAGGTATTGCTCTTTGCTGATGACATCAAGCTATACAAGAAAATAACTGATGTAAATCATTGCCATATACTTCAGTCAAATATTAGTATGTTTAAAGATTGGTGCGTTCAAAATAATTTATTCTTAAATGTAGAAAAGTGCAAAACCTTGACTTTCTTCAGAAATAAAAATCCTGTTTTATTCGAATATTCCATCAATAACACAGCTTTAGAAAGAGTCACGGAAATGAGAGATCTTGGAATTATTTTGGATGAAAAACTAAGTTTCGCTAATCATATCCACCAAATTGTAAACATAGGTATGAAAACACTAGGCTTCGTACTAAGAACAACCAAAAACTTTAATTCCATACAAGTCATTAAATTATTATATGTATCTCTAGTTAGAAGTCTAATGGAATATAACTCGGTAGTTTGGTCTCCATCTTACAAAATTCACATTAATAACATTGAGCGAATACAAAAAAAATTTCTGCGTTTTATAAATTTTAAATTAAATATCCCACTAGAAGACTTGAAAAATAATTTATTATTAAATGTTTTAAAAATACACACACTAGAAGATAGACGTAAAATAAACGACTTAACATTTTTATTCAAAATACTTAACTCTAAATTTGACTGTTGCGAACTACTGCAACTCATAAACTTACGAATACCGACAGTAACTACACGACAAAATACAATATTCTACTGTAGCATTCATAAGCGGAACTACATTGCCTACTCTCCAATACAACGATTTCACACTATGGGAAATCAGTACTTAAGTGATATTGACATATTTGACATAAACTTGGCGAAATTTGTTGATCTTTTAAAAAACTTATTATTCCAAAACTATTCCTAAACCTATCTGTTTTTCTGAAAACCCTGTATTTTTGTATTTTTATGACTTGTGTGCTTTTTTATCAAATTTTATTTTTATTATTCTGTATATGTTAAATAATCTGTCATGAATCATTTGTACTACCAAAATGTAAAAGCCCATTGGGCGTTAAATAAATAAATAAAATAAAAAAATAAATAAATAAATAACGCCAGAGCTCACCAGTATATACATAGAAACATTTGCGACAACATTTCAACACCAAATATTCATCGCAATCGGATGAATAGTATAGAAAATTGTTTCATAATGCCAGAGCTCACTGTTATATAAAGAAACCATCGCGGGCATGCCCATTATCAAATCCACAAAGATTTGGGAACGCATAAGGAACAAACAAAGAAACATTCATTTTTTGTATTAAGATTATTTGGGCGTGAGATATTTTATATTCGCAAGTGCGTAGTTTGAATTTTGTACTGTATTTTGAAAAATGTATTTTACAATGTATTTTTTTAAAATTATCCAAATGTGTTCATTCGTAATAAAAACGTCAGTTCTTTTAAAAAGTTGAACATTATTGAAAATTTTATTTTGATACATGATACATATGTAGATTAATTCAGAATAGATACCTAGTTTAAGCCGACTTCTAAAAACAGGGAACTTGTAAAGACTTTTGGCTCTCAAAAGAATCTAAATCGTTGTACTGCTGATATTAGGCTTTTGCATGCGTTGCATGAGTTTGCAGGATTGCAATCTTTGGAGCACTTTTGCGAGCTTTGGAATTCTGTCCTTGTTCTACTGGCATTTCAATGGTCTTCCAATAGTTCCGAGGAACTAACGTCATCGACTGCGGCGCATCTCTTGGGAAACATGTCAAACATTTGTACACTTTTTAACATTTGTACACAGTGGACATTTGTCTCATGAGACGGGGTCATTGCATTTCTTTTTTAAAGGAAAACAAACCTTTCTGAGTTACAAATAACCTGACAATATTTTAAAAACACCTTTTACCACCACAGTAAACGAAAAATACTGCTTGTGTCGTGATGGAGAACTTAGCCAATCTAGGAATTGAACACACGATGCTAAACGCGAAGTCTTCTCAGGAACTGACTGTTCTTGATAACAGCTAACAGATAACAGCTCTTCTGCTTACAGTTTGTCTTGCATTGATCCACCCTGAACAGGACAGAAGAGCGTGTTGAACGTGCAGGTACATTGAATTGAATTTTATTTAGCAGCTCTGGGCATTGAATATTATTGTAAATGATGCCTTCGTACACTCAATGAATCAATTTTAAAGTGTGAAGCTGCCTCTGCATAATTATTAAATCTTACAAATGACTTGTAACAAAGATATTTTAGGAATTTGTTTTGAATAGCCTCAATTTTGTTTATGTGGATTTTGTAAAATGGAGACCAAACAACTGATGCAAACTCCAGATGACTCCGTACATAGGCAAAGTAGAGTTGCTTAATGATATTGATGCTATTAAAAAGTTTTGTGTTTCTTATAATCAAACCTAACATTTAAATTCAAGAATAAAAGTATTGGAGTAAGGGTCTAACTAAAACAGAACAAATCCACCTACAGCAATCTATTAATAGCAAACGCAGAGGGAATCCATCCCATCTTCCCATCTGCCCGGAAATAATCTCCACGCAATTCCAAGGGTATTATCATTTGCGTAAAACATTTCCGAATGATAATAATAATTTAATCCCACCGGATAAAGTGGAAATTTCGCCTCGGATCAAGCGTTCAGGCAGTGGTATCCGGAATTTTTCCAATTTTCTCCAATTATTTTTCATGCTCGACCCGTGCACAGTGAAGAATTTACAGTATTTTGTGGCCAAAAAGATACAAAATAGTTTTTTATAAAAAAACTTTAACAGAACATTATGGTGTTTTTTTTTGCGTGGTTTGTGCCTTTTTCTGGATACATAACTTTTCTCGCTTGGAGAAAAATAACTCTCAACAAATACGTTCATGCAGGTTCAAAATAGGGTTTTAAATTCAGTAACGTTTCTACTGTAAGTATTTTTTTAAGTGAAAACTTCTTTAGCAAGGGGGCATACATTAATTAGGTGAGCAGTTTTTTTTCCAATCTGGAACCCTCCCCCCTTGGTGCGATAAATTTCGGCCACTTCGTAAATTCTTTTCGAGTAATGTGAGATTTTGCTGGACCCCTCCCCCCTTTTGAGCTCACGTAATTAATGTATGCCCCCTTATTCGAAACTCGATGAAACGGAAATGGGAGATACTAAAAAGAGACAAACAGATACATTTATAGGATTTAGCCTGCAAAAGAATGAAATAGAATGAAACTTTTCCTACGTACAGTACCTACGAAGCGTCGCGCCATGTCAAGCTGCGCAATTGGCAGCTTTGATTATGAGCTCACTTTTCAAGGCTTCTATTGGTTCAGATTGTGTGGGTGAAGGTTTCGCTTCTATCGCGTGTGAAGTGCTCTCGATTTTTTTTATTCCTGGTACATTTTTTAATTTATTGTACATACATAAAGCATCTCACGCATACAACAAACTGCCACAACAGACCATAACAATGACTCAACGTATTGCTTCAACAAAAGCATTACCGAATGGCAAAAATTCAATAGAAATTGAAGACCTTATGAACTAGAACTTGTTATTCTTTGATCATTGCTAATAGTGCATTCTCGTACTCCCCAGCAGGTTTACTATATTTTTTAACTTTATATTATCTATTAGCCTTTTTAACCAATTATATAAAAATGGACTCTTTTCTTCTTCTGCTATACAAACTTTTACCCATTTTATTAATTCTACCCCTTTACTTATATAAATTTAACGCCGTCTGTCAGTAACATTCCACTGTAATTTTTTTTTTTTTTTCATGAATACCGCACAAGAGTCCTAACTGCTCCCGTCTGGATCCAGTGAGACTATGGCATCCCCAAATGGGGTATGTTGTGAGGCTGAAGGTAGTGGGGAGGGAAGGAGGTAGGGAAGAGGAAGGTGGGGAAGTACCTGTCTATTCAGATTTGGTCACCAAACACGGCTAAAGCCATTTCAGGCAACGTTTCAATTCTGAATGGTGGTCTTACACCAGAGCGATACTAAGAGTATCTTCCACTCTGGAAATAATACTTTTATTTTACATTTCTTTTACCTATCTCAAAACAGGTTATATCTTGAGAGGTAGAGGTAATGTAAAGCATATTGCAACATTCTTTTGTAAGGTAACAAAAAAGGATATGACACCTCCCTTTCTCTTCAGCTCTGACATCAATAATCTCGCACTTCCTTCTACGACTACTGTGGTGTTGAGTGCAGTGAATGTGTTGCGAGATAACATTGGAAGGGTGAAATAAAAACCCTTTCGTATGACAAATAGCCCGCATTTTTACTTCCATTTCAAGCTTACAATTGATACTAGCGTGTTACGAAGTATGTAAGTTGAATAGAAAAGAGAAGGAGATTAATGATTTAAATTTAATAACTTCCATTAATCGTCCGCGGATCAGCTATTAGCTCCACTGGCGATTCCCCTTGTCAATCCATGACAATCCTTGAATTCGAATTCAATTACTCCTGAAGAGCTGCGTAATTTATTTATTTATTTTTAACGGACTTACGTCCAATTTACAACAAAGTATCTCGAAATATGGAAATGAACATTGTAAGGATAAAGAATTGTACATGAAAGCAAAGACAAACAGAGAAAATAGAATAAAATAGAAGTGTCAAGTCAAGTCAAGACTTTGCAAAACTTAGAGTAAATACATAATATCTTCAATTGTTTAAAGAGTGACAGAAATCATTTAAGCTTACATATACAAAAAAATCAAGGTCTTTTTCAAGTTGACCATTCTAAAGGGTGGCGCAAAACTACCGATATGGTTTGAATCTTATTACACATTACAATAAGATTTAAAATAAAACGGTAGTTTGCGCCACCCTAAACATACTCTGAACAGTGGTGAATTATAACCATAATTAGTCAAGTGCTGATTGAGGAAGACCAGGTCTTTATTTCAGAGTCTACGAGAAGGTATATTGAATGCGATAAGCGATAAGTTGTAGTAATGTAGGTGAATCGATTATACAGTTAATAATTTTGAAGAAACAAATGATATCAGATTTTTTCCGACGGTCTTCTGAAGGAGAAAGGTTTAGAGTTTGTTAAATTTCGGCATTCGAGTAATTACCTCGCTCTAATCCTAGCCTCCTAGCAATCCCTTTTAGGAACCGTTGTTGAACGCACTCAATATGACGAAAATGGACAGCATAAAAAGGAGACCATATAACACAATCATATTCGGGCGAACCAAGGAGCAGTATAGAGTTCTTAGGGTATTTATGTTTTTGAAGTCAGAAGTGATTCTAGTGGTGAAACCAAGAGAGATTTATTAACAATTACATTTATATGTTCCCGAAAAGAAAGCGTGCTATCAAGAGAGACACCAAGGTCTTTAATAGATTGAACAGTTGTTAATGTAGAGATTCTTCTACCAGAAGAATCTCTAAAATATCTCACCCTGGTTGGGTCTCCAAGTATACGAAGTTGGTCACCTACATTGACGTCGCAAAAGTATTTATTCTCCTGGCCGGTACGTAAATTAGCTGTGCGGGCTCGCTCACAATATTAAATTGTTGAACCGATACTGTTGTCAATCTGACACACGCAGTTTCTTCGATCATTTTTCAAACGGTTTAATTCCGAACACGGAAATTAAAATAAAATAATAAACCCCCTTCGGGTAATTAAAACCATTGTTTAATCATAAATAACAACCGCAATTTAAAATCTTGCCCACGAGGCTCCGGAATGTCTACGTCTGCCGCCATCTTGAAACCTTACTCTTCCTTCAAAGTTTCCTCACTCCAACCGCCGATCTCCTTCCAAAAGACCTACGGTACTTTATCAATACTTACCGTACTTGTACAACACTACGGGTAAGGGTACCGCCGCCACTGGAACCATTTATTGGATAACCAACACCTCTGCTATAGGTCGCCCCAAGTGGTTTGCTACGTTTGGAGACTTAGCAGGGGTGCCCGGGTTCATGGGGAGAGGTTTGTTCGGGTCTTGGCGATGGATACGTCTGCCCACCAGCTGCATGGCAGGCCGGATGGGGAGAGAATGGTTGAGGGAGTCCCTTTGACTTCTCCAGCCATACTCTCTCAGAACATCGCCTTGCGCCGCGGCGGGCGAGATGGATTTATACGTTCGTCACTCCTGGACACACTGACTTCCAGATTCCCACCCACCCCTGGCACCCTTTTCCTTTTCAGAACTTCCTCTCTTTCCTTTCCTAAAAAGACCTTCCACACAGCGTCCCCAAAGATGACATAGGCCGTTAGTGGAATTATTTTCCTCTGGCCCTCCTGTGTGGAACTAATGTAAAAAAAAGAATTTATATATAATATCCTAATATTATTTTGTTATAATATATTTAAATTATTTAGAAAAAATTTTCTGGTACCTACACACGTTGTTGTTTTTTTGCATAAAACTGTAAAAATTGTTTTTCAATAAACGTCGATTTATCGGCAATAAAACTAAAAAAATGTATATCGATATAGACAACGTATATTCGAAAGAAACCTTTACTAGAAAGAGACCAAGTTATATGATCGCAACGTTCTCGAAATTATTGAAAGTTTCTTTGTATAGGTTCGAAGTTTTTCTTAATGTTAATTCTATTATTATTTTTTTTTAATTGACTCTGAAAAACCACGTAATAAATAAAATATATGATTATTGTTTTATTTAGCGAAAATATCGTTTGCGACCGCTATAGTGTACAGTAAAATATCGATAAAAAACATAATTTTACTAAGGTTACCAACTTCACCACAGTGCGATGGCCTTTGGTACCATTATGTAAATTAAGTTATATATGTCTGTATTTAAACAGACAGAATAAATTCTATCAAAACGTATAAAACTTTTTTTGCAAAGCATATTTTACATGCGAGATTGCTCTATGAAAACATGAAAAGTGTAAATTGCTGGCATCAAGGATTTTTCACTTGGTATGATTAAAATCTATGTAAGAGTCGTGATATACAGGGTGTTAAGGGACGTACCTACGCACTTTTTTTTTTACATGAATACCGCACATGAGTCCCAACTGCTCCCGTCTTTTTTTTTTTACATGTGCTCCACACAGGAGGCCCTGAGGAAAATAATTTCCCTCAGGGCCTATGTCATCTTTGGGGATGCTGTGTGGAGGGTTTTTTTTAAGGAGAGGAAGGAGAGGAGAGTTCTGGGAAGGAAAAAGGGTTTAAGGAGTGGGTAGGAATCTGGGGTTCAGTGTGTCCTTATCATCCGCCTCCAAGACCTAGACAAACCTCACCCCATGAACCCGGGCACCCCTGCTAAGTCACCAAACGTAGCGAACCACTTGGGGTGACCTATGGCAGAGGTGTTGGTTATCCAATAAAGGTTCCCGGGGCGGCGGTACCCATTCCCGCCTCCCAATTGTCTGGAGCCAGTGAGACTATGGCATCCCCAATTGGGGTATGTCGTGAGGCTAAAGGTATGGGGAGGGAAGGAGATGGGGAAGAGGAAGGTGGGGAAGTACCTGGCTATTCAGATCTGGTCACCAAACACGGGTAAAGCCATTTCAGGCAACGTTTTAATTCTGAATGGTGGTCTTACACCAGGGCGATACTGAGAGTATCTTCCACTCTGGAACGTGCGACAAATATACCAAATATTATTTTAAATGAATAAATTGTGAAATTTACAAATTAATCAAATAAAATTTATTTGGCATGCCGGGATTCGATCCCGCGACCTTCGGAATGTGAGTTAAGCGCCTTACCGCTGCACTACGCCGGCCGGCACTTGACTTATTTTAACTAGTGATTCCAGAAAATATTTTGAGTAAAAATGAAAACGAAATTTTGGTCTCCGGTGACATTTTCGATAACTTTTTCTTTTCAATTCCGCAAGTCACTCTGGTCAGTCAGTCAAGTAAAAGCCCAACTCGTACCCCACCCCCAACTCTCAAATGCCCATCATAATTTAACGTTTTTGTAGAAAACGAAAAAAAAAATTATTTACATGTTTTATTACAAATAATGTCAGAAATCACGGGTTATAAGTCAGCCACGTCTCATACGTCATACACACGTCTGGTAATGTAACAAGCCTATGGGTCCGAGTAAGTCAACTACATCCCTTAAAACGTATATTTGTATATTATGAAAGATAAAAAAATACACAGGTATTAATGGAGAATGAGGACGTCTACTAGATTTACAAAAAATATTTTGATGAAATGTGTTATATTTAAAGAGCCATTAACAACAGTAAAAATTAGTTTTTCGATATGTCCAAAAATTACCAAAGTATGAGTTCTCAATATGAACATTTCCTCACCATAAATAGACAAGGCTCTTGTATTTTGTGAAGGAATTCTAGCTCAATTTCTAGTATATGAAATCAATGTAAACAAGTAATAAAATATTGCAAAAAATAACAAAAAGATAAGACAGTAAAGCGCAAGATTTGTCAATAAAAAAATTGAAAACCTTAAAAGACATAAAAATAATAGATATAGACTATATATAGACATTTTTTTTTATTTTTTTATTTATTTGTTGGCTCGCCAACAGAATATATCACATATAATTATTACATCAGTTAACAATTTTAATATGGTTACAGTGATAATTCCAATGAGAGATGAGCACACCATTCATCACAACATCTTAATTAGCTGTAATACATAATAATAAATTAAAGTACATACATAAAACAAGAAGAATCAATAATTACAAAATATATTCACACATGAATATATACATACATTTATACACATTTTATAGGTCTAGGTGAAGAGATCATCAGGGATATGTAAGTATAATTTCCTTCTGAAGGTAGCAATTGAGTTTGAAAATACATCTAAGTCTTCATGTTTGCAATATTTATTGTATAAAACTGAGTCATTCTCGAGATTGGTTTGAAGAAACTTGTATTAATACGGTAAGTATCGATCCAAAAGGTTTCAAGGTTTCTCGTGAATTTCGGCCTTATATTAAGATTAATTTGATTAATTAAATATGAATCATACATGTTGTTTATGACATCTCGGTAAGATGAGAGGATCTAGGTTTATATCCCAGTTACGACCGTTATGTTTTTTATCTTTCTGTTTCTTGTTCTCTTTCATATTTTCGTTTAGATAATTAGTGTTATCTTCTTCTTTAACTTCAAAGATATAGACTTTAGTAGTAGTTTTAGGTAATTTTTCAATTCATAAATATTTTAGTTGTTAAAATAAGTTGTACGTAGATAGATATAGGTATTTTAAATGTGATTAGTTTTAAATTTTGGGATTTTAGTATTATTCTGATATCTTGCTGACACATTGAATTGTAAGTAATTTAGCTGTATTTCTTTAAAAAATTGTAGTATTGAATGTTTTTTACATTTTGTATATTGTAGTTATATCGAATATTGAAAAGAGAATTTAGGCAGAAAATGTAGATGGTTTTTTCACGATTACCGTGATTGTCAATCTTTGAACTATTTTGTGGATTTAAAATATTATCGTAATATGTTGCTCCCCAGCCTATAATACCATATTGGATGTTTATGGATACTTATGTTCTTCGATTAAAATCCGAGAATAGGTTATGTTTAGCTTTAAACAAATTATGAATAGGATAAAATTATAACTATCATGTCGTTAAGCTTTTAGTTGATCACAATTTATATATAGAAAGCTGAAATGGACCTAGAATGTAAAAAAACGACACCGATTGGCCATTTAAAAATTACCATTTGCCAAAGTTACATTTAAATATTTTTGTGAAACACCACCATTTATTTATTGATTTATTAACGGACTTACGTCCAATTTACATTAAAATAAAATGACATTTGGGAAAATGTACATTGTAAGAATGTATGAAAGCAGAGACAAAACAGAGATAAACAAAAAAACTAGAAGTGATAATAGAAGTGTCAAGTCAAGTCAAGACTGCTAAAATTAAAGTAAATGTAAAATATCTTCAATTGTTTAGTGAGCGACAAAAAACATTTAGGCTTATCCCAAAAAAGTCAAGGTCTTGACTTGAGTTGACCATTCTACACATTCTGGACAGTGGTGAACTATATCCATAATTAGTCTAGTGTTGTTATTTATAACAATGTTACATTGGAACTTTTGTGGAAAACCACCATTTATGACAAGGTTACATTTGATTTTTTGTGAAACACCACCATTTATGACAATGTTACATTTGAACATTTGTGAAACACCACCATTTATAACAATATTGCATTTGAAATTTTGTGAAACACCACCATTTATGACAAGGTTACATTTGACGACAATGTTACATTTGAATTTTTTAAAACAAGATAATAACAGTGTTCAATAAAAATTGCGGTAGAGACGGTTAAGGTTAAGCTCACCACAAGCAATGGCGGAGAATAAAGTTCCGCGTGGCTCGGTTTATGAGTAATACATTGAAAAGCCAGTTCTTATTCATCTCATATTTTTACAATAATTTATAACAGAGAACCCGTTACGTTTTCAAATTTAAATTTAGAACATGACTGCTTTGTCTTCTGTTCTATATTAAACCATCAATACAATCGCCGTTTATTTCAGAACATTTAACAAAAGGATGATAAATTCGTCCTTTCTCTTGAAATACTTCTCTTGAACTTCACCAAATATGGAGAATTATGGGAAGGTTTCGTTGACACAAACCAGACATTGAATGGATGTGAGACAGAGCGGATATTGTGTAGGTAGAAGATAAAATTATAAATAATTTTATGTCCACTTTGAGGTGAAGCTTAACGTGAAATCTCTATTTTAGATTAATTTTTTTACGAATCGGTCATATTATGAATACCAAAAATATGCTTTGAATAAATTGAAGCCTTTTCTATCGTTTCGCTTGAGAACATTGAAATAAATTTTTTAATTGCTTAAAAAATATGAACTCCGATATATTTAAAAATATTTTTTTGTTGTACATTTGTAATAAACAACTTAAATATTATAATAAACACAATAATGCAACTTTTTTCAATTCCACTTTATTATTTCTTTATCCAACCGGTTTCGGTTCGTCCTGAACCTTCTTCAGGGGTGAAAATTTATTTCATCATCATCACTATTGGCTCTACAACCCCTGGTGGGTCTTGGCCTCCTCAAGAGTCTTCCTCCACTCATCTCGGTTTTGTGCCAGCTCTCTCCTAGCCCATCCAGACTCACGGCGAGAAGCCCCGAGAACACCCGAGAAGCGTGAATGTGATGTGTTTCTCGCATTCTCTTTCTCTGGCTCGCCTGTTCTCGGATGGCTGTCGGTAAATTTGGCCGCTTCAAAGGATTTCTGGGGCGAGAAGCGAGAAGACTACTACACTCACGTTTTGTCTCAGTGTTGTTTAGTGAGCGTTTGAGAGTAGACGTGCGTTATATTTTTGTTTTTGTTTCGAAAATTTTGTTTCCTTGTATTAAAAATCAACAAGAGTTGCAATTTATAGAATATTTTCAATCGGAACCGGTGTTATGGGATGCAATACATCGAATTACAAAGACAAAAGTTTGAACCACGATGCGTGGAACAGACTTGAAGAAATAATGCAAGTACCTGAACTAAAAAAGAAAAAAGATTCCCTTTTTGCTAGTTAACGGAAATATAGAAAAATGGTGAATGATTCCTCCAAATCGGGTGCTGGTGAAAATGAAATTTATAAACCTATATGGTTTGCATATGATGCTCTGGGTTCGCTCTTGATTCCTTTCTGAATCAAGGGCTAACTACAACGTTCAACGTTACAACGTTCACAAAATTATAATATGCCATGGTGCACAGAGCCAAACCTGCTGCATTTTGAATATCGTCTGTAATGTCGTCCATACCGGATGGGAAACAGATCACGAGTGAGAAAAATGAGAGTGTGGATAAGTGCTTGTTCTCGCGAGAATTCTCGGCGAGAAGTTCTCGCCGAGACTTCTCGCCGTGAGTCTGGAATCGCCTTCCAGTTTGGAAGCTAAGATAGATATGTCTTTGAGGACGTTATTTGTTGGAAACTTTATTTATGCGTATATATTTGTATTCACCCCTGAGGAAGGTTCAGGATGAACCGAAACCGGTTGGATAAAGAAATAATAAAGTGGAATTGAAAAAAAGTGATATTATTGTGTTTATTATACCTATGTATTTCCACAAAGTATTTGCTACATGTAAAAAATTAATTTAAATGTTACACAAGATGGCGCAAACGTTGTCACCCGATGTTCATTGGCTGCAATTTTTTTTATGAATAAAACATAAATAAATATTTATTTTTCTAAAATATGTTGGTTCTGCTATTGAATTGTTTTTATTTGATGTCTTAATTTTTTCCCATTAAGTCGAGAAAATGATTTCGACCACAAGGGCCCGATTTATGGCATTTCCCATCACTCTTTCCAGATCTTCCGGCGATAGATTCTGAAATTTTTGACGAATATAATAATATGAGACTATCCGTCTTTCGATTTAAGAAAACTATAAAAATATGTCGTATACGGCCGATTTAATAAGCGTAACGCTGTCGCAAAAGACTTCTGGTTGAATAATTAAAACCAGCTCTTCAAAATCGGTTTCAGAGACACGGAAGAAATTGCCCAATCCAAATCAGTCTTCTATTCTTAATTCCTGACAAATACCTGATAATTACGGTCTAACCGAAATCTTTGTTTTCCCCCTGATGTAGCATCTAGAATTTTATCGCTAAAACTGTAAGCACGTCTTCCTCATCAGAGTTCATCTTGACACTTTGACGGCTAAGTAAATATCTTTATTTACGTAGACGTCAAACGTCAAGTGTGCGGTGCGTTTAAACGTCTAAACCACAGACCACTACACAAAATGTGTGGCCACGAAAACAGCGTCCCAAACTTTCAACGAACGGAGGAAAATAAAAAATGTTTTGTGTAAGAATCCACAAAAAAGGTACACATTTTTGTCACCTTAAGATGAAGTAAATTAATGATTCATTTTTATTAGGTGCACTCAATGATAATTTTTATATTCACTGCTTTTTATTTTCATGTTACGTTAATATTTCCGTTCCTCCTACTAACATCTATTTTTTTATTTATTTACGGATCTAATACCTTTAATTACAGATTAAAACTTTTTTTTTCATAAAAATTAAACAGTGTAAATATATGATTTAAAAAAACCGAAATTTACAATTTTTTATCAATATATATAACCTCATCAATTTGGGAGGCGTGTATGGGTACCGCTGCCTCGGGAACTATTTATTGGATAACCAACACCTCTGCCATAGGTCACCAAAAGTGGTTGGTTTCCAAGTTTGGTGACTTAGCAGGGTTGTCCGTAGTTGGTTTTTATAACGTAGTCAATCTAAAAATCTTTTTATATTTTTTACACTAGCTTTTTAATATTTTTTCCACTTGTAAATTATAGGTATGCATGCACTCTTGCCGTCACGTAGCAAACGCCGTATTAATAAAGACAAATAGAAGCCGAATAATTTTTTAAAAAATTTTTGTCAGCAAGAAATGAACCATATTTATGAATTACCACTTGAAAACGTAGGGGGAGGGGGGGGGGGGTTAAAAATCGCAAAAGGTGAGTCTACACTTTTCCTTCGCAGAACTTTTTCTCTTCCTTTCCTAAAAAGACCCTTTACACAGCATCCTCAAAGATGACACAGGCCCTGAGGAGAATTACTTTTTTCAGGGCCTCCTGTGTGGAACTAATTTAAAAAAAAAACTAAAAACTGATTTTAAAGATAATGCGAAATGGTTTTTAGTAAGTTCTTTCAGTGCTATTGAAAACATCTGCTGCTTCTGCTTCTGCTTACCTAAGCTGTGTATGCGTGGTAAAAGAGAGTACATAAGCGTATCTAATGGTTGCTAAGTACACCTACCTGAGGTGCCTACCTTCTGCCGACAGACTAGCTCAGAATGGTCAGCATAGCGGAGGAGACTATCATCAGGGTGGTAGGATCTCTGAGGCGTTTGTGTGGCATCCCTGAAATAAGCTCAAATCCTACGGGCTGGGGGAGACAGTGAAACAAGTGGCTACGGTAAATAACAGTTGTATTGGGTAGAATTCTTTCGTAAACACAATGATACAATAATGCAAGCAGAGTAGTACAGGGTAGTAACAGTAATTCTATCTAAATCGGGTCAATTTGGCCCTAAAATATCTCTGGGGGCGGTCATTTATCTTCGCGTTGAATTCACAAGGAACACACGCAATAAAGAGGGGTTAAATAGCTCATGGTACTCACAGCAGCAGGCTGGTCTCTTGGAGATTCGGTTATGTGGAGGGGAACTTAGCCGTTCTTGGCATTCCCGCCAGTCACTAGGCAAAATAACAACCGCCATAGCGGTGTTGTGGAATGTTCCGGAACAGTGCAGCGTGGTTCACGATACACGTGCGCCCAGAGCGGGCTCGGGAGGAGAATGGCGGGCTCGCTAGTCGGCCGACCGAGGCTGGCGTTCCGCCGCCGTCAGCGCGCGGCGCACTCTTGCGGCGAGGGAGCGAAACTGTTTGTCTGTACAGTGGCGTGCGCTCCAATTTGAGAGGAGGCGTTTCGTATATCGTAACATGGTATTGACATGATTGTTGCAGTGAAAGAAATTTTTAGTTCGTATGACTCGATTAGGAATATGAAATGAAATCAATTGGAATAATGCAGGACTATTAAAAGGAAATTATTGACTTTAAAAAGAAAAATTGCATCGGACAGTTTTATTAATTTGGATATTTCATTAGACGTTTTTAATAGGAATATTAAGTTTATGTCTTAAAATTTGTACTTAAACATCATTAGATTACTTGAAAATCGTTGCTTGGATTTTTGTGAATTTCAATTGCCTCCGTAATCAGGCGTGCTCTATGAGTTTTGGGTCTTTCCAGGACCTCAGGGGCAAATCCAAAGTAATGGCCAGTGTCGGTTAAGTGCTCGGCGATTGCCGATTTGTTAGGGTGGCCAAGTTTACAGGCACGAAAGTGTTCTGATATCCTTTTGGAGATCGTCCGCTCTGTCTGGCCTACATAAACCTTGTCACATCCAAAACAGCTGAGTTTGTACACTCCATCTGTTTCTAGAGGAAAGTTGGTGTTTGCAGGCCTCAAAAAGTCTCGTATTTTTGTCGTGGTTCCGAAGACAGTCTTGATGTTTTCTTTTTTCAATAGCCTGGCAATTCTGTCTATCACATTGTGAACGTAAGGCAGGAAAGCGAAGCCCTTTGACTCTTGTTCAATTCTTCGTCTTCTCTGTCTTCGGAACCACGACAAAAATACAGTACAGTACCCAATAGTTCTTGGTATCCGGTAATTGAAGGTTACATCAAGGCTAAATGAAAAAAAAACATGTCGAAGTATATTGTAACTCCAGCTTAGGAGGAGTGGAGCTGGCGACATGCTATCGCTCCTAAGTAGATAAGTACAAATATCACCCCTAACTATTACACATCTGCCCTGATGATGGACACTGCAACGCTGTCCGAAACGTTGGCTAAAGAAGGAGGTAGCGCAACACGGCATAATACCCCAAAAACTGGACACTGCAACGCTGTCCGAAACGTTGGCTAAAGTAGGAGGTAGCATTTTAAATTTTGAGAAAAAATGTTTATTTTTAGTATAATAAGGTTATACCACAGGTCGTTGGCAGATTTGTTAAATTTTCAAAAAAGATTTTGTATTACACCACACCCATTTCAAATCATATAATCATGCAGTAAAATAAATCAATACATTATCTGGGTATCGCATGTTTTAGAATTTTAATTTTAGTTTAAATAAAATCATTAAAAAATGTATACGTACATGTGTTTCTTGACGAAAATTGGTCCGTTTGTGTATTTATTTGCGCACTTACAAACTAATACATTTCCGATTTTTTTAACATTCTTATTCAACTTAGACATTATTGAAAAATGATAAATACTTATAATCAAAAAATAATTACAAAAAGTACATAATTTTTCTGGTTTTATCATCACGCCTTTCAACAGTTTTGGATGTAGGTATAAATTAAAGCAAATTTGGAGTGAAATAAAATCGACATCGAGTTATAATTTTAAAAAGCTGGTACGGAGAATAATTAATCTTTCTCATTGTAACCGCCCTGCACGATCGTAAGAACAACTTTCGACGAAATGTGGATTTTCTGCCGCTGGCTGGTTAAACGCTCTTAAGGGTCGCAATTGACTTAAACCTGTGATTCTTGGTATTATTTGGAGTAAAAAAGGTAAATGAAATTTCGGTCTTTTTTTTTTTTTTCTAGAATTAAATAACAAAAACTCTTTCACGTATCGTCACTGGTCATCCAACCGAGTAACCACCCAACCCCTCTCTCCGACCCCAAGTGTCAAATTTGATGATTATAGTGATATTAATACGTTTTAGTTGAAAAAAAAACAAACGATACCGGAGACCAAAATTTCGTTTACGTTTTTTACTCTAAATAATATCAGGAATGACTGGTTGGTGTAAGTCAAGTACGTCCCTTAACATCCTGTATAATTCCTCTTTATTTCACTCTCATCAAAGGTTGAGTCCTCAAAATCATCAAAAGCGGTAATGTATTACTGTCAGACCTTCCTTCGGATTTAATTCAGCCATAAGTTTCGTCTTCTATCGGCAATAATTTTTCCAGAAAATTTTCATTATTTTTCTTCCTTACAAACTGACGTGTGACATTTTTCTTCATATGTTTAAAGCAAAACAGGTCCCCCTAAAAATCAATGGTGGTCAGCCCCAAGACCGGGGTTCAAAAGTAGCACAAAGGGAGACGTAAAAGAATAAAAGGGCAAGGAAAGAAAAGGAAAGATGCTGATAAATCGGACGGAATGCCCTGCGAGGGCGATCAAAAGATTAGTGTAAGAACTAAGAGCATATTGCTGACAAGAGAAATAGGAAGTAAGTGAGGAAATAAAGAAGAGAGAGAAGGAAGAAAGGGTTTTGATTAGGGAAGGAGTTGTTTATGATTTAGTCCTGGAACGTGCAAGGCTTTAGGTAAATTGGACTTTTTGGAACAGACATTATTTACAGTGATCTTGTGTTCTTTCTGTTGTCTAAGGGAGATTGGGTCTTGTATATTGTATAGACCAGGGTTTCCCAATCTTTATTTCGCCGAGCCTCCCCGAACCAAAAATAAATATTTTCAAGCCCCCCCTTCAGTAGCGTAGCTAGTATGACCAGGGGGGGGGGGTTGGCTAGAGAATTTCATTTCAGAAATAGGCTTTTTCCTCAATAAAAAGACCGTCCGGCACAAAATGCTCCCCGTTTCGGGACGTTCCAAATATAAATAACACCGCGTTCAATATTTTTGCGACAATATCCTTCGTAATTTTTAAACAATCTGGTGGCACCCGGGCAGTCTCCCCCCCCAACCCCCTTGCTACGATACTGCCCCCTTAATTAAGTTTCAGCAAAAATAAGAAACACATTTCTTTATATTAACTAAATTATTTTTTTGAGTTTCAAATAGGTACAACACAGATACATTATATGCTACTAATAGATATTGTTTATATTTCAAGAATGCCTACTAACAATAATCCTGATACTGTTGATACGGTCTCTACTTTATTTTATTCGCATACTTACAAGCTACAAGCAAGCTGTTCATATTATTTCCTGTATTTAAAACCATATTTTAAGATCATTTCGCACTATCTGCATTTTTCTTTTAATTTTTAACTTACCGTTGAATAATGTTATTATTTTTATTTCCTATTTCGTTTATACCTATTTATCTTATAAATTTTGCTAAAATAGTCTGTTGTGTTTTCAAAATTGATTTTAGTATATTTACTATAAGCAATGTTTATATTACCCAATATAGAATATACACTCCTACACTCTCCTTACCCATCTTTATCTCACTATCCCCCCTCCCCCTGTACTTGATGCTCACTTTTGTACATTATTCTATCAATTTAATATCGTACATGACATTCATAATATACAACTCTTCAGATATACTCATATATTGTAACGAAATTATACCTAACTATTACTCATCTAAATTACAATGTTAAATATTATATACCAAAACTGTAGAGGACTACGAACTAAAACTGAGATTTTTCACAATAATATTCTTTTGAATGACGATTGTCTCATTTTCGGTATATCTGAGTCTTGGCTTATTGATTCTATTTTAGATCCGGAACTGGCACCAACTGAATTTTACAGTATTTTTAGACGAGATAGGACAAATAACGTTACAATTAATAGCATTAATACCCAATCAGATTCTCGTCGAGGCGGTGGAGTCATGATCATAACTCATAACAATCTTAACGCATACCCTCGCGAAGACTTGGTCTGTAATGCTGAATGCATCTGGGTAACCATTCCCCCCTCTAACTATACTTCAAAACGTACCATCCATGTTTCTTGTCTATACTTACCACAGGGACATGGATATGAAAATGCTCTTAGTTCATTCCTTTGTTTGCTTGCTAACGTCAAAGATCAAAACCCAGATGATATTATACTCGTAATTGGAGACTTCAATATGCCCACCATAACATGGAAATCACAAGATTAAAATTCACACTTAACACCTGAAAATTTAAATTCAATTACTTCCTTACTAACTGACACAATCCATTACTCTGAATTGAATCAATACAATTCCATAAAAAATGCCAATAAATGTATACTAGATTTAGTTATCTGTAGTGAGGAATGCCTTGTATCTCAAGCATACAACCCTCTTGTCAAAGAGGATTTACACCATCCATCGCTCAAAATCATAGTACAATTAGACACACTTCCAACAATCAATGCTCCACCAAAAGAAATTTATCGGTATGATAAAGCTGATTATGATTTAATTAACCAACACCTGTCTAAAACAGACTGGTCTTTTACTCACGATAATGCTGACGTTGACGAAGCAATTTATACTTTTTATGACATCTTAAATAACACCATTAATCAGTTTGTCCCTAAACGTTTCATCAAAAAGAAAAAATTTCCCAACTGGTACTCACCTCCCCTAATCAAAATCATAAAAGAGAAACAAATACTACACAAAAAATGGAAATCAACAAATAACCCAGTAGATTACATAGAGTTCTCTATCAAACGCATACAACAAAAACACTTACAGAAACATTGTTACACCCAATATATAAATTCAGTTGAGTCTAGTATTCCATCTAACAATAAAAGTCTCTGGAATTACGCTAAAAATAAAAATAGGGCAAATGGCATACCACAAATCATGAACCTAAAAGACGAGTCAGGCACCGGTGCTCATCAAGTGTGCCAACTGTTCTGTAAACACTTCCAATCTACTTACGTAAGCGATGAGGGCACGGATGATCCCAGTAATATAGATAATTCTACCTGCGTTAATAATGATAACCCGATCGGGAACGTACAAATAAACAACTCATTGGTCAATAAATACTTGAATAAATTGGATGTTACTAAGGGTGCGGGCAGTGATGGTATCTCGCCATATTTTATCTCAAAATGTGCCAAAAATCTTGCATATCCTTTAACTAACTTATTTAACATGTCCTTAAAAAAAGGAATATTTCCCACAAAATTCAAAGAAGCCATTATAATTCCCATCCATAAAACTGGTTCAAAAAGTGACATTCCAAATTATCGCCCAATCTCAATACTCACAGTATTTAGCAAACTCTTTGAGCGTATTGTGTACGATAAAATTTATAAAACTATTGTCCGCAGCATACAAAATCAACAACATGGTTTTTTACAAAAAAGGTCAGTACTAACAAACTTAGTCAACTTTACTGAATACTTAACAAGCAATATGGATAATGGACACCAAGTAGATGTTATCTACACAGATTACTCGAAAGCTTTCGATAAAGTTAACCACTCTATCCTCATTAAAAAATTACACCAATTAGGAATCCATGGCGACTTACTTAGGTGGCTAATTTCATATCTGCAGAAAAGACTACAGTGCGTATCAGTTGAGGGAACTATGTCTAGCTTTTTTACTGTGCCCTCTGGCGTACCGCAAGGTTCTCACCAGGGACCATTATTGTTTAATGTATATATATTTGATATTTATAAATGTTTTTTACATGCTAACTACCTTGCATATGCAGATGACAAAAAAATATACTTTGTAATCAAATCTATCAATGACTGCATAAAACTTCAAGAAGACCTGAATCGTCTTTTTGCATACTGTAAATTAAACAAATTAATCATAAACATTTCTAAGTGCAACAAATTATCTTTTACGCGAAACAAAAATAAAATTTCTTTTAATTATAACTTTCATGACACACATATCAATGAAATAGAATCAATCCGTGACCTTGGGGTAGTACTAGATGTAAAACTAAATTTTATCAAACATATTAACGAAGTAATCAACAAAGCAAATAAGATATTGGGATTTATAATTCACATTTCTAAACCTTTTCGCAATATTAAAACTATGTATTCCCTTTACACCACGTATATCCGCCCCCACTTAGAATACTGCACACTAATTTGGGCACCGTTCTACCAATGCCATATTGACAGAATCGAAAGTGTGCAAAACAAATTTTTTAAACACATAAATTATAAATTCAAATTACTCTTTGCAAATAACACTGAATCCTTAAAATTTCACAACTTTACTCCACTTCAAACGCGTAGATTAATATCTGATCAAATATTTTTATAAAAAATTCTTAATAACGGCCTGGACTCTCCTGAACTCGTAAATTATTTAAGAATTCACATACCTGCAAGGCCAACCAGACTAAACCATTTTTTTCATTTGCCCGCGTACAGAACCAACCTTAGAAAAAATTCTCCAATCCCCCGCATATGCGCGCAATATAACACGCAATTTAACAATATCGATATTCTTAAAAATACTCTTGTGAAATACCGATACGAAGTCAAGCGTACGATCACAAATGTTAGTTAAATTAATGCACAGCTATAGAAAAGGTACAGCATGAGCATCTCCTGTCCCCATCCCATCTTCCTCTGCCTCTTGCCCTTTCCTATTCCTTCTTCCTTCTAATACATTCATTTTCATGTAATGTTTATAACCAATTAAAATTTTGTATTATATCATAATAACCATTAGCATAAGAAACTGCTTTGGCTTACCTCATTTGTAACCGCTTCATTTTTAACATCCTGTATAAAACTGCTGTTTGTTTCTTACAATAAATAAATAAATATTTATTTATTATGGATCTTTAATAGAAGAGTAGGTACACTTTCAAACATTAATTTATTTATTTTAAATTTATTTATTTATGTATTTCTTTTGAAAAACATTACATATTACATTATTATAATGATTTTTTTCTGTCCAACTAGGCAATTTGCCCGTTTTAGAACAGTAACATTACTTTTACATTTACATTTCTTAGTGGTCTTTTAATTATACATATTATTCTATTATTATTTTTTTATTTATTTACCTTATATTTTTATAATTAGATAATGTCAAACAACATACGAAGTAATTTTAGAACAAATAAATAAAATAAAACTTTTAAAGTACTATTGAGATACTTGAGCTTGGATGCTCTGTACCAGATGGTCGATTATGGTCTTTGCTAGAGCTTTGCTTTGAATAGATTTTTTTTTTCAGAAATGCAAACGTACCTATTACGCCCCCCCTAACATTTTTCTACGCCCCCCCAGGGGGGCGTGCCCCCCTGGTTGGGAAGTCCTGGTATAGACAGTGGTGCTAAGAAACTTGGATTGGAACTAAATGGCAAGCTTTGAAAATGTTGGGATTTATTTTAAGGGTATCTAGTGATTTTAATAATGTCAATACTGTAAAAACTTTATATATGTCACTAGTAAGGAGTCATATAGAATATAATTCCACGGTCTGGTCCCCAAATTATGAGGTTCATTCACATGCGATTGAAAGAATCCAAAATAAATTTTTAAGATATGTAAATTTTAAAATGGGCATTCCTAGTGAATGCCTAAATTACGATAACCTACTTCGTTCATTAAATTTAATAAAATTATCTGATCGTAGAATCATTTTCGATTTAACCTGTTTATATAAAATCATTAATTCAATGTTTGACACCCCTGATTTATTATATTTAATCTCCTTTCATACTCCAGGCAGGTCAGTCACAAGACAGTACCTACCATATTATGCAGCAATTCTAAGTCAACATGTCAATATTATACTCCTATGTGACGAATTCAACAGCTTGGAAACAAATACTCCGATGTTGTTGATATATTTAATACATCAATTTTAATATATAAGCATACCTTATTGAAGTTTTTTTCATCAAGTAGGGGAATGTGTTGATGAAACTGTTTGAATTGACTAGCATATTGGTGGTGTTTTATCGGTTGATCAAATTCAATATTATTTTTGCTTTATATTTGTTTATGTGCAAGTGTTGTAAACAGTCATTTCCTGCACTATTTACTAGTATAATTTCGTAAATATTGTTAAGTGTATATATTTATGTAAAAGCCTAAATGGGCGTAAATAAATAAATAAATAAATAAATCAAAGTTAGTGTATTTATTTATTTTTATGCACTTATTACGAACAAAGTATTTTTACTAGTAGGGTGATTCTGTATTTTTTGTGTTAAGTCAGCGTTACGAGATAATTACGACAAAAAGACAAAATCCGTCGAATGTCGGAAGTCGTTCGTCGAGCGTTATCGGGTGTTAAATTTCTGTGTTTTTCTATGACTTTCATCTTCACCTGTCTTTTGTTAAATAAATAAATTTCCTATTTAAAAACACGAATTACTTTTTATTAGTTATTAAAAGTACTTAGGGGCCATCCATAAATTACGTCACACCTTAAGGGGGGGGGAAGTAGAGATGTGTGACATTGTGTGATAAGTGACAACGGGTATGGGGGGTCATCAGCTCTGTGACGTCACATGTAAAAATCAAAATTTTGAAAACGCAAAACTTAAATGTAAACGAAAAATTAGTTTTTGATGTAAAATTGCAAAATATGTGACGTCACACACCGCCATGACAGGGACGGGGGGGGGGGGGGGGGGTAAAAAACGACTTTGCTTTAGACTTTAGACCATACGACTGAAGTAAAACTTTACTAACTTAAATCTCCCTCTTAACTTCCCTTCACCTCGCCAGACCGTTCGCCTCGCCCGATCACACTTTTCGTAACGCTCTCGTCACGAATTCACCAGCTTACTCTCCAAGTCAAGAAGTTTTGTTTCAAAAATCACGAAATTTCGGATGTGTCTGCCTCTAACGGCGTGGTGGGACGGATCGGGAGAGACTGGTTGAGGGAGACCCTTTGACCTTTGCAGCAGGACTCTCTCGGAAAAACGCTTTGCACCGAGGAATAGGTTCATACGTCTGTCACTCTTGTACACACGATTGTACACACTCTTGTACCAGATTCCGACCCATCCTTTATACTTTTTTTATTACCCAGAGCTGTTAGTGTATTTATTTATTTTTATGCACTTATTACGAACAAAGTATTTTTACTAGTAGGGTGATTCTGTATTTTTTGTGTTAAGTCAGCGTTACGAGATAATTACGACAAAAAGACAAAATCCGTCGAATGTCGGAAGTCGTTCGTCGAGCGTTATCGGGTGTTAAATTTCTGTGTTTTTCTATGACTTTCATCTTCACCTGTCTTTTGTTAAATAAATAAATTTCCTATTTAAAAACACGAATTACTTTTTATTAGTTATTAAAAGTACTTAGGGGCCATCCATAAATTACGTCACACCTTAAGGGGGGGGGAAGTAGAGATGTGTGACATTGTGTGATAAGTGACAACGGGTATGGGGGGTCATCAGCTCTGTGACGTCACATGTAAAAATCAAAATTTTGAAAACGCAAAACTTAAATGTAAACGAAAAATTAGTTTTTGATGTAAAATTGCAAAATATGTGACGTCACACACCGCCATGACAGGGACGGGGGGGGGGGGGGGGGGGGTAAAAAACGACTTTGCTTTAGACTTTAGACCATACGACTGAAGTAAAACTTTACTAACTTAAATCTCCCTCTTAACTTCCCTTCACCTCGCCAGACCGTTCGCCTCGCCCGATCACACTTTTCGTAACGCTCTCGTCACGAATTCACCAGCTTACTCTCCAAGTCAAGAAGTTTTGTTTCAAAAATCACGAAATTTCGGATGTGTCTGCCTCTAACGGCGTGGTGGGACGGATCGGGAGAGACTGGTTGAGGGAGACCCTTTGACCTTTGCAGCAGGACTCTCTCGGAAAAACGCTTTGCACCGAGGAATAGGTTCATACGTCTGTCACTCTTGTACACACGATTGTACACACTCTTGTACCAGATTCCGACCCATCCTTTATACTTTTTTTATTACCCAGAGCTGTGCATCAGAAAACACAACATTCCCCAAAGATGATATAGGTCGTGAGCAGTGGCGGTCCGTGAGTATTCAGAGAGCTAGAGTGCTAAGATTAAAAAATACGTATGCCTTTATTGACGTTGTTGTAGCTGAAAATGAGTTTTATTTTTTTTCAAAATTTCAACTTTTTGCATGAAGATCATCAGGATTCTTTCAGTCAACAACATGTGTAATGTCGGATATGATTTTAGATTTTCACGGCCAAAAGTTTCAGAAGGCGAAACAGCTATCACGCGTAATAATAATTACACAGCAGAACTTGTTTAAAAATAAACTATTTTTATTAATTTAATAATAATGTTATTGATTATATTATAATAAAAAATAAAAAAATTAAAATGGAGTTCTACAAATTAAACTTGATAACAATAAATAGTATTTTTGTTATTTGTGGCAGCGTTACAGTGTCCAAAACGTTAGCTAAAGGAGGACGTAGCGCAACACGGCATAACACCCCCAAAACAAATAAAAAAATGAGTAATGTCGTATATTTCAATCTTAGCACTGTAGCTCACTGAAAACTCACGGACCGCCACCGCACCGGTCCTGAGAGGAATTGTTCCTACAATGTAAAAAAGTCATTTCCACCACCTACGCATTCTATAATTATAAAAGTAAAAAAAATATTTCCGTTTTAATTTAAAGTTTATTTTTGTGGGTTTATAGTTTCAGGAATTTGTATTTTTATGAAGTAGGTCATCGTATTCTCAGGATGTTTCTCTACAAAAAATATTTTTGGATACCACAAAACTGTTACGTACATTACACCCGCCCAAACATAAAAGACGATGCACAATGCACATACCTACATATATTACGCGTCTCATCCGTGTATTAAATTCTTATCTTATATAAGCCACAAAAGCTCAGAGTGAATTCGCAAAATAACACAGACCTTGTTACATAAAAGAATATCAAGCAAGGAAGAAAAGGATTGTGGAAGGAATTTAAGAGTGTAAATTTAAGAGTGTAATTTTGAAATTTCTAATCCAATAAGAATTGAAAGAGGTGGGATTGGGCACGAAATTGAGTAATCTGGAAGTATGTTGGCTATTGTATGAGTATGCTGATTTTTAACAGTATGGAAGATCTACAGTCTCTCGTATCTCGGATGAACGAAGTATGTATGAAGAATGAGTTAATGATGAATGTAAGTAAGTCTAAAGTCATGGTGTTTGAAAGAGAGAGTACGAAAACAGTGTGCAATATATTTGCCAATGATGAAAATTTGGAGCAGGTGGATGAGTTTGTGTATCTGGGTAGTATGTTTAAGAGAGATGGGGAGGCTGATAAATACTTATAAGGGTAAATGCAGGAAACTCCATCAAGCCGCTGCTACCCGAATTTCTACCGATTTCTTACATATCCTTAAACATTTTGAAGTTTTTAAGCTGTTAAAAAAATATATGTTATATTTTTGAAGATAATATCTATACATTCCCTACGCCGAAACATAAATTATATGAAATTCCATCGATTCCAAAAAATCGCAAATTATGCTACGAAAATTATTAATTTCACTTCTGTTTCAGTTATTTTACAAGTTATATGTATGAAAAAAATTCTTTAAATGCTGTTTTAGATAGCCCCCAAGCTCAAGAGATTTTTGCTCTGTTTTAAACGAGTCGTGTTTTATTAAACATTTTCATAATTTTCGCTTCAATTTTACCGTTTTAAATATTAGTGCACTCTCTCCAACATTCGTAATAACATATCTCTCCATCTTCTTCTTTTTGAGCGGGGATACGGCGCCTTAAGTAAACCTGGATGAAGAATAAAACATGTCGGTTTTTTGATCATTAAAAGTGGCTAAAACTTAGTGCCGGTTGTTTCACAGAATTTGAACAATTTCAAAGTCAATTATCAAGTTCTGTAAAGGTTCTAATCAAGGTCTGTTATTTTATTATTATTGGTGAGTCGTTTAACATAACTGAAATAAAAACGGAACTAGAATAGAATTTTCACAGAACAGCAAAGTTAACGGCGATGACTTGATGAATTTTTCAATTTCTGTGAACCAACATTGATTGCACCAATATTCTTATAAAAAATTAAAGGAATTTCTTTTTTGTATCTTGTACCGTGCTCAAGAGATTAACAATGTGTTTCCAGATGACATTATTGGAAATTATTGTTACCGCGGATTCTGTACGGACCATAAAATCAAAAAATATTTATTGTACAAATAAAAAATACAAAAGATGTAGCTTATAGGTAGACCCCATTTCTTCCAGCTAACCACATACAAGTTATACAAAGAAGAATATTATAATGTTTATACAAATAAGAAAATACAAATATATCAATAAAAATACAAAAAAGTGTTTCATTTAAGTGAGGTTGACATTTGTTTAGTGACGATTTGAATTTGTGTGTATCTTTAATGTATTTGTTTAATGTTATGTGGAAGGTTGTTATATACTTTAATGGAATATTGTTTTGTTTGCTTTTGGTATTAACAGGATCTCTGTATATATAAGCCGATAGAGGTGTGATGAAGTTTGCCTGTATGTCTGAAGTAGACTCAGTTTGTCCTTACTCGAACATTTTAAAATATTTTAAGAGGAAACACAGTCGTCGAAAAATTACCAAAATTATTATTATTTTACCAAATTATTGCTGTCACTGCCACTGTTACCCCCGACAACTGCACCTTAGGCTAATAATAATTATATAATGAATAACTGATTACTTTGTATAAAACCACTATTTTTAAAACAATATCAACATGTTTCGACAACAATGTTGTCTTCATCAGGATATGTTACTAAAATAAATGACAAACAAGTATAGACTTATATACTTATATACCTAGGTCTATACTTGTTTGCCATTTATTATAGTAACATATCCTGATGAAGACAACATTGTTGTCGAAACATGTTGATATTGTTTTAAAAATAGTGGTTTTATACAAAGTAATCAGTTACTCATTATATGAAAAATGATGCCACAAAGTAATTTTGTGAAGTTTGAAGAAGTAATAATAATTAAATAAAATCGTGAAAATCGAGTTTCATCTGTTCCCCATTTTTCTCCTAGAAAACTGGATCGGTTTTAAAGATTTTTTTACCAACTGTTATAGAAGATAATAATATTTTGTTAGCACTTTTTGCCTTTTTTCCAAAATGAAGTCTAGTTTGCATAGATACCGAACGTCTGTTTGAACGGTGTCCGAGCCAGATAATTTTAATGATTTTTGGAGGATTCTAACTCCTAAACAAGTATGTTATAAAAATAAAACAGTGGTCAATATCAAAGTATATATCAGATATTAAAAAATCAGAATGTGCAGTTCACACGCGGTAGAAGTGAACTCTTCAGTAAACTAAAGTAGACACGAGTGAGGCTATGTGGGGTACATAGGAGATTACGGAATCGTCCCTGGCTGTAGTTGTTCGGCAAGAAAAACTTGTAGCATTCACGGAGGTATGGAAAATCCATTAAATTATTCATGATTTTGTACGCCATTAGTGCAAGGCCCTCTCTTTCCAAAATCTTCATGATGCTTGAATCGCGGGTACTCTCGATGCATTCTCGTATACAGGTACCTAAGAAGATTTTTTTCAATGCAGCGTTGATGTGATTTTCAGTAGTAAGGGTGAACTATGTTGGCGATATACCGTTTCGTACTGATAATGGTTTGTAGCCCGTTGTACTCCGTTATTTTTATTCCATATATTCTAGGTAGTTGTTTCTTTAGAACTCTAGTATTTTTCGTGTCGTTTGTCTCTTAACCCAACATCTCGCCTCGGTCTGGGAGAGGAAATAAAAAGTTAACGATTGAATGTAAACTGACATCGTAAACAGTTTGGATTTCGAGCTGCTGAATAAGTTACCTTAATCGTGTGGATTTAGGGCCGGTACAAGTGCGGTTAGGGCCGGGCGCGGCGGCGAGGAACAGTTTAGGGCCGGTGCCATCAGTACAAGGTAGTTTCTTCAACCCAACTTGTTGTAAAAAAGCCATTCAATATACATTAAACAGGTGTGGAAGGAAAGGACAAGACGGAGGGATTTAAAGTACATTAGTGTTAAAAAATGTGAACGTTTTTTTATTTATTTTGAAAACATAAAATAACAGCAAAAAATATTCTTTGTTTCTCTATCTTTTGGGGATTTATAATGTAGAGCCATACACATCCAAATGGATAGACGAGAAGCTACAGAGGAGGGGTAAAACCAAACTATGAAGGGCGAAGAGGGGAAAGATTGTGATTGGTTAAAGAAGAGGGGAAAGACTGTGATTCGTTAAAAAATCAATCTGACAGTATATAGGCATCTCGCATTATAATATCACCATTTAGTTCTTAAAAGCAAAATCTGCCTTTGAATGAATAGACCTTTTTACATGGGAGCGCGAATTGCCCGCCACGTTATTAACATATTTGCGTAGTCCAAATGCGCAAAGTAAACTTCGCCCTTTTTCACAGAGGAATATTTTGTTAACGTATTTAGTTAAGAGACTTTTACAAATGTTTCATAATTTACTTACCCCTGTAACCAGCGACGAGCTCACTGAAGAAACGCCCACATTCGCTATATACACATATATTAGGGTATAATGTATAGAACAAGCTCTCATATTTGTTCGTAAAATGTACGATGTGAACTCCGCGCTGGTCAGGACAAGAATGATGACGTCACATTTTTTAGATTCAAACGAGGCTCTCGTAAGCCGAGCTGGCTCCATGGAACCGTTATGGGGAGGGGGAAATAATACGCTTTTATCACTTAGGGCAGGTTCAGATATATTCATATGTGCATGTGTAGAGCTTATTTTATGGCGCCTGAGAAAGTTTTCTTAAAAATAGAAGCGAAGTTCCCGGTGTTGCCCGGGTTATACGCAGAGTTTTTAAAAAATAGACGTGAAAAGTTACCTTGTTCTTATTTCTAAGGTCAAGTATGTAAATTTTCATCAAAATTGGAATAAATAAGAATTACCCTCCGGTGTCCGCCACTTGGTCGCCTACCAAATACGCTGTTCTTTATATTAAGAGCGTTTAACCAGCCAGCGGACGAAAATCCACATTTCGTCGAAAGTTGTTCTTCCGATCGTGCAGGGCGGTTACAATGAGAAAGATTAATTATTCTCCGTACCAGCTTTTTAAAATTATAACTCAATATCGAATTTATTTCAATCCAAATTAGCTTTAATTTATACCTTCATCCAAAAATGCTGAAAGGCGTGATGATAAAACTATTAAAATAATGTACTTTTTGATTTTAAGTATTCATCATTTTTCAATAATGTTAAAGTTAAATAAAAATGTAAAAAAAATCAGAAATATATTAGTTTGTAAGTGCGCAAATAAATACACAAATGGACCAATTTTCGTCAAGAAACACATGTACGTACATATTTTTTAATGATTTTATTGAAACTAAAATTAAAATTCTAATACATAACTCTGCTCGATAATATATTGATTTATTTTACTGCATGATTACATTATTTGAAATGGGTGTGGTATAATACAAAAACTTTTTTGAAAATTTAACAAATCTGCCAACGACCTATGGAATAACATTATTATACTAAAAATTAAAAAAAAATCTATAAATTTATTACATAACTTCACTAGATAAAAGAACAATCTTTCGAAATCCATTTATAATTTTTTGTGGAAAAGAGTCAATACGTCTAAAAACTTTTTTGAAAATGACGTATTTCCGGCTTTCTCTGGTAATGCCCTCTTAAGGTGAAGAACACATCGTCCAAAATTTGGGATCAGGCCGCTAACAATAACACCCCTTATATAGATGGCGATCAGGTTTAAATTCCTGTTTAACACCAGCCGCCTGTTTCAATATTTTTTTAAAAACCCCAAACGCCAAAAAACGCGTTTTATTTTATTTTGCGAAGCTCAGGCACAAATATTCAAATATTTTACGCATTTTCTAAAGAATTATATTTTCTATATTATACAATAAAACCACAACCAAAAAGGGATTCGTAGTTAGGATATTTTTAACTTTAAAGCAGTTTTTACAGGCCTGATACATTATTTTTTTCTGGGATTATAAAAGGTCTAATCAAAAAAGTACTCCTCTATTTCAAAGGAAAATATGTGTTTTAGTCGCAGAATTTTTATTTTTTAAATTTATATTGAAAGAATAGATAAATACACATAATCAACAAACAAGTTCTGCTAAGCCAATTGAATTGGCTTGTCAACAGGTGCTTATATTTTAGTTACATATATACATTTTTACAATTTAAAATTTACATCTTATATCTACAGATTCAATATTTTTTCATACATATCAATATCAATATAATTTTTTTTTCCGATAGCCAATTTTTCACCATATATTTAACCCTATTCATAGAATTACATTGCTTTATAGTGTCAGGTAATAAATTAAATATCTTCGGTATGATGTTTTCAAACGTTCTCTGTCCGTACTTATTGTTAAATTTCGGAACTATTAACCCGTCGTTGCCTAGCGCTGTATTTATGTTCTAATTTCTCTTTATGCTGCGAGGTAAATATATGCCGAATTATAATTTTGTGCCGTAGTAATTAAAATACCTAAAACATTTCTAAACGATCTAATTTTAAAACCAAAATCAAAAGATTTTGCACTGCTTGGAGTGCTTAATAGTTGTGCATCACATTAATAGATAACAACAAATGAATCTCCACAAAACATCCAATTAAAAAAAAATACTGTGTTTAACTCCAATTTACATTTATACTACCGACCGATATAAATCATCCACCACGACAGCGTCGGAAGCAAAGATATTGAAATATAAGTAGATGTGCTATCTGCTGTTTTTACTATGTGGGTCTGCGCTTCCGGGTGTCGCCGATATTGTTTACCAATTAACAAATAAACTAAAAGAACAAATAATTAACGAATAAACCAAACTAATGTTAAACTAAATGAACAAATTCTTTCCTTATTCAAAATATATTATTAACCAATATTAATGCACATTTTCAAAAAATCAACGAAATGAACACATTCTTTTTGTATGAAAACTACGCTAATTAGCGCGTAGTCCGGCGACAGTTGCGCGGACACCATAGCATATCTCTTCTGTATTTGAATATCTTTGGTCGGAAGACTTTTGCAGAATTAAATACATACTTGGTTTGTGTGAGTATTTCGAAATAATGAAATGCCACCTGTTATAAAATCACCAACTTTCTCATTAAACTTCAAGAAAATTGAGACGTCTTTGTTATAAACTACATACAAATCCGAACACCTGAAAAGAAAAACTAATAGAAGTGTGGTATGGGCGTGTCAGTGCGCCTGAAATAAGATTAATTTTAACTTGCTTCACTGTGTAATCGATCAAACATTTTCTAAAACAAATAATATATGGGAAGCTTTTAAAATCGCTAGACACGCTTAATACGAACATGTTATAGAAAAAACCTCATGATTCACCTTAATTACTATGAAAGACAACGATTTGCATTCGGGGCAATGGAAAATACGGATACCGCCGCCCCGGGAACCATTGCCAACACCCCTGCCATAAATAATCCAAAGTGGTTTGCAGCATTTGGTAACTTAGCAGAAGTGCCCGGGTTCACGAGGGTGAGGTTTGTCAAGGTTTTGGCGGCGGATGTTTTTGCCCATCTTCAGCGTGGCAGGCGGATTGGGAGAGATTATTCGAAGGGGACCTTTTGACCTTTCCAGCCGGGCACTCTCGACCCATTGCCTAGCGCCGCATTGGAAGGGATGGATTTATATTCATAACGTAACCAAACCTAGACTTCTCCAGACGGTGTCTCTCTATCCACCGTAGTGGCAGTGATGAATTATACGTCCGTCAATCCTAAACCCGTTGACCTCCAGATTCCTACCAACCTCTCATTCCTTTTTACTTTCCAGAACTTCCTCTCCTTCCTTTCCCTAAAAATATCCTAGGCCACGAGGGACTTCTTCCTCAGGGCTGTTTTTCCTCGTGTGGAGATAATGTAAAAAAAATGTAATTAACTTATAAAATGGTTTGATATAACCAAAATAAAATAAAAATAATAAAATTATACTGTAATTCTTTTTTTAACAGAAATGCAATTTCATTGGCCTATCTGGAGCCTAAGAGTAGAAAGGTATTTTTGCGACATCGGTTTTCTTTCAAATCATTGTAGACACTTCTATCAGCTAACGCATCCAGTGCCTCCATAGTAAGAAACGTGAAAATAAAATTAGGCACATATTTCAGCGGAATCGGCTGAAAGAGTAACTTTTCGGGAATATACAAGAGCGCTGTTGTTATCTGAGTTAACGTGGCAACTAAATACCCTCCCTTATTTATGTAATTAACCCCTATTTCGCCACCCTTTGAATTTGACCTTAAACTTCAGGTGTGGAGATAATGTAAAAAAAATGTAATTAACTTATAAAATGGTTTGATATAACCAAAATAAAATAAAAATAATAAAATTATACTGTAATTCTTTTTTTAACAGAAATGCAATTTCATTGGCCTATCTGGAGCCTAAGAGTAGAAAGGTATTTTTGCGACATCGGTTTTCTTTCAAATCATTGTAGACACTTCTATCAGCTAACGCATCCAGTGCCTCCATAGTAAGAAACGTGAAAATAAAATTAGGCACATATTTCAGCGGAATCGGCTGAAAGAGTAACTTTTCGGGAATATACAAGAGCGCTGTTGTTATCTGAGTTAACGTGGCAACTAAATACCCTCCCTTATTTATGTAATTAACCCCTATTTCGCCACCCTTTGAATTTGACCTTAAACTTCAGGATTCAGAGTTTTGGCTGGCGGCGCTGCTGAACGATACCACTGTAACACACAAATTTACTTGAAATGAAAAAGGTTAAAATTATGAAAACGTCTAAAACGGAAAACATTAGCAACTCTCAAGTGAAAATTTGAAACGGAAAAATCATAAAAAGACACGGTCGCATCTAGGAGATGAACCCAGGAAATTGGCCTTGCCAAAGCTCTGCTCTAACGACTGAGCTGATTCGATCTTATCCACTTCGGTCATATTTTAACTGGATCATCGACTAAGAACTATTGTTGTTAAAAAGAGTGAAGACTACTGCCATCTAGCGGCATATTTTTTGTAGCATATTGTTAGTTGATATTGCATTTTACAGATTAGCGACGTAAGACTAAACTAAAACGAAATGTTAGTCGGTAAAGTAGATTTCTGGTTTTTATATCGTATAATGTGCAATGGTGACACTAAAGGGTTGTTTATTTTGATTGTGTTGGAAAACATTCTTATAAATAGTCTGCTTTTCTAGTTTAACTCTCTCTTAATTCGTGGATCTCCTATAAACAGCTAGCATTGTCTAGCAAGTGGTCAAAGTGACCAAATTTAGTGTTTTGTCGGGTCGGGACAAATTATTGTAACAAATGTGCTTGTGAATAAAACAAAGGAATTCCTCCATTGAAACCAGATGTTTTTCCTTGACGTCCTTCTGCTAATTACCAATTATAACATGGTCCTTCGAGCCGGATCTACCTTACGATCGGATTAAGGCATTAAAAGGAAACAATAAAATGAACCAGCGAGCTATCCAAAAATCCAGAAAGATGAAAAGATGAAAACATGAAGAAAAAGGAACGACTACAAATATAAGTATCCTGCCCATTATTTCCTTCTATTCCGTGAATTCCTGTTCAAACAAGTGCTATTTTTTGTGTGTCGATGTACTTATTTAAAAACAAAAAACTAACTACCCGCAGTGTAAAATGCAAGTCATGCAAATTATTTTAGGTTAATTGTTTTAGAAGATGATTATTGTTAGATTCTGTCATTGTTCATAGCTTGAATTGGTTACTACTGTTTTCTACGCGATTATTGCAAAGAAATTATTTTTTTAAGGAACATTTTAGCATTTGTTGTGTTGAATTATTGTCAAACGTATAAAAAATGGATAATTAAAAATCGTTGATTAACAAACGCGGAGTGTTGAAAGGTAAACTCACGAGATTTGCGGATTCATTAAACGCATTATCAGTTAACGAAATTAAAATTCGCTATGCGAGAATTGAAAAAATAATTGATGATTTCGAAGAGGTCCAGGAACAAATCGAAAGTCTTCCGGATTCCAACGAAATTGATAATAATTTGCAAAGGGAGAATTTTGAAAATCAATATTATTCAACCTTGGCGACTGCTAAAGGAGCAATTCAGTCTGTAGAGACTCCCAAATTAAAAATCAAGTTACCCAACCTTCAGTTACGAGAATTCAACGGAGAGCCTAAAAATTGGATTAATTTTCTAGAAACATTTAAGACATTAGTTCATAACAATACTGCCATAAGCAATGTACAGAAGTTTTATTATCTGCAATCCTGTTTAAAGGGGAATGCAGCAAAGATCATCGCCAATTTCGAGGTATCAGACCTGAATTATATATCGGCTTTTGAATTGTTGCAGCAGAGGTTTGCAAATTTGCGAACTACCGTACAAAGACACATCCAAGCTCTGTTTCAACTTAAAGAGATGAAACATGAGAATCCAGTAGCCATGCGTTATCTGATTGATGAAACTAATGTAAATTTGAAAGCGTTGTAAAATTTAGGCTTGAAAATCGAACAATGGGATGCTTTAATTATATACGTAATTTCTAATAAATTGGATGCAAGTTCTAGAAAGCATTGGGAACAAAACCCATTGCAGGATGAGCTACCTACATTACAGGAATTTCTTAAATGTTTGACCTCGCGTGCGCAAGTTTTGGAATTAATGTTAAATTCAGATTCGAAAAAAATTCCTACCTACCCGAAAGCAAGTGGTAGCAACAATGATCCCAAAAAGGAATCGGTATTTTTAGCTGCTACCCACAATAATTGTATTTGTTGTAATGACAAAGGGCATAAAATATATTTTTGTAAAAATTTTTTAAAATTACATAAATTCAGGAGAAAGAGCCAACGCAATAAGGAGGTACCGTGCCTGCTTCAAATGTTTGAGGTTAGGACATACGGCCCCATATTGCAAAATTAATTTAAAATGCAAGCATTTTGATAGCGAGAGCCACAATACGTTATTGCACAGGGAGATGCATCCGAGCGATGACTCCATGAATAAAGGTGAAGATCACACCAGAGGTGACTGCCAAATGGATGCTGAACGAGTTTCAGTATCAAACCATTCAGCCTTAGCGAAGGCTGAAAAAACAATTTTATTGTCGACTGCTATCATTGGGGTGGTAGGTCACAATAATAAAGTGCATGAGGCAAGAGTCCTAATTGACTCTGGAGCTCAAGCCAATTTTATGTGCGAAAAGTTCGCAATGAAGTTAAATTTGAGATGCGAAAATATAAACAAGCCTGTGTTAGGTATACACAACAATGTTACCCATATAAAGAAACGTGTTGCGATAAAAATGAAATCTCTGAGGACAAATTATAATCAAAATATCACTTGTCTAATATTGCAGGAAATAACCACAAACCTACCTCAAGCAACAGTGGCCAGAAAAGATTTTAAGCTGCCGCCGGGATTACAAATGGCGGACCCAAATTTCAACGTAGCGGCGCCTATTGATATCCTGTTAGGCGCTGAGAGCTTTTGGGATATACTACAAGATGATCGGCTGAGATTGGATACCGGACCTACTCTTCAGAGGACTGAATTAGGCTGGGTTATATCAGGCCCGATCAACATTCATCAGAAAAAAAGGCCAGTACCGCAATTTTGTAGTTTATCAATAAACACATTATCTAATCAAATAGAAAAAATTTGGAAAATGGAGGAGGTGAATCCTGCGAGATTTCAAAATCACGAGGAGAAGGCGTGTGAAGCGGATTTCGTCGCCACGCACTCTAGAGAGAGCAATGGTAGATACGTTGTAAGTCTGCCGCGCCGCCCGTGTGTGAGTCAACTTGGTGACTCGTTAAAGACAGCGGAAAAAAGATTTAAGAACCTAGAAAAGAAATTTTTAATAAATCCTGAATTGAAATTGCAATATGTACAATTTATGCAAGAATATGAGCAACTAGGTCATATGGAGTTATGTGATAAATGGAGAGGGGATGAACAATCCTATTTTTTGCCGCATCACGCGGTCATAAAAGAAACTAGCACCACGACGAAGGTGCGTGTAGTGTTTGATGGTTCGGCAAAGACGTCGACCGGAATATCCCTGAACGATGCTCTGATGGTGGAGCTGTCATTCAAAAGGACTTATACAGCCATTTATTACGTTTCAGAATACATCGATACGTCATGACTGTGGACATCGAAAAAATGTACCGTCAAATCAACGTATGCGCAGGGGATCGCAGCCTTCAGAAGATTGTATGGCGCGAATCACAAGAAGAGGAACTCCGACATTACAAATTGAAGACCGTCACATATGGGCTGGGACCTTCCTCCTTCCTAGCAACGAGATGTCTTCTACAAATCGGTATGGATAATCAAGTTAATTTCCCAGTAGCAAGTCAAGTCATAGAAAATGATTTTTATATGGACGATCTATTGACTGGAGGGGATGACTTGGAAGTTTGTTTCCAGTTAAAGAAACAAATAAGTGATATCTTGCTGTCCGCAGGAATGACCCTGAGGAAGTGGAGATCAAATATTTTGGAATTGTCATCTGGGCGGCGCCAAGGTGAAATTGCCAAACAGGGCAATTGTGAGAAAATGATCACTGACAATTCCAAGAATGAAAAAATACTTGGATTAATTTGGAATAATGAATTAGATTACCCGTCGTATGAAATTACAAAGCCGTCAGGTAAAACTAAGAGTAAGCGTCAATTATTATTGTGCATAGCTTCCACCTTTGATCCAACGCAGTGGCGGCACGTATCATCGTCAAAAAATGCAGAGGATATACTGTCCCGAGGTACCACAGCTGAAAGGTTAGTCAGCACTTCAATATGGTGGAAGGGGCCAAGCTGGTTGACGGAAGATGTCAGCACTTGGCCAGTATCCAAGATGTCATGTTTGGATCCCCCGGAAATAAAAAGTAAAAATGTACTACTAGTAACTGATACTCAAGAATGGGATATTTTCGAAAAATTCTTATCGCTAACCAAATTGAAAGGAGTAATCGCTCAAGCGTTAAGATTTATAAATAATTGTTGTAACCCTAAGGATAAAACGTATGGCAGTAGATTGAAAACGCTCAATCTCTGTTTAATGGAAGTTTTAATGTGTGCAAGTAGAAGATTAAAATTAGCTACTTATTTATATTGGCCGATATTTGGGAGAAACACTGTTAAGCGTATCCTACATAAGTGTGTTGTATGTTTTAGATACCGACTTCAGGTTTGCCGGCAGATCCTGGGAAACATTCCAGTTGAGAGAATCACTCCCAGTCGACCGTTCTCTGTCATGGACGTCGACTATGCCGGACGGATAGACACGAAGGCTGGAGCGCTGAGAAAATCTCCGCTCCTTAAATCGTATCTTTGCAAATTTGTTTGTTTTTCTACCAAAGCGGTTCATTTGGAACTCGTAACAGATTTGTCAAGCGATGCTTTTTTAAATTGTTTAAAGAGGTTCATTGCCCGTAGGGGTCAACCGGAAAAAATATTTTCTGACAATGCAACCACTTTCAGAGGAGCTTCCAATGAGCTCAAAGAACTATATGCCAGTCTAAGATTGAACAATGACAAAATCCATAGGTTTTTAGCTGATAAGGGAATATCTTGGAGTTTCATACCGCCTAGGGCGCCGAACCACGGGGGGCTGTGGGAGGCCGCCGTCAAGTCCACCAAGTTTCATTTATATCGAATTACTAAAAATAACCCATTGCAGTTTGAATTATTGTATACTTTGTTTTGTCAGATAGAGGCTTGTTTGAACTCCCGTCCCTTAACTTCCCTGTCTGATGATGTAGATGACCTTCTCCCTCTAACTCCCAACCATTTCCTCATGGGCAGGGATGCTTCGGTTATTCCCGAGTTGGATGTCCGCGAGCTCCCGGAGAACAGACTAAGCAAATATCAAAAATTAAACGCTCTAATTCAAAATTTCTGGTTCAGATGGAAACGAGATTACCTTGCTGAGCTGCAAAAACGGACCAAATGGCAGGCCAATAACCAAAAGGCCATAAAGAAGGACGATCTGGTAATCCTGATGGAAGACAATCTGCCTCCTGCATTATGGAAGATGGCGCGCATAGTAACTACTCATCCAGGCCCGGATGGAGTAGTGAGGGTAGTTACCCTCAAAACAGCACAAGGCACTTTTGTGAGACCCATCACGAAAATATGTTTGATGCCAATAGAATCAAACTTGGATCCAAATTTCCCGACCCGGCAAACCACTGACCTTCCCAAGGTCACAGCCTAACTGCAATTAGGGCTGAACCGATGCAACCAAACCACATCAATAATTATGGAGCATCGGTATTGGTGTTGTTGACACCACTGTATCCAGCCTGAAGCCACTGGGGCTTCAAGTCAACAACCGCGAGATGATCATCCTCGCTGCAGATCTAATGGTACTATCTGCTTACCAGGGCACGGCCGCCCCTTAATTTATGATGATCTACCCAAATGATGACATACAGAAGTACATGCTGATGTACTTTTCTAAAACTATGACCACCCTGGACAAGATGGCCGAGTAGTCTACCCGGTGAAGTGTTCATTCGGTTTTTTGGCAGTGCCATGCCAGTGAAAGTTAATGAACTGATAATCAGTCAACAGCGAACTAACAATGTATTGCTATTTGTGAATTGGTGTTAGTTAAAAAAAATATATATAATTGAAGTGAAAATTCTTCATAGAGACAATGAGACATTATTGATTTGTCAATTTTACAAAATTATTATTAATGGTGTGATTTTATTATTTTATTATTTAATTTTTTGCATGATTTTTTAGAAATTTATAAATTTTTTAGGTTATTTTAATTGTTGGTTAGGTTCCCGGACCCTTCAAATTTAGATAGTTACACATCTTGTAAATTTTTAGTATATTGTGTGTAGATTTAGGAATTTGTAGTTTGATTTTTAATTTCAAAAAAACTTGTTGTTTTTTCTCATTCCCCGCCGGGCAGTATGTTAAAAAGAGTGAAGACTACTGCCATCTAGCGGCATATTTTTTGTAGCATATTGTTAGTTGATATTGCATTTTACAGATTAGCGACGTAAGACTAAACTAAAACGAAATGTTAGTCGGTAAAGTAGATTTCTGGTTATTATATCGTATAATGTGCAATGGTGACACTAAAGTGTTGTTTATTTTGATTGTGTTGGAAAACATTCTTATAAATAGTCTGCTTTTCTAGTTTAACTCTCTCTTAATTCGTGGATCTCCTATAAACAGCTAGCATTGTCTAGCAAGTGGTCAAAGTGACCAAATTTAGTGTTTTGTCGGGTCGGGACAAATTATTGTAACAAATGTGCTTGTGAATAAAACAAAGGAATTCCTCCATTGAAACCAGATGTTTTTCCTTGACGTCCTTCTGCTAATTACCAATTATAACAATTGTTTTCATTTTGTTATAGCTTATTTTTATTGGCGTTATCTGGTGTTGCAAAACTGCGGCTCCACTGTAAATGAGCGTTAAGTGCTGCCAAAGCCTATGCAACCCTCGAAGGACCAGTCCCGAAACTACGTGATCGCTAAATTATACGGGACGATTATATAGCATACACTCGCAAAACCTGATGGATAGCCAGTCGATAGTTCAGATCTGTGCTTTTGGAAAATTAGATAAGCCTGGATTGGAAAAAGGAAAATAGGACTCGCCGTTGCAGATGGGGCCTCGGACACCTGATCGGGGATGCCATAGTCTCACTGGCTCCCGACGGGAGCAGTTGGGACTCATATAAAACAAAACATTACGTCATCTTATTTCCTGTGCATACTTGGTTTTGCCTTTTATCACAGTAGTAGGCCTGTGAGGAGAGATTCCGGTACCTATTTTGAATTTTTGAGAAATATTTTAAGTACTAAAGACCCTAAATTTGGGAAAGAACACGTTGTACAAACTCCGCCGACATATTAATTAGAATACACGGGAACGATGGACGCCGCTGTATTAAAATACAAAACTAATTTTGGATTATAGGCGTGAATATTTTATCTTGAGGCGCTTTAATCTTGAAACTTGGGACCAGGAGATATATTTACTTTGGACGATTGATAAGTTTTGGGAATTTATTTTTACTTTTTGTATTTTTTACATTTTGTGGTGTATCGTAAAAGCTTCCGCCTTGTAGAGACAGATGGCTGTGATATCAGCTATCGGTAGATTCCGGTAGATGGCAAGCCGTAGTGCTTAAGTTCTCCGGCAGGGGATCAGGGGGCTCAGAGGCTGTGTTTCACTTATCACTCGCCAGAACCATTATAACTAGCTTCGAGTTAGGTAGACTACCGCAGTCCCAATTGTATACGCGAAGTATAAATAAATACAGATAATAACAAGAATCTATTCATTCCTATAAAGTAATCTCCATCCAAGTATTTGGAGAGTCTGTTAGTGTGTCCACTAAAATAACAGAACACTACAATTTTGTAGCATTATCATTTAAGATCTAACGAGTGCTATTTTAGGCTAACGCCCGTAACATGACATTCGTATAGGTGCTCTAATTGTTGTCAAAATAATTGAGAATTTTATTTTTTAATTTTTAAAAACTCAGGCATTACCCTAATTCATAAAAAATTAAACGTATCAGGTTGGACAAATTAGAGGCACTAGAACTAAGGAAAGCCAAAAACATTTTTTTTTTATTAGAATCTGTTCTGAGGCAGCCTGTAGTTTTTCCACATTTGGATTTAGTATCCAGTTGTCTTTACATGGTCTTCAGTATGTTTGATAGTTCATTTTCACTTTGTTCTCTCAACCATATTTTTACTTTTGTTTTAAATTTATTTATTTCTGTTATTTTTTTGTTTGAGTTGGTAGAGCGTTGTATAGTTTTGTCGCATTGAATTTCATATTTCATTTTCCAAAAGATGTTTTTAAACTGGCTGTAGCTAGAATATTTTGGTTTATTGCCCTGGCTGTGTATCTATGTTGGACAGTGAAGTATTCTGATATTTTTTTTTTAAATTTAAAATAAAATATTTTTTGCATAAAGTTTTTGTATGTTGTTGACTTGAATGCTTGGAAACAATTCTTCTGTCGGAGTTCTAACCGGTAATTTCAAAATTGTCTTTAGTACTCCAGTCCATGTGAGTGCTAAAGGCAGATCCCCATCCAGTTATCCCGTACTCTATTTGTAAAGTAATTAATAACCAAATAAATTTAAATTAAAGTCCAATACTGATATTGTTCCCTATTGACAAAGAACACTCCCATTCCCTTCCCAAATCTCCATCTACACTTAGGTACGTCTTTTTCCTCCTTCACTTGAGGAGTCCAGCCCATTTGTTAAATCATATATTATCTATAACAAACATGTAACTTAATGTTAGTAGAGTATTATCCTGCCCTGAAGAAGCTACGGTTGTAGCGAAACCCGGTCAGCATAAAGCATATAAAATAAAAGTGGTCTTTACAAGATACGATTTTAGATTTTCACGGCCAAAAATTATTTTGTTTTTGTTTTTTGGGGTATTGTGCCGTGTTACGCTACCTCCTTCTTTAGCCAACGTTTCGGACAGCGTTGCAGTGTCCATCATCAGGGCAGATGTGTAATAGTTAGGGTTTGTACTTATCTACTTAGGAGCGATACCGTGTCGCCAGCTCCATTCCTCTACGAGCTGGCGCTACAATATACTTCAACATGTTTTTTTGGGTTTAACCTTGATGTAACCGTCAATTACCGGATACCAAGAACTATTGAGCTTAGCTCCGTCGTCTCTATTAATATTTATAGGATTTTTGTGAATTTCAATTGCCTCCGTAATCAGGCGCGCTCTATGAGTTTTGGGTCTTCCCAGGACCTCAGGGACAAATCCAAAGTAATGGCCGGTTTCGATTAAGTGCTCGGCGATTGCCGATTTGTCAGGGTGGCCAAGTTTACAGGCACGAAAGTGTTCTGATATCCTTTTGGAGATCGTCCGCTTTGTTTGGCCTACATAAACCTGGTCACATACAGAACAGCTGAGTTTGTATACTCCATCTGTTTCCATAATGGTCTTTACAAAGTTATTGTTTTATTTTGAATTATAATGTCTCATCACAAAGTGTCTGCTTCATGTAAACAAATTTTATTTTTATCACTTGTATTGGAATTGATTTTTTAATCGTTATCAAAAATCAATTCTTAAAATTTTGTTAACAAGAGTTAAAATTAATTATTTAAAATTAAGATGTATGGCAGCAAGGCATGAAACTGGCAGAGGAAGGAGAATGTAGACTAAATGCTGTAGAAACGAGATTCCTGAGGCGTATGTGCGTAACATCGTGTATGATTGAGTGAGAAATATGCAAGGAAGATATGCGAAAAGAATGCAAGGCTGATGTTAGCGTAATACGTAAAATTAAAAAAGAGACGCTTTTATGGTTTGAGCAAGTAGAGCGAATTTGTGAAGAAAAGAGTGTAAAGGGAATATATGAAGCAAATATGAATCCTAGAAGTTGGGGACGCCCAAAGAAGATATGGCACGATCAAGGGAATCAGATACTTTAGTCGGGCCATGTCAAGAGTCAAAATAATAGAAGAGTATGTATGAGACGATGCATAAATGTGAATGAGGCAATGAGTGTATGCCAAGACCGAGTTGTTTGGCGGTCCGTTCTATCTGCCCACCCCTGCGGAAAACGGCGTGATGGTTAGTTAATTAGTTAGTTGACTTATTCTAAAAAGTGTATATTCCATATTATTATTAGTAGCATATATTCCTACACTTTTTATAGCCCATCCAGATTCTCGGCGAGAAGCCCCGAGAACACCCAAGAAGCGAGAATGTGAGGTGTTTCTCGCATTCTCTTTCTCGGGCTCGGCTGTTCTCGGATCGTTGTCGGTAAATTTGGCCGCTTCAAAGGATTTCTCGAGCGAGAAGCGAGAAGGCTACTACACTCACGCTTTGTCTCAGTGTTGTTTAGTGAGCGATTGAGAGTAGAAGTGCGTTATATTTTTGTTTTTGTTTCAAAAATTTTGTTTCCCTGCGTTAAAAATGTTTTTTTTTATTTTTTTTTTTATTTGAATTTTATTTTAGTAATTTGTACATTTAAGTTTACAAATTTCTAATTGATTATAATATTTCACAAAATTTTTGAAATCACAAAATTTTTTGTTTTTGTTTTATGTAGCTCCTACAATCCATCTTGAACTTTTCAATTGGTGAGGACTTAAGAGTTTCTGGTAGTGTGTTATATAACTTAATTCCTTTGTACAGCAGACTGTTTTGCGTATTCGTTTTGTCCTTTTTGTTTAATCTTATTTCCTTGCAAGTCCTTGTGTAATGTCTGTGAATGTCCTTATTGTATATGATTTTATTTGTGAAGTATTTTGGTAACATGTTGTTTAATATTTTGTGAATAAATATCAACGTGTTCAAGGTCAGTATTTGTTTCACTGTTAACCAATTAAGTTCCTTTAGCATTTTAATTATTTTTGAAAATCTATTTCTTCGGAGTATTATTCGCATTGCTCTGTTTTGGAGAATTTGAAATTTATTCTGTTCTCTTTCATTACAAAGGAAAAGGATACTTGAACAGTAGTTGAAGTGTGGAGCAATAATTGAATTGTAAATGGTGATGGCGGTTTTTCTGGAAATTTTCGGCCGAATTCTTCCCAAAAAAGATATCTTTTTGCCAATTTTCTTGTGGGTATATTCGGCATGTCTATTGAAGTTTAGTTTGGAATCTAATATGACTCCTAAGTATTTCATTTCAGAAACATTTTCAATAATTTCACCATCAATTTTAATTTTGCTTTCACTGGATGTCTTCTTATATCCAATCACCATACATTTTGTTTTTTTTTGTATTTAATTTAAGCTTATTTATTTTTAGTCATCTTGATACATCATCTAGTTCATTATTTAAAATATTTATTAGTTCTTCATAGTTATCTCCAATTAAGTATATAAGTGTATCATCGGCAAAAAGTCGTACTTTGTATTTTGAAAATATTTTCACCATGTCATTAATATAGAGTATGAACAATAGGGGTCCAAGGACCGATCCCTGCGGTACTCCTAATTTATTTTCCATTGGTTTTGAGAATTGATTATTTATTTTTGTTACCTGTTTTCTGTCTTTCAAATACTCTTCTATTAATTTAATGGCTATAGATGAGAAACCAATTTCTTTAAGTTTTCTTATTAAGATTTCTCGATCTATAGTTTCGAATGCCCTTTGAAAGTCTAAAAATATTGCTAAGATAAATTTATTACTATTCATTCCTTCCTTCCATTCTTCGACAATTACGTTTAATGCTGTTTCACACGAGTTATTAGATCTGAATCCTGATTGCTCTTGGCATAGAATATTGTGTTTATCTAGGTATTGTAGAATTTGTTCTTTTATTATCACTTCAAGAATCTGCTCATATTTTGGTAAGGTGTTGATTGGTCGAAATTCTTCACATTTTCTGGTATTTTTAACCTTCGGAACCGGTATAATGGTAGATTGTTTCCATGACTGTGGAAATTTTCCTTCTTCAATCGTCTCATTAATAATATTTAATAGTGTAGATCCAATTACTGGAAAAGCATCCCTTATTATACTAATAGTTAATCCATCTGAACTATTCTTTGATTTAATTTCATTTAAGACTTTAAATAAATATTCTGCATTTATTCTTCTGAAGACCAATAATTCTTTGTTTGAGTCGTTATTTTCATTTATGGCGTTAGCAACAATGTTGGGTATTAATTTGTTGATTTGAGTGATGCTTTCAATAAAATATTTATTAAAGCTATTAGCCATGTTTTCTTCGTTTATCTCTTTTGGGAAGTTTACAATTTTTATGTCGTCTTTGTTTTCGCCATGTACTAATTCTTTTATGCTTTTCCAAATTTTTTTGGGATCCCCTTCTTCTGAGTTAATTTTATTTTTTATGTACTCATTATGCGTTCTTTTTATGTCTTTGGAGTATTCGTTTCTCGCTTTTTTGTAGTTATCCCAATCCATAGTATTATTAGTAAGGCGTGCTCTTTTGTAAAATGTATCTCTATCGTGCTGCATTTTGCGTAGTTCTTTTGTGTACCACTTATTATTATTTATTTTATGTATCTTCTGTTCTGGGACTACTTCATCAATAGATTTTTTTAAGTTTAATATCATCTGGTCCGCTTTTTTGTTATATTCCATTTGATTTATTTCATTCCAATTAATAGCCTCCAAGGTCTGAATGAAAATCTCTTTATCATATTTTTTGTAATTTTTAAAAGTTATTACTTTTGTTTCTTTGCTGGAGTTGTATTTTTCTCTGTCATTTAATAGAATCTGAATGATGTTATGGTCGGTAATTTTAGGATTATCTAGTATATTAATATTTAAGTTGAATTTATTTGAGATTACAAGATCAATTACTGTTTTCGAGGTTTTGGTAATTCGTGTAAAATCTTTAACCAGTTGTTTCATCCCTGCAGCTTGAATAATATATTTCAATTTTTTTGTGTATATGTCTGCCTTTGCTTTGACATTTATATTAAAATCTCCAGCTATAATGTTTACATTTTCGTCTTGTAAATTTTCCATACACCATTTTTGAAAATATGTTAAAAAGTCGCACTTACTTGTGTTTGACGATCTATAAATAACAGTATATGTACCTTTCTTGTTTCCTGTTTTAATGGTGATGGCTAAGATCCAACAAAGTTTTTCAATTTGCTGATTTGATATTACTTCATACGGGTATTTCTTACTTAAGAGAATCATCACTCCTCCTGTGTGTCGACTATGTGAGTTACAACGGATGGTATTATAATTTTCAAATTTTATTTCATTATCTTGAATATCTTCTGTCACATGTGTTTCGCTCATCATTAGCATAAATGGTTTCTTCTCTTCTAAAAGTATTTGGACCTCTTCGTAATGTGCAATGATGCTTTGTACATTTAGGTATATTATTTCATTTTTCTCGTAAACTTTTTTTATAAAAAAGAGATCCTGCTCATTTTCGCTTCCAATTTTCGTTTATAAATCGGGCATTCTCTGCTCATGGCTGAGTGACTACTATTTATTTTTAAACCTAATTTGTTATTTGTCATAATACAATTTACACACTAAATATTTTCATCGGTGCACTCTTTTAAATCGAGATGTTTGGCGCATTTTGGGCAAGATTTTAGGTTTCTGCAATCTACAGCCTTATGATTAAAACCATTACATTTAAAACATCTCATGATATTTAAATTGTCAAAGACCCTGCATCGGTCCCATCCGATATTTATTTTTTGTTCCTTTAACATCTTGTTGTATGTCTTTCCATCAACATCAGCATATACGGTGTAGCTGGTTTGATTTCTTATATTTTTTGTTTCTTTTACAAATGTTACTTTTATTTTGGCGTTTTCTTCAAAAATAAATTCATTTTGTCGTTTTATTTTTATTTCTATCTCTTCAAAAGAATATTTTTCAGTTAAGCCAATAATTTTAACAGATGGTTTTTTTTCTTGTGGGATTTTCACATCATATTTGTCTCCTATCAGTCCAGTCACCTCATCCTGAATTTTTTTTATATCGGTGGAATTTTTGAATTCCATTATTACCCCTCCATCCTTAAAATTTTTCATTCCAGTTACTCCAAAGTTTACTGGATCAATATTTCCTTTAATTTCGTTTTTTGTTTCAATATTTTCTTGATTTTTCTTTTTTGGTTTTATGATTACAATCGGCTCATGTTTTTTTTACCTTTTCCGCATAAGTTTCAGGTACTATTATTTTTCTTATGTCTTTTTTAATTTCTTCATTTTTTGTGTTCATATTATTGAAAAGCGATTTATTTTCCTGCATTATTTTTTTCATTTCATTAAAATTATGGGTAACTATTTTTGTGAGTGGTCGGAGAATTTTTAATTCGCCCTTCATTTCATTATTTTCTGCCACTAAATGAGCTATTATGTTAAATAAATTATCCATTCCTTCATTAATTTTTTCTTTTTGGCCCATGGAAATTTTTCCTTTACTTTCTGAGAGGGTTGTCTTCATGGAATTAATTATGATTCTCGAGTTAGTAAGTGCGTTACTCACTTGATTTGTCTCTATCAATATAGACTTTTCTTCGTCATCATTTATATTATTTTCCGAATCAGACGATAAATTATCGTCCTCTTGTTCAGTTGGGGATCTTGGGGTCATAAAAGATTTCGTGAACGGGTCCGAATTTTTTACTCTGGGTGTTTTATTTCCCTTTTCCATTTTTCAAATTCAAATAACTTTAATAAATAAATAATTTTATATATCCACTGCCATCTGTTAATGAATATCGGTAGGTAGTATTTCTTTAAATTGGTGTATTTACCGCCATCTATTGTCGACTAGAGTAAAGTATTAATTTATTTTTGATTAACTTTTTGTCTATGGCTTCAAATGACACTTGTCTTCAGACTTCGAATTCAAATTCAAATTCAAATTTAGTTTCAAATTCAAATATTCAAATTCAAAAATTCAAATATTACTCACTTGTCATGCTAATTTCAGGATTTTGTTTTTAAACTCACTGTTATAGTATATCTGTTCTCACTGTGATTATTTTAAAATTGGAAAACGATCCACTTTTTTAATGTGATACACTTAGTTTTTGTGTGAAAAACACAATCTAGATATTGATTTTTGAAACTTTTTGTAGAACAAAATATTTGGTTACTTTGAGTTGCAAGCAGTGTTGCCCTGGTGAAACAATCAACAAGAGTTGCAATTTATCGCACAGAGCCAAACCTGCAGCATTTTGAATATCGTCTGTAATTCTCGCCGTGAGTCTGGAATCAGCATTATGCTGATTCCAGACTCACGGCGAGTCGATTTATGTCGATCGACCACGGACTATAGATCACCTGAAGAACAACATTCGCGACGCTGTTGCCAATATTCCGATTGATATGCTGAGAAGAGTGGACGAGAACTTCAAAAAACGACTTAACCAGTGTATGCGCGATGAGGGTCGCCATTTAAAAGATGTAATTTTTAAGACAGTATGAAAAAAAACTTGGTACATTGTATTTTCAAATAAAAAAAGAATTACAACAATAACTACAGTGCTTTTGTTTTTATTGAACTTTCAAATAAGTAAGTTTCTCTGGCGCACCCCGTAGTTAAATAGTAATGTAAATAATATGTTATGGGCTATTTTAAATATATTTTTTTCGTATCGTTTAATGAATTTTCAAAGAGTAGCAGTGTCCATCATCAGGGCAGATCCGGCAGATCCGGTAGATCCGGTAGATCCGGCTGTCCGAAACGTTCTAATAATCTTAAAAGATACTGAAAGAAAATAGTTTTTTTCAATTAATCACTCGTCTTTTTTTGACTCACCCCCTTATATTACTAATAACGTGTTTTTGAGTTAATTGATAAACAACCCTACGTTGATGGTTGTTTATATGTTAAACACTTCATTGGTACATGACATACTCGCACGTCCTGAAGGGAATTATTTTCATCATGGCCTCCTGTGTGGAGAAATGCCAAAAAAGGAACATTGTTTTCATTGTTCTTTGTTGAAAGGAACGTGAGGAAATTCTGGGAAGGAAAAGCTGTGAGGGTTGAGTAGGAATCTGGGGTCAATGTGACCAGGAGTGACAGACGTACGAAACCATTATTCACATTGATTTTTTATTATTTTTATTTTATTATTGAGTTAGTTTATACTGCATGAATATAAACTAATAAGCACAATGTAACATTTCATTTGATAAATTTAAATATTTTTACAGTAAGCATAACATTTCTTTTTAAATACATTCATTCTTCATACTTTCAGGCATTTCATCTTGAGTCCTCTGTACATTAGGCAGTTCTGTGATTTTGATTTCTTCATTTGTGGCAATCGAACTCTGTTTATATTTCTTGTTTCGTAATTATGAATGTCTCTATTAAAACAATTTCATCCTTAAAGTAATTTGGCATTTGGTTTTTCATAATTTTATGCACAAAAATTAACACATTAAATAGTAGTCTCTTTTTTGTTGGAATCCAATTTATCTCCTCTCTCATTTCATTAATCCTTGTGTATTTGCCTTTCCCCAGTGTACATCTCATAGCTTTGTTTTGTATAACTTCTAGTTTGTTCAAATTTCCTTCATTGGCCAAATATAACATCGTAGAGCAGTAGTCCAAATGTGGAGCAACGATAGTTTTATAAATGAGCTCGGTAGTGTTTCTATTTAATTTACGTCTTAGTCTTCTAAGAAAATTTACCTTTTTTGATACCTTTTTTAGCACATATTTAAAGTTTGCTGTGAAAGTCAGTTTTCGGTCAAGTATTATGAACACCCAGGTATTTGATTTCATTTACTTTTCCAATTTTTTCACCATTAATTGTCAAATTTAACCCTGTGTTACGTGAATAATTGCCTATTTCCACATATTTTGTTTTGTTTACGTTCAGTTTCAACTTGTTTAATTTCAGCCATTTTGCTATATTTTGTAGGTCTTCGTTTATTTTGTTAATTGCTTCTATGTAAACTTCACACGAAATATAGATTAAGGTATCGTCTGCAAATAGTCTAATTTTGCAATCTTTAATAGTTTTGATAATAACATTTATGTAAATTATAAATAGAATTGGACCTAATACCGACCCTTGCGGAACACCAAGGTTGTTTTCTATCGGTTCTGATTCTGAGCTTTCAACTTTCGTTACCTGTTTTCTTTTCTGGAGATATTCTTTGAATAGATTCAGAGCTACGTCAGAAAGACATATGTCTTCTAGTTTTTTCAATAGTATTTTCCTTTCTATCGTTTCAAACGCTCGTTTGAAATCTAAGAATGTTGCATTGGTGATTTTTTTTTGTCTGTGTCTTTCTTCCATGTATCAATCACTATGTATATCGCCGCTTTGCAAGAGTTGTTGTTCCGGAATCCTGATTGCTCCTCACATAATATGTTATGATTTCCAAATACTCAACGAGTTTTTTATTTTTTTTTATTTGTTGGCTCGCCAACAGAATGTATCACATATAATTTTTACATCAGTTAACAATTTTAATATGGTAACAGTGATAATTCCAATGAGAGGTGAGCACACCATTCATCACAACATTCTTAATATTACAAGTTGTTTTTTATTACAATTTCCAGTACCTGTTCGTATTTTGGTAACATATTTATTGGTCTAAATTCTTCACATTTTCTGGTATTAACAACTTTCGGAATCGGGATCACAGTAGAGGTTTTCCATGTGTTTGGAAATTTTCCACTTCTTAATGATTCATTTATTATATCCAGTAGATGAGGTCCTATCACTGGCATTGCATCTCTCAAAACTGCAAAACTGATGTGCAAGGCGATGAGTCGGGAAAGTGGTACCCAGATTGATGTAAGTATATTTTTATAATTGAATAGTATAGTTACTGCCTACCTATCTTAATCTGTTTTATTTACCGACATGTCGATAATGCAGGTTTCTATTAAGCGTCCAAGTGGAGCTTGTGGTGAATCTGTCAGGATGTCAAGAGGTGTTTGTTGATAAAAATGCCGGTTCCTGTAAATAATTAAATAATAAACAAGGCTTGTTTTACCTTTACTTCTATTGAACGGGGGAACCGGGATGTAGAGACTAATTGTTGAAAGTTAAAGTGCACAGTCATGTTAATCCAAAAGTTATAAACAAAAAACTTTGTTTAAATATCTTGGAGTGTTTAACGTGGAAGAAAGGACCCTACAATGTATTTGAAAAAATCCGGTTAGTTATACAAATTGAGTTTTCCCAAAGGTGACGATAACTTTGCTAAGTAAAACCGCCCTATAACCTTGCTATAAGCTTGCTCTCAATAATTGTTTGCTTCGCTGAACTTTTCCACCGGAGCTTTTATTCCGAAACTGTTTAGCGTCAAAAGTTTTCTGGGATAGGTAAACAATTCACTAAAATATTCTTTGTTGTCTCTGGATACAAAGGTCAAGAGAAAAGTCAATTAATTTACTTAGGAGGAAATGAGACCTAGGTCCAAGTTCACTGAGTGTTGATAAAACTTTTGTATTAGAATTGAAATACAGTCGTGCTGTAAAAAAACACTATCGTTTGGCGTTAAAAGATTTGGTAACATTTTTTTTAATTAACTTCACACAGGAGGCCCCGAGTAAAATAATTTCCCTGAGGGCCTATGTCATCTGAGATATTGTGTGGGGGTCTTTTTGAGGAGACGAAAGAATGAACATTGGTCTTGAAGAGACCCATGTTTTAGGAAGGAGGAAACACAAAGGCCGGTAAATCGTTTTCGAGAAAGAGTCTAAAAAGCGACCCGATCTCATATGTCAAATGAAAACCATGTACATATGTTGGGCACGCGTTTGGCGTATTTTCCGACTATGCACCAGTGCCGACGGAATCGATGACGCTAGTTCCTCGGAGTATCTCCATTGAAATACCAGTAGGATAAGAATAGCATTCCCACCTGACCCCTGTGCTCCAAAGATTGCAATCCGTTTGTTAAGATGGGAAAATCTATCAAACGAACCGCCCGTTTTTTCTCCGATTCAGGTATTTTGGAGCTCCAGACCAGAGGTATCGGCCAAATTCAACCGTGGGGCGCACTTGCGATTTGTACAGGGTTAGCAGTTGTGTACTATCAAAGTATCTGTGGGCCCTGTATATTGGAGGTTATCCACCACTTTCCCGCAATGGTATAAGTAACAGATGGTTTCTCCTTCAAGGCTCTCGCAAAGACTCTAATTTTTTTGAAAGAACGAATCTACATTTAGTTTAGAACAAATTTAGACCTCCAATGTCCCTGTATGCCCAGTTTTTGGGAGGCTCTCTCTGACATGTTTATTTTTGTGAGCAAATATTATTTGAAAATTTATATGCCCTTGGAAAGCTATTGGTTAATTATTATTTATAAAGGCGTTCAAGTAGATTGGTTAAAAATGTCAAAATAGTAGATCTATTGCTTTGTTCGTGTTTCCAAAGCGGGGGGCTGAGATAAGGTTTTAAGGCGAACCAATAGTCCAGGAAAAAATCGAAATCCGAATTCACGCCTTTTTATGGGAGGAGTTTAAAAATACTTGAGAAAAAGCTTTTGGTAAGGTTGGAAAAGATATTTGAGAATTTATTTTTACAGGTTGATTTCTTAGAGGCCTGTAAAAAACATTAACTCATTTTTTACGCATTGTTTATTGTAATAAAATAGAATTTTAAAATTGATTTCACGGAACAAAGCGACGCGGAGCCTAACGTCTGTTCACCGCTCCATCCGGGGGCGAACTGATAAACGGGCGTGACAAATTATGTAGCCCTTCGGTGGACGGCATAGAGTTCACTTTGAAAAACCAATTTCGTCTACTGCCGGCCGTATTGTAAAATAACAACTCGAAAATGAATATTTTATTTTATTTTGTGAACTTCGGGCGTTAATATCAATTTTTTTTGCGATTATTATAAACAAAAACTGAATTTTCCACATAAAACAATAAAACCATACCCGAAAAGGAGTTTATAAATAGGAGAGTTTGAACTTGAAAGTGTTTTTTGTAGACCTTATACTTTATTTTTTTATAGGCTTATCAAAAGACTTATAAAAAAACTGACCAATATTTTTAAGGGCCAAGATATGTTGGATACGCGCCATAAATATATTTGGATCCATTTGGGCATTAATTTCTTTAAATTAATAATTTATGCTATGAGACCATGAGGGCGCCATCTATGGTTTTTGTATTGTATTGAATTTACCTATGTGACTTGAAATTTAGTATATTCATGCATTTCTTTACCTCTGTGAAGCAGGCAATTAATTCCGACGGGAGTGTTAGTAAAAAGCCAACAGATGTCACTCCTAGTCAGTCATTATCAAATAATTCACCCAATAATTGAATTATTGTTGTTACCTAAGATTTGGCACGTATTATTAATAGGCAGATTTATATTTCATTGTTGAAACTTCCTTGCTGTGCGAAACATCTGTTGAGATTATGCAATACCGCCTTGGCAGAAATTGATATTTTTAATGAAAAGAAGTGTCTTTTGTGTTGGACATCGTGCATGAGCTGCATTCTCTGAGTGAGTATTGTTTTGTTTTCACTTTGGATTTTGGAATTGCTGGGTCAACTGTTTTGTGTCACATAGGGAAGAATTCAATTTTCCTTGATTTACATAGGGTTGTCATTCCCTCGTGTCAGGGGCTATTTACACGCCCCTACATATATTATACACGCAGTATTTAATTGAAGCATCTGTAATACTTCTAAGCAATCCAATTTTCAAAACAAAAACATATGATTTTATATGATTTTGCATTATTTAGAATGGCTTTATCTTAAGTTACTAGACTCATAAAAGTGTACTCAACTTCATAAAACCCATTTCATGTTGTTATTTATTTGACGACCGTAAAAATTTGCATTTACCAAAATTGTTTACCAACGTGACCAAAACAAATATTACATTTTGCCAACATAATGTCAAAATTCTGCCACAAAATACATTTAAAGAATTTAAATTTGAAATCTAGTTGAAAAGGGACGGTCCGCGAAATAAAAAGGAAAAAATAAGGGTTGGAAAAGCTTTCGTATTAAAATTGAATTTTGTTTACTCATTTACGCAAATATGCTTTAAAAAAATAAAAACACACTCTGACAAATTTTAATCAACGAATCAAAATATTTACCTTTTATTAAGAATACATAAATGTTTCTATAGTCAGCCCTGCCACTCAACTGTTTCAAAGCCAATTATTTGAAAATAGAAGTAAGAAAATTTTTAATGAGCTCAAAAAGAAAAACAAATATTCAAGAATTACCATTTAAAAGTTTTAAGATATGTTTGTCATTTCTTTTTTCCATGGGGTATATCATTTTATTTGTTTAATTTATTTAAAAGCCCAAAGGGCTTTGGCATACAGTGCGGTACATCTTATTTTGACAAATTACAATAAAAATTAAGAGTTAATTTTTTTTTAAATATAGGCAGTGTACAATATAAATAAGTAATAAGAAAATAGATAATCTGCCAATATCCTCCAAATTAACAGCCCTGAAGTCCTGGCGCTCATAAATTTTAATGAGCCAGCCAGAAACACAAGGTCAGTACTACCGTTTTATTGTGGCAATACTACGACCATGTCCCATTTCAATACACCACTTCACAGAATACAAAACTTAGACAATATGTTTTTTTGCACATAGATGTATGGAATGTGTCGCTGATAAAATATAATAAGTATGAAATAATAATTCATTTATCCTCTTTAAGATAAGTTATGTAGGGTTCTGCCCGGTGATAATTGAAACACCGCCTCTGGGCCCCCCGATCCCCCTGCCGGAGAGCTTAAGCATTACGGCTTGCCATCTAGCGGATTCTACCGAAAGCTGATATCACCGCCATCTGTCTCTACAAGGCGGAAGCTTTTACGATATACCACAAGTTATTTGCATGCATTATATTATACAAATGTATTTTTTCATTGTTACAATATTGTAATATTTAAATATCGTAGCATTTATTTTCGTTTTGTTATCTGAATATCTACATATGTCTTTCTCAACTATTTCTTTCTGTTTTACAAACTCACTAGAGCTGTATTTTTCATATTGTTGCTATACATTATGTTAAAGCCGAAAAGCGTGAATATTATAAATAAATAAATAAAAAATAAATAAGTAATATTGATTAAAATCAACGATTATATTAATAAGAAAACTGCAATAATTTATGAACTTAAAATAGTTCACACGAACGGTCAGCGTTTGAAGTTTGTCAAAATCAATTATTGTCAAACAAATTCATATCGTTTAAATATTTGTTACCAAGACTGTGTAAATTTTGGACAAGTCAGAATGAAACCAACTCAGAACCACCTCAGAAAAATCATTAGAAGCGATGAAAATTTTTTATTAAAAAATAGGTTAAATAGGTAACATTAGGTTCTCTCTCTCTGGTTTCAATCGTGGGATTGGTTTGCAGCAATTTCATCTATACGTTTATTCCACTCTTCCCTGTCTTGTGCGGCTCTTTTGAAGTCTGCATATGATGAGCAGCGCACGTCCACCAGCAGGTCCTCCAGGTAATCTCGGCGTGGGCGTCCCCTAGCGTTTGTCCCCTCGGTCATACCCTCCATTATGGCATGCAAGAGGCCTTCTTGTCTTATTACATGGCCGATCCATCTTGCGCGCCTTTCGGACAAGGTCCTGAGCAGGTGCCTTCCTCCTTCGATTCTTTGGAGAACCTCCTCATTTGTGATGTGGTCTCTCCAGGAAATTCCTAATAGTCTTCTATAGGACCACATCTCAAATGCCTCTAGTCTCCGTTTATCTCTTTCGGATAGGCACCATGTTTCGCAGCCGTACATCAAGATACTCCATACATAGGTCTTGATGAGGAGTATTCTCAGTTTTAGGTCTATATTATTCGATTCTATTATTTTCGACCTTTTATTGAATGCAAGCCTAGCCTGGTGTATAAGGCTGTCGACCTCGCTCTTAGACCAACCGTCCCATGTTATTTTGCTCCCGAGGTAGACAAACTCCTTGGTGTTCTTTAGTGGAACTCCTGACATCTCTACTCTCATCTGATGTTGCGTTCAGCCTACAGTCAGCAGCTTTGTTTTGTCTTTATTGATCTTCATGTTGTAATTGTTTAGAAGAATGCTTTGCATGATTGTTAAGGCCTCTTGCAGTTCTTCTTCACTTTCAGCAACCATAGCAATATCGTCAGCAAACCTTATCATATCCACCTTTTGCCCGTGTATCTTTACACCTTTTCTGTGACTCATTAGGTTAAGTTGACTTTATTCTCAGTTGGCATGAAACCGTAAATTTTGTAATGGAGAATGAAAACTATGGTTGGAATGAGCTGTATCTGTAAAATGCTAATTGTTCGAATAGATGCATGTAGATTTATTAAATGCAATTGCAGTTGCTAAAAAGTTTCGATAAAAAGTTGAGTGGTTTATTCTTCTGCTTTCCAAAGTTGAAATATTTAAAATATGCATTAATTTACATATTATTTTAATGGCGTATATTTTACGTGTTCTGAAGAGATGTTAAGTTTAAAACTCATGAAGCATAATTTTTTTCTAGTGCGTTGGCTGTTACTTTATATTCATATAATTATATTAGGTCCTTACATATGAAATTGGCGTTTTGCCGTACTGGCAACTTTGATCTCAAATATCTTCTCTTTGGTTAGGAATTCCAAATTCAAATTTATATAGCTATTTACTCATGTATTTGTGTTTCGAAAATTATAATTCATTTGTTTTTTCCTTAATTGCTTTTTTTTTCTTTGCGTCACTTAGTTTACAAAATGGAAAACTTGAAATATCGCGTTCTTTACGAGTACGAGTTCCACCGTGGCACCAGTGCTGCAGAAACGGCTCGAAGGATTAATGATGTGTATGGCGACGGTACCGCAAAAGAAAACATAGTGCGTTTTTGGTTCCAACGTTTTCGTTCTGGAAATTTCGACCTGCAGAACAAGCCCCGTGGACGGCCGGAGACCAAAGTTAATAATGAAGAATTGAAGGTTATTGTGGAAGCGGATCCATCGCAAACCACGTCCGAGTTAGCTGCAGGTTGCGGTGTTAGTGATAAAGCTGTTTTAATCCACTTGAAGCAAATTGGGAAGGTGAAAAAGCTTGAAAGGTGGGCACCTCACGAATTGAGTGAAGCAAATCAACAAACGCGCGTTGGAACGCTAGACCACACACTGCACAACAGACGGCTACCAAATTAGAGGAGCTTCAATTGGAATGTCTAAGACATCCACCGTACTCTCCGAACCTTACCCCGACAGATTACCATTTTTTTTTAAATTTGGATAACTTCTTGCAAGGGAAAAAATTTAACTCCGATGGGGCAGTCCAAACCGCCTTCAAAAATTTTATTGATTCCCGTCCGAATGGTTTTTTTAGTAAAGGGCTCAATGAACTACCTATGAGATGGCAAAAGTGCATAGATAACAATGGTACATACTTTGATTGAATAAATCTATTATATTAAAAAAAAATCGACTTTATGTTCCTCCCTTACAAAACGCCAATTTCATATGTAAGGACCTAATATTTCCGAAATGTGTAATTGTGGGCTCGTGATCCACTGTAGTAGTGAAGCGACCAGAATTGTGTATTCCAAAAAGGAATCATTGGGGTTATTACAGTGCGTGCACAACATGGCGAAATGTTGACAGTCCATGAGGAAATATTTATTCTATTTCTACTAATTTCTCTGGTCCGATATCCTTGCCCCTGAGTCTAGAGGTCGCCGTCTCCTCGACCTGACTGCCTCCGTGGTCGAGGGGTAAGGCATTCGACTAGAGATCTGGAGGTCGCGGGTTTTAATCTCATCGTGTGCAAATAATGTTTATTTGATTGATTTGTGTTATTTCACAATTTAATCATAAAAAAATAAAAGGTATATTTGCGGCACGTTCCAGTGTGGAAGATACTCCTTTATAACCTTTAGATATAAGTCATCCGACCTCCGATAGGAGAAGGCACCAGATGAAGAAAAAGTAATAATAATTGATCAGTTCTTAAGAAGCATCTAATATAATGGTCATTAGTGCTCAGAGATGAAAATAATTATGTAAAAGACATTGACTTTGGTCAAGATTTAAAAAATATGAAGTAACTTGAAGCAAAATTCCGGAGATCCGGGCACGATAACTACATAGTTACCAGAAAAGTTGGTGAATTTTTTTTAGTTGTTATTGTTGAAGTTCGTCCCTTTACTGCTCACGGCGACCAGCGTTAATGAAAGTTTGGATTTTATAATATAACGTGCAAAGGCATCGGATGCAAGAAACCTCATTAATTATAAATTCCTAGTACGGAGATTTTAGACAAGAGTTATTAATTTATCTAGAATATCCCTTCACGATCACGGGAGTGCATTGTGCTTTGCACACTGGGATAGTGGTTTTTTATGGATCGAGAAGTTTAAAGTAGAGCAAGACGTCCGTCAACCAACACCACGAAAGACGCGATTCACCAAGCTTGAGAGATGGTTCTGGCAAATAGGCGAGTTACCATCGGTGAGGTAGGGATTTTTTTAACGTCAGTCATGATCAGAAACGAAGATGTCTCCGAGGTGGCTGATTGGTTTAAAAGATATAGCGTGCTGGTGACCGGGGCCACATGCTTCCTGGTGAAGAGGATCATCAAATGCTATAGTTGGCTAAGGGAAACGGAAGCTAAGTGTGGTTTATGGTCAGACCGAATGCCATTCACATTTTTTATTATTACTTTTCAATTGATTTGAGATTTATTGTATTTTTTATGTTTTCTATTTTATACAGGTGCTTGCAGGTTTTTTACTGGATGCAATGCTATCACACGGAGCCTCATGAATGAGTTTTTTTTGCCCTGTTTAATTCACATTCGCTTTACTAACCTATTTATGCATTTTGTTGTTCCCGTTAAGCACTTGCATACTGCTTTCTAACAACATATGCATGGACACTGGAGGTCTAGATTCATTCAAAATAAATAAATGTGCTTCGTTTAACAAAAAAATTAGATCAATGCGAGAGCCTTGAAGGAGTAACGATTCAAAATGAATAAATGTGCTTCGTTTAACAAAAAAATTAGATTCCTGCGAGAGCCTTGAAGGAGTAACCATCTGTTACTTATACCAGGGCGGGTAAGTGGTGGATAACCTCTAATGTCCTACAGAGAGCATGTATCTGCTTCTGAAGGAAAAGGATGAGAAGAAGGGGGATGTAAAAGAAAACGTATAAAATTAAAAAAGAGTGCAAATTCACACGCGGTAGAAGTGAAACCTTCTGAAAACTAAAGTGGACACGAGTGGGGAGGCTACGAAGCACCGCACAAAGGGAGACCTATTTTACTGTCCCATTCTCTTGCAGGCTAAATCCTATAGATGTATGTATTTGTCTCTTTTTGGTGTCGCTGTTTTTCGTTTCATCGAGTTTCCAATCACAACGGTGCTAAAGAAGAAGACGGACAAAAATTGAACCCACATCTATCTGAAACATATTCTTTTCGACTATTTCTGCAGCCTATAAATAGTGCCACACATAAAAAGAAATGCACAATAAAGAAGATATGTGTTTTTTTTCATGTTGAATTTAGCCAGAATTATAACGCTAGCTTTGAAAAAGAGTTCTTGAAAAGGTAAAATTTATGGCGACGTAAATTTCCCGTCTTCTGTCTCCTATATCAACGATTCTGAAAGTTTTCCGGAAAGAAATTCATGCAAGTATATCCGACAAGATAGCAAAAACTCTGCAAGTTTCTAATCAGATTTTCCGGCGAAGTTGCCAATTAAAACCCGTCGACCTGGAAGTATAATCCAACATTTAATTTTTCCTTTTAGGCATCTCACTGTCAGTTCCGTCTCATGAACCAAGATATTTTTTCGTAACATCCTATTAATTGATACTAACCAGGTCTTCAACAAACTAAACCACAACTTAAAATTAAACATAAAAATTTATATATAAAAATTGAAATAGTTGTGACAAAGTGATTTATTTAAATTTAAATTAATAAAATACTTAGTTTTTACCACTTTTATTGTTTACAAAACCAACACGTTTCGTGAGCAACGCTCACTTCTTCAGGGTTTTTTTTATTTATTTATTTATTTATTTACGCCCTTTTACGGGGCTTTTACGGGGCTTTTACGTAAGTATGAAATTTATAAATTACACTATGATTAAATAATATATAAATACTATTTCTTTAACAAAGAAATATAATAGGTTTTTGCAACGCAATATATAGTATTTATTGTACATAACTGAACTGCCTCAGTAACAGTATTTTGTATTTGTTTAAAGATAAATTGAAGATGTCCACTGACTTGGTATAATTATTTCCCTCCATTAGTATTCTGGGCAAAGAGGAATACATATGGTAGTTAGTTCCAGAATTTCTGCACTGAAATAAATCCTGACTTCTGGTATTATGTAGTGGAATCCGGAAACTTATTAATTCTAGCAATATCGGACTATCAACTAAATCATTTAGAATTTTATATAGAAATACCAAGTCAGTGAAAATTCTTCTTTCGGACAATTTGAGCATATTCATATCATTTAAAATAGTGTTGTAGTTCAACATAATTGCTGGAATACCCATTTTAAAATTTAGAAAACGTAAGAATTTGTTTTGTATTCTTTCAACAGCTTGTACATGTATACTATTATGTGGATTCCAGACGGGAGAATTGTACTCAAGTTGACTTCTAACATAGGCAAAATATAACAGTTTTATACACTTTATATTGTTAAAATTTCTAGTTAGCCTGGTTATAAATCCCAACATTTTTAAGCCCTTAATAGAGATTTCTGTTATATGGTTAACAAATGAAAGATTTGATTGAAAAGTGATGCCCAAGTCTTTAATTTGTGTTAATGTCTCAAGAGTATTGTTATCAATGTTATAATTAAAGATCACTGGATTTTTTATTCGAGAAAATCTAACCACTTGGCATTTTGAGATATTTAAGTAAAGTCTATTTTCATTACACCAAATTAACAATTTGTTGATATTATCTTGAAGAATGTTGCAGTGGTAAATATTTTGAATAATTCTAAATATTTTGAGGTCATCAGCAAAAAGTAAGAAAAATACATCATGAAATATTTTTGTTAGATCATTTATAAACAAGATAAATAAGATTGGGCCAAGGTGTGAACCCTGTGGAACCCCACTTGTTGCATAAATTTTTTCCGACAGGGAGGATTTTATTCTAACAATTTGTTGTCTTCCAGTAAGATAACTTTCAAACCAGTTTAATATATTACCACGTATACCAAGTTTTTCTAATTTCCAAATGAGAATTTTATGGGAAACTGAATCAAAAGCTTTACTAAAATCAGTATAGACAGAGTCTACTTGTTTTTTTTTCTTTAAAAGCATTGGTTATAAAATTTTCATAAATAATTAAGTTGGATAGAGTACTTCTACCTGGCATAAATCCTGGTAAGGTGATATCACAGGTTTTATTTGTATAAAAAGTTTGTCAAGTATTAGGCTTTCAAAGAGTTTCGGTATGGTAGATTGAATGCATATTGGTCTGTAATTAGAAATATCACTTTTATCGCCCTTTTTGAAAATTGGAGTCATTATTGATACTAATTATAAATAATAGACGTAGACAATGGTGTCAATTGAAAAAGAATGGACATAGACAATGGTATCAATGGAAATATGAGAGTGGGTAAGGAGAGAGGGGCAATGAGGGACAATTTACAAAGGAACAGGTTTAATATTGGGTCATTTAAGAACAATTTTTGGTTATTAATAATATTCAAATCGCATTAACACTCTTTCGGATTTCTAAAATTTCTAGTTTATCCAACTGAATGCCATTGACATTACAATGCATTAATTCTATTCCACTATTGAAGTTAAAGGTGTGACTGGTTTCCACCAAATGGTTGGCAAACAATAATGGTAAACAATAAAAGTGGTAAAAACGAAGTATTTTATTAATTTAAATCGAAGTGGTGCCACAAAATAAGTTTTTTTTTTACAGTGAATACCGCACAAGAATCTCAACTGCTCCCGTCTGGAGCCAGTGAGACTATGGCATCCCCAATTGGGGTATGTTGTGAGGCTGAAAGTAGTGAAGAGGGGAAGGAGGTGGGGGAGAGGTAGGTTGGGAAGTACCTGGCTATTCAGATCTGGTCACCAAACACGGCTAAAGCCATTTTCAAGCAACGTTTCAATCCTGAATGGTGGTCTTACACCAGGGCGATACTAATAGTATCTTCCACTCTAAAACATGCCGCAAACATACTACACATTATTTTAAATGAATTAATTGTGAATTAACACAAATTAATCAAATAAAATTTATTTGCGCATGCCGGGTTCGAACCCGCGACCTCCGGATTGTGAGTCAAGAGTCTTACCCACTGGACTACGGAGGTCGTCAAATTAATTTAAAATGATGCTACAGAATCAATTTTCGATTGTGGAAGAATTCTTAACAAATCAGTTACAATTTTTATACCTACAGTTAAGGGGAACGTTTGCGCGGCCGGTTTCGGTCCGTTTCATACAAATCTTAGATTTTGATTTGAGATCACAATACCCAACCAAACTGAAAATTTATTTTTGTAATCAAAAGGTATATCTAATACGGATGTGAGCTACTTTATTTATTTTTGCTTTAAATTATAAGATATAGGCCATTGAAGATTTGTTAAAAGGTGGATAGAAATTAATTATTCGATTATATGTTCGTACTTCTTCGCTTTCGGAATTATTAAAAAAATCAGTTCAAATTTTAAAAACGTCATTTGAAATTAGAGAAAATTTGAGTTCATTAAACCAGATTTCAGGCATTTCACGGATAACTAAAATTAGTACAGTTTTGTTTGCAGCTATCGATCATATAGAGATCGCACAAAAACCATCTTAGAGGTAATATTTAAAAAAAAATGTCTTGACCTACGCCAATAATACATTTTTGAACAAAAAAACAAATTTCAATAACCAAAATATCGCTAACAGACCCGTTCGACAAGCGTACACACACACCATAAAAACTCCGTCGGTAAACACAAGTTTTGGACAAATACAACATCATGCTACAAAAGCATTCACCAGTCTTCCAACATTATTAAATTATATTATAAAATGTAAATTATTGTATCAAAAAATAAAAAATGGAAAATAACACAATTTTTTAAAAAATTTATCACTATTACACCTTTGCCCATTCCTACAAACTAGATTTCTTTTGCTGAAAGCGTCTTAGAACTGTATTTTCCCGTAAAATATACCAACCTAACTTTAAAAGAAAGCTTTATAAAGATGTGTAAGATACTACAAAAAACCGTCTACAAAAATCGAAAACGCGATCCCAAAATAATAAAGTATGTAAGTAAATGTTCCCTATCTTGTGTATAATGTATAAACGCACTACCAAACACTACCTTTTACGAAGATAGTACAATCTACATTGTAAGATTCACCCTTCAAAAATACGTAATATTATGAAATTTTATCAAAAAATATATTATATTATTCCGAAGAGTGTATATTTTATTTCACAGCTGAGAATCCATTGTTTCTTTATGCGGGCATTCTCTCTATCACGCGTTCGTAGAGGATAAATTTGATAAAATACCTAAGTTTACCGTTATTTTTAAAAGGGTTTAGTTTTCGAATCAAAAATTTCTAGGAATAAATAATATAGTCTCTCCGGACCCAGAACTTATTAGCTCCTGGTGAAAAAAACATTTTTTATACGCGTAGGACTAAAATCGCCAACCATGAGAGCACGAAACATTATCATAAAACGGTTTTTTTAAATTCCAAAATGATTGGCAAAGGCTTTGGGTATTAAAAGGATTTGTTGTGTTTTAATGTTGTCATTTGACTAACACTTCTTTTCTGGCACAACTGATACTCTCCCAGCTAAGACCACAATCCGAAATCGAAACGTGCATTGTTTGAATGGTTTTAGTTACTTTTGTTGATGTGATCTGAATAACCAGTCACTTCCCGGATGCCTTGCACTCATATCCATTCCCCATACTCTTTCTTTTGCCTGATAACATTTGATGGCATATGCCATAAATAATATGGCATATGCCATAAATAATCCTATCCTATTAGTTTATTATTAATTATTAATTAATTATAATATTATAAAGCCGAAAGTTTGCATGGATGTATGGATGTATGAATGAATGGATGTATGTTTGTTACGTTTTCACGCAAATAATACTGAATGGACTTTTTTTCCTGATAGAAAGCTACATTATTTGCGAGTAATATAGGCCGTATATATTGTTAAGCTCTGGCATTATGAATAAGCTCTGGCGTTATGAAATAATTTATTAGACGTTTATTGTCCAGACGAAAAGCAAAGCTTGCTTGGTAACTATAAATAATTATTTGACGTGCGCTGTCATTTTGTCATTTGTTTAGGTTACTACGGAGATCCCTTTGATAGTTAAAATTATACTAATCTATAATATTATAAATGCGAAATTGCGTTTGTTTGATTGTTACGCTTTAATATGTGGCACGCGAGCTGTTTGAAAAATTAATGTAACGGGTATGTAGGGGGTGGGGACTGGGGGGGTGTAAGGGGGGACGGATTGGGGGGTGAAAAAGGAGGGCTTGGGAAGGTGGTGGGGGGACTGGGGAAGGGGGGGGGGGAGTGGAGTGGGGATAGGGAAGGTGGAGAAGATGGAGTGGGAACCCCCTAATACCTAGTATAAGATAAACTGCAAAAATTTCAAAGTTAAGATACGATTTTACAAAAGTTCTTCTGGTGTAAACACAACACCGTTGTGTATGGAATAAACCGAATTGGGATTCTATAACTCTGTGTTACCTGTTACATTAAGTCAGCGTTGCGAGAATCAAGACATACATGCAAAATCTGTCGTATAAAACAATAAAAGGGTCGTCGAGCGTTACCGGCTGTCAAATTTATGTTATTTTCTGTGGCTTTCAATGTATTATCTATACCTGTCAAGTGTTGAATGGATTGATCACCTACTTAAAAATAAGAATTAATATTGATAAGTTATTAAAAATACCTACATATAAGCCTAGTAGACGTTATTAAATGACTATTCGTTTGTCGTATTAAATGACTATTCATTTGCTGTTTGTACGCGAAGACATCGAATTTACAAATTTTCTCGTTACTGACATCTCTTAACGAGGATTTTTTTTTTATTGTAATATAAAAAATATGAGTTACATAATATACACATATATTTTACAAAATATTAAATTAAAGGTCGTTTCTGGTCATGTATACCTTATCAGAAAAGGGGGGCTCTTGTGCCTGATAAGGAAGCCACGATTCTTACTTGAGTTGTAAGTTATAATCTGTTTTGTATAAAATATTTACTTTTTTATTGTAAGTTTTTTTTGAAAAATTGTTTTATTTTATTTATTTGTTCTGATTGGTTGATGATACAGCGCAATTCAGAGATTACACGGTGAACGCGCTGTCACCTCTCAAATGTAGTGAGGTGGAAGTTATAGGAAAAGGAATTTGGAAAGATGATGGTTTTTCACTTTTCAGATCTGAACATAAAATGTAAAGTAACTAAAACCCTCTCATGCAACTTCTCGACTCACACCAGATACATACTTTATACAAATGAAATAACTCTCAAATATCATAATCGAAACCTGTTGACAAACCCTGACTTTAGAGGTTGAATTTTTCTTGGCGCATAAATTCCGTTAAACATCCCTTAAAACCTTAACTTCCCATCACAGAGTTAACCTTTTTAAGGGTCGGAAGCGCAACGGAATTTCACACCATAATACACTAAAATTGAACGTTTTATGAAAACAAATCAACTCTACAGATTTGTGTTTTTATTTGTTTGAAAAGCATTGGATAAAGATTTGTATATTTGAAATGACAAAGATTTTTACTTAGGACGGGTTGTTTAAAAAAATTTGATGAATTTATAAAATATTTGAAGTTAATTTTGACGTCAATTTTAAATTTGGGAGGCGGGAATGGGTACCGCCGCCCCGGGGACCTTTATTGGATAATCAACACCTCTGCCACAGGTCACCCCAAGTGGTTCGCTACGTTTGGTGATTTGGCAGGGGTGTCCGGGTTCATGGGATGAGGCTTGTCTCGGTCTCGGAGGCGAATGACCAGGACACACTGAACCCCAGATTCCTACCCACCCCTTAAACCCCTTTCCTTCCCAGAACTCTCCCCTCCTTCCTTTCTCTAAAACACCCTTTACACAGCATCCCCAAAGATGACATAGGCCCTGAGGGAAATTATTTTCCTCAGGGCCTCCTGTGTGGAGCTCATGTAAAAAAAAAAAATCGTTCCGTGTAGGTTCTATTCAAGTCTGTTATTATATCATTGTAGGCCAGTTGCTGCATGAAACTGAAATAATCACAGAACTTGAATAGAACCTACACAAAACGTGAAAATTAACTTCAAATATTTGATGAATTCTTCAAGTTTTTGAAACAACCCATCCTTAGTATATTGAAATGATTTGTTAACTGTGATATCTGATATATAAAAATCTCGTGTCACAATGTTTGTGGTCGCACTCCTCCGAAATGGCTTGACCGATTTTTATGAATTTTTTTATATATATTTGGTAGGTATGAGAATAGGTTTTAAAATATATTTCATATCGCTAAGTGATTAGGTTATCCCTACCTAGAAAAAAATATCTTTTTTTTTAAATTTTTTTTTTGTATTTTTTAAAAATTTATATCAAAAAGTATAAATAACCCCAAATTTTAACCCTTCTGCCCCCACCCTCCCATTTTTTAATCGCGATTTTAGTATTTTTGTATGGACAAATTTAACCGTCTTTCGTATTTCAAACAGAACGAAATTATTTATGTTGTTGAATGACAGATGGCGCTACATCTGCCTCATCGAACTTTCATCCACACATGCGCAAGACATTCACGAGAAGCGTCGCGTCATTTTGATATTTCATTCGACATCATGTTCTCGCATGGGCAAACCGTCAAGCTTATTTGTGTTGGCTAAAGGCTCTTCGAAATTCATATTGATTTTCTTTATTTCGTTTCCCTACTTTAGTTGGTGTTTTTTTGCTTTTATCGGCGGTCATCGTCTACAGCGCTCCATTTTTCTTTCTGTCATAGATCCGATCCCCACACACTTACAATACATTCGTTATATTTTATTAAACAACAAAAATGATCACTAGAAATAATTTATATGGCAGAATAACGTTTGTCGGGTCAGCTATTATAACATATATTTGCTCTATGACTCAGGTTTTTTACATACGTATTTATACACGTGCATCTGCTAAAAGTTGTCCGAAGGAGTACGATACACAATTTAACTATACATATTTTCTAAAGGTAACCAAAAACTGATTCAGGAATTAAATTATTTTAAGTTTTTAATCTATCTAATGCGCGGGTCACATTATGCTGGTTGCCAGCCGCGAGTTGAAGAAGCCGCTTCTGCCAGCCGTCGATCAGCTTGGTGTGACAACAAAATTCGGCGCCGGCGTCGCCAGCCGGCGAGTATTTGTCAGCGGCTGACGAAGTTGGACATGTTTAACTTTTGGTAGCAGGCAGCGGCGAATAATCAATCACGAGACCGCTGGCACCAGCCGGCAGCGCAGTCTGACCACTATTGCTGAATACTTTATCTTGTTTTTTAATTAAAGGTTCAACTAATTCTAACAATTCTTGAAATTGAGGGGCCGTCATTCTTAAAACATTTCTGTATGTTTCTGGATCCTCTTCTTTCAGTTCTTGGAGAAGTCTTGACGATGCCCCTAATTCTTCCCTTCTTTGTATCCATGGCCTGACCCACCATCGTCTCTGTTTGCGGTGAAGCTGGTTAAGCATTTCTAAACTAAGTTCCCTGATACCCTCTCTCAACAACTGCTTAATTAGCTTTTTACGTGAAACGACAGACGACATATAGTGAATGACTAACTGGAGAGTGCGAGACGCGAGTAGCAGCAACAGTAGTGTGACCAGATTGCCCGCCGCTGCTAGCTGGTACTACTACCAGCCGCTGGTAAGCAGCAGCTGGCAACCAGCATAATGTGACCCGCGCTTAAGATGTATAAAGTTGTGATGTGTTGTTTCAAGTATCAACGTAATTTTTGATTTTCGTATTTCCCTTACTATAATTGTATTATTACCCCCGTAATTACAAATTTTTTCATCACTTATAAAGTCATAAGTACACATGCATACCTCACAAGAGTCCCAAATGCTCCCAATCGTCTGGAGCCAGTGAGACTATGGCATCCCTTATTTGGGTATGTTGTGAGGCTGAAGGAATTGTGGAGGGGAAGGAGTAGGTGAAGACAAAGGTAGGGAAGTAACTAACTGTTTACATCTAAACACGCTAAAGTCAACTTTGTTTTCATTAATTCTTCCCCACTGTCATCCGCAACACTCTCACACCCTTTAACAGATTCAAAACATACCCCAATTGGAGATGCCTAATCTGACTGGCTCCGGCCTGTCAGGACTTTTGTTCGGTATTTCCTTAAAAATACGACACACTGTTTTCAAACGTTTGTTCTAGAAAGCAGTAAATAAATCAATCTTTGCTTCCGGATATCAGTAAATATCCTTGCGGATATGTTTACCAAAAAACCTTTTTGGATTTTCTATCGTAGAAAGCGATGGCGGCCGAAAGGGATCAGTAATCTAGAATAATTATTCTTCATAAAATAACCACCATCTATTTGTTGCATAACATCAGCAGCTGTTGTTGCGTAAGAGGGAGATGGAAATTATGTGTATATAATAAAACAATTATATCCACTTAATTTATTTGTAACCGTAACTGGTTTCAACCTGTTAATCTTCAGACAGGGACAAAGTTTCTTAATCTACAGTTTATGAATGTAACATTAGAAGAGAGGGAAGGGGGTAGTCTACAAAGATTTTATAAAATTTGTATGGGTTTTCCATAATGTGTTACCTGTCGTCTTTGACGATTGGATCTCTAGTTATTTGGTTATTAGCAGTAGGCTTATTATAGTATGGTAGAGTAATAAAATCGGGTTTACAGACTAAGTAATATGAATTATCAACAACCCATTTTATTGTTGTCATTATTTATAAACCCGAGGTAATTATGTCTACTGCAAATAAACAAATAACTAGAAATCCTATCCCATATGCAACAAATATGGGAAAAAATAGGTTTTCAATTTTGTGGGGTGTTTTGAAATCCATTTTCCTCACATTAAATTTTAACGTCTTAATAGGCCACTTCCATGGATTTCATAACGACCTGGAAAAAATCGTATGGATAGATTTTTTTTACTAAGATTACGAAAATGCTAGTTAAATTTTTAGAAATGTACAGTTTTTTTTTAAAATAAATAAATCCATTATTTGGGCTCGTGACGTCACAACATGAAAATTTACCGTCTCCGATAATGTTCTATTAATTTTATAAAATTCCACACTGATTTTTTTTATATATGGCAATACTTTTGATTCAGGCGAATTTTTTGAATTTGCCATTTAACATTCACTAGATTTATTGTTTGTTCTCTGCGAACTTATCATTTGGTTTGACGTTTCGACAGATGTTACGAAGAGAGCCCCGTACATTTTATGCCTTCTGTACCTGTTTTAAAAATATTTATGAGATGTAATATTTTTGGTATGCCTCGTTATTCTCCTGTGCCATTCGTGTGGAAAACATTCTTTTTTTAAAAATGATTTTCGGCTATGTAAGTAATTATCGTATTTTCGTACCCATAAAATTATGTCCTGTCTTTCCGGTTTATAAAAAATGTTTATCAAAAAATCGCCGGGGTTTCAAAAATACATAAAAAAAATACGGAATGTCTTATAATATTTGCCTAAGCCGGATTTTTTTTTTAATGTGATGCAAGTGGCCTTTTGCTTAATAATGATGTGACTGCTATTGACTTATTTAAATATGGAATATTGTTTAGGTTTTGTAAACATACTGAGAAGTAGGAAGTAGGACAAGAAATAATTTTGCTAAGAAAAAAAAATATTTTGGATTCTTGGGTTTCTTTATTAAATTTAAATAAAGCAACAAATTTTAATAAATAACAAGGTTTACATAAGTTTTCGCCTCCGTGTAGCACATATTAATACATGATTTGTAAAATGGGAGCTAATGCCAAGAATTGAAGAAATGAAATCATCTCAGCCAATACGATTTCTTGGAAAAAATCACAAAAAGTAATAATAAGTAATGCGAACAAAATTTCATTTCCTTTATAACAACGGGTATTAATCCAAAATCAATCTTTTTCTGTCTTATTCTTTCTCAATTTCATTTTTTGTACTTTGACTACTAAGATGACTACTCACTAAATTATAATGTTTGTTATAGTCCACAAATTGGGAGGCGGGAATGGGTACCGCCGCCCCGGGAACCTTTATTGGATAACCAACACCTCTGCCATAGGTCACCCCAAGTGGTTCGCTACGTTTGGTGATTTAGCAGGGGTGCCCGGGTTCATGGGGTGAGGTTTGTCTAGGTCTTGGAGGCGGATGACCAGGACACACTGAACCCCAGATTCCTACCCACCCCTTAAACCCTTTTCCTTCCCAGAACTCTCCCCTCCTTCCTTTCCTTAAAAAAACCCTCCACATAGCATCCCCAAAGATGACATAGGCCCTGAGGGAAATTATTTTCCTCAGAGCCTCCTGTGTGGAGCTCACGTAAAAAAAAAAAAAAAGTCACTTACTAAAAAAAGGGGTCAACTTCGGAATAAAACGGAATAAGCTGAAAATTTGTATAAACCTTTATTTTGATATTCCAAATGTCTCAAAAGTTTTATAAGGTCACGTGTAAGCGTCTTTAGATATTCATGGTCAAATGTCGCGAAAATCTGTATTTTGGAAATATCTCGCTTCCTTTGCCTCAAATTGTATGTGCATTCAATATAAAAGTTGTAGAATATAATATTATCTACAAATTTTGTCTCAAATAATTTTTTATACGCTTAACCGTTTTTAAGATAGAGCGCGAAGAGTGCGAAGTGCTCGGCCATACAGAGCGCAAGTTAATTCACGGGGATTCGCGATTGACCTCGTGAGACTTTTGAGACAACATTTTGTAAAATTTGTAAAGGTAAAGGTTTATACAAATTTTCAGTCTATTCCGTTTCATTCCGAGGTGAAACCTTATATTGACTGGACTATTAACCCATTAAACCTCTGAATAAAATTGTTATCATTCATTTTCAGATTTCATTAATTTGGATCCAATATTTGGAAATCTTCTTCGATGCACAAAATCTGACACGGATTTTAAAATTTAGGTTTTATGTTATTTAAGAATATTGCATTCATTTTTTAAAGAAAAAAATTGTCCTCGCAGATTTCACTATTTTGTTTGAATTTCGTTTATAATCTCACTAAAGCCCCTCGTTCATAGATTCTTTACAGGCAGTCTTGGGATTCCTGGTCACAAACCCTTGTCTCGCGGCCGAGTTTACGCACTACGACGATCCGTATGCGGTAAAAGGGTCATAGTCAATATATACACGTAGAAGACTGAATAAAACTTTTTGTACTCGAATTAAAGTATAGCTTGCGGTGTACGCAGGTTCTAATAGGACACTCCGACGAATTGCTGCTCGGCGGTTGACAGCGATTAAGCCAAACGGTTCCTACGAACAATAAAATTAAAATAAATTTAGAAACTAGTCATATAGGCTTACAGCATCACGAAGGAGAATTTTGGTTCTAAAAAAATGACGGACCAGCGAATTTTATTTCCAATTTTCATCGTTTAGAGCAGTGGTTCCCAACCTTTTTCTGACCCGGGACCACTTGAACGTTTATTTTTTTGACAGGGACCACAAGCAGTGGTGTAGCGAGGGGAAGCGGCCACCCGACCGAGTTTCACCCCCAAGACCACATTTCTCTAGTTACTGGAGGAGGGTGGGGGGGTGACACCGCGTTGTCCGCCCTATCATCCAACATATGGAGGCCTCAGCACAGGTGAGCTACCCAGTGAGGCCAACTTTGATGAATTGTATTTGAAATGTAAGATATTATATCAAATAAATGAATAATTTCCGTCCAAGGTGCCACCCATGCTAGCCTAAGCCAGTGCTTGTGGTCAGTGGCGTAGGCTAGCATGGAGGGCACCCGGGACAGATAGCACAACGGGGCGTAATGGGATAGGGTAGGACGGGTTCTAGCAGAATATTTACCACAACGGAGGGGGTAGAACGGGGTAGGATGAGGTGGGGCGAAACGGAATACCATAATGGCCACTGACCACAAGGTATAATAATGATAAACTGAATATTATCCCGATTTTTTTTACTCAGACTTCTCGACCAGGGACCGCTCGCGCGCTGACTCGTTTATTGACCGGCTGACCATCGCGGACCATCTTCTAGCCTCTTACGGACCACTGGTTGGGAAACCAGTTCCGTTCATACAAATCGGATATATAGGTAGTTTTTATAATATGTTGTCAACCAGGTTGAAAAAAGTAGTTTCGAGAAAAAGTATTGTTGATGGATAATTCAACATACGAGTACAAAATGTTTCAAATGGTTTCACGTAAAATGCTGTATCTCCGTCAATTTAATGAAATTCTTTCAAACATTCGGTGAAAGCATTTTCATTTTCATTTTCAGAAAATGAAATTTAAAAAATAAAACTACAAAAAAAAAACAATTTTTTTACTGTGTCGTGGGGCCCTAAGGTCAATACGGTAATCTTTTGATTTGACTTAATAATTATTTTTTTCATTACTTTTATGTCAAATTAGGAGGCGTTTATGGGTATCGCCACCCCGGAAATAATTTATTGGATACCCAACACCCCTGCCGTAGATCATCCCAAGTGGTTCGCTACTTTTGGTGTCCTAGCATGGGTGCCCGGGATCATGGGGTGACGAATTGGTCGCAAATGCGTTTGCTCACCTACTGCGTGGCGGGCCGGATCAGGAGAAACTGGTTGCGGGAGACCTAAACTAGAACTCCCCAGCAACATTGACCCCCAGATTCCTATCCACCCCTCATACCTATTTCCTTCCCAGAACTTCCACTGCTGCCTTTCCCCAGAAACAGCAACCACATAGCATCCCCAAAGATGACATAGGGTCTGAGTTCTTGACAAAGATTCTTTTTTCTCGGAGACCCCTGTACAGAGCTAATATAAAAATAAATCAGGTTTACTCCATTCACGAAGATGGGTTCACGGCGAGTTCATCGAAAATCAATTCATCGAAAACAAATTCATCGAAAACGAGTTCTTCGAAAACCAATTCATCGATTGATCAATTTAGCGAATCGCCAATTCATAGAAATTTTTTTTTGTAGATATTTGAGATATATGCCGAGCGGGCCGAGAAGTAAAAAAGCATTGTTCAATAAAAGTTGACAATAAATTTATAATTAAAAAATATTGATTATAAAACTTTGGACAAGGAGACTAACCTAACCTAACCTAACCTAACCTTTTTTTCGATGAACTCGTTGTCGATGAATTTGCTTTCGATGAATTGATTTTCGATTAACTCGTCGGTTTCCACAAAGATGACATAGATTTTGAGTCATTTTTTCCCCTCAGGGCCTCCTTTGTGGAACAAATGTAAAAAAAGTGATTGACGCCTTCGTGAATTTCAGATTTGCTTCAAAAGATATGTTGTGAGGCTCAATGAAGTAGGGAGGGAAGGAATTGGGCATTAATTTTATGAAGCAAGCAAGCACAAAGTATTTTTTTAAACCACTCTGTACTTTAAAAGTCTCCACGATTCAAAATACTCGTATTAGGTACAGAAAATCATGCTCTTACCAAAAAAACGGCAACATTTCACATGATTCAATGAAAAACTTTTAATATTTTGCCCACGGTTCAAATAATTCCTTAAATATTGTTGTTTTATACGCCCGGTTTTCGGTTTGTTTGAAGCCTTTGCCACTTTACCACCGAATTCATTTGTATTTTGAATTATCTGCACCGCGTTGTGCGTACTTCAAATAATACCATAAGCCGATTTTCATTCCAACATTCCACTGTGAAAACAGTCGCCAAATAGCTTTTTAATCAGACCTTATTCAGGGAGCATCAAATATGCTGGGTGGTGTGTCTATACTAGGGTTGCCAACTGTCCTGTTTTGCCCGGAACTTGTTCTGCTTTTTGGGGTGTCCTGGATGGTTTTTAAGCATCGTCCTGAGTTTTTAAAGAGTCCTGTTAAGGACCTATGTTTTAAAATTCGTGCTCCAATACTCTCTCCAATCGTTTTGTCAACCACAAATGTTGAGGGTCATTTGTGGAGTTGAAAAATACAATAAAAATAAAGAATAAGACTAAATAAATAAATAATAAAAAAATAAAATAAGACCTAAGAATTAGTCCTATTACGTTACTTACTTAGACTTGATTATTTTATGATTAAAAACATCATTCCTCGATTTGATTCGCTAATTTAGTAACTAATGATATGAAAATTTTTAAACCTGTACAGTCTTTATCTGATTGTATAGAATTACAAAGCAATCTTGATCATTTGTGCGCGTATTGTGAATCAAATTTACTGTCCTTAAACATTTCTAAGTGTCACTCAATTACATTTACTAGAAATAAAAATAAAAAATCATCTATTCTTACAACTTGAATAATACACCTTTACAATCTACGTCTTCATGTAAAGATCTAGGTGTTTATTTAGACAACAAATTAATTTTTGATAAGCATATCGAACACATAATATCAAAATCCTACAAGATGCTAGGTTTCCTATTAAGAATATGTAAAGTTTTCAAAAGTGCTAAGACTCTTGAAATGTTGTTTTGTTCATTGGTCAGAAGTCCACTGGAGTATGCGTCCCCGGTATGGAATCCTCAATATAAGGTGTACAAAGATATAGTAGAAAGTATACAGAATAAATTCTCTAAATATTTATTCAAGAAATACAACAAAACTACAAATAACATGTTAAGTTTACAAAAAAGACGCACATTATCAGATCTGCTGTTTCTGTATAACCTGGTAAATAATAAAATAGATAGTCCTGAATTGCTATCCACTATTGGTTTAAATGTCCCAATGAGGCGTACCAGGCACACTTCTCTTTTTCATATTGAATCCAATAACACTAATAATAATAAATACTCACCAATTACTCGCGCAATCATAACTTATACCCACTATGAAAAATTACTAAACTTAGACATTTTTCATGATTCCTTGCAAACATACAAAACTAATTTATTAAATTTCTTGGCGTGATTTTTTTTTTTTTTACAGTGAATACCGCACAAGAATCTCAACTGCTCCCGTCTGGAGCCAGTGAGACTATGGCATCCCCAATTGGGGTATGTTGTGAGGATGAAGGTAGTGGGGAGGGGAAGGAGGTGAGGAAGAGGAAGGTTGGGAAGTACCTGGCTATTCAGATCTGGTCACTAAACACGGCTAAAGCCATTGTTTTATAATTGTGATATAATTGTTTTAAAATTACTTACACTTAACTTTTCATTAAACTTTAAACAATCAATTACAATTAGTGAGCATATAGTTCTTGATTTTAAAATGTCTCCTTATCTCCCCCCTCCCCCCTTTTTCTTCCTTTTTATTATTATTACTCATCCATTCAATAATTAAGTTTTAAGACCGGTTCATATCTCAGGCGTAATTACCAAATGATATTCTATGGACTTACGTAATAGGTACATAACCATGTAATAATTTAATTTAACATACCTTATAATCTGTATTATAATGTACTGTGTATGTCTTAATAAACAAATAAATAAAATAAAACTAAATGTTAGTTGAACACTTAAATAAAAAATGTGATTTCCGTTAGTTGCTTTATTGACCCTGTTTTCAGTGCAATATAACTATAACAATTAGGTACTGCTGTTATACATATATAGTCCTGGCTTTACACCGAAATGTCCTGGTATTTCTACCTTCAAATCCTAGATTTCAAAGTTTGGAGACGGCAACCCTAGTCTATACAGCGCCCTTGAGGTGATTTTTCACAAAAACGATCCAATTATTATTATTATTATTATTATTATTATACCTACTATGAGGCGATTGTACTTTTTACGTCGTATGTTAGGGGATGGATTTTTTATTTTATTTTTTTATTGGTTCGCCAACAAATATTATTATTTCGGTTAATAAATAATAAAATATATATATATATTACAGTAATTAACATTTATGTATATTACAATGATGATTATATTCTATTATATTATAGGTGAGCACCATATTCATCTAAAAATTATTTGTGTAACGATATAAATGTTCCATTATGCTCGCGATGGTTTCTATATATATAATAGTGAGCACTGTCTCTTCACAAATCTTCACTGGCTTAAATGTCCTGAAAGGTTCCAGTTTGAGCGCTGCTGGATGGTATTTGTGCTGTATCTTAAAAGCTTCCGCCTTGTAGACACAGATGGCGGTGATATCATCTATCAGTAGATTCCGCTAGATGCAGGCAGCGTAGTGCCTAAGTTCTCTGACAGGGGATCGGAGGGGCTCAGAGGGTGTATTTCTGTGAACACTCGGCAGAACCGGCAGAACCATTATAGCTAGCTTCTAGTTAGGTAGACTACCGCATTCCCAATTGTATACGCGAAGTATAAATAAATTCAGATAACGACAAGAATCTATTCATTCCTACAAAGTAATCTCCATCCAAGTATTTGGAGTCCCTTAACGGAATGGCTCCGGCATACTTATCGAAATTGTGTATTCCAAAAAATTCCAACTATCGAAAGTCAACCCTCAGGTCAGCATCTATTGGAAGGTTAAAGGAACCAAAGCGCACCATGACTTAAGAATGATTACAGACTCGGCGGAATTTAGAGCTAGACTTAAAACTCACCTTTTCAGACAGTCGTATCCATAAACTCAAAATCTTTCACCTTCACATTCAATGCCCGCGACACTGTAAATAACTAACCTGTAAAAACGCAGAAAAAAAAGCTCTGAAGAGTCCTAAATTCTCCAGTATTTTAAAATAAATATCAATTCTACCTTTGCCACCAAAATTAGTTAGAATCTAAGAATTCTTAAGAAATTGAACAGCGCCCTTGAGGTGATTTTTCACAAAAACAGCGCTCTATAAATTATCCAATTATTATCACCGGAGTCATGAAATTACGCGTTGCTAAACCGTTCATCCGATTGTGATGAACCTTTGGTGAGTTGTTGTGAGTACGCTCGTCAAGGTTTCTATATACTGGTGAGCTATGGCATTATAAATTTTGTATAAAAACATTGCAATAGGTGGCACGCGAGCTGTTTGAAAACGGAATGTACCGGGACTAAATGTGTGGAATGCGGGAAGGGGGAGAGGAACTCGGGAGGGGGTTCGCGGGACGGGGGAAGCGGGAGAGGGGCGTGGGGAGAGGGAAGGTGGAGTGGGAACGCGTGAGTGGAAGGGGAACGGAACGAATGGGAAAGGACACGCAGGGAGAAACAATTTCAGTTAGAAACAGTTAGAGGAGAGCGCTAACATTTACAGCTACAAAATCGATGCGAAAATTGCGAAAATGTTTAATAAAAAACGACTCGTTTAAAATAGAGCAAAATTCTTGCAGGCATTGTCTTAAACAGCATTTAAAGAAACACTGTCAATTTTTTCATACATATAACTTGTAAAGTAACTGAAACAAACGTGTTTATAATAATTTTTGGAGCATACTTTGCGATTTTTTTCTAACGAGGGAATTTTATACAATTTGCGTTTTGGCGCGGGCAATGTCTAGATATTATCTTCAAGAATAACGTATATTTTTTAAGAGCTTTAAAACTTAACGTGTTTAAGGGAGATATGTAAGAAATCGGTAGAAATCCGAGTTGCGGGCCCTTAAGTGGCAAAGCAAATAGCAACGCATGTCGGGAACTCGCTATTAAGATATAAAGTTTCGTAAGCTTAGACTTACATACTTGATACATTGTGTTTGTTCTGTTTACGGCTTATGGAAAATGTAAATATTATTATTTGACAGAATTGGCTAGAAGCTATATGTATGTTGTAGCTGAAACAATGGATGGAAGCTTGTTAAATAATAATTACCATGAATAGGGATACAAATAAACTCACGTATGAATAAAGATTTTGAAATGGTGAGAGGATTTTGAATTAATGGAATATTATCATAATAACGTACCACATCGTCATAATGTTTACTATTCGAAATTGCGATTGTTGTAGTTATTTTATTTTATTTTTTTTTTTATTGAAAGAACAGATTTTTTTTTTTTTTTTTTTTTTAATTTTCTTTATTAGTTTTGAGTTACAATTTGTTTTATTCTATGCAGCGCCGGATCTGCCATACGTTCAAAAAGGTGCAAAAAACCTGGCGCCAACTCCGAAGGGGCGCCGTGAGAAAATAATTTGTTATAATATTCCCTGAATCGTTTAAAAATTACCCATAGTACGAAATAATTATTACGCTCTAGCAACACTTTCCAAAGATACAGACTGCGCACGCATCTGGTTTTAATTCAACGAAATTCAACGATTTACGAATTTATAGTCAGTTACAGAATTTTTTTACAAATTCCATATATTTAGTTTAAACGTAAGATCTATTTTTCCATATATCTTTTACTGTCTTTTACGACGAATGAGTGCGATCCAAATTCATTAACCAATCACAGCGCCGTACTTTTATTCAACAGAACAAACAAACCGATGGCCTTTCAAAGTGCTTTTGCACGATTTAAGTCTCTAGGAGAATGTGGTTAAAGACCATTTTCTTATGAAATCTTCAGTAAATTCAAAATTCCATTAGCATAAACATCGCACGGTTTGCAAGGTTGCAACTTGTTAACAGTTTCATCATTGTTTTGACAGTTGAAGTTCCTTAAATGTACCTATAATTAATTTCTATTAGATTTGTTATTTTACAGTCAGTAATAATCAGTGTAAGCGTCTTTCGTAAGCCGTTGATACCATAGATACGTTCGTGTTTGTTCGCTCAACACAGAACACAGGGGAAATGGAAATGCAAGGTACAAATTTGAGGTTATTTTATTAGATTTTTCAATTTATAACTACATTTCTATTGGTTGTTAGAGGTTGTGGATTGTGGATTACAATAAATAGAACAATAATTAAAAAAAAAATTCAGGCTCGCAGAATCTAAAACTTAGAATTAAAGAGCATAATGACATTAAAAAAACTCGTTTCCATTGGGAATTTTTTAATTCCAATTTCTCCAGCACCGATAAAAAATGATGTCCCGCGCAATGACGTTACAATGGTCCCGAGCACATCTAAACAGATATCTATCGCACAAATTCCTCCGGTCGAATTATTAGAAGATAAAAATAACGTTACTGATAGCAGTTTAAATTTAATTCTGTTTTCAGAGCTTGAATTGAAAGATCCCGGATGCTGGCCAAAGTTATCTCAAAATTCCATTAGTTTATTAGTTCAGGAAGGTCCTGTACAATTGAAAGGTTTTGATTTTCCTATTACGAACAAGCGTAAATTTAATACTAAGTATTATTACAAGAAACTGCCTAATGGAGAAGAATTACATAGATCGTGGCTTATTTATTCGAAAACTTTAGATAGGGTTACACCCTTTATATGTCTTGATTTTATTTGATAAATCAGTGTAAAAAAAAAAAAATTAACTTAATTAAAAAAAAATTGGGGTAAACGAATTTTTAATCAAAATAAAAATGTAGGGGGGGGGGAGCGCTATCGGTACCTACTGCACAGGGCGCTAGATTTCGTAGATCCGGCCCTGATTCTATGCCTGTCTCACTAGGAGAACCTGTGTTGAGAGCAGGCGCTTAGCATGAGCAGTTTATAATAATAACACATACAAAGTACAAATAATTACACAATATTACAAGTAACAGTTAATCATCAACGTAAAATTGAAAAAATAAATACTAATAAGTTAGTTTTGATATAATATTTGATGTTGGATCTATTTTGGCTGGTAATCCAGGACTTGGTGTCAGATTTATATTTAAGATACATTGTGTTTTGTCTAATTGCCAGTGGAAGTGTATTATATAGTTTTGTTACAAAGTATCTAAAATTTCTTTGGCCAAAGGTTGTTTTAGCAAAAGGGATAAGTAGGAGATTATGCCCTTTGGTTCTAGTATCGCGAGCAGTTTGGACATTTTTAAAGGTAGTTCTGTGTTTGAAGAGGTATTCTTATATGTTTTTGGCATAAATTTGCCTAATGTCTAAGATACAGATTCTCCTAAAGATTTCATCCGAACTGCTTGTGATCGGTAGTTTTAATATAATCTTAATAATTAGTTTCTGGGCTTTAAAGATCGGGCCAATGGCGGCATCGTTTGCTCCTCCCCAGGCTATAATACCGTATTCAATTAGAGATTGACATAGAGCATAGTAAATTGTTTGGAGTTGATTCAAGTTTAAAAAGTTGCGAGTATGTCTAAAGAAGTATATTGATTCTCTAAGTTTGTTTGCTGTAGTGATAATGTGTTCTTTCCACTTTAAATTGCTGTCAAAGATAATACCTAAGTATTTGATTTAAGTCACCCGTTCTAAGTTAGGACAATCACAAATATTAGCATTAGTCAGGGGGCAAGCACATATTTTAATTTGATTTACTGGGATACTTAAGGATGCATTTATGCTAAACTCAATATTTTTAGTTTTTGTCACATTCATTCTTAGTGTGTTATTGTCTAACCATCTTTTAACAATAGTTATGTCCCTGTTCGCTTTTAGATAGACATCATTCCAGTTACTTGATTTGAAGAGGAGAATCGTATCATCAGCGAAGCTTACAATTTTGGCATTGATAGGTAGATTACACAATTCATTTATATAGATTAAGAATAAAGTTGGACCCAAAACACTTCCTTGAGGCACACCAAAACTAATTGTCAATTGATTGCTGAGACATTCATTTATTTTTACACTTTGTTTACGGTTTTTCAGGTAATTTCTAAAAACACTAAGTTCATTACCGTTTATTCCAATGTATGATAGTTTTTGTAATAGTTTGGAATGCGATATACATATTAAAATCAACAAACAAGTCCTGCTAAGCCAATTCAATTGGCTTGTCAACAGGTGCTTATATTTTAGTTACATATAGATTTTTTACATTTAAAATTTACATCTAATATCTACAGATTCAACATTTTTTCATACATATCAATTATCAATATAAATATTTTTTTTCCGATAGCCAATTTTTCACCATATATTCAACCTTATTCATAGAATTACATTGCTTTATAGTGTCAGGTAATAAATTAATTATCTTCTGTATGATTTATTCCAACGTTCTCTGTCCGTACTTATTGTTAAATTTCAGAACTATTAACCCGTCGTTGCGCGTGAATCTAGTGCTGTATTTATGTTCTAATTTCTCTTTATGCTGCGGGGTAAATATATGTGGAATTATAATTTTGTGCCATAGTATTGCCTTAACCGGTCAAATTTTGGCACTCTGAAACAGCAGTGGTGTATTATGTCTCTGTTTGAAAATATTAGGGACGATTAATAATTTTACAATTGCGTTTTGTACAACTTGGACTTGTTTCAGATTGGTTATAGTAGTATTTCCCCATATTGTTAATCTATATCTTATAATAGATTCTGCCAGTGACATATAAATTATTATAAGCGTTTTAATTGATAGGAAAAAATTTAATGTGTACATTCTGCCAGCAATTGATCTGAGTCTTTTACAGTTTTTTTTTTTATATGTTTGTCCCATTTAAAAAAACAATCTACTGTAACACCAAGATACACGTATTCCGTAACTAATTCTAAGCTTTCACATTTACAATTAGTTGGAATATTTTTATGGATGTGTGGAGGACGAACAAAGGACACAGATCTGCATCGTCCGGCCACCCGATTGGTCCCTCAGGCACCAATTGGATGCTGACCTTTCCTCCAGCAACTGGCCTCGCTTGCATCAAAAACTCACGATTCATATTGCTTTAACTCTCGGTTAGGAGTAGCTGGTCTTTAATATTTGTTCGCCCTTCACATTACTTTATTATTGCATATATTTAAATTGGAGATTTATGTGTCTGTAAATAGTGTCAATAAACTTGTAAGTATTGAATCGTCTTACTTATTCGCTTTGCCATCTACACACTTACACAATACACAACATAATCCCCAAAGATGGAATTAAAATTATGAGAAATAATATTATGTATAAACATATGTTTTTAAAAATATTTGTGAACTATAAACACCAATAGGTAGCAATAAAACTTGTCTTTTAAAGTTAGCGTTATTGCTAAAAATATGATAAAGGAAATGGTTCTGTTCAACAGCAAGATTGCCCTCTCCGTCGATTTGACCATTGCACTCTCCGCATAACGTGTCCAGCAGTCAGGGAATGGTAAAATTAATCCATTTGAACAATATTTCTTTTTTGAAATTCATTCTGTCCAATTGGACAATATTTGGTCGATTTGTTTTTTTTTTACATTAGCTCCACACAGGAGGCACCTAGGAAAACAATTTCCATAGGGCCTTTGTCATCTTTGACGATGCTGTGTTTTAAGGAAAAGGAAGGAGAAGAAGATACGGGAAGGAAAAAGGCATGAGGAGTGGGTAAGAATTTGGGGGTCAGTGTGGCCAGGAGTGACGGACGTATGAATCTATTCCTCAAACAGCGGTGCAAGGCGAAGGGTCGAGAGAATCCGGCTGGAGAGGTCAAAAGGCCTCCCTCAATCAGTCTCCTCCGATCCAGCCCGCCACCCAGTAGTTGGGCAAAGGTATCCGCCACCAAGACCTAGAAAAACCTAATCCCATGAACCCAGCACCCCTGGTAAGTTACCAAACATAGCGAACCACTTGGGGTGACTTGTGGCAGGAGTGTTGGTTGTCCAATAAATGGTTCCCGGGGCGGCGGTACCCATTCCCGCCTTCCAAATTGTAAAGACTTGTACTTGGACAGTATTTGTCTATTTGGACATTAAATCTGAGCATACTCAAAAGAATTCAATAGGATAGAGCCACGGGTAGTACCAAAGATATTCAAATACAGAAGAGATATGCTATGGTGTCCGCGCAACTGTCGCCGGACTACGCGCTAATTAGCGTAGTTTTCATACAAAAAGAATTTGTTCATTTCGTTGATTTTTTGAAAATGTGCATTAATATTGGTTAACAATATATTTTGAATGAGGAAAGAATTCGTTCATTTAGTTTAACCGCCGTTTGGTTTATTCGTTAATTATTTCTTCTTTTAGTTTATTTGTTAATTGGTAAAGAATATCGGCGACACCCGGAAGCGCAGACCCACATAGTAAAAACAGCAGATAGCACATCTACTTATATTTCAATATCTTTGGGTTGTACCCTGTTACGTAACAGAATCGGCTCCCGAGCGGAAGGTTAAGTGAATCGTCCCCACTACACGTGCCTACCGTTTCCTCTCCCCGCACCGCGCGACCACCCCGCGTCAGGCGCCAAGCGCCGGGCGGCCCGCCGGCCGCCATTCCTTCGCTAGCTCTCGGCCAAGCAACTGTGCTACGCGCGATTTGCGCTGTTTGTGCTCCACGATATTAACTCCGCGATGTATTGTTTGAAATTGTGTTGTGAACGGAATCCAGAAAAGATGGCAGACCACGCATCTAGCTATGTGAGTACCAACTCGCTTCCTCCCCCCCACCGTGTGCTTTGAACCGTTTGTAACTTCATTTAAACGCATAGAGAGAGGGAGAAATCCTCGTTAGGTCAGTAGGGTAGTTTAACTTGTGTTTTGTGCCGACACTGGCCGTATGTGTATCACCCTGTTCTGTTTATTGAATAAACCCTTTAAATGCAAATACTGTGTACTGATTGAAGAGGGAGTCCCGGGGATTTTGAGGAGAGGAGGGGAAGGAAGAATTGACCAAGCGAACCACTGGCACTCGCCCTGTTTTTTAGGAGGAATCATGTTCGAGCCGGTTTGAGCTAACCGACGGCTGTTATTGTGTGTGTTTTACAGGAATAGGGCTTGGGGTAGGCCACAGCAGCAGCGCCCCCAGCACTGTCGCCCGACGTGTGGCGGGTTTTTTTTTTTTTTTCCTCCCTCTTCACAGTCGCTCGCCTCGTTCTTCAATCAGCCATTGTTTAAACTGTATAATCTATAATGTTTTGTCTTGTTTTTTTTCCCAATTTGTCTAGCATTACCATCAAAGAACATCGACGCGAGTGTAACTTCGAATTGCAAATTTAAACTATCGCGGGCACATTCCTTCATTTTCGAGTCGTCACTCGACAAAACATTATCACCGGTATTCCTACGTAAAGTGCTCAACCAAGAAAGTTGCCGTCGTGAATAATATAGTGTTTACAAGTGTCGACCGACTAAATTTGCTAGTTTCAAATACAAGATTAATAGTGGAAATGTACACAAATATTTAAAACAAAGTTATTCAACAATTAAAATCCTGTATATGATAAACCAATTACCCGCTTCGTTTCCCGAAAGTTAATTAACCAGTTTTTATTAATAAACTTATTCCGCAGTGTGCTGGTCTGTATTTGATATCGACATATTCTGCGAATAGGGGACTATTTCGCAAAATACTGGCCTGTATATATAACGGCATATTTTGCAGCTTAAGGGAAACAAGTGGATTAAATTCTTTCTACCTTTTGACAATTGAGCATTTTTCTAATTTTGCCGCCTGTTTCATCATTTAGCTTTTTTTTCTTTCGTAAGAAACAGACGACATAATTTGAAAGACGTTCGGTTCGCGTTGACGTCGATTCCTCGAGTCAGGCATTACATTACGTATGCACATTTCTGCATATAACTTGTTATGACAAAAGGAAGTCGGCGGATAAATACCAGTAATGGTGTATGCTCAAATCAGGCTGCAGTATAGCCACGTTAAATAAAGAACAATTCCCCAAGACATTGTTGAATTTTCAAACATACTTCCACGAAAACTTGTATAAAAGAAAAAATATTTCCTTTCCTTTCTAAAGAACCCCCCCTTTGGAAGGCTAATCGAAATATTCCAAAAAACATGTTCATTTAAGGCGAACCTCGTTTCCGTTTTTTATTTTTTCTTTTCCGGACTTTTGCTTATTTGCAAACCTTTTTCAAAACATCGGGATTTTTTCTCAAAATTACGTTTTTTGAGGGAAACCGCTGCCCAATTTTCTCTCGTTCCGGACTTAGAAAATTTTCAACAAATTTTCAAAACATCGGGATTTTTTCTCAAAATCACGTTTTTGTAAGGGAAACCGCTGCTCAAATTTTCTCTCGTTCCGGACTTAGAAAATTTTCAACAAATTTTCAAAACATCAGGATTTTTTCTCAAAATCACGTTTTTGTAAGGGAAACCGCTGCCCAATTTTCTCTCGTTCCGGACTTAGAAAATTTTCAACAAATTTTCAAAACATCGGGATTTTTTCTCCTCAGGTAGAGAAATCCCCAAAAAATTCTCCTGAACTCTCTCCAACTAGAAGGAATACTTTATCTGGTATGGGATCCAAATTAACCATCCACTTTCAAGTCTACTTCTTACTAAAGAATTGAGTAATATTACGAGAACCCGGGAATAACTAGCATTTCTTGCAGTTCGTTGAACAATGCCCAGCATTCGCTTTATTTATCGTTTTTAAAAAAATTACAAAATATTACATTTTTATTATGAAAACAAATTACTTTCTATACGAGTATACCACATATTAAATCAAAATTATTAACATATTTCAAAACCAAGGGTTTCTTCATCTGGATGAAATTAAAATTGACAATTTTTAAATTTTATCCCGATGAAGAAACCATTGGTTCTGAAACATGTTTATAATTTTGATTAAATAAGTGTTGAACAAAGTAATTTGATTTCATATCATTAAAAATGACGTAAAAAGTTAATTTGTGAATTCTGAAGAATTACTACATTTTGATGCGTTTTTTAAATTAATTTGTAAGAGTATTACATAAAATATAAAAGTAGGTATATCAGCTAAACGTAAGCATTGATACAGCTAGCCTTTTAAAAGCACCTTCACTGATGTTAAATATGTCGATATCCGAATTGATTCTGTTCAACAGCAATGTAAGTATGAAATGTCAACCTATTAACCATGGTGCCAAATCAATTATCAAATTGGTGAATTTTCATTTCTAAACGGGTGGTCTGGTACCAGGGTGATACTCAAAGCATCGTGTACTTATCGATTCGAGCATAGAGTCAAGATTTGTTCCACAGCTTTAGAGTTTGGCAGGTGCATACATACGAGTAGAAAGATGCACAGATAGGTGTACAGATAGGTGTACTGTACAACGAAGGTTGAAAGTTGGACGTGTATTTCCGTTGCAGTTTGGTCCAACAATGTTGAATTGGGGATTAATCTAAGTTTTGCTGAAGTTAGAAGGCGGTAATTCTATAGTTTAATTGTTGAAGAGGCATCCAAGAGATGAAAAATATTATCTTAGTATACAAAAAATAATGTTTCTCTGTTTGTCCCTTATGCGTTTAACAGTTCAACCGATTGCCACTAAACTTCGGTGATTTGTTGCACGCATGCCCGCGAAGGTTTCTGCATTTATTGATGAGCTCTGGCGTTATGAATTTATTTCCTACATCATTCATCCGATTGCGATGAAACTTTGGTGGGTTGTTGTGCGCAAATCTACCTTCGGCACAACTCGCCGAATGTAGATTTACGAAGTCATTAGGTTTAAAGAGCTCTTCAGTTCAGAAGATTAGAACTAGCTTTCATCCTAGCAAGTTTATTCTTCTTCAACGGAAGCAATCTTCCGAACATGCCCTCCATTGATATACTTGGTAACTCTAAGTGACCAGGCTCCATCGAAGCCAGAGTTAAGTTAGCCTCCCAAAAACTGGGCGTATTGAACAGGGCCTGCAGATACTTTAGTAGTACACAACTGCTAACCTTGTTCAAATCACAAGTGTGCCCCACGGTTGAATTTGGCAGCCACCTCTGGTCTGGAACTCCAAAATATCTGAAAAATACCCTCGACTCTGAGCAGAAACGGGCGGTCCGTTTGATGGATTATTCCATCTGAACAGACGGATTGCAATCGTCAGAAGATGCTCCGAGGAACTAGCGTCATTGATCCCTTCGGCACCGGTGCATAGTCGGGAAGCGTATTTACAAAACCTATACCGATTCAGTTGCGGTAACGACAATTTACATTTTAAATATACCTCTATATTGGTTATTTTTTGTCACATTGCAAAAAAAAAATTGTTCTAAAATCTAGATAAAATAATCTTTCTGGTGTGTATATTAGAAATTAATAATTTTATTTCTAAATATTTAAATTTTAATATTATTCCCATATATTGTAAATACACCTCTGTATTGATAATTTTTCACCACTTTGCAAAAACAAAAATTATTCTAAAATCTAGATAAAATAATCTTTCCAATGTGTGAATTGGAAATGAATAATTTTATTTCTAAATATTTAAATTTTTTAGTGAAAATTTAGAGCGACTGAAACGCGGTAGGGGTTGTAAATACGCAGTCGGGAAACACGCCAAAAGTGTGCCCAAGGTACACGGCAGACATTTGTCACATGGAAACGGGTCGCTTCTTCGACTCGTTCTTGTGTTCAACAGCTCGGCTGTGGGACGATTTGCCGGCCTCTGTGTTTCCTCCTTCCTACAATATGGGTCTCTTCAAGACCAATGTGCATTCCTTCCTCTCCTCAAAAAGACCCTCCAAATAGCATCTCAGATGACATAGGCCCTGAGGGAAATTATTTTCCTCAGGGCCTCCTGTGTGGAGTTAATTTAAAAACAAAAAAAGTCCTGGAAGGATGTTTGTCTTCGGAAGTATTATCATATTTACAATAAACATCCAAGAGACTTACAATAATGGAAAAAAAAATATCAGTATTTCGTCGTCGGCGTGAATAAGTCAGTGTGTGGAAGACATGTACCTTGCACCGGTTAATGGAAGAAGACAGATAAAGTTTCAGGAGACAGGATTCACGGAACATAGTTTGGACTTAGCCGCAATCACCACATTTGTGGCCAAACTCACTTGTGGAACCCGTGACTCTGGTTCACATATGTAACTGAAAGCAGGGATAGTTTAAACTTTAAACCATTGTTCAATGTGAAGTAAGCCACGGAAATTTAACCCGTCGAATTATTTGGAAGATTTCATGTACTCAAGAGCCTCCCATCAATAATGAATTTTACGACTTAATTGAAATTATTCGCTACAAATAACAAAAATCAACAATTCAATCTGATGAAATTAATATAATGTTGCTTTGCGCGTAATAAATAATTTTGAGTGGATATCTTAATTTAAATGTCTCTCTAAGGGAGTCTGAATGTGTTAACAATTCGACGTTTGTTTTATTTAGTGTTATTTTGGTTCCATGACAGTTCATCCTGCGACAATTCATCCGGCGACAGTACATCCTGCGACAGTTCATCCGGCCGACAGTTCATCCTGCCGACAGTTCATCCTGCCGACAGTTCATCCCGCCGACAATTCATCCGGCGACAATTCATCCTGACAATTCAACCTAACCTAACCTAACCTAACCTAACCTATAAGTATAACCTATAAGTATAAGTATGTCGTATTTTGTTATTCACGCATGCTTCTTCGGAGAGTCGAAATTATTGTTAGTAAAAATATTTTTACAGCGGATTTCCACTCAAGATGCCTTCAGATATAAGTATATCGATTTTGGTTGAACGGCCGTATATCCTCTTTGCATACTTACTTAATAAAAATCTTCTAAATGATCAGGCAGGATGAATTGTCGCCGGATGAATTGTCGGCGGGATGAACTGTCGGCAGGATGAACTGTCGGCAGGATGAACTGTCGGCAGGATGAACTGTCGGCCGGATGAACTGTCGCAGGATGAACTGTCGCCGGATGAATTGTCGCAGGACGAATTGTCGGGTCACCGTTATTTTATTTAAATCGAAATACTCCATTTTTAAAAACAATTAAATAATAAAAAATAATAATATATTATTAAGTTCTTCAAGATTTTAGTTTTTATTATTTTGACAGCCGTTTCGGCATTCAAGGCAATCGGACAGTTCATGGGGTGAGGTTTGTCTAAGAGCCCGTTCACACTTCCGTTTTAAAGACGGAGGCGGGTCCCGTTTTTAAAACGGAAGCCCTAGTCGCTGTAGCGGCTCTATGGAGCTGTTCGCACTTGTCGGTTCCGGCGTGAAGACGGATCCGTTATTTTTTGCCGGAGAGATCGCCTACACAGAGCGTCTGTTTTGAAGCCGGAACTGAACGCGCTGGCTCATACATTTCAATGGAGCTGTTCACACTACGCGGAGAACGGATCCGTTTTGACACCGCCACACCCCGCTTCCCCACCGCCCGCTCCCAGACGCAAGCGAGCAGGCAAATTTCGCGGTTGTGTTTTTATGGGGCGCGCGTTTGGAGTTTATAATATTATTATATAATATTTATTAAAGCAATAATTACAATAATGGACAAGGAAATAAATCCCGAAAATTTAATCTCACTGGTCGAAGAAAGAGTTGTGCTATGGGATAAAACGACAGAAGGATATAAAAATAATTCATTAAAATTATCGGCTCGGCGAGAAATTTCAGCTATAATTGGGTGTACCCAAAATTTTCATTTCACTTTTTTTCCTTCTTTTTAATAATTACCACATGACAACAAGAGCTTCATCGTCGTCCATTGCGCACGGCCGTTTACTGAAAAATGGAATCAAATACTTAGGTATTATCTTTGACAGCAATTTAAAGTGGAAAAAACACATTATCACTACAGCAAACAAACTTAGAAAATCAATATACTTCTTTAGACCTACTCGCAACTTTTTAAACTTGAATCAACTCAAAACAATTTACTATGCTCTATGTCAATCTCTAATTGAATACGGTATTATAGCCTGGGGAGGAACAAACGATACCGTCATTGACCCGATCTTTAAAGCCCAGAAACTAATTATTAAGATTATATTAAAAGTACCGATCACAAGCAGTTCGGATGAAATTTTTAGGAGAATCTGTGTCTTGGACATTAGGCAAATTTATGCCAAAAACATATTAGCACACCTCTTCAAACACAGAACTACCTTTGAAAATGTCCAAACTGCTCGCGATACTAGAACCAAAGGGCATAATCTTCTACTTATCCCTTTTGCTAAAACAACCTTTGGCCAAAGAAATTTTAGATACTTTGCAACAAAACTATATAATGCACTTCCACTGGCAATTAGACAAATCACAATGTATCTTAAATATAAATCTGACATCAAGTCCTGGATTACCAGCCAAAATAGATCCAACATCAAAGATTATATCAAAACTAACTTATAAGTATTTATTTTTTCAATTTTACGTTGATGATTAACTGTTACTTGTAATATTGTGTTATTATTTGTACTTTGTATGTGTTATTATTATAAACTGCTCATGCTAAGCGCCTGCTCTCAACACAGGTTCTCCTAGTGAGACAGGCATAGAATAAAACAAATTGTAACTCAAAACTAATAAAGATGAATAATAAAAAAAAAAAAATAAAAAAATGTGCAAATAAAATGTTTTGGTCGTTGTTTTCGTAGAGTAGGATCCGTTTTTAAAACGGATCCGTTTTGTAAACGGAAGTGTGAACAGGGGGCCTAGGGCTTCCGTTTTAAAAACGGGACCCGCCTCCGTTTTTAAAACGGAAGTGTGAACGGGCTCTTAGTCATGTCGGCGAATGTGTTTGCTTACCTACGTGCGTGTGGCGGGTCAGATTGTGCGAGACTGGTTGACGGAGAACTAGACCTAGACCTCTCCAGCCGTAGGTACTCTCTCGACCCATTACCCAGCATCGCAGTGGGAGGGATGGATTCTTACATCCACCACTCCTCGACTCATTGGCCCCAGATTTCACAAGTTTATGCGGAAGGCGTCATCAAATAAACTTGTATGTGTGTTCATAGCGCTGAGAGGAAAACCAATGTTTATTTATTGAAGTGCTTACTTATCATCATCTTGGTGGTACAGGGTTCTAACTTTACTTTACCTTGTTCTGAAATATGAGTTACAAAGTTTGCAAAGACTATTATCTATTTGCCGATTTCTGTTTTATTAGGTTGCACATTGTAAGTATTTTAGTTTAACGTATTTTAAAGAAAAATATTTAAATAGATCGTGTACTTAACATTTTAAAACACACCTAAACATGCAGATAGAACCATATGTAACTATCATGGGCATAATAATGCATTGCATAAGGTTCTAACTACTGTTAGCATTACCGCATATACGGCCATTTGCTAAACCAAACCTGGAAAGGACACGCAATTAATAGGCCAACAATACTAGCTCAGGAAAGCGGCGCAAGCAAGGTTCTCTCAAAATCAGGGCCAGTGCTTGTGGTTCGCTGGTGAATACCTCCTCCTCCTTTCCTCACAATCTACAGGTCTCCTTCCTCAATCAGAACACAGTTTTGCACGTAAAGGGTTTATTCATTTAGAAGGAGACAGGGTTTTACAATTGCCAGCCTCGGCACACTACACATGGGTATTTGCTAGGACTAGAATTCTATCATGACGGGGGAACTTTCCTCTCAACTCTCAACTCTCCACACGTGTTAGTGAATTTAAAGGCGAAACGTGGCACACAAAACAGGGCGAGGGTTCAAATTACTCACAGCCAGCAGGAAATGCGGTAGTCAGCAGCCAGGCTACTGGTGGGCGGGAGCCTTCTTGTGCACAATTCACATTATAGAAACATCACGAGTTTTTAGGTTCTCGGACAGCGCCGTGGCGCAATCACTGGGGACACTGTTGTCATGCCCGAGGCAAGCGGAGGAATGAATGCCGGCCGGCGCGGTTGCCCGTGTCGAGCTCAGCGCGGTGCGGGGAATTTACGAACTATTCTGGCGTAAAATCGGGGAACAGTGAGCTGGGGAAAACATTGTCACTTTGTAACGTAACACTAAATTTCCCTGATGCCATTCCTAATAGACTGAAACTGCAATACTTTACACAAGATTGAACTTCAAAATCATAAATTATTATTAAACACATCATGAGAATTCGTCCTTGCAAACTTTGACACCTCAGAACATGGTAAGTCGAAGTTAGATCCCTAAATAACTGAAGTAATGAACTATGTACAGGGTGTCCGGGGGTAAAGTGCATTAACTTCGGGAGGTGATTCTACATGATAGTGTAAGTAAAAAAGATAAATAACTTTTTTCGAAATTCCAAATTTTAGGGGCAGTTTTGTGGTAAAAAGATAAAATTAGACCGGCGTGCGCGGCCAGCTTTATTATTTTCCGCTGTTACGATACGGACCAATCACCATAATTTATTGTTGCAACGATCGTGCCCGGCAGGCTCCCGGCAAGTAAGATCGTACCTCACACTAAGGATTTTTAGTAGGTAGAACTTTTTGTATGGGAAAAAAAATGTTGGAATTTCGAAAAAAGTTGTTAATCTTTTTTACTCCTACCATCATGTAGAATCACCTCCCGAAGTTAATGCACTTTACCCCCGGACACCCTGTATACTGCGCCTCGTAAAATTATCAACTGCCAGGTAAAAACAAAATGGTAATAAATAACTCCAGTCCAATTTTTAATTTTTTTTAATGAATAATGACATTCTAACCCCGTGGTCGTCAAACTGCGGCCCGCGGCCGATATTTGTGCGGCCCGCACAAAAAAAAATTTCATGTACAATATTAACTGCTTTTTCTTTTTATTCAAATATTTTGTAATTATTATATGATTTTAAAACGTTGATTTAAATTGATTTACATTTGATTTTAAAACGCCCAGTGGGTTTTTGAACACATCCTAAGTCGATTTTGAGCGCACATATAGTGTACGTCATAGGTTCTCATTATGCCCCCTTGTGGGCGTTTGAGACTTTCAGGGGGGGCAGTAGAAGACCCATTGAAAATTAGGGGGCGTTGAGACGGCACAGTGAGTGCGTGGATAGGTTAAAAAAAATATGCTCTAAAAAAGACATAAAAACACGCTAATCACGTATTAATAAAGCAAAGGAAACTTTAATATTTTTTATAAGGAAACTTTAGTTTGTTGAAGTGGATATTGAAGTAATAAATAATACAATTAAGATGAAAATTGAACTGAACGATTCTATTATATTCATTAAAATGGATAATAATAATAATAATAAAACGTTTATTTGTCATAGAGAATACATCAGTACAAAGAAGTTTTGACTGTCCAACTAGGAAGGTCTCCCGTTCTAGGACAGTCAAATGACAAACATTTTGATAGGCGTAAATTTAATTTAGAAATGACCAATTTGGGACACAAATCAACAAATCATCGCCAAAAAACTTTATCTTATTTACTAAAGTTCAGGCAAAAATATTTAATTATTTATAATGTATGCATAATTTAATTATTTACTAATTTAGTTATTATTAATTATTTATAATTATGCACAAGTGTCCTTTACGTACATGTTTTTTTTTCAATATAGAAAAAAGAAAGAAATGTAAAAGTTTACTTGTAAATAAACCAAAAGAAAAATAATACTTATTACCAACATAAAAATAATACATTCTACCAAAAGAAAAAAATACATAAGAAAAATAATACCTATTAATTATAAATAAACCAAAAGAAAAATAATACATATTAATACAAAGTTATTGAAGGCAGTGAAGAAGAAGCAAACAGAAAATACTTGTATATGGTGACCTTGTTAAAAAACGTACTGCTAAATTGTTTAATTAGTACAGCTTTATACTTCAGTAGAGGCATACAAAAAATATCAGAATCGTTAGCATAAAAGGTTTTCAAAAATGTTTAAAGTGTTTTCCAATCGTACTCGGATGATGTGAAATTTAAGTTTTTCATTATATAATATTTTTTTATTAATAATAATAATGCGCTAATTTTTATAGCGCCGTTTTCATGGAAAATCACCTCAAGGGCGTTATATAAAATTATCATCTTAAGTGTATTATTATTAAGAAGGAGGTAGCAACCCGGTAGGTACTTAAAATACAAAGGAATTGGTTTTTTAACTTCCTAAACAAAAAGGTAAAATATCGAATTATTGATTCCGTTACAGTTCCCCCTCAACTCCCCCCCCCCCTACCCACACAATTTCATAAGCGTGCGGCCCGCGGCGATACCTCACATTGCACTATGTGGCCCTTGACCAGAAAAGTGTGACGACCGCTGTTCTAACCTAAATAACTGCATATTTATTTTTATTTTCGGAGCTCGTTTTAATAGTTAAAATAATTGTCAAAGTTTTAATTTTTCAAGATCCCCGAAAACCACCGTATGTATGGTGAATCGTGTGACGTCATCACTCACCAAAAGTTTGTGTTATTTTCAACAGGTGTTGTCATTTTGTATGACAGTTATGGAAGATTCCATGAAACTATTCAATAAGTAAAAACATTATTTAGGTGGAATTATTTATTTATTATATTACGTTATTTTATTTTTCAATATTATTGCAGGAGAGTGGCATTAAAATTGTTTGAAATTATTTTTTTTTTGCTTTTAAAAATCGAAATCAATATTATGGAAATGTAGGCAACTACAGCGTACAGCGCCGAATCAGCTGTTCGACTTCCGCCATTTTGAAGTTCAGACTTGGTTTAAGACTACTTGTAATGTTGTTAAGACTCTACGTTATTTATTATTTAATAAAATTTACATATTCAGAATCAGCGTTTATTGGTCTGTATTCTATATGAATATATTTTTTTAAAGCATTATATTTTTCACTGGAGTTCCTTATTGCAAAAGGTTCAAAATGATGTTAAAGATTTGTAAAATAAATAGAAGTTTTAAAAACTTGATGTCAGAACTTCGTCGTACAAGGCACAAGTATCTATGAAAATACAACACAGATGACTTTGAACATTATTTTGGTTATAGAAATGACCAACGGAAATGGTTTTGCATTCAAAAGTAATTTTTAGTAAAAATGTCAGTTAGAACCTTGTCTAACGGCGGTGACGTTATGTGAATTGCGAGCGTTGTGTCAATATTTGGTTTACCAAAAAAATGGCTAAACATTTTTTGATTTGGCGTCTTGACGTTTTGACGTTGAATACAAATACATTTTTGAATATTTTTCCTAAACCCTCTAAGAGCAAAGCTTTTATTTATATCCACCACATAAATAAATGCTTTGGTATTTGGAAATTGGACATGAAATTTTTTTCGTTTTGAAAATTCTATGTGGTCGCATCGTTAAATTGAGATATCTACCAAATTTATCGAGTGAATAAACCGAACTTTGTACTACGGTACTGGGTTACACATATTATATACTAGCTTTTTCCCGCGGCTTCGCTCGCATGGTGTAAGGGGGGTTCCCACTCCGCCTCCTCCACTTCCCCCCCTCCCCCCCCCTCACACCGCCCTCCCTCCCCCCCTCCCCCCTTACACCATGCGATTTATTATCTTTTTTTGTTTCATGTACATTTATACCCACCTGCTTTTTCTTTTTTTTCTCCTTTCAAATATTTTGTGTACGTATGTGTATATTATACCTTTATGGAATGTGTGGGATTGCACTCTCCTCCCCGCCTGGAATAAACATTTATTATTATTATAAATTTTGGTCATATAATAAGGAACTCCAGTAAAAAATATTGTGACTTTAAAAAAAATATGTTCATACAGACCGATAAACGCTGATTCTGAATATATAAGTTTTTTTTATAATATTAAACGTAGTGTTCGTAAAAAAATATTAAAAAGTGCATTATTTAACGTCTCGTTAAAATATACTGTAAAGTTTGTACGATTGAATGGTTAGTGCTGACGTCACGCGTCACCAGTCATTGTATCACATTGTATTGAAATCAATTGACATGTAGGTATGGCACAAGCCATTAGTATTAACAACATTTCATGTTATTTTTTATTTCGTATCAAAAATAGAGGTATCTCTATTAGTTTATCTCTATTATTTAAAGTATTGAAAAACTACTGCACCAAAAAAATAATGAATGAAAAAAGTAATTCTTCTTCTAGGGAGAATACTTCGAACAACGGAACAACGGATTTCAAAATGGCGGCAGTAGATCAGCTGATTGCCCAATCCTATACTAATTTTTCGGGAGTGATGACATCACACGATTTACCATATTTCCGGGGGGTCTCGAAAAATTAAAACTTTGACAATTATTTTAACTATTAAAACTAACTCTAAAAATAAAAACAAAAACGCAGTTATTTAAGTTAGAAGGTCATTTTCATAAAAAAAAATAAAAAAATTGGACTGGAGTTCTCTATTATGCTTCAGTAATAGCTGAGTGATATTACGAAATCGTGATTTAATTTGAAGTTTGCGATTTCATAGAGTTGACCCCCGACAGTTATATAATTAAGATGTACCGCCGAATAACAAAAGTAGTAAATATATTTTCATTCAAAAGCATCAAGGATAAAACTACTTCTCTATGTATTGTACATACTAGTGCATACCTTCGTACAAAAATGTGATACCGTAAATAAATTCTTTTGATGTCCATACCAATTTATTTGGTATTTTTGAAGTCGATTTTAGGATTAAAATTGGTAAATATTGCACAAAAAATTATAATTTGACTAGCTTTTGACCCGGCTTCGCACGCGCCACTCTCCATCGCCCCCCCCCCCCCCCTCCCACCCCCCCTCCCCTGTTCCCCCAAAACCCCCTCACTTACCAAAATCCACACCCGTTACTCTCATATTTCAAACAGCTCACGTGCCATCTATCAAAACGTAACAATCAAACACGCGCAGTAAATTTTAACTATCAAAGGGATCTCCATAGTAACCCAAACAAAAACAAAATGACAGCGAAGTCAAACAAATACTAAGCAGCGCTTTGCTTTTCGTCTGGACAATAAAAGTAAAATAAATAATTTTATAACGCCAGAGCTTACCAATATACTCGTATATAGCATGTAGTACTCGCAAATAATGAAGCTTTCTATTAGTGAAATAATTTTTAAAATCCATTTAGTAGTTTTTGCTTGAAAAAGTAACAAACATACATATCCATACATCCATACATCCATACATCCATACATCCATACATCCATACATCCATACATCCATACATCCATACATCCATACATCCATACATCCATACATCCATACATCCATACATCCATACATCCATACATCCATACATCCATACATCCATACATCCATACATCCATACATCCATACATCCATACATCCATACATCCATACATCCATACATCCATACATCCATACATCCATACATCCATACATCCATACATCCATACATCCATACATCCATACATCCATACATCCATACATCCATACATCCATACATCCATACATCCATACATCCATACATCCATACATCCATTCATCCATACATCCATACATCCATACATCCATACATCCATACATCCATACATCCATACATCCATTCATCCATACATCCATACATCCATACATCCATACATCCATACATCCAAACATCCATACATCCATACAAACTTTCGCCTTTATAATATAATATAAAATAATAATTGCTTAGCAACACAAGCCTTGACGTTTGCTTGTATTTTAGCTCTCTGATTTTTTTATTGTATCAGATAGAAAAGAATTAGCTTTGATCCCAAAACATATAAATATTTGAAAATAAGTATATTAGATAACGTAATAAATAAACTGCCAGTGGACCGTAGGATATTTAGGTAAATAAATACAAAATAAATTTTTCCTTTTGTGAGGACTTCAGTAACCAAGGTAAACAACTATATTTTGAGATTACGTTGAAATATATTTTGTAGGTAAATTTAATTATATATTTTATTTTGATAACATTATTCTACAATATAATATATATTATAGATTTGTAGTATTGAAGGGTAGTTTACATTAAAATATTTAATTTGGAGATATTGAAAACTATTTGTTGACACTAGGTAACGACGACAGTTGCTTGGTTACTGGAATGTAGGAATTAATAATAATTAATAAATCATTTCCAAGTTGTTTTGAAAGGTGACACAATGTCATTTTCAACCAACGGAAATGAAAATGGGTTTATTATGTCATCTATACAGATGAACATTGATAATCTGAGACCCCAAAAAACAAAAGCAGGTATTCCTAGGCAGCGTATGAAATGGACGAACGATGTCAATATGTTCATCGTTCGTTCATATTTTTATGTAACTAAACTAGAAACAGATATGTTATTGTATAGGAAAAAATTACATTTACTTTTCTCACAAAATTATCCGGTTGCCCAAGTAAACGAGCAAAGATTAGCTGACCAAAAAAGGTCAATTTTCAAAAATAATTTAATTCCTGTAGTAACATTAAATGAGATAAGAAAAGAAGTAGCAGATAGATTGCAATTGGAGAATAATTTAGATCAAATTAATACGAGTAGTAATGTTATATTAGATGCATTGAATGAAGATAGTTTAGCTAATATTCTAGTAGAAGAATCCAATGATATTAGAGTAGATTCAAATAACTTAGACATTATTCATAATCTTAGGGAAATCAATATTGCAAATTTAAACTTACTAGATGATAATGTAATAGAATTAGCTAACTTGCTTCAAAATAATATAAATAGATATATAGATATAGAGCCCACAGTTAGACCAAAATTACCAAAATTGCATACGTCAAAGAAATTATCTAAATTAATTTCTGAATTAAATAATTTAATTTTACCAAAAATAATATTTGACGATATTAGTTTTTTAGATCTTCATACAATAGTGTACGCTAGTGCTATCACTATATGTAATAAGTTAGGAGTTAAATTAATATCCTCTGATGATAGATCATATAGTTATAGTAAACCAGAATGGCAGATTAGATTAGAAAATGATGTAGTATTTTTAAGAAGTAGTATAGCTAGAGTAATTGAATATAAAAATGGAAATAGAAGTAGGAATATTTTGAGATATGTAGATGAAATTGGGAGAAAATTTGGTTATAGCATTGGTAGTAATAATAATGAAAATATAATCAATGATTTATTAGATTTATTAAAACAAAAATTAGGTGTAAAAGCTAGTAGATTAAAAAGATATAATTATACGTATAATAAAAGAAATAATAATAGATTATTTCAGAAAAATGAGAAAATATTTTATTCCAAACTTGACGATAAACAGAATATTATTTCGAATAATAATATTCCGTTGCCATCTGAATCAGATATGCGCGATTTTTGGACAAACATTTGGAGTAAAGATATAAAACATAATGAGGCAGGTAACTGGATAGAAAATGAAGAACTCAATTGTTCAGACATTGAACAAATGAGTTTTTCTGATATATCGGTTGAATTGTTAGCCAAAATTATAAAAAATACTCATAATTGGAAAGCCACGGGTTGCGATTGGATACATAATTTTTGGTACAAACGTCTAACTACTTTACATCCTCTTTTTGCAAAAAATCTTTCAAAACTTGTCAGAGAACCTCAAAATTTTCCTAATTTTCTAACTAAGGGCATTACTTATATGTTGCCTAAAAGCGAACATATTAATAATCCCTCTCAATATAGACCCATTACATGTCTACCGACAATATACAAAATTTTAACCTCTTGCTTGACAGATTTAATATATACTCATTTGGATGAAAAAAATATTTTATCTGAACAACAAAAAGGTTGTCGCAGAAAACATATGGGATGTAAAGAACAGTTAGTTATTGATTCTGTAATTTTAAAACAAATTCAAAATCAAAAGCGTAATTTACATACTTGTTATATAGATTATCAAAAAGCTTTTGATAGTGTCCCGCACTCGTGGCTAATCAAAATATTAAAAATATATAAAGTTAACCCAATTATAATTAGCTTTTTGAAAAATATTATGTCCTTTTGGAATACAGATTTGCTAGTTAATTTAAAAGGTAAGAAAATAGTAGTACCGGGTATTTCAATAAAAAGAGGGATTTTTCAAGGAGACTCATTGAGCCCTCTTTGGTTTTGCTTAGCATTGAATCCCCTTTCTAAAATGTTAATTAAAAGCAAGTTTGGAATAAAAATTAAGGGTAATACAAGAGAGAGTAGTATAGTTTCACATCTATTATATATGGATGATATAAAATTATTTTCAAATTCTGAATCAAATTTAGAGAAAATGATTAAGGTAGTTAAAATTTTTTCAGATGATATTAAAATGACTTTTGGTTTAGATAAATGTAAAACTATCCATATAGAGAAAGGCAAAATTGTAGATGGAGACGAGGGTATATTTAGAAATTTCAAAAATTCAAAGTATGAAAGGGGATGAGGTTTATAAATATTTAGGATACCCGCAATCGAATAGATTAGGATTAAATTTCAAACTAGGATCAGAAAAATTTTAAAATGCAATCTATCTGCTAAAAATTTAGTAAAAGCAATAAATACTTGGGCAATACCTCTACTAACGTACTCATTTGGCATAATTAAGTGGTCCAATACAGATTTAGATAGTTTAGAAAGATTAATTAGAACTACGTTAACAAAATTTAATTGCCATCATCCAAATTCAGCTATAGAACGAATTAATTTACCTAGAAATTTAGGAGGTAGAGGTGTAGTCAAAATAACATCTTTGAAACACAATCAGGTAGAAATGCTTAGAAATTTTTTCCATAGGAAAGCTAATAGCTCAGAAATGCACAAAATAATTTGCAAGGCAGATAGAAATATTACACCTTTAAATTTATATGACGAGAATGCCAACATTCTTATAAATACTAACCAGGAATTATTAGATTCCTGGTCAAATAAAATTATTCACGCAAAACACTTCAATTATCTTAACCAAACGTATGTTGACAAACTTTCGTCAAACAAATGGTTGAGAATTGGAGAGTTGAGCGCAGAAATAGAAGGATTTATGCTTGCCATTCAAGATAGAGTCATTAATACTAAAAATTATAGAAAGCATATAATCAAAGATATAAATCAAATTGATGATTTATGTAGAAAATGTTTGGCTTTTCCCGAAACTATAGAACATATTATATCGGGATGTTCTATATTAGCGCCTTCTGAGTATACATTTAGGCACAATCAGGTTTTAAAAATAATTCACCAAAGTTTGGTAATTAAACATAACTTGATTGATTGCCGTAATGTAGTACCTTATTATGAAAATGAACCAAATTCATTTATAGAAAATGAATTTTATAAAATATATTATGATAAAACTATACTAACAGACAGAACAATTAGTCATAATAGACCTGATATAGTTTTACATGACAAAATTAAAAAAATAACTTATATCATTGATGTAGCTATTCCAAATTCCTATAATATTCAAAAAACTGTTTCTGAAAAAATTAGAAAATACACAGATTTAGGAAATGAGATTAAAAGAATTTGGCATTCTCGGACTATAAAAATTTGCCATTTGTTATTTCGGCCACTGGCATAATACCTAGGAATCTGATTCAAAATTTAAGCATATTAGATTTGTCAAAGAATTTGTATATAAAAATGCAAAAAGCAGTAATTTTAAATACATGTAGGATTACAAAAGATTTTTTAAATATTTATATTGAGGGATCAGTAGGATTTATAGGTTCAATTAGAAATGCCACAGAGCCGAACCCTCTGATATGAAAATATCTGGAGTCGGTGAATTATATTCCCATTTGGTCTCTAGTAGGTTGACATGTTGTTCTTGTATTGTTTTGTATTTATAATACTTATATAGTGCAATTGCATAACGTGGATTCACTAGATGATCATTTGGGGAAGTGTATGAAGAAAGGGTTTAGTTTTTCCTTCTTTTTTTTTTTTTTTTTTTTTTTTTTTTTTTTTTTTTTTTTTTTTTTTTTTTTTTTTTTTTTTTTTTTTTTTTTTTTTTTTTTGGGGGAAAATTTAACCCGGACATTTAAATCTGGTGCGTAAAAAGATTAATAGGATAGGGTAGGATTATAATTATAATTTTGGGGGGCCAACTGTCGGGTGATCAACTGTCGGGTCATCGAAGTCTGCACAACCTTTCTGCATATTTTCTTTTACATTTAACATGTACACAAACATAAGAAAATGTGTTTATAATAATTTTCGAAGTGTACTTTGTGTTTTTTTCTCTCGAGGGAATTTCATATTCCTAATCATTATTTATTCGGCTCGGCAAATGTACAGATATTATCTTCAAAAGTAAAATGTATTTTTTTAAGAATATAAAAACTTTAAAGTGTATTAGGGAATTATCGCGCCGCGTGATGATGTTTTTGCAATGAATGTTTGTATTCATGATAACTGTTTGCAATGTTAAAAAACAAGAATTTGTCGTGAAAAGTTTAATGAAATGGTTCTTAATTACTCCCAGTTATAACGAATAACGTCACCACACTGCGCTTTTAACGCTTGAGCTTTTGCAGACCGTAAATAAATAAAAAAACCGGTGAATAAACGATGTTATTTCCCTAGTCTGAAATCTATTTGTGATATTATGGTGTACTAATTGTGTAGACATTTTGTGCAGAAGTGAGGGTAGAAATGCTCATTTGCGGAGCGGATCATGACGTTAATAGCGAGAAAAATAATAACAGAAAAGCAGCTTTCTTTGCAGAATAAAAGAACAACTTCAATTTATGCAGCACGAGTGTGGTGTTAAATCTTCATGACCTTCCCACAAACATTTTACAATTTTAGTATGTACCATCTCGCGCCATGAAATGATGTAACTCAAAGAAAGGGACTTGCGTTTTGGAGTATTTTACTAATAGTGGCAGCTCTACAATCTTTTCATACAAATTGATCATTAATTGAACTCTTTATATAGACATATCAGACAGTTTTTTATTAAGGAATGGTATGAGTTTATGGGAAATTTGCCTATTATTGGGCTATTGGTCACATTTACCTCAACACAGGCTTGTCCTAGTGAGGTAACAAATTGTATTGTAAACATTTTTACCTGCAGTGTAAAGAAACAATAAATAAATAAATTTAATTGTTGGTTAAGAATATGACTCTTGATTAAGAGGGCATTACCAGAGAAAGCCGGAAATACGTCGTTTTTAGACGTATTGACTCTTTTCCACAAAAAATTATAAATGGATTTCGAAGGATTGTTCTTTTATTTAGTGAAGTTATGTAATAAATTTTTAGATTTTTTTTTTAATTTTTAGTATAATAAGGTTATTCCATAGGTCGTTGGCAGATTTGTTAAATTTTCAAAAAAGGTTTTGTATTATACCACACCCATTTCAAATAATGTAATCATGCAGTAAAATAAATCAATACATTATCTAGCAGAGTTATGTATTAGAATTTTAATTTTAGTTTCAATAAAATCATTAAAAAATATGTACGTACATGTATTTCTTGACGAAAATTGGTCCAGTTGTGTATTTATTTGCGCACTTACAAACTAATATATTTCAGATTTTTTTAACATTCTTATTAAATTTAGACATTATTGAAAAATGATAAATACTTATAATCAAAAAATAACTACAAAAAGTACACTATTTTAATAGTTTTATCATCACGCCTATCAGCATTTTTGGATGAAGGTATAAATTAAAGCTAATTTGGATTGAAATAAATTCGATATTGAGTTATAATTTAAAAAAGCTGGTACGGAGAATAATTAATCTTTTTCATTGTAACCGCCCTGCACGATCGGAAGAAATGTGGATTTTCGTCCGCTGGTTAGTTAAACGCTCTTAAACCAGCAGTCTTTTTCGATGGCTTCTAAATTATTTTATCTGTTCATACGTCTCATAAAATTACCAATTATCCCTTAATGACCTCTTTAGTTGATGCTTTGTCTCTTTCGATGTAATAAGGTAATCCATTGTGTACGCATTACCTGCTTCTATCTCTCTTCTACTATGTTATATTTTAATTTCACGTCAACTCACTGTTTCTTTTGTTGATATTGTGTTTGGAAATATTTAAGTTTTTTTTATCTTTCATTTCATACTCGTATTTAAAACGATTTTGATTCATTTCCATGTACGGTCTCTTTTATTTTTAATTTAACGTCTGTGTTGCATTTTTCTCAATATTCTACAACAAATTTGTAGTTGTAACTTTTTTTTGTTCCTAGAAGCAAATTTTTTTTCTTGTTAGTAGAACGTCAAGTCACCTCTGCTTACATTTTTTTAAGCCTTGCAGGCAGCATCACAGTTACTCGTTATTGCTAGTTTATCTGAACTTTTATACCTAATCAACAATATACCAGTAAATGATCAAAAGTGTTTCATTTGGAGTCTAAACAACATATACAAGGTATTAAAGATAAAATCACTCTCTTAGTTAGCGTATTTAGCCAGCTATCATATCTGTTGCCAAATAAATTAAAAAGAGGTTTATATTATAGTCTCGTAGACACACATTTAAATTATTTGATTGAAATCTGGGGAAACGCATGTGAAACATGCATAAATGACTTATAGGTAATACAAAACAAGGTAACCAAAAACTATTTAAATAAGGTCCAGAAAATCCACAAAAAGTACACATGTAAACAAAACTATTAACATTAAGAAAACTGTATGAATACAATACACGTCTCCTTATATACAAAATAAACCTTAAATACACACATACAGAATTCATTAAAACGTCCCAAGTACATAAACACTTTACACGATAACACAATAACATACATTTAATCCCCATCCGCACTAACCATGGTAAACAATCCATTGGTTACGAGGGGGCAACTTTTATAATTGCCCCGCAAACGACAATAAAAACGAAAAAAAGCTGGTTAAATTAAAAAAAAAATTAATATTTATTCTTGATAAACAAAAGAACGAAATAGAAAGCGCTGTATTAAAATATTTAGTTTATTTTAATGTGTTTAATTATTTCTAGTTAAATCAGTGAAAACGTAATTTTCTTTTAACTGGAATAAAAATAAATAAAAAATTGTGCGAAAAATTCATGGTTTGGAAACAAAGAAGTCATCCAAGGAGCTCGCCTTACAAACCAAACATACTCGCCTTATACCTATTTTATATTTTGCCTATCTCTATAAGTACAGGCAATATATTTTTGATTATTATTTTTTTAATTGTAAAACTAACGTTTTTTTTTTTTTTTTTTTTTTTTTAGACAAGATTTTTTATGCATAGCACAAAGGGTAACAATTATTATAAGCAATAATTATCAGCCTGAAACACTCATCCACATTGAAAAATCTTCCGAGAAAAGATACATGACGCCAACGGGACTTGAACCCGTGTCCTCTTTTCAAGTCCCGTTGGCGTCATGTATCTTTTCTCGGAAGATTTTTCAATGTGGATGAGTGTTTCAGGCTGATAATTATTGCTTATAATAATTGTTACCCTTTGTGCTATGCATAAAAAATCTTGTCTAAAAAAAAAAAAAAAACGTTAGTTTTACAATTAAAAAAATAATAATTAATATTTGACAAGTTTAAGTATTTCCCCAATAAATGAAGACATAATTTGTCTCGACGCCACCTAGCGAGGGATTTAACACTTACAATGTTTCTCTCGCAAAAATAAAGTTGGTTGTTTTCAGGTGGAAAAAATATAATAAGCAGTAATTGTTGAATGAAACACTAGCATATATTGAATCATTTGGCGGGTACGAGATAAGCCGCCATAGCTCAGTGGTCAGAGCAATCGACCGGCAATCGAGAGGACACGGGTTCAAGTCCCGTTGGCGTCATGTATCTTTTCTCGGAAGATTTTTCAATGTGGATGAGTGTTTCAGGCTGATAATTATTGCTTATAATAATATATTTTTGATTGGTTTAATTTGTAATTTGTATCCTGATTGTGTTAAGCAAAACGGGTTGGTCTTAATAAAAAAAAACACGGTACAAGCAAGGTTATTGTTTTAACTAAACTAACTAACTAACTAACCATCACGCCGTTTACCCGCAGGGGTAGGCAGAGAGGACGGACCGCCAAACATCCCGGTCTTGGCACACATTCCTTGCCTCGTTTACATTCATGCAACGTCTCATACATTCTCTTCTATTCTTCTGACTCTTGACATTACCCGACTCAAGTATCTGATTCACTTGGTCGTGCCATGTCTTTCTTGGGCGTCCTCGACTTCTTCTACCATTCACATTTGCGTCATATATTCTCCTTACACTCCTTTCCTCGTTCATTCGCTCTACATGCCCAAACCATCAGAGCGTTCCTTTCTTGATCTTACTCATCACGCTTACATCAGCCTTGCATTCTTTGCGGATTTCCACATTTCTCACACGATCATACATGGTTTTACCACACATACGCCTCAGGGATCTCATTTCTACAGCGTTCAGTCTACTTTCATCCTTCCTCTGCCAGTTCCATGCCTCACTGCCATACATCAGGGTAGGTACCAGTACTCCATTATGGACGGCTAGTTTCGCGTCTTTGGACAGTTTTTTGTTGCTGCCAACGGCGTTCAGTCCTCCATTAATAGAGTTACCTGCATTCACCCTTCTTTCAATATCTCTATCAGCCTTCCCATCTCTCGTAAACATACTTCCCAAATAAACAAACTCATCCACCTGCTCCAAGTATTCATCATTCACAACTATATTGCATACTGTTTTCGTACTCTCTCTTTCAAACACCATGACTTTAGACTTACTTACATTCATCATTAACTCATTCTTCATGCATACTTCGTTCATTCTTGACATGAGAGACTGTAGATCTTCCATACTGTTAGATATCAGCACCGCATCATCAGCATACAACAGGCAACATACTTCTAGATTACTCAATTTCGCACCCAATCCCATCTCTTTCAATTCTTGCATACAATTATCCATATATAGATTGAATAACCACGGCGACATTACGCAGCCTTGTTTAACACCTTTTGTGATGTCAAACCACCCCGTAAAATCGCCGTTCACCCTAACACATGCAACGCTTCCCTCATACAGAGACGCAATTGCCTGTATGAGATACTTATTCACTCCATACTTGGACAATACCTTCCATAGCTTTTTCCTGTCAACTCGGTCGTATGCTTTTTGTAGATCTACAAATGCACAGAAGAGTTTCTGTTTTTTTGCAAGAAACTTTTCAGTGAGCATACGCAATGAGAAAATCTGGTCCATGCATCCCCTTCCACTCATAAAAGCACCTTGCACATCCCATATTTTATCTTTTGTTTCCATTCTTACCCTTTCAATCAATATTCTACCATACAACTTGCCCACTGTACTAAGAAGGCTAATAGCCCTATGATTCCCACATTCCATACGTGACCCTTTACCTTTGTACAATGGCATGATTACAGCCCTTCTCCAATCTAATGGCGTGTAACCCTCCTCTAAACATTGGTTAAAAAGTCTGCACAACCATGTGAGAATAATACGGCTATCTCCTTTAAAGTATTCGGCAGCAATATTGTCGAAACCCACAGCCTTACCATTTTTCATACATTTAATAAATTTTTTTATTTCATCCATGCTGATTTTGGTAACATTCACTCCATCATCGTTCATAACCGATTCACCGCTTGGATCACAGTCACTCGGGTTACTTTCAAAGACCTCCTCGAAATATTTCATCCATCTCTCTTTAATTTCATTCTCATTCGTCAACATTTGTCCATCTTTCGATTTTATCACTTTCATGCTTCCGTTCTCTGGTCCACTCCGGGATCTTTTGACCTCCTTCCAAAACAGTTTTATGTTTTCTTGGAAGTGGTTTGTCATTTTGATTCCCTCTTCTTCTTCCAGGCGTTTTTCCGTTCTTTCACCCCAACACTTACTCTTTTCTTGCATACATTATACACTTCTTTCGCTCGATCTCTCTCTTCGCTTGAAACACTGCCAGTCGCTATCAGATGTAACCATGCTTTCTTCTTCTCTGAGACCAGTGCTTTGATCTCATCATCCCACCATGCATCACCTTTTTTCCTACCTTGCTTACTTATTCCACACACGTCTCTAGCAGATTCGCATAGACTCACCTTAATGTGGTTCCATGTTTCCTCTATGCTTAGACCGTTCATTTCCTTCTCATTCAATCTCATTTCTGCACACTTCTCATACTCACTTCTGACATACTCGTTTTGTAGTTTTTCTATTTTGATTCTTGTTGGAGCTGATACCGTTTTCACCTTAGAGCGCCAGCCGCGAAAGAGGTTTACTTTTGACACCACCAGAAAGTGGTCAGTTTCAACCTCAGCCCCTCTGAAAACTCTTGTGTCCTCGGTAACGGCTCTCAACCTAGAGTTAATTACTACAAAATCGATTATTGATCTTTCAATTCCTCTTTCCCACGTATGCTGATGGATACCTTTATGATCAAAGAAAGTATTTGACACAAAAAGGTTCCACTCTAAATATACCTCAAGTATTCTGTTCCCATTATCATTCGTTCTTTTATCCCCGAACATACCTAAGGCCGAATCAAATCCGTCACGTCTAATACCGACCCACCCATTCAAATCGCCCGCCATAATAATCCTTTCATTCAACTCTTTTAGTCTCATAACATCATTCACACCAGTCCAAAAATCATCTTTCACTTCGTCACTTTCAGAATTAACAGGGGCATAGCAAATAATAAGAAACACCCTTGTTAAACCAATTTTGAATCGGATCCACATTATTCTTGGAGTTACACATTCAAACTGCAACATACATTCAACCATTCTGGGAGACAGTAGCGCTGCAACACCCTGACAAGCCCTCTCCGTGTCTGGTCTCCCAGACCAGATGACGAACTTATCATCATGCTGCAATGTACCGCTCCCCTTTTTCATACTCTCAGTTATACAAAGTACGTCCAAACATTTGCCTTTCATTGTATCACATAATTCATTCATCTTTCTTTCCATCCCTCCTCTTATATTCCATGTGCCAATTCGGCATTGCTCACGTTCCGTCCTCCTCTTTGCGCCACCGAAGGGTTGGCGATGTGATGGATAGCGAGTCTCATCGACACCTGTGTCGGCCATTCCCTCCCACGGACTACTTCTTACAAACTAGCTTTACATCCTTAATCTAACATACTCTACTTAATCTAACTTAATCTAACTTAATCTCACTTAATCTAACTTAATTTAACTTAATATAACCTAATCTAACTTAACCAAACTTAATCTAACTTACACATATGCAAAAACAACCATAATAAACCGGAAATTCTTAACGACTATTGTGAAACAACAACAAACGACATGAAATTAACACTAGAGAAAAAAAAATATATATGTGTGTGTATCTTGTCACTGTCAAAGGTATATTATTATAAATTTTATTGTTTTAAACCACTTTCACTTGAGTTTTTTTTTTTTTTAAACTACTATTTATTAAATATTAACATTAGCCATTTTTAAACTACTATTAATTAAATATTAACTACTAAAAATAACTAGCACTGAAGAAAGTATATACTGTCTTATGTTTTATTTCGTTAAAAATACCCACCTGAAGTAGAACTTAAATGATTAATGTATTTAGCAATCCATATTTAGCAATCCGATTTAGGATTGCTGTTTAAAATTGTCTAAAATGTTCTTAAGATTTTTTTTAGCTTCTTCATCTGCATCAACGGACCTCCAGAATTCCCTGTCCTTCGCTATTTTACCGACTTCGTTGCAATATCTGTCCTCTGTCTGTAATTTCTTCTTCTTCTTCTTCTTCGATTGCGCTACAGCCCATATCGAGCTTTGGCCTCCTGCAACAGTCGCCTCCAACTTCTCCTGTCCTCAGCGGCTGACTTCCAATTTGGTACCTGGAGAAGCTGTGCTGCATCCCCTCTTACTTCGTCTTCCCACCTCAGTCTGGGTCTTCCCACTTTTCTCTTTCCACCTGGGTGTCCAGTCAATCTGTCTGTAATTTACCCTAACATTTTCTGGACATCGGTTCTCGGGGTGTATTTTGCGCGGAATGGTTCTTCTAGCTTTCCGAGTACAGATCCAAGCCACCTCATTAGCGGTTTTTCCACAACGATTAGCTGGGGTTTGATGCCAATCACATTTTGACGTATTTAACTCTCCGCCTGTCACGTCTTTTTTTAACGCGAGGTGTCGCGCGGGGTTGCTGACGCCCCAAAAATTAATATGATTAAATTTTTGTTATGGCTTACATTTTATGTGTTATTTTAACTAATTATAGTTAGGTGATAATAACTGCATTGAAATAAAAAAGAAATGTTAAAAATTAGATATTTATTTTCAATGTAAAAGCTTAAAAATCAATAAGGAACATTTTTTTGTGTTATTGAATCATACTTTTTTAATATAAAACCTTTAAAAAAAATCTAACCAATTTCTATCAAACTTATAAGTATTTGAGATTGATACAGACTTATTATTATTACAAAAAAAAATCAACAAAATACAATGAAAAAATATATAAACTTGGTTTTTTATTGTATTTTGTTGATTTTTTTGAGCCTCACGCCGAAACACAAGTCTGTATCTCATACCGCACATGCGCAAACTGAATGTTGGCGGTGCTAGCATCAAGTATAGTCCCTTTTAGGAAGCTTTCTTTAAAGTAAGGAATCAGTGGGAATATTTAAAATGGACATAATTAGCGTTCCTGTAAAACCCGGGCTTTTAAAGACCCCACGCGAATTGTCGAGGGTTAAGAAAAATAACATTGTAAGCATGCATCGGCGGTCATGAGTTCAGGGAATTCTCTGTATTTTCAGGAATACCGCAGGAGTCAAATTTGGTTCCCTACTAATCTTGATTTTGCTTGATGATATTCAGGAATGCATTCAACGTACTATTTGCTTGCTTTTTGCTGACGATCTCAAACTGTTCGATTCGATCTCAAACAGTTCAGTATAATGTGTGAAATTTAATTTTGCATAAAATTAAAAATTGATTTGGACGCAAAAATGCATGCGTCACCATAACATACACGCGTTCAAAAATCGAAATGAATATAAGCTAGGAATAAGGCTATATGTGAGGAAACGGCGTGATGGTCTTTCCTATCTTTGCGTTTCGTTGTTCTGTGGGATTCGTTTTACATAGTTTTGCATTAGGGAAAATGCGCCTGAGCAAATTGCACCAGTTTTCCGCGCAATAAAAAAGGGCAAACAAATTGCCTTTGACGCGTGCCGTAAAATATGAGTGGGGATTATTTAAGCAGGAACTACATTGTACAGTATTCCCGTATTGCTGTGTTGCTGGCAGGCGTCAACAACCATTTATGGTGAAAGATAATACTCGTAGATCAACGTTATTTGTTTTTTGGGGTGTTAACACCGCATAACACCCCAAAAACAAATAATAAAGAAAATACTTTTGGCCATGAAAATCTAAAAACGTATCTCATAATAGATCAACTTTTTTTAGTGATCTGACTCATTTTTACATTACTTAATTCAAATTAGGTAAATTAGACATGCACACAGAAAAATTGGTTGCGATCGGGAATTAAAATTTCGACTCGATAAAAAAATACTGTCTTTTTGTTTTATTTTTTATATCAAATTTTATCATTTTTTTAAGCTCAATTATTTTTCAGATCAAGTTTTCCACTATAACTGATTAAAAAATTATGTGTGGATAGAAGGGCGTTAAGTTGAGTTTGCTCTGGTAGCAAAAGCGTCTGTTTTATTAGAAGAGCGTATGGAATATTTTGTTATGGTGTGTTAAATAAATAAAAAAATAAAAAATAATAAAAAATTTAAAATTTAAAATAAAACAAAAAATTAAACAAATTGCTCGAAATAATGGTTATACCACAAATTTAATTGATAAAATCCTAAATAAGAAACATAAAATCATTTCAACTAATACCTGAAAGTAATAATAAAATAATAAATCCCGTTCAATGGCGAAGAATTTTATATATATCCAACTTTTCCTAACTTAGTACAAAAATCTTGCCTGCCCCCATTAAACCCACGTTCCATACTGATAACAATTTAGGTAAATTGCTAAAAAACACTGTAGATAGAGATCATTAAGTTAATCAGGCATTTACCAACTATGTTCAATGATTGTCCTTCGTTCTACATTGGTAAGACAACTAGAAATGTAAATATTAGAATCACAGAGCATTTAAGATGCTTTAGTTTAATTAGTTTACTAATCATCCAATTTCCACATATCTCATTTTTAATAAGGACACAGGGGTTAAAATTTTTCACCGTAACAATAAAAGCAAAAAAATTAGATAACTTAGGAGCACTTAAATCAGAAAATCGCTAAATAATAATTCCAGTATTTTGAATAACCAAATTAATTTATCTTTTAGTCCCATTTTAAATATTTTTCCAATAAACCGCTCTGTTCTCTCGCAATTACCCCCACCCCTTTACTTACCTCCCATCCAAACACCTGAAATTTATTTATCTGTGAATTTTCTGTATCATAGATTAGTTATAATATTCTCCTGACTAAGGAGGGGTGCTTCTGAAACCGGTAGAGTGTTTATAAACTAAAAGTGGTCTTAAACAAATTTATGTGTTTTTTATTGTGAATTATGGCGAGTCACAAAGATAATGCTTTTTTCAAATATGTAAAAAAAGGGGTTTTTCTTATAAATCTGTAACATCTAATGTTAATTATTTGTTTATTTAAGATACAAGTACCTTTAAATACAGAATCATATTTTTTTAAATAACGGTTTCCAAAAACATGTAAAATGCTTTTTTATAAGATGGTTTTAGATTTTCGTGGCCAAAGGTATTATCGTTGTTTATTTTTGGGGTGTTATGCCGTGTTGCGCTTTAATGTTGTATATTAGTAACTCTTTATCCATTCCAATAGTTTACCCTCTATTCCATTTTACTAAGTTTGTTGAGAAGAATTTCATGGTTAACTTTGTCAAACGCTTTGACAAAGTCTGTATAAATTAAATCTGCTTGGGTTTTATTTTCAAGTGAGCATGCAATAAATTGTTCGTACAAGGAAAGATTTATTAGGGTGGATCTGCCCGGCATAAAGCCATGTTATTAATATATATGGAGATTCTGTCAAAGATAAGTTTTTCAAACAGTAGTGTCAAAATCCAAAAGGTAAATTGGGAAATACGTTTGAATGAACAAAACGCATCCTAGTTTCCTCTTAAATTCTCATTCTTAGGCTACGTTGAGCCGCTCTGTGCGAGTGCTTAAAGCTGATTGTGTAATGATTGTTTAGCTGTTATTGAGAACACGAAAGCAAAAGGTTCACCACCCCTACAGAGCTCTATGAAAAATAGTACGGTGCATTTTAAAAGCCGGGTTACTTTTTGATAAATGCCTTCCATTTGCGTTGTGTATTGCTGTTGAATTTACGGGGTGTTTTGAATCGAGATACGTAATACGGTTTATTATTGGCAAAACCGTGAACATTGGACATTGGCAACGTGTTGCTCCTGATGCGATACTGAATTGAAAAGGTGACGCCTGCACGCGCCTGCCAGTTATTTCAATGGAAATGTTTTTAATTATTCAAATGGAACACGTTTTGTTTTTATTACGGATGATGGATTATATTCATGAATATCGAACAAGCAAAATGGAAACTTGAATAATTCATCCAGGAAATGTTATTTTACTACGTATAACATAGATATTTGGTTCAGTGATTTTGTATGTGAATAATAGACACTCAGCACACAACATTCCTATAATAATATTTGTTTTACGATGAATTGTAAAAAAAAGAATTGTGAAACCTAAACACTCGACAAATGTCTAACGTAGCATTTAACTTAAGTAAGTAAGTTTAAGTAAATTTCTAATTAATTCTAAAGATAAGGACGACAAATTAAGTCATTCGGGTATTTATAAATTAAATTGTATTAATTGTTCGGCTTTCTATATCGGTAAGACAACACGCAATGTCAATATTAGGATAAAGGAGCATCTTCGTTGCCTCAATAATAACGGTTTTTCAGAATTCGCCAATCATTTGATCGATCAAGATCATACGTTCTGTCATAACACCGGTGCTAAAATCTTACATAAAAACGGGCGTGGTAACAGACTAAACAATTTAGAGGCGCTAGAAATAAAAAAGGTGTAAAAATCATATATATATAAGTCATATACTTCATAATCAATTAGACAAATCAAGTAGTCCAATATTTGGTCAGTTTCCAATAAAACCTTAAACAAATTTCCCAGTGCTCCTTACCACCATGCCAGTTGATGTTTTGTTTCTCCAAATTTTTTATTATAAATTATAACCCATTAGTCTACCTAATTATCTTTCGGTTTGTCCCATTACTTGAGTGCTTATGTTAATGTATTTTATGGCCATCTATGTGTTTGTTATATCTGTATCATGTTGTCTACCTCTATATTTTGTTATATATAAGCACACATTATGTACTTCTTGTTTAGTATTAATTTGTACCTTGAAGACGCTTAAGTAAAGCGAAACTGGTCGGTTCATAAATTAATAAATTTCGTGGTTTTAAACAAAAAAGTATTTTATTTTATTAAAAATATTCGTTTTCCGCACAAGTATCATTAAGTCTCACAGAGCAGTATTTTCCATTACATTTGCAATGTAGTTATAAGTAAACACTTTTTCCTTCCCAGAACTTTGTGATAATCTCTATCTCTTTTGATTCTGATTTTGATTTCTTTTCTACTCCTGGGCACTTGGCACCAGTCGTAATAATTCTCTCTTCTACCTCTTTTGATTTTTTTTTCTATTTTTGGAATTCTTTCATCCCTTCAAGTTTTCTTGAACTTTTCTTTTGGCTCTGATCGATATTTAAATCTTTAAGGCTTTGCATGTGTGTAGTAGGGATGGAAAATTCCTTCCCTACGTCACACAAGCCTTCATGAAAATTGGACCCTTATTTTCTTTGATACTACAGAAAGCTTACTTAAAGCTCCCTTGTACTACATACCTTTAGAGATATATGTACTTAACTAATTAATACGTTATTTACGACCTTGAACGTAAATATTTTCGTATTTATGTTGTAATTAAACTCCATCAAACGTTGTGTAATTTTTTTGATTTATGATATGGGACTTTAATTACTTTCATTCTTTGTGGTAACTTCTTGATTCTAGTCAGAGCGTTGAGTTTCAAACTGTATTGGTCTCTCTCTTGCAAATCTAACTTTAAATAGTTTCTCTAAATGAACTAACTTTCCTCCGTCGCTTATTATGTTTTCCTACATCCTAACGAACTCGTAAATAACCTGTACTAATCGAATTACGCATGTTTAATTGAACAAATAATTAAGTATGACTCAAATGGTTAATTGTTAGTAAATTTGATTATGATTGTTTTGTATCTGCTTGTCATCTCTCCAATCCGATTCAGCTGCTATAAGGTACATATAAAGATGGGTTTAGTAGGTTAATGTAATTAATAGATTGCAAATTTGACGAACTCAGAATACCCCTTTTCTGCCGAAAATTTGGCTCCTATCCTCCTGCAAGTTAACAGGATGGTCAAGGATCAACTAGAACTTCGCACAGTCAGCCGACGCAATTTTCCAGAGGGTCTTAGTACCTTGTTCTGTCAATCTTCCATGTCGTCGTGCACTCTATTCAGGCTTTTCCTCGAGTCCCGAAACCCCCAAATTCCATCTCCTCCAAGGTCTACTATTTACTTAGGGCGAACCGGTTTCGTCCTATATGCAATCATATACTCACGGTGTTGTGTAGAGTTACGGGTCGTGAATCCTCGCTCTACGTACAAGAAATGATGTGAGAGTAACTCTGTCGAGTCTAAAACGCTAATTGTAAGCGGGTCCACATCATCCAATGTACAGTACATAGAAAGATATATATGTAAACATACGTTTGGGTAGGATTATAACTCACAATATAAAACTAGCTAGTCTTATATTCCGAGCTCGGATTTCGTGAGAAGGAATTCTCCACAAAACCTTAACCGATGACCGAATATATACATACCAAAAGTGGGGAATATTAATAAATACTAATATAATAAGCAATTATCTCGGTTTGTTCTGGAGTGCCGAAAATTCCAAGCTTTTGATTGATTTGGTTGACAATTTTATTTAAGAGATTGCCATCTCTATTATGTGTTTGGTTAATGGTCCTTGTTTTTTTTAGGAGCGACCACTGCCTCCTATTGTTAAACTGTTTTCTAAATTTTCCCCCAAGGTTCAACTTTTGGTAAAATTTTTACTATCCCGTGATTTTTCAGTTGTCTCATGTAAATGATTGATACTTTTATTAGGCTATCCCGTGATTCTTCAACTGCTTCTTGTAAATGATTGATGCTTTTTATTAGGCTATCCCGTGATTTTTCAACTGCTTCTTGTAAATGATTGATGCTTTTTATTAGGCTATCCCGTGATTTTTCAACTGCTTCTTGTAAATTATTTATACCTGTAAGAGCAATTATTAATAGTAGTTCTTTAATAATCTTTTATCTATCCCGTGATTTTCAAATGTTTGATGTACCTATTATTTGACTAACTTATAATAAATCTATTTATTTTCAATTGTTCAATTCGAAATTTATCTCTTCATGTTCAAGTTAAAGATTGTGTTTACAACCTTTTCTATAATTGTGCAATTTCTTGGCTTTGTCCCATTGTCAAGTTAATATTAATACCTGTCAACTACCTAATAAATATACTATAACCTATATAATAACCTAACTTACTATAATACTAATACCTATCAACCACCTATTAAAGACCCAGGTACATCTTCCTTTAAAAGCATCTGACCCAGTGCCCCAATGACCGAGTTGTTTTATAAACCATTTCAATTATGTAAACATTCCCACTGGCTTCGTGACCTAGATTCCAAACATGAGATGTTTGTTTTTAAAACATTCTCGAATGTGAGATTTATGGTCCTAAATTTTTCTTCTGAATTTAATAGTGATAATTTCCTTTTCGCCGAGGTCTAACCTGTTCCCCCGATAAATATAATTATAATGCATACATATACTTTGTCTCGATACATAAATACACAGATATATATATAATTTTATTATAGTTGAGGTAAATTCTAATATCATAACTCATTTTTTTGATCATTTTATATTAGCTGAAGTTATAATAAATAATATATATACTAAATAAATATAAAACTTTGACTTGGAAATTTGTCAAACACCTAACTATTTTAAATAGTTACGGATAAATGCAAAGATAGGCATTCGAAATCGGAACCTTTACTTTTAATATAAGTGTTTTTCTTTTTGATTAAACTTTCTTATATACATATATATATACATATATATATATATATATCTATTTTATATATATAATATTTTATATATAATTACATATCACATATTAAGCAAATAATATTTTGTTATAATAATATAAAATTTTATACCGACGATCAGCTGCCCTCTGCCTCGTTCATGTCTCTAGAAATTTTTATACTTTGTAAGTACTTACCCCAAAAGGTCCACTCCTGTCGGGTTCAACACGACAAACCTTTTATATATTTTTTTTCTACCTAATTCAGCTATTGTCTAACTAAATCTAGATTAATCATTTTTGATCATTTTATATCACTATTGCGTTGACTCTAAACTGAATTAATTGATGACTAATCTTTATCAATCAAAATGTATTCCGTTTAAATTATAAATTTTAAGCAACATCCACTTCACGATTATTTACGAAATAAGAAATTTATTATTTTTATTTTTGTTTGTCACCGAACCCTTTTTATTTATTTTGCAGTAAGATAACGTTTTACTATTTATTTAAGCTTTCCGAAATAGTTATTATTATTAAGTTATCACAACCTCGTTTAACAACAACTTAATAATATGTATTATTTATTCTAAAGTCCATATTTATTATTATTATTTTATCTAATACTAGATTAATCCTGTGATAAATTATTATGTTCGATTTGCACTTTATTTATTTATTATCTCTTTTCAATTTGCACTGTTTAAAAACATAATTAATTTAAATATTTGATATTTGCTATAACTCTCGCCGTTTAAACTGGACACATATAGTTAATTATCACTTATTTGCATTACATCAATTATCACATAACTTTATTTATTTATTTCACTGATTTTTGTTTTTCACAATTTCCCTAAGTCTCAAAATGTTTATATTTAATGATTGTAAGATCCGAACTTTTCACTACACAAATTGTATTTATTGCAGAACTTTTTAACTTTTCACAATTTAAATTTATGATTTAATCACCTCACTGAATCTAATTAATTATTATTAATGGTACTAATTTTCTTACACTGAATTTAATACCAAACTTTAGACACTTAGAACTTTCTGTTAAAATGCATTTTATCTAACACTAGATTATACTAAGTCCGAAATCACTTCTATTGACTTGACTCCAATTATTTCAGAGTCATAAAAATTTTTTAACACTTAGACAATTTTTCAATTAATAACCGATTTAAACGTCACGTCACGTCTCACAAACTTCCGCTTTTCAAAACCCCCGATGACTAACCAAAAATCACTAAGTCCTGTCTTTTAAACCCCTTTCAGGATTAGAATGGCCTATCTAAGCTATCTCTGATCCACGAATTTAACCTATAACAACTCGAGATTTCATATATCGATTCTGCCTTTTTTGTTTAACTGCTGTTAGCTCCACCTTTCATGATTTTCTTCATGCCCTCTCTCGTTTAAACATTTTTCCAGGATCGGACCGGCGATATTACGTCAAAATGCCCCTCAACCCTTTGTCTGTTGGTTATACAAAATTAGCTCGAATTTCATAATTTTTTAGTTATTTTTTTTCTCAATTCGTAAGAGGTCCGTCTTCAATAAACTGTATATAATTCTCAATTTTGTTTATCGCTACCAGAACATGAAAAACTCAAGCCAAAAACCTTTAATGTGCGTTTTCCAGTTTTCTTTTTTTCTAAGTTCCTTCTTATTCTCACGCCACCTATATGGATCAATTCAATTTTGAACTGTATTGTCTCTAATTATGTCGTAGACTTGAATTTTCATATTTTCCCTTATTTCCCTTTTATTCACGATGTTCTTCCTTTGCTCTTCCTCATTCATTCTCATGTAGCTTTCCACAATTATATGATTTTTTATATTTCCAGCCGTATTTATTTTATTAATTGTTAATTTAAGATTTTCTTTGCTTTCTTTGGCCGTATCAATTCACCCATAGTTTCACCGTACATTACTCTGATATACGTATCGTTTTTCGATGTTTGCTGCCTCAATAGAAAATTTCATTTTCTATTTGTTACTAATTAATATATCGTTTACCACATTTTTATAGGAGATACTCCCACTTCGGCCCTTAAATATATGTCAATTTTTATTACTTCATATGGTTCCTTCCTCAAATTCCGTCCCTTTCTTCCCTGAATTCACATTAATTTAAAATTTGACATGTGTTTATGTCTGGACTTCGATGTACCGACCGATAACTCAGCGTTTATTCGAGGGTCGTAAAATCTAATCGTTTTTAGTTTGAATAAACAGTCCCTATGCCCAATGATAATTTTTATCGTCCAAAAAGCCATTAAAATGGGTTTAATCGCCTAAAACCGTGTTCGTTTTCTGATTGTTTTAATAACAAAATCACGTGTGGGGTCGTCAACTCAAATAATGTTTACGTCTATCATCAAACTTTCCTATCTTCCATAGTACTTTCGTCAAACAATTGACGGAAAACAATTCCTTTTTGTTTGATTTACCTAACGCAATGTAACCAGTATGACCTCCCTATTCCAAATATATAACGATATCTATTTAAACTCGTCTGAAAACGCAAAATTAAGTCGAAATCTTATATTGTTCAATAAACACTTCCGTTTAAACGTCCAGTTTTTCCATTAGATTTCCTTTTCAAATCGTTTTCCCTGACGTTACAAGAGTGACATCCCTAATTTCCAGCGTTTTTCTTCCTTTTAAATGTAAAATGTACACTTTCCTTTCAATCTGGTCTCCCTGACTTTCTATGTACTCGTTATACGGCTGAATAACCCTACAGTAGCTTTTCTTACGTTTTACACGTCTTTTCTTTAACCTTCCTCTGATCATAATTTTCTTGCTATTTTCTTGCCTAGTTTTTCCAACATAATGTGGATTAATTTGCTCGTTAACGGCGGTTGCCAACACCTTCATTGTACTGATTGTATATCTTAAATTTGGGGTCATCGAATCTAATGCACCGAGCGTGAGACCCTGTTTACATTATAGTGTATTGATCTTTCGGTCGGTGACGATATTCTTTCTCATAAATCTCTGATTAATTGCTTAGTTCAAAGTCCATTCCTTTGTTCAAAATCTGGCTACGCCTTCCATTCTGTGATTGGTTTCATTAGTTATTTATAGCTTTCTGTTTAGACCTGATTGGCTGTTGATTTCAACTATTTATTATTACGCTGATTAATGATGATTTCTAGCACCCTCTGTGTTCTTTTCATCAATACTCATCTCAATCTACTTAATTGTAGATCCCTATCGTCAACAAGAATTCAATTTACTTTGAACCGGTAGATGTCGCAGGTGTATCTGTTTTATAATTAATTGGTATTTTCTTTTTGAATTAAAGTGGGAAGCTACAATATTTTCTTATTTTCACTGTTGGTTAATGCAATTCATCACAGTTCCCTCCTCTGAACTCAATTTGCTGTGGCTAACGTTGTATTTTATTTAGGCGTCTTCTTCTTTTTTTTTTTTTTTTTTTTTTTTTTTTTTCGTTAGACACCGAAATTGTGTTCAAATTTAGGCTAGCTACCTTTCCCTCCCCATGTCGTTATTCCTTATCTATTCTTCGTATCCTATTGCTCCCTATCTCCCCTCCTCATTTTGTTATCCCCTATCTCTTCTTCGCATCCTATTACTCCTTATCTCCCCTCCTCATTTTGTTATCCCCTATCTCTTCTCCGTATCCTATTGCTCCCTATCTCCCCTCCTCATTTTGTTATCCCCTATCTCTTCTCCGTATCCTATTGCTCCCTATCTCCCCTCCTCATTTTGTTATCCCCTATCTCTTCTCCGTATCCTATTGCTCCCTATCTCCCCTCCTCATTTTGTTATCCCCTATCTCTTCTCCGTATACTATTATCCCTATCTTCCCTCCTCATTTTGTTATCCCCTATCTCTTCTTCGTATCCTATTGCTCCCTATCCCCCTCCTCATTCTTTTATCCCCTATCTCTTCTCCGTATACTATTATCCCTATCTTCCCTCCTCATTTTGTTATCCCCTATCTCTCCTCTATATCCTATTATCCCTATCTCTTCTCTGTTTTATCGGATTGTTAACAATCTTGAATTGAATCTCATTGTATTTTCTATTTTCTTTTCGCGTAGATTTTACTTTATGGAATTTTCTGTAATTTTGATAGACTCAAAATTAATCTCTTTTTGCTGGAACACGCCCCTCGACTCGCGTGTTTTGGTGGTCCCCAACCAAATTGGACTAAGACCTCCCTTACAATGATTTAAGTAAAGATTGTTTACAATCTCGCGGCCTTTCGACCAACTGAAAAGCGGGTGGTCTCTTGGTGTGCAAATAATTGTTTTTGTTTGTAAGTATAAGTTTTTGTGAAATGTATATGTTTTCGCACGACCTCACCCAATCCGACAATCAGTGGTATACATGTTCTATATAAATTTTCCAGCATTTTTTTTTTTTTTCTTTATTTAATTAAACTTTATTTTCTAATTCTTAATTTCTAATTGTTTGTTCATAGTTCATTCAAAGTTGTCCTAACCTAAGTGTTACCCACTCTTATATTTAATTTTCATAAATGTTCTTAATTATCCTCAATTGGTTCAGCGTTCCCGTTTTTCCCCGTTTTTTTTTTCGAAATCTAACTATTTATATCGTAATTCAAACGTTACCTTTTTATATTTACCTAATTTCTACCACATCTCTACAGATAAACATTTTTATTTCAAGATTTCAAAACATTTTTTTTTTTTCTAACTCCTAAGCAATGTTTATTTAAAACTCTATTCTATAAAACGTACCATTATGTGTGTCATATAATATCTCTAATTCTTTTCCTCTTAAGTGTCCTTAATTACCTAACAATTTTTTTTTTTCTATTCACTAGCACATCAAAAAAAAACCCCCCCTTTTTTTTTCTAAATAATAAAATCAAAATTAACGAATATTTTTACCTTACTCTATTTCTATATTTAAACATGATTGTCGCTTATTAAGAAACTTGTCCACTCACTCTTAAAGACTCGACGACGACCCGTCCCTCGCAAGCAAACTGATAGCCTAACATTTTAGTAAAGTTTCTTTCTTCCCCTACCCCAAGACGTATCCTAACATATTTTTATTTGTATTTCTCAGTCGTTTATTTATTTATTTATAAATATTTTCAAATATTTGCAAATTTCGCATTCTATTCGTTGACTTCCACTAACTTTAATCCTGATTGTTGTTCCTTGTTACTCGTGTAATATCTCGCTAAATGTATGGCGCTATAATCTCCTTTTATTTCCCGAGTTACCGGATCAATTAGGGTATACGTGTTACTGTAAACTACTGATCCGATGACGTACGGCCCTTCGTAAAGTAAGTTGAATTTCTTAATTTGTTTTCGCAATAAATTTGACTGTGTAATCTTTTTCAACTTGACCATGGCTCCGATTTCATAGGTCACTAGTCTTTTATTGAGATTATAATATTTTTGTCGATTCGTAGCGCTTTTCTCCAAATTTTTTTGCGCCACCATTCTAATTTCATCTATTGTTTTCGTAGGTTCTCCACACCCCTGAGTATACTTGTCTAAACTATAAGTTGGTGATTTCCCGAAAGCTATCTCGTTTGGTGAAAATCCTGTTGAACAGTGTATTGAATTATTGTAAGTCTGCTCTATTTCTTTAAGGAAAGCTGACCATTTTGTATGTTTTTCGTGACAATAAATACGAAAAATTCTTCCTAACTCTTTATTTACACGCTCAGTTATATTCGGTCCAGGATTTCGCACTGAAGTATGTACAATTCGTATACCCATCCTATTCATGTGGTTTTCCCATTTTTTCGATGTAAATTGAGATCCGTTATCAGTTAACAAAGCATCTATTTGTATGATCTTATTAAAATCCTCTACACAATTTAACACGGTCTTAGTACTTGCTATCCTCAATTTATATAATTTTACAAATCGGCTGAAAGAATCCTGGATAACAAATATGAATTTTACGCCACCCATTCCCCTCGGTAATGGTCCGTATAGATCTGCCATAGCTAATTGTCCTACTTCTTTGGTCATAATTGATTTACTTGGCCCTACAGTTGGTCGAATTTCGCGCTTCGCCATCTGACAAAGGTGACATCCTCTTACTATGCGTTTTATGTCTCGGCTCATACCTGGCCAGTAATACCTGTCTCCCATAGCTGATCCTGTTTTGAAAATTCCCCCGTGCCCAATTTCTAAATGTATCATTTTTATTAACTCCTCAGTCAATTCCTGTGGTACTGCTAAAACCGTTTTGTTTAGCCCTGTGGTGTAATACAAAGTTTTACCTATTTTCTTGTAATTTTTTAAATACCTATTAACATTTTTTGTCGGTGGTCCGAATTTTCCCTTGCGCAAGTACCCGAAAATTTCTCCCAAGAATGTGTCCTGTTTCTGTAGTTCTGTTATATTTTCTAAGTGTTTTCGAATGTGTTGTCTACCTTTAACCGCAAAAGCTGCTATTTCTGGGCATGTGTTTTTCTCCTCCTGCACGTTTTCTGCATCACAAGAGTAACGAGATAAAATGTCAGGTCCTATATTTTCTTTTCCTTTAACGTACTCTACAGTGAAGTTAAATTGATTTAAATACAAAATCCACCGAGTTAGGCGACTACTGTACATCTTCCATGTCTTCAAAAACGTCAACGCTTGATGATCTGTTCTTATTATCAAATGTACTCCTCTTAAATACGTCTCAAATTTATGTAGAGCATATATTATCGCCCACAACTCTTGCTCCGATGTGGTCCACTTTAACTCTGGTCCCCTTAAAGCTTTGCTAATAAATCCAATAACGTGGTGGTTTCCTTCGTTATCTAGCTGGTATAACTCCCCCCCTATTGCAAATCCCGAACTGTCTGTCTGTAAATAATATGTACTATTTGGATCATGATGATGTAAAATAACTGTTTCTAAAAATAATGTTTTCACCTTCTCGAATGCACGCTGTTCTAAGTCACCCCACCTCCAAGTTCGATTTTTCTGAAGTAAATCACATAAAACACGTGTTGATTCCCCATATTTATTCGCGAATCTACGGTAATAATTGCAAAGTCCAAGGAAAGCTCTAACTTGTTTGATTTTCTTGGGTACCGGAAAATTTTTAATCGCGTCTATTTTTCCGGATCCATTTGAACTCCCAAAGGCGTTATAATATGTCCCAACATACGCACTTCTGTGAATAAAAATTGACATTTTTCGAGTTTACAAGTCATGTTTGCTGCCTCTAACCTCTCAAGTACCGCGTCTACATGTTCGAAATGATCTTCTTGGCTCCCACACGTATATATTATTAGATCATCCAAGTAATTAGCGCAGAATTCTCTCAGTCCTGGGCCGAGGATTTTGTCCATTCCCCTTGAGAAACTCCCAACTGATGTCTTTAACCCCTGCGGCAATACCTTGTATACATACGATTTCCCATTGTACACAAACCCGGTATATTTACGACTCTCTGGACTGATAGGTATCTGGAAGTAGGCTGAATTTAGATCTATCGTGGTGATGAATTTTACGCCATGAAAACGCTGTATTATCTCAGAAGTTAATGGTGGTTTCTCTACTTCGGCGTGCATTCTAGTATTTAAAAACCTGGCATCCAAAAGAATCCTAACGGTTCCGTCCTTTTTTAAAGTAAACGTTAGAGGACTAGAAAACTGTGTGGCCTCCCTACTGATGATTCCTAGTAATTCCAATTCTCTAATTTTTTCGTCAACTTTATCTCTATAAGCAAAAGGTACAGGATAAGATCTCTTAACGAAGGGCGTCTCGTCCGTCATCTTTATTTCGTGAGTGTACAAAGTTGTGAGACCCGGCCTGTCTCTAAATACATTCTTATGTTTGATTAAAATCTTTTCCAACCCTTCTTTCCCTTTTAACTCCAAATCTAGCCCGGACACAAATGTCGTTATTCTACGCTCGAGACACGCCGTATCATTTATTTCGGGGTTTACTTCGATACTAATTATTTTTCCACTTGCGCAATTTTGATTGCTAATCTCACCTTTAGGTTTCCTATAAGTTATCGATGAATTTACCAATTCTATTTCCCTTTTACCAACTTCTGTTTTTATTTTCAACTTCCTATTTTCCCCACATTTAAACTCAGCTGTGTATTCGTCCAACCAATTGATACCTAATATAACGGGCCTAATCAACTTGGGTATTATTAAACATGGCGTATTTATTGTAACATTTTCAAATCGTAGTGGGACTAAAACCAACCTAGATATTCTCTGACTTTTGTGTCCTATAGCTACCTTAATCTGTATTGCTGTTACTGGCATAATCGGATAAAGCGTTTCATCAGTCAAATAGTTTTCGTAGAATTCTTGTGCTACACACGTGATCTGACTTCCGGTGTCTATTAAACAATGAACTTCCGTGTTATCTATATATGCTTTGGCTTCCGGTAATAACGGTAAAGTGCTACCCTTTTCTACTTCCTCATAATCTCGGTCCTCAAAAATGTTGTTAAAACCCCTAACTTCCCTACCCAATTTTTCTTCAATCATTTCCAATTTATTCCATTCGTCAGTTATATGTTGCAGTGAATTGACGCATACTTCCACACGCATTTCCTCCTCTGTTCTCGTTTCTTCCGCTCCATCCTTTCGTCTTTTTACGTACTTTTCAGCTTTTACTGGGGCAGTCATTCCTTGTTCATCCTTTCCTAATCCTTTCGTCGGATTCCACCCCCATTTCATCATAATCTTCAATGCAGTGTTGTGTCTTGGCGCCGGCGTCCCTCCTCCTGTGTGAGTCGTATCCATGGAGACTAATGAATCAACCCCCGTCCGTTTCCCGAATTATCTGCGACCACTAGCTCCTTCCCGGTTGTAGGTATTGTAGGATTTCCTTTTGGTGAACTGCTAACTTCGGTGCATTTGCTGCAACTAACGCCTTGGCCCACACTTTCTATCGCGTGTATCCTCCTTTTTATGGCGTGGTAACGGTCACGGTATTTGTCCTTCTTGCTAACTTCCTCCCCACTCCTCTTCTTTAAGTTCCGTTCTTCTGGCGTACATACCATTGTATCTAGTTTTCGAAGAAACTCAGCGGCGACAATCTCGTCTCCTGATTGTCCCGAAAACCATAGCGATTGAATTTCCTTCGGATAATGCCTCATAATTTCGTCGACTATGCCCAACGGAGTGTCAGTAATCTTCAAAGCCTTAGCAAGTTCCCAATAGTTTGCGAAATGAGTGAGCATGGATATATTTTTCTTGGCATCATATACCCCCTCTGCAAGTCGGCGGCGAACTTCATTTTTCTTAATGTCTCCCCAATAAGTAGCTAAAAAATCTCGTTCGAAATCTAACATAGTCTCCCATCGCTTATTGTACAATTTCGCCCACGATTTGGCTTCCCCTTTTAAATTCTCTCGTACGACAATTAAAGGATCCGTACGTTTCACTTTTCTAGTGTACTCTTTTAAATCCTCGAGGAAACTAATTGGATTTTGATTTCCGCCGGAGAATGATGGTCGCTCCTGCTGCGGTAACATTTCCACGACTTGGAGAACGTTTTTCTGCGCATTATCCTCTCCTATCACCGCCACTGTTGCTGGTTTTTCCAACTGCTTCTCGAGCTCCTGCATCTTATTGACGAGCGGTGCTAAAGCTGCCTGAATAATTGTAGTTACATCTCCAATGTTCACTGTTGAAGTCTCGGCTGAGATATTCTCCCCGATTGCTGTCACTAAAGCCTGTGTTTTCCTTCCTGTTCCACGTTTCCCCACCATCTTCTTAAATTTTCCGAGTTTCGTCGGCTAATGTTTATATTTTCCTTACTAAGCGACAACCTTACAATCTCTATTTTAATATTCTTAATTATTTATGTAAATGTTGCCTTTCTTATTCTATATATTTTTTTTTTTTTTTTTTTCAATTTTCTCGTTTTTCTTATTTTTCTTAAATTTTTATTCTTTTTTATTTTTATTTTCCTTTACTTCGTTAATCTTATCTTCGATTTTTTGTTCCTTTTCCTCGGGTTTTTCCTGTGAAATTATTGGTTTATCATTTTCATGTGGAAAATCTATTTTTCCACACTCCCTCTCAACCTTGCCTTGTTCCCCTTCTGGCTGAGCTCCCTTGTCTCCTCCCATATTCTCCACACGCAATGTAGAATATTTGGAACGCTTGAATATGTTTCTAAGCTCATCTTCCGTTGATATTTCTCCAACATCTCTTTCTGTCGCATCCGCCTTCCTCTTTTCGGCCATTCTCGTTTTAATGAATTTAAATTATCGAATTAAATATCGACTATATGTAATTGAAAAGTTTTTTTTTTTTTTTTTTGGAACCTGCCCCCCTATAGACACATTATTTTCAATTATATCATTTTTATTTGCACAACGATTGCAACCCGAATTAATCCAACTCTAAAACGCACACTTTATTTCAATTGAATGTAGGTAGTTGTTAAAAAAAACGGAATGAATATTGCAACCCTATTGTTAATAAATATCCCGTGATTTTCGTTCAAACAATAATTATTCATTGTTTAGAATGTCAACCACTCCTTCATGGTTTGCAGTACCTATTGATATTCTCGCAAAATCTGCCCTGAATTCGCAATACCCATCAAAACAGACTTTCGCACATCAATTTGCAATATCTACTGATATTTTCGCAAAATCTTGCCTTGAATTAGCAATACCTATCAAAACAGATTTTCGCACATCAATTTGCAATACCTACTGATATTTTCGCAAAATCTTGTTTTGAATTAGCAATACCTATGAAAACAGATTTTCGCACATCAACTTGCAAACACCTATCGCAAAATCTTGTTTAGAATTCGCAATACCTATCAAAACAGATGTTCGCACATCAATCTGCAAATACCTATCGCAAAATCTTGTTTAGAATTCGCAATACCTATCAAAACAGATGTTCGCACATCAATTTGCAAATACCTATCGCAAAATCTTGTTTAGAATTCGCAATACCTATCAAAACAGATGTTCGCACATCAATTTGCAAATACCTATCGCAAAATCTTGTTTAGAATTCGCAATACCTATCAAAACAGATGTTCGCACATCAATTTGCAAATACCTATCGCAAAATCTTGTTTAGGATTTCGCAATATCCACTGATATTTTCGCAAAATCTTTTTGAATTCGCACTTTTAGAGTTAAACCTCTTTTTTTTTTTCGAAGTCCGAATAATCAAATGTTCATTTAAATAGGTTATATACCTATCATAAACCTTTGTCTACGATATTAGAAGTTCTCAATTCGACGCTATCCCCAATCAAGTATTTAGGTATGTTATTCTATCTTTTTTTTTTTCAATATTTACATTAAATTTGCAAAATCTATTTCGTTGTTCATAACAACTGTCATAGATCCCTTTGTATTCGTTGATTTCTACCCTCCTCAAAATAAACATATTTACTGCAATTTTAATAATCGAGTATTTTCAAATCGGTAAATACCTATTGACAACTGTTTAACACCGCCATATCTGATTTCAACTTCTCATTTCGATCCGATTGAATGAATGTATTTTTCCCATCAACATGAGCTCCACCAAACCCTTTTAAAATGTATTCTATATTTATGTTCCTTATATTTTATGTTATGTCTTTTTATGTGATAATGTTCACATACAAAACATAACATTATCTATAAACAATGGTCACATTATGTATATAAGTTCCCCCTTTTATCTCCGAAGTGTGTTTCCTCTTTTATCGAAACCGAATGTTGATATTATTTTTAACAGATGTTTATTTTATAATGCCTCAAAGTGGTGCGTGTCGTTTTCGATGTGTCCCACCTTTAAATGCTAGATGTTTTTTTTTTTTTTTTTGTTATCAGTATCTCGATGTTGACTTTTATCAATCTTTTCGATGCTTACGAACACCGCGCGTTATCTCGAATCACATTGTTTACATTACGGTCGTTAACATTCCTGACCCAGATATGTCAATTCTTAACTCATTATATTTGTTATTTATGGCCTGTCTTGACTATTTGTTTACATAGAGCATATTTGACCTAAATTCTTTTGTATACAATAACAAATGAAAGGGGTCTTTATTAACAAGTTCACGGTCACTCGATTTAACACTTTATATTGACACTTTTTAAAATTATTTTAAACTGTAGAGTTTATTCGTTAGCACTTTTTTTTTTTTTTCTTTTTTGTTATGTTTATTTATTTCTTTATAAATAATTTTTCTGTGTTTGTTTAACGTCGCACTATTCTGATTTTTTTATTAAATTATTTTCACTTCAATTAAAATGAACTTTTTTTTTATTTTTTTATTTTTTTTATTTTTTTTTATGATACGTCCTAATTTTGTTATTATTATTTTTTTTTCCAGTTTTTACAATAGATTGACCAATAAAGTTTTTCAACGCAAACTTGTATAACTCTGACTCCTGGTCCACGGCTTTGCAGTGTGATAATCTCTATCTCTTTTGATTCTGATTTTGATTTCTTTTCTACTCCTGGGCACTTGGCACCAGTCGTAATAATTCTCTCTTCTACCTCTTTTGATTTTTTTTTCTATTTTTGGAATTCTTTCATCCCTTCAAGTTTTCTTGAACTTTTCTTTTGGCTCTGATCGATATTTAAATCTTTAAGGCTTTGCATGTGTGTAGTAGGGATGGAAAATTCCTTCCCTACGTCACACAAGCCTTCATGAAAATTGGACCCTTATTTTCTTTGATACTACAGAAAGCTTACTTAAAGCTCCCTTGTACTACATACCTTTAGAGATATATGTACTTAACTAATTAATACGTTATTTACGACCTTGAACGTAAATATTTTCGTATTTATGTTGTAATTAAACTCCATCAAACGTTGTGTAATTTTTTTGATTTATGATATGGGACTTTAATTACTTTCATTCTTTGTGGTAACTTCTTGATTCTAGTCAGAGCGTTGAGTTTCAAACTGTATTGGTCTCTCTCTTGCAAATCTAACTTTAAATAGTTTCTCTAAATGAACTAACTTTCCTCCGTCGCTTATTATGTTTTCCTACATCCTAACGAACTCGTAAATAACCTGTACTAATCGAATTACGCATGTTTAATTGAACAAATAATTAAGTATGACTCAAATGCTTAATTGTTAGTAAATTTGATTATGATTGTTTTGTATCTGCTTGTCATCTCTCCAATCCGATTCAGCTGCTATAAGGTACATATAAAGATGGGTTTAGTAGGTTAATGTAATTAATAGATTGCAAATTTGACGAACTCAGAATACCCCTTTTCTGCCGAAAATTTGGCTCCTATCCTCCTGCAAGTTAACAGGATGGTCAAGGATCAACTAGAACTTCGCACAGTCAGCCGACGCGATTTTCCAGAGGGTCTTAGTACCTTGTTCTGTCAATCTTCCATGTCGTCGTGCACTCTATTCAGGCTTTTCCTCGAGTCCCGAAACCCCCAAATTCCATCTCCTCCAAGGTCTACTATTTACTTAGGGCGAACCGGTTTCGTCCTATATGCAATCATATACTCACGGTGTTGTGTAGAGTTACGGGTCGTGAATCCTCGCTCTACGTACAAGAAATGATGTGAGAGTAACTCTGTCGAGTCTAAAACGCTAATTGTAAGCGGGTCCACATCATCCAATGTACAGTACATAGAAAGATATATATGTAAACATACGTTTGGGTAGGATTATAACTCACAATATAAAACTAGCTAGTCTTATATTCCGAGCTCGGATTTCGTGAGAAGGAATTCTCCACAAAACCTTAACCGATGACCGAATATATACATACCAAAAGTGGGGAATATTAATAAATACTAATATAATAAGCAATTATCTCGGTTTGTTCTGGAGTGCCGAAAATTCCAAGCTTTTGATTGATTTGGTTGACAATTTTATTTAAGAGATTGCCATCTCTATTATGTGTTTGGTTAATGGTCCTTGTTTTTTTTAGGAGCGACCACTGCCTCCTATTGTTAAACTGTTTTCTAAATTTTCCCCCAAGGTTCAACTTTTGGTAAAATTTTTACTATCCCGTGATTTTTCAGTTGTCTCATGTAAATGATTGATACTTTTATTAGGCTATCCCGTGATTCTTCAACTGCTTCTTGTAAATGATTGATGCTTTTTATTAGGCTATCCCGTGATTTTTCAACTGCTTCTTGTAAATGATTGATGCTTTTTATTAGGCTATCCCGTGATTTTTCAACTGCTTCTTGTAAATTATTTATACCTGTAAGAGCAATTATTAATAGTAGTTCTTTAATAATCTTTTATCTATCCCGTGATTTTCAAATGTTTGATGTACCTATTATTTGACTAACTTATAATAAATCTATTTATTTTCAATTGTTCAATTCGAAATTTATCTCTTCATGTTCAAGTTAAAGATTGTGTTTACAACCTTTTCTATAATTGTGCAATTTCTTGGCTTTGTCCCATTGTCAAGTTAATATTAATACCTGTCAACTACCTAATAAATATACTATAACCTATATAATAACCTAACTTACTATAATACTAATACCTATCAACCACCTATTAAAGACCCAGGTACATCTTCCTTTAAAAGCATCTGACCCAGTGCCCCAATGACCGAGTTGTTTTATAAACCATTTCAATTATGTAAACATTCCCACTGGCTTCGTGACCTAGATTCCAAACATGAGATGTTTGTTTTTAAAACATTCTCGAATGTGAGATTTATGGTCCTAAATTTTTCTTCTGAATTTAATAGTGATAATTTCCTTTTCGCCGAGGTCTAACCTGTTCCCCCGATAAATATAATTATAATGCATACATATACTTTGTCTCGATACATAAATACACAGATATATATATAATTTTATTATAGTTGAGGTAAATTCTAATATCATAACTCATTTTTTTGATCATTTTATATTAGCTGAAGTTATAATAAATAATATATATACTAAATAAATATAAAACTTTGACTTGGAAATTTGTCAAACACCTAACTATTTTAAATAGTTACGGATAAATGCAAAGATAGGCATTCGAAATCGGAACCTTTACTTTTAATATAAGTGTTTTTCTTTTTGATTAAACTTTCTTATATACATATATATATACATATATATATATATATATCTATTTTATATATATAATATTTTATATATAATTACATATCACATATTAAGCAAATAATATTTTGTTATAATAATATAAAATTTTATACCGACGATCAGCTGCCCTCTGCCTCGTTCATGTCTCTAGAAATTTTTATACTTTGTAAGTACTTACCCCAAAAGGTCCACTCCTGTCGGGTTCAACACGACAAACCTTTTATATATTTTTTTTCTACCTAATTCAGCTATTGTCTAACTAAATCTAGATTAATCATTTTTGATCATTTTATATCACTATTGCGTTGACTCTAAACTGAATTAATTGATGACTAATCTTTATCAATCAAAATGTATTCCGTTTAAATTATAAATTTTAAGCAACATCCACTTCACGATTATTTACGAAATAAGAAATTTATTATTTTTATTTTTGTTTGTCACCGAACCCTTTTTATTTATTTTGCAGTAAGATAACGTTTTACTATTTATTTAAGCTTTCCGAAATAGTTATTATTATTAAGTTATCACAACCTCGTTTAACAACAACTTAATAATATGTATTATTTATTCTAAAGTCCATATTTATTATTATTATTTTATCTAATACTAGATTAATCCTGTGATAAATTATTATGTTCGATTTGCACTTTATTTATTTATTATCTCTTTTCAATTTGCACTGTTTAAAAACATAATTAATTTAAATATTTGATATTTGCTATAACTCTCGCCGTTTAAACTGGACACATATAGTTAATTATCACTTATTTGCATTACATCAATTATCACATAACTTTATTTATTTATTTCACTGATTTTTGTTTTTCACAATTTCCCTAAGTCTCAAAATGTTTATATTTAATGATTGTAAGATCCGAACTTTTCACTACACAAATTGTATTTATTGCAGAACTTTTTAACTTTTCACAATTTAAATTTATGATTTAATCACCTCACTGAATCTAATTAATTATTATTAATGGTACTAATTTTCTTACACTGAATTTAATACCAAACTTTAGACACTTAGAACTTTCTGTTAAAATGCATTTTATCTAACACTAGATTATACTAAGTCCGAAATCACTTCTATTGACTTGACTCCAATTATTTCAGAGTCATAAAAATTTTTTAACACTTAGACAATTTTTCAATTAATAACCGATTTAAACGTCACGTCACGTCTCACAAACTTCCGCTTTTCAAAACCCCCGATGACTAAAACCAAAAATCACTAAGTCCTGTCTTTTAAACCCCTTTCAGGATTAGAATGGCCTATCTAAGCTATCTCTGATCCACGAATTTAACCTATAACAACTCGAGATTTCATATATCGATTCTGCCTTTTTTGTTTAACTGCTGTTAGCTCCACCTTTCATGATTTTCTTCATGCCCTCTCTCGTTTAAACATTTTTCCAGGATCGGACCGGCGATATTACGTCAAAATGCCCCTCAACCCTTTGTCTGTTGGTTATACAAAATTAGCTCGAATTTCATAATTTTTTAGTTATTTTTTTTCTCAATTCGTAAGAGGTCCGTCTTCAATAAACTGTATATAATTCTCAATTTTGTTTATCGCTACCAGAACATGAAAAACTCAAGCCAAAAACCTTTAATGTGCGTTTTCCAGTTTTCTTTTTTTCTAAGTTCCTTCTTATTCTCACGCCACCTATATGGATCAATTCAATTTTGAACTGTATTGTCTCTAATTATGTCGTAGACTTGAATTTTCATATTTTCCCTTATTTCCCTTTTATTCACGATGTTCTTCCTTTGCTCTTCCTCATTCATTCTCATGTAGCTTTCCACAATTATATGATTTTTTATATTTCCAGCCGTATTTATTTTATTAATTGTTAATTTAAGATTTTCTTTGCTTTCTTTGGCCGTATCAATTCACCCATAGTTTCACCGTACATTACTCTGATATACGTATCGTTTTTCGATGTTTGCTGCCTCAATAGAAAATTTCATTTTCTATTTGTTACTAATTAATATATCGTTTACCACATTTTTATAGGAGATACTCCCACTTCGGCCCTTAAATATATGTCAATTTTTATTACTTCATATGGTTCCTTCCTCAAATTCCGTCCCTTTCTTCCCTGAATTCACATTAATTTAAAATTTGACATGTGTTTATGTCTGGACTTCGATGTACCGACCGATAACTCAGCGTTTATTCGAGGGTCGTAAAATCTAATCGTTTTTAGTTTGAATAAACAGTCCCTATGCCCAATGATAATTTTTATCGTCCAAAAAGCCATTAAAATGGGTTTAATCGCCTAAAACCGTGTTCGTTTTCTGATTGTTTTAATAACAAAATCACGTGTGGGGTCGTCAACTCAAATAATGTTTACGTCTATCATCAAACTTTCCTATCTTCCATAGTACTTTCGTCAAACAATTGACGGAAAACAATTCCTTTTTGTTTGATTTACCTAACGCAATGTAACCAGTATGACCTCCCTATTCCAAATATATAACGATATCTATTTAAACTCGTCTGAAAACGCAAAATTAAGTCGAAATCTTATATTGTTCAATAAACACTTCCGTTTAAACGTCCAGTTTTTCCATTAGATTTCCTTTTCAAATCGTTTTCCCTGACGTTACAAGAGTGACATCCCTAATTTCCAGCGTTTTTCTTCCTTTTAAATGTAAAATGTACACTTTCCTTTCAATCTGGTCTCCCTGACTTTCTATGTACTCGTTATACGGCTGAATAACCCTACAGTAGCTTTTCTTACGTTTTACACGTCTTTTCTTTAACCTTCCTCTGATCATAATTTTCTTGCTATTTTCTTGCCTAGTTTTTCCAACATAATGTGGATTAATTTGCTCGTTAACGGCGGTTGCCAACACCTTCATTGTACTGATTGTATATCTTAAATTTGGGGTCATCGAATCTAATGCACCGAGCGTGAGACCCTGTTTACATTATAGTGTATTGATCTTTCGGTCGGTGACGATATTCTTTCTCATAAATCTCTGATTAATTGCTTAGTTCAAAGTCCATTCCTTTGTTCAAAATCTGGCTACGCCTTCCATTCTGTGATTGGTTTCATTAGTTATTTATAGCTTTCTGTTTAGACCTGATTGGCTGTTGATTTCAACTATTTATTATTACGCTGATTAATGATGATTTCTAGCACCCTCTGTGTTCTTTTCATCAATACTCATCTCAATCTACTTAATTGTAGATCCCTATCGTCAACAAGAATTCAATTTACTTTGAACCGGTAGATGTCGCAGGTGTATCTGTTTTATAATTAATTGGTATTTTCTTTTTGAATTAAAGTGGGAAGCTACAATATTTTCTTATTTTCACTGTTGGTTAATGCAATTCATCACAACTTCCACTCCTTCCTTTTCTAAAAATCCTCCACACAACATCCCCAATGATGATGACGTAGGCCGTATATTTATTAGACATATAAATATTTTCCCCAGGGCCTCCTGTGTGAAGCTGATGTAAAAAAAAATTCGCCAATTTAAAAGTAGAAAATATGCAGTATTAAATTTAACGATTTTCATAATTTTTTTACCATCATTTTAAACGGTTGAATACAGGTGCATTCTAACACTTTTTATTAATTTATTTTGATACAATATTTTACATTTCAATAGTAATCCAGTAATTTTGGCTTCACTTGGTGACTTACCCGTGCTGAGGCCTTCATTTTATAAATATATAATAAATTTTTAAAAAACAATGGGTGTGTTTTATTATTTTACGTTATAGAATTTTGGTAATATTGTCTTTTTTATTCTTTAATCCATTTTTAGACGAAAATACTTCAGTTTGTCTATTTATTTACGGCCTTACAAACTAATATATTTAAGATTTTTTAAAATTCTTATTTTGTTTAGACATTATTGAAAAATGATAAATACTTATAATCCAAAAATAATTACAAAAAGTACGCAACTTTAATAGTTTTATCTTCACGCCTTTCAGCATTTTTGGATGTAGGTATAAATTAAAGCTAATTTGGAATGAAATAAAATCGATATTGAGTTATAATTTATAAAAGCTGATACGAAGAATAATTAATCTTTCTCGTTGGAACCGCCCTGTACGATCGTAATGACATCTTTCGACGAAATCTGGGTAAATGCCGAAGAAATACAAAAAAAAGGATTTATTTTGACGGCCGGCGTTGTAAGCGGCTGTAAGGTGCTTGACTCGTATTCCGAAGGTCGCGGGATCGAATCCCGGCGTGGCAAATAAATTTTATTTGGTTAATTTGTGTTATTACACAATTTATTCATTAAAAATAATATATAGTATATTTGCGGCACGTTCCAGAGTGGAAGATACTATCAGTATCGCCCTGGTGTAAGATCACCATTCAGAATTGAAACGTTGCCTGAAGTGGTTTTCGCCGTGTTTGGTGACCAGATCTGAATAGCCAGGTACTTCCCCACCTTCCTCTTCCCTATCTCCTTCCCTCCCAACTACCTTCAACTTCACATTATACCCCAATTGGGGGTGCCATAGTCTCACTGGCTCCAGATGGGAGCAGTTGGGACTCTTGTCGGTATTCATGTAAAAAAAAAAATTCGTCTAGAGATTTGATCTATTTCTCGAGTCCGCAGAAGCATTCAAACACTGACCAGGTAAATTTATCCGTTAATTTCCAGCGAATGTCTTTTTGCACTACGGCAAGGGTTCTGAGGCGAATAAACTCTTTGTATCAATTGCTAAAATGCACCGCATTTGCTGTAAGTTAGTTGTTTGAAAATTGTGTATAATGTTCGAGGTAATGAAAATGCATTTGTGGATCACACTATGCTGCACGGGTTCTCTATCAGAAAGCGTGCTAACTAATAGGAATTATTTTATTCATATCGTCATCAGGGCGCGGCGCTACATCCCACGGTGGGATTTAGCGATATAATCCTACACAAATAATATTCTCCACTGTTATGACAATATGTTGTATCTACAAATACAGCATTTTAACTTTACTGAGTTACATTATATGAACCGTCTTTTGTTTGTTTACCGTGGTTTCTCACCAAGTTGAAAAATTAAGAATAAATTAAATGCTGTGTTCGGAAAGAAAATTTTTTTGTAATTAAAATCATATTAGAAAAACAGGAGACATGATTCTCTGAAAAAATAAAAATATATATTTTCGAACTCCTGAACAATTAACATTTTGTGCTTAACAGCATTTCAAATTTCCGTGATGTAAAGTGTCGTTCAGACATCGAATATAACCGCGAGCAAGTATCTGTTGAACCGCGAGCGCTTATGTTTCGTGCCATTCACACGACGCAGATCAAATATTTCTTCCTATGGTAGGAGAGGGGGTCAGATGAATTAGCGAGCGGCCACGGAGTGCGCATTTTTTGTACTGAATCCATGAACTTGACATCTGTCATCCACCGGTCTAGGCAGCTTCGTAATTAAAATGACCGCTTCTCCTGTTTTCGTCGGAGTGGGGGGCGCTTAACTGTTGTCATATCGCCTCAAGAGCGGATATGGCGTAATATGTGCATTGTCTATGGTTGATGTGCGCATAAAGCAAGGATCATACTGAGCAGACGCAACGCCACGCAACGTTCCTGTCCCGTTCACACTGGCCGACGTACGTACGCGTCGCTGTGACCACGTGACAAGGGGGCTCTGGTTGTGCGCAGGCGCGTTTGATTTGACACATTTGACATTTATTTCTTAGGTTATGTTTATGTGATTCTCTTCTCAGCAGATGACAGCTTTGCCATAATATCTTGAAAGTGAATTTGAAGATGATTTGCTACGATTATTATTATTAAATCAATATTCTCGTAAAAAGAAAAAAGTGAGAAGTATTTGGGTCCACAACATTAACAAACAAAGACAAATGTTTGGAGAGTTCCATACTTTAGTAAAGGAACTAGATCTGATGACAGACGATTCTTCATGTACTCCCGTATGAGTAAAGTGGTATTTAAAGAGCTTCACAGCATAATTGAATATGACATAAAAAAAGAAAACACACGTCTTCGAAAGTCAATTGGGATCAGAGAAAGACTGGCAGTGTGTCTAAAGTTTGATTGACATTCATTATAGGGGTATAATATTGAAAATCATGCCATGAATGGCTGAAATTTCTTCCTAAGTTGCACTGCGTATGCAGAATCTCTATAATCCTGTAATTTGATTTTATAAATAACTTTGTGCCGTCTAAAAGCTTCAATAAACTGTTCGTAATGTTTTTAATAATATCTGTCAAAAAAACAACCATAGATATAGCGAAACAACGTTAAATGCTCAGATAACACCAAAAAGATGTAAAATCATCTCGTAGTAGGCGTGACCATACCCCCTCCACCTTCCACATGGCCCACGCCGATCTGGCTGCGGCAGATCCGCGTAGCGTAGGGGGCGTCGGTTTGCATTGCGTGGGGTTAGTGTGATTCTAAAGCACCCGTTTCCATAGAAAATGTAAGGATGGTAAGTAGTTCAGATATGGAAGATATGGAGAGCGATATTTGGCGTGCTGTGATCTTTTATATTTATATGCTCAATCTGAATAGGCCTTAAATTAGAGACTCATAGAAAGCTATCCGAGCCAAGTGCGTCTGCGTGATGTGTCAATACGCTCTGTCTCAAAAAAGCTTCTAAAGAGATAAATGAATTTAAAGTTTTTTTTGACATTTTGTTATTTTTCGCGAAAACTAACAGTAGTAACAATTTAAAATTTGGTCAGTGGTTTGATTGAGAATTAATTTAAACGTTTAAAAAAATAATTATCAGCAAGTTTTTGTATTTCAAAATACGTTTTTTGTATACCTTCTTTGCTAACGTTTCGAACAGCCATACAGTGTCCATAGGGCAGAAGTGTAATGGATAAACAAATCTTTGTAAAAGGAAAAAGCTTTTCCACTTGGACACTTTTTTTTTCTACATTAACTCCACACAAGAGGCTCTGAGGAAAATAATTCCCCTGAAGGCCTATGTCATCTTTGAAGATGCTTTTGAGGGACTTTTTGAGGAGACCAAGAGTGAACTACTAAAACATGGGTCTTGAAGAGACCCAGGTTTTAGTAGGAAGGAAACTGAAGGAAACACATAGGCCAAGTCGTATAAAAGATTAAAAGACGACACATGTCAACCGTGTACATAAATAGGTTCGTGTGTTTGGCGCATCGGTGCACCGGTGCTGAAGGGTCAATGACACTAGTTCCTCGGAGCATCTTCCTATGAAATGCCGGTAGAAAAAGGATAGAATTCCCACCCGACGCCCGTGCTCCATAAATTGTAATCTGTTTGTTAAGATACGTGAATCTATCAAACGGATCGCTCAGAGTCGCAAAGGTTTTTTCGAGTATATTGGGGCTCCAAACTAAAAATGGCTGCCAAATTCAACCTTGGAGTACACTTGAAATTTGTACAGGGCTAGTAAGTATCTTCGGGCCCTGTTACAGTACGCCCAGTTTCTGCGAGGTTAACTTAACTCTGGCTTTGATGGAGCCCCCGTAGCTGGTCACTTAAGTTTTTTTTTTTTTTCTTTTCTTTATTCATCATATAATTTTCTATTCAGTTTTTACAGGTGATTCGACTACCACGCTTGGCACATGCCCGTATTATGGTAGTCGGAGTCCAAGCATAACAATGGAGGGCTTGTTCGGAAGATTGCTTCGGTTGAAAGACTAGCTTTTCATTTTGATCACTTTTAAACGTAATCAGTCATGATTGGATCTTTGAAGCATTAAATTCTTCTAGGTTTTCTTACCCCAAGAGAAAACACTCTCGAGGTAACCTAAGTCCATCCTTTGTTTTAAACCGTTTGAATATTTTGACTACTTCAGGTGTAGAAAGAGACAACCTTACATTATGAAGTTCCGTATTGAAATTGTATTCGAAATGCACATTAGTTTTAAATTTTAGGAAACTGGAATGCAACAATAGGTACTATTAATGTGAAATTTATATTTGAATATTGTACTTTGTAATATGTAGGTAATTCTAAGTAGCAAACTACCAAAATTAATCATTGATCGAAGGTGTTTACGCATCCTAATTTCAAGCAAACCTTTTTCTTCAAATGGTTCATTATTTCCGGCTCGAAATGATCATAAAATGGTGTACGCAGGAAACTTTCTGAAGGTGGAAAATAAGTAAGGCGTAAAGTCTCTGGATCGATGTAGCAGGCTGGATTGATGATGCCCATAAAAAGATTCACATTCCACATAAAATGTTTCACCTGTGCACAGATTGTATGGTCACCAAGCGTTATAATTTGAAGATTTTAGTAAACTGGTAATTTGCCCTTGCATTCGAGAATACGAAAATAATAGAACCTTATTATGGAAACAATGTTCGCGTGTTGAAGCTTGTTACTGCAGTGGCTTTCAATGTCACTAAGCGGGTAGAAGGAAGTATGTGTAGGTGGGTATGTAGGAAGTATGTAGGAAAAGGACAAGAATATTCCCAAGCATCAGAAAAGATCTTATTGAGAGATTATTATCGTTATAAATTTTTCCCATTTTCGTTAAACAGCGTAGGTGTATAATGAAAAGGCGAGTTATAAAGGAGCACTCAAAAGCTTGACAGTATCACAAAAAAATTCAAGCGCAAAGAGATTTGTCGAGAATTCAGACTATCCCCATTGACGTTTTATAATATTTAGATGAGATACGAAGCGGAAAAAGCTGAGTTGGAGTTTATATGCCCTTTGCTATCATGGAACTGTACTGTCATCAGCGTAACAATGAATCCGTGCACACGACAAGAGGTAATTGATGTGCAACAAAAACAAAGATGGACACAGAATCGATCCCTGTGGGATGCCAGCATTTATCGAATGCGAGTAAGAAGTGAACCCACCAGCAACCGTCTGAATCGACCTCTCTCTCAAAAAGTCGGCAATCTACGGACACAAGGAAAATGTCTTGAATGGACGCTGTAAAGCAGCCCGAAACGTTGGCGAGAGAAGGAGGTAGCGCAACACGGAAAAATACCCCAAAAATAATTCAAGATAATACTTTTGGTCTTGAAAATCTCATATCATACCGATTGGCAAGTTGGTGAAATGCAAGCCGAAATCGCGATCGAATTGAAAGCGCCTCTCATTCAGTTCACGAATCTAAAAACAAGAGGAATGATCACCATAACGGTATATTCTCTATTTTACCGCTTTTCCTTTGGGAGACAACGTTATCGGCGATGTTTCCCGCAAGTTAACCAATAAAACCTGATTGCTGTGTTCCGTATTCTTTAAGGGCGCATCTCGAATATATGCGCCCCCAGGGGGCGTATTGACAAATTTATGGAAAAGGGCGGCCTAATGGGCTCCCCGAGGCGAGGGCCCATAACCCGCAGTGGCGTGCGGTGCTTTTAAGATGATAGACTTCGCTTTTCGGCCCATACAAAAAGGACTCCCGGGAAAAAACACTTTTCTACATCGAAAATTGCACGAAATGAACAATTTTTTTTTTAATTGCCTTTATAAAGGTAAAAGCTATGTCGGTATGTTTTTAAATTTTCGATGCGTTTCGTATCAACATAAACATTCACTGTCAAACTTGTACAATTTATCGGAAAATATTGTTTAAGAAAAAAGTGCTGCTAACTTAATTCGCATAAAGAATTTCAAAATTATAAAAACATACCGACATAGCTTCTTCTTTCTAAAATATAAAAAAAAAATTAAATTACAATTTCGTTAAACTTTCGGTGTAGAAAAATGTTTTCTCCCTAAACCCTTTTCTGAGCGATTTCTGTAGGTAAATCAGAAGTTTACTGCAGTTGTCCCGTTCGCACGTTTTACGGGTCGAGGCTAGGAGTGCATGGTCGGGGGGAGAGAGTCAATAGTGATGTTAAGACTACATAGTTTACGCAACAATAGTGATGGGGTTGATATTTTTTTTAATTCATGAGTTTCATAATAATTTATTTTAGAGATTACGGTCTAACACATTTATTAAAATACTTAATATAATACTTTTTCATTTTACTGTTTTATAATATTACTCTACCTAATTCCTGTGAACACATAATATTACTTGCAAACTATATAAATAATGCCGAATTAAATACAATGAATAATGTGAAATATTTTTGGACTGAAATCGAAACAATCTTCCTCTCATATATCCAATAACATGTTCCGCAGAAAGTTTTCTTTAAGTGATGGGCAACAAATTTGCAATCTTTTATTTTCCATTCGTTTTTCTCAAACTAAAACATTACCACAGATAATGTAGATATAGTCAATAATAATAATACGAGTTGAATAAATTTGAATTTAATTAATATTAATTCATACATCTTTAGTATTTAAAAATCAGAAAAATGTCAACACAAAAAAGGTGCTAGTTGTGATAAATTACATTCAACTTTTATTTTTAATTGTGCTGAACAACTTATTTCCCCGGTGACATTGCTGTTCACACTTTCTCTTAAAGAAAATGTATGTCCCACTATTTGGAAAAAAGCTTTTGTAACACCTGTTTTAAAAAGAGGGTTAAACACAATATTGAGAATTATAGGCCGATATCAAAGCTGTGCGTTTTAGGTAAGATCATGGAAAAAATCCTTAACGATCAACTCTTCAATTTATTTAAAAACACAATTATCCAGTGAAAGCACAATTAACATTGATGGTGAAATTATTGAAAATGTTACTGAAATGAAATACTTATAGATTCCAAACTAAACTTCAATAGACATGCTGAATACACCCAAAAGAAAATTGGCAAGAAGATATCTTTTTTTGGAAGAATTCGGCCAAAAATTTCTAGAAAAACTGCAATCACCATATACAATTCAATTATTGCTCCACACTTCAACTACTGCTCAAGTATACTTTTCCTATGTAACGAAAGAGAACAAAATAAGTTACAAATTCTTCAAAACAGGGCAATGAGAATAATTCTTCGACGAAAAAGATTTTCAAAAATAATTAATATGTTAAAGGAACTAAATTGGTTAACCGTGAAACAGATGCTGACCTTGAACACGATGGTATTTATCCACAAAATACTGAACAACACGTTACCAAAATACTTCTCAAATAAAATTGTATACAACAAGGACATTCACAGATATAACACAAGGACGTGCAAGGAAATTAGGCTACAAAAAAAGAACAAAGCGAATACGCATAACAGTCTACTGTACAAGGGAATGAAGTTATGTAACACACTACCAGAAAATTTAAAGTCCACACCAATTGGAATGTTCAAGATGTATTGTAGGAGCTACATAAAACTTGAAAAAATATAGTGAATATGAAATATTATAATTAATTAGAAATTTGTAAACTTAAATATACAAATTACAAAAATTATTATTATAATTATTATTATTATTAAAAGTAAATAAAAATTTCCTAGCGTTCAGTCACGAATTGGTAATTGCCGAGGATACCTAGGATCTACTAATTCAGGCAACATATAATTTAAGTAAAATGCTGTGAGCTTATTTACCATATGATTATCCCAAAATTCAACATCTCTTTCAATTTTATCGTAAATAAGTCCCAATGGAGTCCATACTACAAAATAGCAATACTTTCGTCCAGTTGTTCTCAGTTGACCCTGAACTTGAAAGTAATAGTTGTTATTTTTCTTTAAATTCAACACCCCGTTATTCATGAGACAAAATGTAATTTTCTTTGATTCAATTGCTGCCTCTGGTGTCATTTCTTTTGCTGTGTGAGGACATTTAATTTCAATAATCGCATTTTCATTTTCAATCAAACCGTCCGGACTGGCTCCGAGGAATTCATATTCTCGATCTACGAATAGTCCGCAAGGTAAAACTTTAAAACCAGTGAGGTTTTCGAAATCTTTTATAGCCAGTAATTCATTTTCCGTGCCATATTTTGTTGCCACGTTCCCCGAAAAGCTTGAATACAGAAGAGTTTTTATTGTTGACTTACAGGATGTATTGACTCTCATTTTACAAATTTTCCCGTATGAGGATGCTGTAAGCCTTTTTCTTCTTTCTAATCTCCACAGAGTACTTGTGGCTTGATTCACGGTATCTCGTTCGAGTGTTTGTCTCTCATGCAAAGTTTTTTTTAACGAATTTAAAAAATCAGTTTTAGCAACATCCATTTCTTCCTCATCCATATCAGGCTCACGTTCACTCAACCCATAGTTTGCATCGGGACCTATTCTTTTTCTTTTTCTTGTCACGTTCTTTGCCTTCGCGTGGTTACGTTTTCTGTTGTAATTCAATTGATCCAATTTCTTTCTCTGATATTCATCCGTAAATTTTTTGACATCGCCTTCACCGATTTCTTTTTGAATTTTTCCGTGGAGTTGATGATCTGTGTTGTATGAAATTACGGCAGCTTGACATCTTGTCTGATAAGATCTTCGAGTAACATAGTTAACTCTTTTCCCGCCAAGAAATTTTGCTATGATTGAATTAAATTGTTCTGCGTAATTGTTCGTTATTTTAAAAATCAGGCTTTCGGCATTGTTAATTAACGGTTTCATGCATGAGTAAATATCGTCCCACAATCCACTTGTTTTTAAAGCATCGACCACATCGTCATTCTCATCGTGACGATTGCAGAAATAGTTCAAACAATTTTCATGTCGTCCGAAGGCATGATAAGGGCTATTCCTTATGTCTATAATTAAGTTTTGAATTTTATCCTTTTCTGATATTGATAATTCATTATTATGAGCAACAGAACCGACCACCGCTGCTCTTAACCTTAATATATTATCACTTAATTTTTTTCTCAGAGTAAATGGAACGTTACCCTTTTTATTCACAGTTTTCTTTGTAAGAACTTTTAATTTATTACAATAATTTCGAAGTATATGATTGGTACACTCGATTTTCTTTATAAGTGCATTAGGACCATAAGGCATAATTACGTGTAATAAGTTTGTGATAGAACTATCACCATCTCCAATAAGTGTAAGATATTTCAGGCCATGCATATCAACGCTGCATCGAAATCCCTCTGCTATAGCATCAGCTTCCATAGCAGTTGCAGAACCTTCCCAGTTCTTGAAACATCTGTGGGCTGGAAATTCTAGAGGCATATTAGTCTCAACAGAAATATTTTTTGCCCTCTCGCAAACACAACAATAAGAATTCCTAACACCGATAAATAAAACTTTCCGTGTCCTATAGCCGATTATACATGCGGTTCCAGATAATGAGCTGTAGCTGGTTTTATAAGACCGTTTTGCCCAAGACCCATCGGCTACCACGGTTATGGAAGGACATCCGTCAATATCAAATTCATTATTTTGAAGCGCTAATTTTCTTTCTTCCCTTCCGGCTTCGAGTATGCTTTCAATAGATATCTTCTCAATGCTATCTGCAATAATGGATTGCTGTTTTTGAAATAATGTTTTTGACATACATGGCATATTTAGGGCTCCGCAAATTTCTTCCATTTGGGAATACCCATTCCCTGAGCACAGGACTCCTTCGACCATACTGGTATTTACATTGAAGGAACTCGTTTGTTCAGTCTCAATAATTTCTTCTTTTTTGCACATTTTACATTTAAAATAAAATATACTTATGAATCCTTTTCGTACTTCTTTTATGAATTCTAAGTGTGAAAAATTGCAATCATAGGGTTGGTGGTTCATTTGAGCCAAAGTGCGAAAAAGCAAACCAACGTCAATAATTCTTCGACCTTCCGGATTTGTTGTTATGCATTCTTCAAGGTCCTGCTCTATGTTGAGACTGGAGACAGAATCAGAGTCGCATGAACTCACATTTTCATTGGAGTGGCTAACAAATGTCGAGGGTTTTGGTTTATTCGGTGCTTCATTTTCTTTATTGTGATGTTTTCTGAAAAATAAGAATAATTATAATAAAGGTTATAAAAATATTCTACGATTGTTAAACGCTGCGGTTAATATTATTACAAAATTAATATATGGCAGAATTTAAAATACCGTTTTAATTTTCACCTACCTATCGGTATCATGCACTATTTTTTTTATTTTAAAATGATGTCTCCTTCTCCTCGCTGTAATACGTAATCTGCCCTTGCTGCCTGTCCTGTATTCCATATTTAGTAATGTCTTTGAGATCTGAAAGTTTTTGTTGTGTACTGTCATTTTACATCACAAAATATCAAAATCACAATATATCGCATATAACAGGGGTTATGTTTTCATTGCTGTCATTTAAAAAAAATATAATATTAACCCCTTACAAGACTCAGACAATTAGCACAAATAAGGGGGTCGCAATCGTGATTATTCCGATAGTTCCAATTTTTTATGTATGTTTTATAAATTAATCGCCTGTTGTAAAATCCTAGTTTTCGACCTTGGCGCACCTGTGCTCGCGCTGCCATTTTGAAAAACCAACAGAATATAAACCAAGTAAAACGCTGTTCCTCTGTTTCAATTTTTGACCTGATTTTGGCGGATTAGAACCTCGATACGTAATAGAGATGAAAAAAACATGAAACATATACCAAAATCTTTTATAAAATTTTATGCTTTACAAAATTTGTCCTTATAATTTTTCTCGAAAATGCACTGGAAAAGAGATGATCACTAAAACACAAACCTAGTCGTGCAATATGCTTGCTGGTGCAAACTTGTACGAATGTTTACGGCTTTATATATATCAGTAAATTTTAGAGATAGAAGAAATTAGTCAATAAAAGTAATTTCCACATATTTGCTACAGCTACTTTGGGCAAAATTTACACTAATAACGAGATATTTTAGAAAAACACGATTTTGGCGTGATTTCGGCTGGTTTTTTCAAAATGGCGGCACGAGCACGGGTGCGCAAGGTCCAAGGTTTTACGTCAGGGGACCAGTTTATAAAACATATTAAAAAATTGGAACTACAGGAAAAATTTTACCAGCGCGGATCGCTAATTGCACTGGCCCACAAAGACCAATGGCGGTGATTTAGTATTCTTGCCCGCCAACCAAATTGGCAAATCATCGCCAATCACTATCTTTGCTACCACAATGTATAATATATAGTTTTGAATTACAATAAAAAATACATTATTATATTATATTATAATAAACAATACTTTATTATATTATATTATAATAAACAATACATTATTATATTATATTTTAATAAATAATACATACATTACTACATTATATTATAAGAGCGTATTCACACAGAGCTATATAACAAATACGCCATCCCACGCATATTATAGCTGTGTATGAACACTGTTGAATAAACAATACGTTGTTATATTATATTATAGTAAACAATAATTATCATATTATATTATAATAAACAATAAATCATTACATTATATTATAATTAACAATACTTTATTATATTATTTTACAATAAACAATACATTATCATACTATAGGTATTTAAAAAAATAATACAATATTATATTATAATAAACCCTATGCATGCATTATCAGTATTATCACTTACCTAGTTATTGCCGAACGTTCACTAATTGATTATGGGAGCCGATACCCTCTCAATATATTCATTGAGGAATCACTAAGTCAGGCGAGATCAAAATGCTACGAAGAACAAATAATTATTTTGCGGATTGCTTAGGTAGGTGGGTACGTATATGCACGGCTGAACGGCACGCACTTCCGAGTTCCGAATACAAAATGATAGACAGCTAGACGCTAGACGCACAATGCATCACAGCTGTGCGGGTGAGGTGAAGGGAATGTTGGTCAAGGGGGGTGAGGTTTCCGGCCAGCAGCAGTGTGTCACTCTCAGAGACCGTGTCACTAAGTTTGTGTGCGCTTATTGTTTCGAATTTCGTAAGTATGTGTGAGCTCGGTCCGAGCGGGACAAAGTAGATATAATGAAATACCTAAACCTTCCGCGTGCGTTGCGAAATCTAGCCTCTTAATTGCAAACCTTTGTGAAAGGAAAACCCTTTTCCACGCTAACATCGCCTCTCAGCACGTCACTCACGCCGCCGCCGATACTAAAAACAACCGCTTCACACAGCAAATCAATCGTCAACCCGATAATGTTTACAAAATCATTCGCTTTTAAGATCTGTTGATTAATAATTACAATTTTTTTTTAAATAAATTAAATTTTTTTTTATTCCGTTTTATGAAAATGATCGTACCCAGTGCACATGCACTAGGCTGGAGCGACATTGTACGGACTTTTTTTAAAAATTAATTTAAATTAGTAATGGCAGAAAAATATTAAACTTATGTCATTCAAATTCCCGTAAAAATTATTAAAAATTCTGTATATAGCGAAATTATGATTTTATTCGGGTTTTTTGAGTCAATAAGATACGTGGTATACTATTCTCAAGGTTTGTTAAAAGATAAAAGCAAAGCGGCATTCAACTTTAGTTTTTTGTAGGAAGATGAATGGAAAAAAAAATATACTTAACCAAAATGCAATGTTTCTTAAAAATGTTTCGGTGAATAAAAATGGAAGAAAGCAGTAAATTTTTGGTTTGACATTAAAATGAAAAAAATGCAATTACTATGTTTATAACCACTAAATTTATTTAATTTATTACAATCGACCGGTTTCACTTAACGCTCTTCTTGGCACCGATAGAATTAAGCAACCTAAAAAATATTTTTTTACATATTTGAAGTTTTTTAGGCTTCAGAATCACAAAAACAAATGAAAAATATTTTTTTGGTTTCTTATATAGGTTATTTGGAGTTGTATCCTATAGTACAATTACCAGGTTGTTACAAATAAACTTTAAAATATTTTATTATGGAAAATTTAAAATTATGTCTTAAAAGCTAACTAAAACTATTATTTTGTGCAATACGTTAGGAAGTAATTGCTCTAATCAATAAAAAAACCTTATGTCACATTTTATGCAAAATACAGACATCTGTACAGAATTACTTTTTTTTTTTTTTTTTTTTTTTTTTTTTTTTTTTTTTTTTTTTTTTTTTTTTTTTTTTTGTTTTTTAGTAATAGAAGGTACATAAATTACAAATAAATTTTATACAGTAATTAATTACATAGTAGAATATTTGATGTACCCCCATAATTAAGCAAGGCTTGTGTGTATGGGGGGGTGTTATTGTATTGCTTTTTTTATATCATTCAGTTTAAGTTTTCAGTATAATTTTTAAGGTGAGTTTTAAAATTTTTTATATTGGTATAGTCATATTTACATAGTCGGCATCTTCCCTTTTATCTATGCTCCAGAAAGTAGGTTGTCGCAACTAATGATCAGACAATCGAATAGATTAACATTAATAGATTAAAACACACACAATAGAATTGGTGGTATTTTTAGCTTAGCTTGTCAGATAACAATGTCAGAAAATTTCCTTGTTAAAACAGATATATCAGTTCTGGAGATGCATATGCATAACCCATATTTTCTAAGGTCTCTAACACCTGAAGTTCTAAGAGCACAATAAATTCGATAACTTTAAAATATCGGAACTTCCGATCATTTTATATCGATGTCCGTAACACATTTTCACCGTTGACAGCTGCTGTACCGATATTGGCAGGGAATAAATAAGAAATCGGTATACGCTGGCAACACTGGCGGACCTGTCTACGAATTCACATTTCGAAACGTAAACACCAATCACCAATCCATTTAATAAAGAAATTGTTTCTCCCTGCGTGTCCTTTCCCATTCGTCCCGTTCCCCTTCCGCCTCCCCTTCCTCTCCGCGTCCCCTTCCCCTCTCGCGTTCCCACACTGCCTTCCCACTCCCCACTCCCCTCATCCGCTACCCTCAAACCTCCCGAGTTCAGTTTCAGTTCAGAATTCATTCAGTCCCGGTATACAAATTATACAATTATTTTTATACAAATTTCATAACGCCAGAGCTCACAAGTAGTTTTATACAAACCTTGTCCTGACCATAACGAATACAAAAAAAAAATAATTATCCAATTTGGTGCAGTCGTTCGGAAGTTATGCGCGTACACACATTTCGGTGATTCATTTTTATCGATTCATTAGAAGAAAGATAGAAGATAGAAGAAGAAGATAGATAGATTTAGCAATGTTTACTTGAAATACTAACCTTAATATGCATTGGCAGTCCGTATTTAATTTTTGATACTAAACGGGAGTTAATTAGTCAATCATTTCTTTAGTCAGATTTTAAACACTTTAGTTTCTCAAAAATTGAACAGAATGAATTGGTTGAATCTTAGTTGAACTATTTAAGTATATGAATTACCTATACTACTTCTTTCAATACTAAGAGCATTGTTAGTTGTAGGGGCGTGTAAATAGCCCCTGACACGAGGGAATGACTACCCTATGTAAATTAACGAAAATTGAATTCTTCCCTATGTGACACAAAAACAGTTGACCCAGCAATTCCAAAATCCAAAGTGAAAACAAAACAATACTCACTCAGAGAATGCAGCTCATCCACGATGTCCAACACAAAAGACACTTCTTTTCATTAAAAAATATGAAGGCGGTATTGCATAATCTTAACAGATGTTTCGCACAGCAAGGAATGAATAATAACACACCCGCTTTTCATCAAACCTGGGTTGCGTGGTCCCAAAAACTAACACCTCATTCGCTCAACGACAATTCTGGTTCATCGCTCCTAAAATATATAATGCTCTGAGTACTGACATAAAGTCAAGTAATTCTAATTCTCTTTTTATAACACGTGTACAACAATGGATTTTTGAAAGGGGACGAACGCACTTTAAAGAATTCATGAGTTCTAACACTACATTTTAATTATTAATTTTTGCATTTCAAAATTTTAATTTCCATTTGTATTTCTATTTTACTTTAAAATGTTGTTATTTTTTTCTCTTAGTTTTTCACTAAATTTATATATGTTTTTAATTTTGATTTATAAAATTATATGTTTTAATTTATACAGAACACTTGAGTTCTTAACATTTAATTTTTATTATTAATTTTTGTATTTCAAAATTTGAATTTGAATTTTCATTTTTACTTTTCTTTAAAATATGGTCTTTTTTTTTCTCTTTAGTTTTAAGTATTTCTTAATATTTTTTGAAATGTTAAAATATTAAATGTACGACTACCACAACACGGGCTTAGCCTAGTGTGGTAGCCAAAAAAAAACAAATATCTGTTACTAATAAAAAATATATGAAATAAAAAAAAAAAAAAAATAAAAAAAAAAAAAAAAAATTGCATATTAATAATACGTGCCAAAAATCTTGTACAACAATAATTCAATTATGGGATGAATTATTCTTATGACTGACTAGGAGAGACATCTCTTGGCTTTGACTCACACTCCCGTCGGAAGTAATTGCCTGATTCACAGAGGTAAGGAAATGCATGAATATACTGAATTTCAAGTCACATAGGTAAATTCAATACAATACAAAAACCATAGATGGCGCCCTCATGGTCTCATAGCATAAATTATTAATTGATTAAGAAAATGGATCCAAACATATTTATGGCGCGTATCCATTAGTTGAACTCCGTTAATTTATAAACCAGTATTTTTGCATGACGAACGACATTATCCAAATAAATGCGTGAATTATTGACAGTTAACCGAAACTTATCTAGTACTATGGAGGCTGGGCTAAAAGATATCAATCGTTTAAAAATAGCCATCTTTTAAAAATATTTTCTTATTAATGCTTACAATAATTACAAGTATTTATTTTTTTTATTTGGACTACCTGTTTTTATTGTTTGTGTAGCTTTGTTTTATTTTTTATTATTTTTAACGGCAGAGCTGGGACTCTCAACAGGATAGTGGAAAAGTATCAGGTTCATTATTTGTGAACATTGAATATGAAATAAAAAAAATTGATTTCAAAATAACAGATAAAATATTTTATATAAAAAATAACAATGTTGCCCTTTTTAGGGGCCGGGTTTCACATCCCCAAAAACATAACCTATTTTGAAAATTTAACAGGAAAATAATTAAGCAGAAAGAAATATCGTACCTGCGGACCATGGATCTTTATCAAATAACTTCTTCACTGACACGAACTCTTAATTAACTTCAACATAGCGCGATAAGGAATCTCCAGGGCGGGAATCGGGAAAGACCCCAAGGAAGGCTCCAGAGAATGAGGACCCCTCGCCGGGCAGTAGGATCCAAGATCAGCAACAGTGCTCCGGTTGAGCCCACCGGATAAAACACGATTTCAGTCAGCACGCCTCATCAGGAAATGAACGCCGGGTACCCATCCGTCACAAATATGAGGAGCCACGACCGTACCAGGCCAAGGACTCTCCCTCGCGAAGCTCTTCAATATGCCAGTCGCGATTATGTAGGTAATGTACAATATCAATGTATCGCGGCCAAAAATAGGTCCCAATAGCGGCGACCAATCACACCCGAAACAATGCGAAAGAAGCGATCGCAAAAAGATTATCGTCCAGCTCGCGATTAGAATTGTTAATATAATTCGTAACAAAGGGATAATCCCATTATAAAGCAAGACTTTCACATGTTAACTACACAAACTATCATGTTAGGTCACAAGTCGAATCCCCGTCGGCTCCCGGTACGGCGGTAATTCAAAAAGTAAAACAGAAACGGAAATCGGTTTAAAAGAGTTGCCAGTCTAAGAAAAGAAAACAAAGCTGTTCTACAATTAAATATGCAGCCAGATGGAGGTTAAATAAGACAGGATAGTAGTTATTACTGGTGCAATAACTATTATCGTGACATTTGTTTTAAAAGTTTTTTATTATCTATATGCAATTTTATATATCCTTAAATAATTTTTATATTTAATTTTATTTAACTATTTTTATAAGATTTTTTAAGCCTCTCATTTTTAATATTTTGTCTTTGTTCTAATTTTTTGAAATTGTCTATACTTGTTTGTCTTTTTTTTTAAAATTAACATGTTGTCCTGATGAAGATACCATTGTTATTGAAACATGTTGATATTGTTAATAGGCCACTTGCATCACATTTTTTTTTTTTAAATTTCGGTTTAGGCAAATATTCTAAGACATTCTGTATTTTTTTTAATCGTATTTTTGAAACCCTGGGGATTTTTGAAAATTTCAATCCGAAAAATCAGCCCATTTTTTATAAACCGGAAAGACGGGACATAATTTTATAGGTGCGAAAAAACGATAATTACATAGCCGAAAATCATTTTTAAAAAAATAACGTTTTCCACACGAATGGCACAGGAGAATAACGAGGCATACCAAAAATATTACATCTCACAAATATTTTTTTTCTTGATCCATCTTATTCATCATAAATCATTATAATGTACAACGTCTATATTACTAAATCCAATGTAATATACTTGTACTTGTAAATTATTATAATAATAACAATATTGTAAAATTTGATTTTGTTAAAATCAGCACCATAGCCATTATATCTTTAAAATACGTACCGACATCTAAAATGTACGGGGTTCTCTTCACAACATCTGTCAAAAAGTCAAACCAAATGATAAGTTCGCAGAGAACAAACAATAAATCTAGTGACCGTTAAATGTCAAATTCAAAAATTTGCCTGAAATCAAAGTGTTGCCATATAAAAAAAAAAAATCAGAGTGGAATTTTACAAAATTAATAGGAACATTTTCGGAGACGGGATATTTTCAAGTAGTGACGTCACGGGCCCAAATAATGGATTTATTTATTTAAAAATAAAAAAACTGTACATTTCTAAAAAATTTTACTAACATTTTCGTAATCTTAGTAAAAAGATCTATCCACACGATTTTTTCCAAGTCGTTATGAAATCTATGCAAGTGGCCTATTATATACTGGTTTAAACAAAGTTATTTGATTTTTATTAAATAATGATGTCACAAAGTTATTGTACTAAGTTTGAAGAAAATATATTATGTATTTTATATTTGCACGTCACTGACGTTGACTTATTCCAAGATATTTCTTGCAAAATGATCTTAACGATAAACTTATTTTTCAGTTTCCACACAGTTTACCGCGAAGTTAAAAATGGTAAAAAATGCAACGTTTTTTATGAAATTATTCATAGCCCATAGTCAAAAAGTTTTTCATCAGATTTCAACTTTCGCACGTCATAAATAAAACATTGAAATAGGGCAAAGAAGTGGAAAGTAATTTAAAACCGCAAATTCAACGCCTGCTCTGCGAGTTGAAGACTCACCACACATAATGTATGCTTAAAACTTTTCATTATTTATTTTCCTGAAACAAGTGATCCGTGTTTATTAAAGTTCACCGTGACAGGGTTGTGCATAATTCACAACCAACGTTACTTTGCTTTTGTAGATCGATGTTACTTTTAAATTCAAAACTTTGATTTCATATAGGGTATAGGTGTATATTTTACTTTTTTGGTAGTATTTTTTTTAGTAATAATATAAAGCTTGGTATTTTGCCTTTCTAACACCGTTTAGAAAATTTTTCTTACTATGATAGTAAGGGAGTTACAGCGATTTATATGAGACCTATGTGACGTTGGCCAAATATGGTGTCTTGTGATTAAACGGGAAGTTAAAACAATAAAGAAAGTATAATAAAGTGAAAAAGTAACAACAAAAACTTAAAATAAAATGCGTTGTTTTAGTCTTTCTTCACATTTTAATGTGAAGAAAGACTAAAAATTCTTACATAAAAAAACCTATTCAATATAAAGAATAGTAGAAAGAATTATGCATGCATCAATTTATAACTAGATAAATAAAAGCATTGGAATAAACATAAACGTTGACCATTTTAGAGATTAAATATACCTTCAAGATTTTCAAGGACTGTGGCGTTGTTAAAATAAAAAGGTAATGAATGTTAGCAAGATCGTTTGGCTACATGGATATTGATTAACTGAAGCAATTCAGGACAGTCAATTTTGTAATGCAGTTTTTTTATAATATGATATTATGAAATCTGTGCCTTCTTTCTTTATCAGGCCACAATCAGCGAAAACACTCCGTTTAAATAAGTATTCTGATTTATTTTTACAAATCAAGTTACACGATGACTTTGCAATTATTAAATATACACTTTTAAAAATACACGACTTGGTCCCCCTGCATTTTTTAGGAACTGCTTGGTTTAGTTGCTAATTAGAAATTAACCTTATTCAAAGAATCCCATTGTATTTAAACACACAGGGTTTTAAAAGAACTAATACAAAAGATAATATTAAAAGTTTACGCATTCGTGGTAGCCTGGATGTCACGGACATAAACAGTAAGCTTGAGAAACGACAGTTGAGATGGTATGGGCACTTAAGACAGAGACCACCAGACCACACAGCGTAGCAGGCAATGTCTATGGAGCTTCATCGACAGCCATCCAGAGGCAGACCATACAGCGCAGCAGACAATGTCTATGGAGCTTCATCGACAGTCATCCAGAGAAAGACCAAAGAACTTCTGGATGACTCAATGCACCAAATTACTTTAGAGAAACGGCCTGGATGAAAGGGGTACCTACTCAGAACCGAAGAAGATATATCCGCAAAGAGTGCAAGGAAGAAGAAGATGTTTATGAACAGAATTTCAAAACTTTCTTACATAACAAACGAAGGATTATATCAATTTATGGTGATACGAATCATTGCAAAGGCAAATCAAATAAACAAGACTTTGTAATTAAAGGTTGATTAAACAATATTCAACCACATAATTTATATTTGAATGGTAGATTATTTATCAGAAGGTCGAAAGCAAACACTGGAGCGATTTGCGAGCAGTTGAGTCGATGGCAATCGGAAACAGAGAGATTCACTTTTTAGCTTTAGATCATAGGTTCTCAAAGTGGGCGATAATGCCCGCTTGGGGGCGTTTCAGATCTTCAGGGGGGCAGTAGAAGGCCAAGAGAAAAATTTTCCTCCTTTACATTAATAAACTTTTATTTCAGCTATATCAAGTGGCGGAGATGAGACGTGATACTGTGAAATACACAACTAACAACATGCACGCACTCGCAACTGCTTGCTAACAAGGTATGCCCGGACATTGGAAATCTAGAGAATTTTAACAGTAGCTTATGTAGTGTAATTTTAAAAGTAGCTTCTTTACAAAAATTAGAGTCCTGATGTGTACAGTGAAGGAGGAAACCATATGTTTCCTTAGAACACCGTGGGAAAGTGGTGGGCCACCTCCAAGTTCTCCTTACTGGGAAATCCTGTGCCGAGGGGGACTAGGCTTTGAATGGAGGGTTTTCAGCGACCTGTGTGGTTCAACTTCTTTGTTTGGATGGGGGTTTTTCAGTAACTTCTACGTCGATGCTTTTAAGATACGTCAGTTCTTTTTCCGATAATTCCTTAAGCCATTTTTAAGCCTATCGCTTTGACGGACTTAATGTAGTTTTTTGTTTTACTTTGTTTGATATTGTGTGGGAGTTTGTTATATAACTTTACCGCTAAAAATTCAGAGCTTGGGATTACGCTCAGGTATATTTAGCTTGTCTAAGCATAGCTTACATTATAACTTTCCTTTTTGTTTTACAGTATTTGTTAATCACCTTTTAAGGGCGTTGATTTTTGAAAAAGTTTGAATAATTGGAAAGCAGCTTAACGTAATGGAGAAAATTGAAAAAAAAGAGCTTAGATGATTTGTTTGGCCTGTAAAGGTAGAGCGTTCGATGAAGAAAGGGGCGTACATAGAACATAATGAATGTAAAAGGAAGTGAATGGCAGAAAAAGTCAGGGACGCATGATAAAGACCTAGCACGATCGAATGAATCAAATCACGCTTTTGTAATCATGTAATGGTGAGTAAAATTATTAATTAGTGAGTTTTCCTCGTCTTACTAAGTTCTCCATCACGAAACAAGCATCATTTTCCACTACTGTAGTGGTAGTATGATATTTTCAAATTATTATCTGGTTATTCATGCGTCGGATCCAGATGGTGTGTTCTCCAGATAGTCTGCAGTCAGGGTGTAAGTTGAGCTGCCTTTGTAGACTTCCTTCTGTTCCATACCAAGGGAATCGTACATTAGATAAGAGAGTTTGAGGATTGAGGTAATCCTTTGTTAGTAAAAACACTTGCGTTTGTACTGGATATTTGATTCTTTATTATATTATTCTGGTGAATAATTTCTGAGAGAGATTCTGGTCTGAGCACTTGACTGGTGACAATAATTGAGAGTAATTAAAGGTCTAGCAGAAGCAAAGACTAATTGAGTTCAAGAGAAAGCAAGGAGAGTCAATGGAGAAAGAATGACAAGCGAAATCACAACACTCCATTTTATAACATTGAAAGAGAAAGTTTGACGCGGCCACAGATAAAATAGAGCATAGACATAGAAATTAAGGTAATGTTTGAATAAAAGGTGGCATATACAGGAAAGTTGAAGGTAAGAGGCTCGAGATTAGATAAATGAGAATTAAAAGTGTTTAGTGCTAAATGAAGTGAAATATAAAATAGGACAATCACAACACACAACATCCAACAATTCATAACCCAGGAATGTTAGTTAGTTATTTTAGTTAGTTAGTTACATTTTTGTTGCCAGTTAAAAAGTTTAATAAATTTGACTAAATTCTTTTCACCAGCCCTGTCCACCCTCATTTGTATTCGGGGCGCTGAAAGTTTCAGGAAGCCCGTGTGACGTCACTCTAATCACTATTTATTGGTGGTTTCGGCGGAGCGAACATTTAGACGAAATATTTACGGGTAGTTACCTATTTAAAAACCGCGGCCATGAAAGCTGCAGACTTTAGATTGCAAAATAAAAAATAATTTAAAGACTTATAATAATATGAAGCGAAAATGGCTAAGAGTAAAACTATTTTCATGTTTACTGAAAATTAAGTCCATTAATCTGTTTTTAATTTTTGGTTTTTATTTTTATTTTTTTAATTCCAGTTAAAAGAAAATTACGTATTCACTCATTTAACTAGAAATAATTAAACACATTTAAATAAACTAAATATTTCAATATTTAAATAAATGAAGACAATGTAAGCGAAACTCAATCGAAAATCTGGAAACAGAAAAATCAGAAAAACATATGGACACCTCTGGGACTCGAACCCAGGACCTCTTGCTTTCCGGGCAAACGCGCTAACCACTTCGCCACGGTGTCGATATGAAATTCGGTCATGTTTAACTGTACCATACTTCGACTAAGAACCACCTACATTATCTTCATTTTCTTTAACGAATATATTATTGGCAACTATCTTTATGTATGATTGCAAGATTCAAACCCGAACTAAATGCTCTCTAGATAGTGTCTGGATAAATCTTTATTCATTTTATTTAAAATGCGACATCTATCGACTTTTCTGCAAGTCTAGGATGAATATTTTTTTATTTTATTTCGCTTACATTGTCTTCATTTATTTAAATATTGCAATTTGAGGTTTTACACATAAAGTTAAAATAAAAATAAAAAAAATTCAATACAGCGCTATTCTATTTCATTATTTTCTTTACCAAGAATAAATATTAATAATTAAAAAAAAATATTATCTAACTTTTTCATTTTTATTGTCATTTGGGAGGCAATTATATAAGTTGCTACCTTCGTAACCAATGGATTGTTTACCATAGTTAGTGTGGATGTGTTTAAATGCATGTTATCGTGTAAAGTGTTTGTGTATTTGGGACGTTTTAATGAATTCTGTGTTTCTTTGTACAAGTTTATTGTTTATTTTGTATATAAGGAGAGATGTATTGTATTCATATAGTTTTCTTAATGTTAATTGTTTTGTTTCCATATATGATTTTTTTGTGGATGTTCTGGGCTTGTAGTTAAATAGTTTTTTGATTACTTTGTTTTGTATTACCTGTAATTCATTTATGTATGTTTCACATGCGTTTCCCCAGATTTCAATAAAATAATTTAAATGTGAGTGTACGAGAGTCAGTGTTACCGAAACCAAAACTTCAAAATCGGGAGAATTTTCGCCTAAAAATCGGGAGAAATCGGGAGAAAACGGGAGAAATTTGAAGAAATCGGGAGATGACTAGAATTATTTTAGTAAAACTTCTCCCTTGTCAATAATTCGAATTCCTTTTATTATTGCGAAGCAGAACCTTAACAACAAACGAAAAACCCATAAGCAGCGCCGTCAATCCGATTACTGTAGATGTTGTCTGTGGAATAACGCAATTTTCCCTAACGTTCAACGGGGACTTATTTCACGTCTGGCAACTCAGCACGAATTTTTGTGAAACTTCGACCTTGGACTGTCACCTTTCACTTAACGAGACGCCAAATTCATTTAATACCTACTTACTTTTAAAAGTGAACGACATTCATATAAGTAACAATCTTTTAATCAATAAGTAATAATTTTAATTTTATTTAGGAACCAATAAACCACCTCCTGGGCTTTTTCAAAACACCTCTCACCTGGCGACAGATACTTGATAAAGATACACTGTTTAGTAATCCTTTATCGAAATACCTACTAATATCTCAGTCTAATCATCAAAAACAAAAAAAAGTGCATGGACCGTATTAAAATTGTTATTGAAATTATTACTGTTATGAAATACTTAGGAGTTATATTAGATTAAAATTTAACCATTAAACATTTTCATGTTCCGACTGCAACTATTCTTTTTCTTAAAAGGAACATTTAAAAGACCACAAGCCGTGTCATAGTGGAGAAAAACCCTTTTCGTGTTCTGACTGCAACTATTCATGTTCTTGAAAGTCACAATTTAACATTCACAATTCAATGTGGAGAAAAACCTTTTTTATGTTCCGATTGCAACTATGCATGTTCTCAAAAGGAACATTTAAAAGTTCACAAGCCATCTCACAGTGGAGAAAACCTTTTACATGTTCCGACTGCAAATATTCATGTTCTATAAAGTGACAATTTAAAATCCACAAGCCATCTCACAGTGGAGAAAACATTTTACATGTTCTGACTGCAACCATTCATGTCCTCGAAAGTGACAATTTTTATATCATCAACAAGCCGTCTCGCAGTGGAGAAAAACCTTTTGTATGTTCCGATTGCAATTATTTATGTGCTAAAAAGGAGACTTTCCAAACTCACAAGTGAACTCATAGTGGAGAAAAACCATTTTCATGTTCCGACTGCAACTATTCACGTTCTCAAAAGGAATATTTAAAAGTCCACAAGCCGTGTCACAGTGGAGAAAACCTTTTACATGTTCCGTCTGCAACTATTCATGTTCTCGAAAGTGACAATTTAAAATCCACATGCTGACTCACTGTGGAGAAAAACCTTTCTTATGTTCCGACTGCAACTATTCATCTTCTCAAAAGGAACATTTAGAAGTCCACAAGCCGTCTCACAGTGAAAATAACCTTTTTCATATTCCGACTGCAACTATTCATGTTCTCAAACGGAACATTTAAAAGTCCGCAAGCCGTCTCACAGGGGAAAAAAACCTTTTTTAATGAATGTTTGAAGTTTAATCCTTGCCAAAATGTTAACCTAAAAAAATTGCTTTAAATATGTTGTTAATATTTTTATTTTACATGAAGTCCACACAGGAGGCCCTGAGGAAAATAATTTCCCTGAGGGCCTATGTCATCTTTGGGGATGCTGTGTGGAGGGTTTTTTTAGGGAAAAGAAGGAGAGGAGAGTTCTGGGAAGGAAAAGGGTGTAAGGGGTGGGTAGGAATCTGGGGTTTAGTGTGTCCCGGTCATCAGACCTAGACAAACCTCATCCCATGAACCCGGGCACCCCTGCTAAATAACCAAACGTAGCGAACCACTTGGGGTAACCTATGGCAGAGGTGTTGGTTATCCAATAAAGGTTCCCGGGGTGGCGGTACCCATTCCCGCCTCCCAAATTGTTATATCCAAATATAAGTAAGCATACAGCACTTATTTTGTGTGTGTTCGGTAGTACCTATTTAAGCGCGCGGATGTTGTCAGTTTTGAAAATAAATAAGAACAAAAATCGCTAAAAGTTTACGGATGAACATCTCCAATCGATTCTTAAAATAACTACTTACCACGAATATGACACCCAACTTAAAAAAATAAAAGAAGTTAGGTGTCTTGCTCAAGATAATTTACCATTTTACCCTCCTTTTTAACTTGAATGAAAATTTATAATAACTAGGTACTATCATATCTAACTAAATAAAGGTTTAAACAATTGAGCATGGGTTTTAATTTTGAGACAGGCCCGCTTACACACGCAAAATCTTATAAATCGCCCTTAATAAAATCCACTTTGACACCCCTCCGTTACGTAATAAATTATAATTTCCAGCTCATAATTCATAAATGATCGATGATCGGTTTGTATGGGTCTATAATAGAGATATGCTTAGATTGTAGAACATTTGTAGAATTTTGTAATTATTCTGGTCAATATCCGAAACCGGGGAATATATATTTTTTTTTAACCACAGACAATTATTTGCCTTTTGAGCGGACCAAAAACAAAGAATTGACGAGAAACGACAAATCGCTGGGAACTTTGAAAAATCGGGAGATTTTGGTGCCATTCCGGTAGATCGGGAGATGAAGTGAAAAATCGGGAGATCTCCCGCGAAATCGGGAGCTTCGGTAACACTGACGAGAGTATAATATAAACCTTTTTTAAATTTATTTGGCAACAGATATGATAGCCGGCTATTAAGGGGATGATTTTGTCTTTAATACCTTGTACATGTTGTTTAAATGTTAAATGCTGATCAATGCACAGCCCAAGATATTTTTCCTGGATCAGGATTTGCAGGTCATTGTTTTCAATTTTTTAAGGGTACGCGAGGAGGAATTATTTTACAGAGGAATTATTTTGTTTAATGACAAATATTCCCGGTTAAGAATAATCTGAAAACTTTGAATTCCTCCTACTTCCATAATGAAAAGCGAAAAAGGTCGCTTGTGCAATGATGGAGAACTTAGCTATCGGAGAATTAAACCCACGACGCGACGCAACGCGTCAGAGAGAACCCGACGCATTTATCGACTCAGCCACAAACCGTTTAAATGGACAGCTATTCTGTCAATCTGCTAATCAGCCTTATTGCGAATTAAATCGGACGTTTAATTAAAAATTAGAGGCACGAATTCAGTTTGCAAGATACTTGCACGCGAACAGCAAATTGCAAGTATCGTCGCCGTGTAGGTATATCACAGTGGATACCTCAATTTGTAGTACCCACCTCTTGCATGCAATTAGAATTTTCCACCGTGCAACCCACTTTAAGGTACAAATACATTAGACAGACCTGCAAACAAACCAAGTAGTCCACTTTGCAGAACAAAACTATATTTATTTAGAGTCTTTGAAAAGTCTACTGAGAAACACCTACTTTAAGATTCAACCCCGGGCGTATTCTGTTGGTTGGTCGGAAAATTACCGCTTTGCAATAAAATCTAAATAATGGAATATTTAGAAGGTATACGAAAACTAAAAACTGTTCACGAAAGTTGATAAACTACGCCTTCAAACGTTATTATTAGAAATAATCATATAATTTTCGAAATATCAAAAATGTTTAATGCTAACATATTTTTTTTTATAATACTTTTAACGTACCTAACTTTTTTAAACTAAAATTACTGATAACAAAAAAAGGAAAACCCACATATAATAATAATAATAATAATAATAATAATTATTATTATTATATTAGCGCCTTCCGAGTATACATTTAGGCACAATCAGGTTTTAAAAATAATTCACCAAAGTTTGGTAATTAAACATAACTTGATTGATTGCCGTAATGTAGTACCTTATTATGAATATGAACCAAATTCATTTATAAAAAATGAATTTTATAAAATATATTATGATAAAACTATACTAACAGACAGAACAATTAGTCATAATAGACCTGATATAGTTTTACATGACAAAATTAAAAAAATAACTTATATCATTGATGTAGCTATTCCAAATTCCTGTAATATTCAAAAAACTGTTTCTGAAAAAATTAGAAAATACACAGATTTAGGAAATGAGATTAAAAGAATTTGGCATTCTCGGACTATAAAAATATTACCATTTGTTATTTCGGCCACTGGCATAATACCTAGGAATCTGATTCAAAATTTAAGCATATTAGATTTGTCAAAGAATTTGTATATAAAAATGCAAAAAGCAGTAATTTTAAATACATGTAGGATTACAAAAGATTTTTTAAATATTTATATTGAGGGATCAGTAGGATTTATAGGTTCAATTAGAAATGCCACAGAGCCGAACCCTCTGATATGAAAATATCTGGAGTCGGTGAATTATATTCCCATTTGGTCTCTAGTAGGTTGACATGTTGTTCTTGTATTGTTTTGTATTTATAATACTTATATAGTGCAATTGCATAGCGTGGGTTGACTAGATGATCATTTGGGGAAGTGTGTGAAAGGGTTTAGTTTTTCATTATTTTTTTCCTTTTTTTTTTTTTTGGGGAAAATTTAACCCGGACATTTAAATCTGGTGCATAATCTTTATTCAATGAAATTGGCAACATTATAACTAAAAAAAAAATACATGTTCAATGTAGTTTACAAATAGATTAATTAACAAATAGAAAGTAATGTAAGAACGGTTACACAGAAGTAGTATAATTACACAATATTTTTAGTTGTGCATAGCCTGCCGGCTACTAGGCTGAACCTGTATTGAGGCAGAATTTTTTGTAAATTGTTTCTCATTTGAATGTTTCGCATTTCAATCTCAACTGTTTCGCATTTGAATCACAAGAAGGCTTCATTGAAAAACCAAAAAAAACTTTCTTATTTCTATTTCAAAGCCAATTTAAACTAAATAAAAGTATTGTAGAGGGAACAACAGAACAATATAACATTAAGGCTCTTTTATTTACTGTAGTACCTAGTTCTTTCGCACAATCATACTATCCTGGGCCAAATCTAGGTGACGTTTTACGGGTCCCCTAGGTCCACTTGAATATTATACCTTAACCTTTGAAAGGCACTCTTGGAAGTATCACCCCATATTCCCACGAGAGTATTATCATAGGTATATTTTTTTACATTAGTTTTACACAGGAGGCCCTGAGGAAAATAATTACCCTCATGTCATCTTTGGGGATGCTGTGTGGAGGGTCTTTTTAAGGTAAGAAAGGAGAGAAAGTTCTGGGAAGAAAAAGATATTAGGGATGAGTGGGAATCTGGGGTTCAGTGTGTCCAGGTATATCGTCCATATATATATCATATAGACTTGTATTAGATTCTGGACCGAAGAGACATGCAAAAGCTTTCAGTTTGAGACCAAACCTCAAGACATATGGCCTCTGAAGATGGACAGTGAGATCTGTCCGAAACGTGAGGAGTTAAAAGACCTTTTCAGGACTACGTTACGCGGGTAAACCGAGAAAATTGTTTTACATCTTACTCCCGTGAAATCCTTAACCATATATCCAGGTATACCTATCCGCCGCCAAAACCTAGAGAAACCTCACCTCAAGAACCCGGATACCCCCGTATCAAACGTAGCGAACCACTTGGGGTAACCTACGTCAGAGGTGTTGGTTATCAACAACTCCGGGAACCATAATAAATGGTCCCCGGGGCGGCGGTACACATTCGCTCCTCCCAAATTGTAATAATATAAACAAAGGTTATTTGAAATGAATGGTATCGTGCCGATTGGTGCCGAACTACGACTGAACAGCACGGACTATCAAAGTAGAGCGGTGCCAATTGCCGAGCGACGACCAAACAGCACGGACTATTAAAGCAGAGCGGTGCCAATTACCTACAACCGAGCGACGACCAAATAGCACGGTCTGTCAAAGCAGAGCGGTGCCAATTACCTACAGCCGAGCGACGACCAAACTGCACGGACTATTAAAGCAGAGCGGTGCCAATTACCTACAGCCGAGCGACGACCAAACAGAACGGTCTATCAAAGCAGAGCGGTGCCAATTAGGTACAGCCGAGCGATGACCAAGCTGCACGGACTATCAAAGCAGAGCGGTGCCAATTAGGTACAGCCGAGCGACGACCAAGCTGCACGGACTATCAAAGCAGAGCGGTGCCAATTAGGTACAGCCGAGCGACGACCAAACTGCACGGACTATCAAAGCGGATATGTTTGGTATGTAGGTTGAAATAAGCTTCTGTACGCAGATGCGATTTGCGGTAGTGTAGGTGCTACACACCTAATGTATAACTTACATTTCCTTTTTGATAGTTCGTGCAATTTGGTCGTAGCTCGGCGTAAATAATAGTAATAATACTTGGCTAATTTATATAGCGCCGTTTTTGTGAGAAATCACCTCAAGGGCGCTGTAGAAGTAAATATATAATAAAATTGTTATAACTAAGATTTGTAATAATAACTGGTGACTTAAGACTTGTAGCTAGAGGCTTATGACTAATGATAGTTAACTTAAAACTAGTGGCTTAATGACATATATATTTACAACTGTGACTTAAAGTTAGAGACTTCCTCACACTCGATAAATGCTGGCGTCCCGCAAGGATCGGTTCTGTCTCCGACTTTGTTTTTGTTGCACATCAACGACCTTTTGTCATGTGCACCAATTCACTGTTATGCGGATGACAGTACAGTTCATGATAGCTTTTTGTTTGACAAGCCCCCAAAAGACTCACAAACTCCAACAGCTCGTAGGGTTTGAAGCAAAGAATGGACGGTTACCTCGAGAGTGTTTTCTCTTGGGGTAAAAATAATCTCGTTGAATTTTATGTTTCAAAGACCCAATCTTGTCTGATTACGTCTAAAAGGGATCGAAATGAAAATCTAGTCTCTTTCAATGGAAGCAATCTTCCGAACAGGCCCTCCATTGATATGCTTGGTGTAACCCTAAGTGACCAGCTCAGGTATGGGGCTCCATCGAAGCCAGAGTAAAGTTAGCCTCCCAAAAACTGGGCGTAATAGTACACAACTGCTAACCTTGTACAAATCACAAGTACGCCCCACGGTTGAATTTGGCAGCTATCTGGTCTGGAGCTCCAAAATACCTGAAAAATTCCCTCGACTCTGTGCAGAAACGGGCGGTCCGTTTGATAAATTCTCCCATCTTAACAGACGGATTGCAATCTTTAGAGCACAAGCGTCGGGTGGGAATGCTATCCTTGTTCTACCGGTATTACAATGGAAGATGCTCTGAGGAACTAGCATCATTGATCCCTTCGGCACCGGTGCATAGTCGGGAAATACGCCAAACGCGTGCCCAACACTTGTACACGGTTGACATTTGTCACATGAGAACGGGTCGTTTCTTCTTGTGTTCAACTCGTTCTTGTGTTCAACAGCTCGGCTGTGAAATGATTTGCCGGCCTCTGTATTTCCTCTTTCCTACAACATGGGTCTCTTCAAGATCAATGTTCATTCCTTCCTCTCCTCAAAAAGACCCTCCACGCAGCATCCCAGATGACATAGGCCCTGAGGGAAATTATTTTCCTCAGAGCCTCCTGTGTGGAGTTAATGTAAAAAAAGAGACTTAAAACTAACATAAGTACCAACATTTCAAAATACTTGATTTGCCAAGGTTGTCAGTGATAATGATAACATTAAAAACCATACCACAAGCAAGTTCTGTAGGTATATGAACAAATTCGAAACATAGATAAGTTATTGCTGCGAGTCGAAGCAGTTTGAGGATTTATAAATTGTATACATACATACACATTTTATACATATATTATATTCTATTTTTTAGTGTTATTAACGCCAGAAGAAGATGGTAGTTCTTATATAATTTTACAATTATAACTATTTGTTTGTTTTATCTTATTGTCCTTTTCCCAAATAAAATCACCAACTAAAGGGTCAGGTTATTTTCTTCACAGCACAATTCCCAAGCCTGCGTTAATTCACGGCTTTAGAAATATACCGGGCGTTAACTGTATGGTTCGAGTAACTCAAAGAAGGCAAGTTAGCACCCCCGAGAGACTTCAGACTTGAAGAGTTCAATGTTTTAAAATAACAACTCGTTTTCCCACAGACCGACTTCAGACGATAAAACTTTTACAACTTCCACTACTTGACTGCACGAATACTTGAAAAATGTTTGCAAGGAATTGAGGTGACTGAACACGAAAATCAAAGTAGTTGAGAGAACTGACTAGACTGGTTGGTGGAACGCTCGACTAGCAGTTAAATAGAGTTCGAATCTCACTGGAATTGACTTAGTGTCGCTTGTTTCAATGCTTGCTATGAAAGTAAGAGTAAAAGAAATTACTATAGTTAAATTTCACCACAATTCGTTTTTCAATCAATTTAACCACCTGTTTTATGTTGCTTTTTTAGTTATGCTATTACTTCTTCAAACACAGCAAACATATTTTGGTGCACCATAATGTGCATGTTGACATACCAAATTCAAGGAGATATCATAACTATTGTTAAGTGCATTATATTTTTTCACGTAATATTGTATGTAGGTACTATAATAGGTGTCTTTTATTTTTAAATATTCGCACAAATATTTTTATATTATCACCAATCAAAATGTTATAACTTCAATTCATGTCAAATCAAAATTAACATCACAACATAGTTTATATTTATTGTATACACTGAGCAAAATGTATGTTATAAAAATGAAATAATGGTAGTTTATATATTAAATTTATATATAGTTTATATTTACTGTATACTGTAAGTAGAATGTATGTCATAAAAATGAAATAGTGTAAAATAACTCCTATGCCAAGCTCAAGAGCTAGTACTCTTCATTGGCGTAGAAATTCATTAAACCATGTGAAACCATGTTCTTTTCATTCAATAGAAAAAAAAAAAAAAAAAAAATATTATGAAAAAAACTGGCAGATCCTACAACGTGGCGAAACAAAATACGGCGGGATGTTTTGACAGTTAATGTGGTTTTCAAATTAAATTTTCGGCGTTGCCGCATCAAAAAATAGTGAGGTGCATTTTTTCACATAATTTCGTGGAATATTCTGCATTTTAGACTGGCCACACTAATAACTCTTATATTAGCAAAAGCACACTTGAAACAACGCGTGATCATATTCAACATCCTTGTTACTTTAACTGATGGTTAAAATTTAAATTTAGTTCACGATTTTGCTTTCTGCCCAAACAGACGGTCCTTAGATACTAACTTACGCATCTGCATATATTTCGATCCTTCTTTTTTAAATTTTAATCCACTTTCCTCTTCCTTTGTATTGGTCGCTATTCCTTGGAAGATCTTCAATATTACCAGCATACATATGAGTGGAAATAGGAGGTACTCTATAGAAATGAGTTCCGTGATATTGACTTATTTCGATAGCTAAGTTAAATTAAATTCTTTCTTTTTTCCTGTTATTTTATAAAGTTTTCGCAAAATTCTGTTGGCCCTCTTTAAAAAAAAAATTGAATTACTCAATGTGTTTTCAAGACATTTTGATCCCTTAACATATTTTTAATTTGGAATATTTGCATTGCCTTAAAATTATTATCATGGCTTTGTTTTGCATAAACATCTAATCTCCTTCTCTTTTGCCAAGAACAAAATACTGCTACAAACATACTAATATTATAAACGCGAAAGTTTGTACGAATGTATCTTTGTTACTCTTTCAAGCAAAATGATTTTAAAGAAGCTTTACAATAATATAGCTGAATTGATTTTAATGAAACTGGATACGCGCCATAAATATATTTGTATCCATTTTCTTAATCAATTAATGATTTATGCTATGAGACCATGAGGGCGCCATCTATGGTTTTTGTATTGTATTGAATTTACCTATGTGGCTTGAGATTCAGTATATTCATGCATTTCCTTACCTCTGTGAATCAGGCAATTGCTTCCGACGGGAGTGTGAGTCAAAACCAACAGATGTCACTCCTGGTCAGTCATTATTAAATGGTTCACCCAGTGAGTGAATTATTGTTGTGCCTAGGATTTGGCACATATTATTGATGGGCAGATTTATTTTTTCATTGTTGAAACTTCCTTGCTGTGCGAAACATCTGTTAAGATTATGCAATACCGCCTTGATATTCTGAGTGAAAAGAAGTGTCTTTTGTGCTGGACATCGTACAAGAGCTGCATTCTCTGAGTGAGTATTGTTTTGTTTCACTTTGGTTGGAATTGCTGGGTCAACTGTTTTTGTGTCACATAGGGAAGAATTCAATTTTCGTTAATTTACATAGGGTAGTAACTCCCTCGTGTCAGGGGCTATTTACACGCCCCTACAGAAACTTGACAATAACATAGCTGATACATCAAAATAACATATACGAGTATGAGCTACTACAAAATTGGTATAAAAAAATTGCAATAGGTGGCACGCGAGCTGAATGAATTGAAGTTGAAAACTGAATGTATGAAATTCGGGAGGGGGGAGTGGAATTCGGGAGGGGGGTTCGTGGGATGGGGAAGGGGGGGGGGGAGTGGAGTGGCGAAAGGAAAGGTGGAGGAATCGAGTGCGAACGATTTTCTATTTTTGAATTATTACTAATGAAAAATGTTTTTAATGTGTTGCGAAAGAACTGGCAGCATTGCACTTTGGTACACAGCGCATGCGCGGATATTCCCGCAAAATGACGGTTTGGTTTGTGATAGTCAATTGTGATCAATATCATAATTTTGTTTATAATTTCTGTTCTAATCCGATATTACTGTATTTTAAACCTCAGACGCTATTGCCGCTGTCACTGATTTCATTGTTAAAAACCTTGATAAAAGCAAAAAATGTATTTAAATTTTTTTAGACGTATCTAAAGTCTTTGAAACTATATCGCACAAAAAAATAAAACACACACTTAAAAAAATCAGTATTTCAGGCAAAGAACATAACTTTTTTAAAAGCTACCTTACCTAACACAATCAACAAGTTAAAATAAATAACATTTTTAGCAATTAGTGTTCAATTACGGTATACCACAAGGAAGCATATTAGGACCGCCTTTGTTCCCGTTGTATATTAACGACTTATGCATCATTAATATTTAGGCGAAAATCATTAGTTTAGCCGATGAGAGTAATGATAGGACCTTTACCTTTATGTATTAACCCAAATTTGAAATCATATCAGGCTATCCTAGTGAGGCGGGTTATGAAAAATATCAACTTCTCTATATCATCTGCATATGAAATTTAAGCAAAAAATGGTCAGGTTTTTGGACCACAAAACACGATACGTGGCATTTTTATGTTCTTCTTCATTCTATGGCCTAAATAAATTTAATAATGCTTCGATCATTAAACTTTTAGAGCCCTCCATTTATGTTTTATTTTGGTATACTCAAATAAATTATTTAATCTTGATTAATCCACGTCAACCAACACAAATAAACCTCTAAGCATTCACCATCTTATTAGCTGCTATAAAAGTTTAAATGGAAAACATTCTACTGCTGGTTGCCAGTTGCCACCAGTTTTATGGAAAGGTTGAAATAAGATTTACTAGGCGAGCCCTCCTTCTGAAAAAATAAAACCATTTTTTTACATAACTCCCTCCACACAGAAAGCCCTAAGAAAAAAAAAAACCTCAGGGCATATGTCATCTTAGATGCTGTGTGGAGGGTGTTTTTGAGGAGAGTTCAATTCAATTCAATTCAATTTATTTTATTCTTTCAAAAACATCTCGATCCATTTTTGACGTAGTTATACATGATTGGATTGGGTCTTTGAAACAAAATGAATCATTAGGTTTATTGTTGATAACTTAAATTAATTTATATTGTTAAATTCTTATAAAGTCCTTTGGTGTAGTGTCCGAGGTACTGCATACCCGCGGGGGGACCGGGTGCCGGAGCTGGCCGAACGTAGCCGAAGGTTCCCGATCCCGCCCAGACAGAGGTAGTGGAGGGGCAGGCGAGAGGCGCTGGCAGCACGGCGGCCGCCGCGCATTCCGCGGATTACCTTACTAGAGCAAACATTGTACATCTTTCTAATTGACTTATAATAAATAATCATTCGTATAAACGAGACCTTTTTAATAAAATATATTTGTAAGTGTCACAGACATTACATTTGGCAAATAGAGATTTCTGTAATTATAAATGTTGGTAGTACTGCTAAACATTATTTTCTTAAAATAGTAAGTTATTTCAATTTGGGAGGCGGGTACGGGTATCGCCGCCCCGGAAACCATTTATTGGATAACCAACATCTCTGCCGAAAGTCACCCCAAGAGTTTCGCTACGTTTGGTGACTTAGCAGGAGAGGGGTTGATCGGGTTTGTCTAGGTCTTGGCGGCGGATAGAATTATAATTATAATAAGAAACGGGCCGGATCGAGAGATGCTGGTTCAGGGAAGCCTTTTGACTTCTCCAGCCGGAATCTCTTGACCCATTGCCTTAAAATAATGATAATAGATAATAATACATTGTTGATTTATATAGCGCTGTTTTTGTGAAAAATCACCTCAAGGGCGCTGCACATATAAATATACAACAAAACTAAGAGGGCATTACCAGAGAAAACCAGAAATACGTCATTTTCAAATCAGATTTTAGACGTATTGACTCTTTTCCACAAAAAAATATAAATGGATTTCAAAAGATTGTTCTTTTATTTAGCATTCGCATGTAATAAATTTTGAGAATTTTCTTTAATTTTTAGTATAATAAGGTTATTCCCTAGGTCGTTGGCAGATTTGTTAAATTTTCAAAAAAGATTTTGTATTATACCAAACCCATTTCAAATAATATAATCATGCAGTAAAATAAATCAATTCATTTTCTAGCAAACGCATGTTTTATAATTTTAATTTTAGTTTATACGTAAATATGTACGTACATGTGTTTCCTTACGAAAATTGGTCCATTTGTGTGTTTATTTGCGCACTTACAAACTAATATATTTCAGATTTTTTTAACAATCTTATTTAATTTAGACATTATTGAAAAATGATAAATACTTATAATCAAAAAATAATTACAAAAAGTACATTATTTTAATAGTTAGTTAGCCTTTCAGCATTTTTGGATGAAGGTATAAATTAAAGCTAATTTGGATTGAAATAAATTCGATATTGAGTTATAATTTAAAAAAGCTGGTACGGAGAATAATTAATCTTTCTCATTGTAACCGCCCTGCACGATCGTAAGAACAACTTTCGACGAAATGTAAATTTTCGTCCGCTGGCTGGTTAAACGCTCTTAAGCCTTGTAACTAGGATTTATAATTACAACTAGTGATTTACATCTAGCCTTGCACCGCAGTTAAGAGGGATGTATTTTTACGTCCGCCACTCCTGAGAATTTAGACACACTGACCTCCAAATTCAAGCTCACTCCTCAAACCTTTTTCTTTCCCAGATCTTCCTCTCCTTTAATTGCAATGGCTCAATGACCCCCTACAGCATCCCTTATGATGACTTAATTTATTGTCTTTACAGGAATGCTGTATTATTTTTGTCCCATTTTTTTGTTAGGTTAGGTTAGATTTGGTTTTATTGGATATTTTGTTGGGGGATGTTTTTCCGTAGGATATTTTGTCGGGGGGTATTTTGTCGGGGATATTTTGACGCGGAATGAAAAATCGCGGAACCATATAACTCTCGCTTTAAAATTATTAATTAAAATTAAAATTATTCTCGCTTTTATTAAAGTATTTTAACATATTAAATTACAAAAGATATTAATTTAGATTTTATTAGTATATTTTCGAATTCATTTAAGGTTTAAGATATTTCCTTAAATCACAACTGCATAACTTCTCACAAGTTAGGTATTGTTAATTCAAATAAAATCGGTGGTTTTTTCGATATTTGTATAATTTCGTAGGCCATTCTAGTCAACTATTCGCCAGTGAGGTCAGGTTATTGAAGCTTACGCTAGTGTTTAGAAGAGTTCAGACCGCCTCTAAACACATCTCAGACGAGTTCAAAAAAGTTTAATGGGAGCTCTTAAACGCTTTTAAGTGCAACTAATCTCTGGAACCTGTGCATAGAACTTCGCTATGGACACGGACCGACCTTCACCTTGGGCTTTCGTAAGCGTAATTACACATACTAATTTCAGCTGTCAGTGAAAGGTACATTTTAAGGGTAGGTAAATCAGCCACAAAGATGTTTGGTTTTGCCATACACAATTCAAAGGAATTGACCAATATTACAGTTATAGGCTGCTTTACTTTAGCTTAGTGCGTAGCATTCTCAAGAATGGTTCCATGACAGTTCATCCTGCGACAATTCATCCGGCGACAGTTCATCCTGCGACAGTTCATCCGGCCGACAGTTCATCCTACCGACAGTTCATCCTGCCGACAGTTCATCCCACCGACAATTCATCCGGCGACAATTCATCCTGCCTGATCATTTAGAAGATTTTTGTTAAGTAAGTATGCAAAGAGGATATACGGCCGTACAACCAAAATCGATATACTTATATCTGGAGGCATCTTGAGTGGAATAATTTTACTAAATAGGTTAGGTTAGGTTAGGTTAGGTTAGGTTAGATTAGGTTAGATTAGGTTAGGTTAGGTTAGGTTAGGTTAGGTTAGGTTAGGTTAGGTTAGGTTAGATTAGGTTAGGTTAGGTTAGGTTAGGTTGTACGGCCGTATATCCTCTTTGCATACTTACTTGAAGAAAAAATCTTCTAAATGATCAGGCAGGATGAATTGTCGCCGGATGAATTGTCGGCGGGATGAACTGTCGGCAGGATGAACTGTCGGCAGGATGAACTGTCGGCCGGATGAACTGTCGCAGGATGAACTGTCGCCGGATGAATTGTCGCAGGATGAACTGTCATGGAACCATACACGACATCTTTTTTCAGCTCGATTCCGATTAGAGACAAAACTCAACATTTTTCGCTTTACGGGATCGCTATTTTCGTCTCTATTTTCATATATACGATTTCAATTGTCATCACTGCAATGAATAAGGCTTTTTGCCGTGATAGCAACTATGTATAATATTTCCACGTGTAAATTTGGAAGTGTATTTTGATATTCCTGGGTAATTTAGATTTCTACTTGCTTGGTTAGGCATTACAAAATGTGTTTGTTTTTGTTTGTTCGATAAAATAATTAATATTTATATTGCGAGAATGGTGATTAAGGTGATCTCTATGGATTTTCAGAGACACTAAAACGTATTGTTCGAAGAAACAGTTATATCATCATGCTTGATCAAATGAACCAGAGACGTCTCCCATTTGTCGGTTTGGAAGAATATTACAGATTAAATACATTTATTTAAAAAAATATTATTGTGGCATGTGCAGATAAATGACTATTACATCATCTGTGGTTTAAATATTTTGCTATTCATTGTGAATTCTACTCTAGTTGTGTATTTAACTGACTTTGTGCTTTTTTAGTGATCTGAATTTTAAGTTGATGAAATTACGGGGAGGCCTCCCAAACTGCAAAGAACAACATAAAAAGTTTTTGAAACTGTTTTTCCCTTGATTCCTTGTGATATTTTGTTAGCGCTAGTTAAATTCATAATCAATAATATTTTTTTGAGTAGGTATTAGGTCCTTACATATGAAATTGGCGTTTTGCCGTACTGGCAACTTTGATCTCAAATATCTTCCCTTTGGTTAGGAATTCCAAATTCAAATTTATACAGCTATTTACTCATGTATATGTGTTAAAACTATAATTCATTAGTTTTTTCCTTAATTGTTTTTTTTCTTTGCGTCACTTAATTTACAAAATGGAAAACTTGAAATATCGCGTTATTTACGAGTACGAGTTCTACCGTGGCACCAGTGCTGCAGAAACGGCTCGAAGGATTAATGATGTGTATGGCAACGGTGCCGCTAAAGAAAACACAGTGCGTTTTTGGTTCCAACGTTTTTGTTCCAACGTTTTTGTTCCAACGTTGGAAATTTCGACCTGCAGAACAAGCCCCGTGGACGACCGGAGACCAAAGTTGATAATGAAGAATTGAAGGCTACCGTGGAAGCGGATCTATCGCAAACCACGTCCGAGTTAGCTGCAGGCTGCGGTGTTAGTGATAAAACTGTTTTAATCCACCTGAAGCAAATTGGGAAGGTGAAAAAGCTTGAAAGGTGGGTACCTCACGAATTGAGTGAAGCAAATCAACAAACGCGCGTTAGAACGCTAGACCACACACTGCACAACAGACGGCTAACAAATCAGAGGAGCTTCAATTGGAATGTCTAAGACATCCACCGTACTCTCCGGACCTTGCCCCAACAGATTACCATTTTTTTCGAAATTTGGATAACTTCTTGCAAGGGAAAAAATTCAACTCCGATGGGGCAGTCCAAACCGCCTTCAAAGATTTTATTGATTCCCGCCCGAATGGTTTTTTTAGTAAAGGGATCGATGAACTACCTATGAGATGGCAAAAGTGCATAGATAGCAATGATACATACTTTGATTAAATAAATATATTATATTAAAAAAAATCGATTTTATGTTCCTCCCATACAAAACGCCAATTTCATATGTAAGGACCTAATATTAAGCTCCGAGAATCCGGTGTTACTTACACACCCTTTGCTCGCATATTATAATAGGTACATTGCTGTTACTTTATCTTTATTTTTCAAATTTCTCTTAATTTTTTTCCAGTTTTTATGCCTTTCTGAAAACTCGAGAGTTTAGCAATGTAAACGACGAGATATTAGCTTACGTGATTTTTTTAGTTACACTTACATAGATTGCGAGTTAGATTCCCATCACAGGTCTGAATTTCCATACGACTGAAGACTACGTTTGATGCTTTTGTCAACACAAGAATCCTTTGCTGGAGCGAATGTTTTTAGTTTACGTATCAAAGGTGTTGTAGGATATTCGGGCGAGGAAAGCAGAAGTAAAAGGGGTTATCGTGCTTCGGATCTCGGATCTGTGCTCAAAGCAACCGCCAATATTAGCTGCAGCCATTTGCGTACAAACCGGAGTAACCCTCTCAACAAATTAATTCCTAGAAACTCAGCGTATAAAACCATCCAAACGACCCACCTGACACTTAACTCGAAATTTTTGAAAGTGTGATTTATATGAGCTTAGCTCCGTCGTCTCTATTAATATTATTTGAGTTTTTAAAGATTTCAATTGCCTCCGTAATCAGGCGTGCTCTATGGGTTTTGGGTCTTCCCAGGACTTCAGGAATAAATCCAAAGTAATGGCCGGTTTTGGTTAAGTGCTCGGCGATTGCCAATTTGTCAGAAAGTGTTCTGATATCCTTTTAGAGATTGTCCGCTCTGTCTGGCCCACATAAACCTTGTCACATCCGGAACAGCTGAGTTTATACCCTTCATATGTTTCCAGAGGAAACTTGGTCTTTACAGACCTCAGTAGGTCTTCTTTTTTGATTGTTCCTGATTTTGGATTTGTTCCTGAAGTCTTGGGAAGACCCAAAACCCATAGAGCACGCCGGATTACGGGAGCAATTGAAATCCATAAAAACCCATTTAATATTTATAGAGTCGACGGAGCTAGATGGGGTGGGTAGAGGGGGAGAGGGAGGGGGGATGGGGTTAATGGGGGGGAGTGGAGTGGGGAGAGGGAAGGTGTAGGAGGCGGAGCGGAATCCCCTAATACCACGATAGCGAAGCCGCGGGAAAAGCTTGTAATAAATACTTAAAAAATATATATATTACACGTAGCAAACACTTTGTGGGTACACAATAGTAAGTGTAATAATTTTAAAAAATAACTTTGTTTGAATATCACTTTATTATACATCTTAACCAACCGGTTTTGGTTCGACCTGAACCTTCATCAGGGGTGTATAAAACATATTAGGAATGCATAGATAATATGTTTTAAAAACCCTTGATGAAGGTTCAGGTCGATTCGAACCAGTTGGTTAAAGATGCACAGTAAAGCGGTATTCAAAGTTATTTATTGTAATTAATATTTTTTTAATTTGATAAGTTAAGATGGTTTTTAAAAATACCGTTGAACTCTCGTAATTGATTGCTTTGACGATTTGTAATAATTTTTAAATTTTAATGTGGAAATCATTATAAGTATACTGTGTACATAAAAAAATCTTAATAAAATCACCCATAACACGCGAACACTACCTTATTTGTGATAATTATTTTTTTTAATTTTTTTATGCAAATGTACTTAATCCTATTAATCCTATCCTATTAATATTATAAAGGCGAAAGCTTGTATGGATGTATGGATGTTTGTTGCTCTTTCACGCAATAAAAACTGAATGGACTTTAAAAATTCTATCACTAATAGAAAGCTACATTATTTGCGAGTATATATTGGTAAGCTCTGGCGTTATGACATTATTTATTATTCGTTTATTGTCCAGACGAAAAGCAAAGCGTTTCTAAGTAAATTGTTGGACGTGCGCTGTCATTTCGTCATTATGTTTAGTTTACTATGGACAAACCTTTGATGGTAAAAATTCAAATATGTGTTAAATACAAATCTATACTAATATTATAAAAGCGAAACTGCGCGTGTTTGATTGTAAAGTTTTAATAGGTGGCACGCGAGCTGTTTGTAAAATTAATGTAAAAGTTATGGACCGGGGGGAGGGGTGGAGTTGAAGTTGTGGGTGGGGGCAGGGGGGGAGGGGAGAGGGGGGAGGGGAAAGATAGAGGAGGCGGAGTGGGAAACCCTCTAATACTATGCGAGCGAAGCCGGGGGCAAAAGCTAGTATGTAATAAGTAAAATTCACTGAAAAATATTTGTATCTATTCTCTCACCTTTTCATGTAGCAGAATTTTCATTAAATCCACTCTGTATTAATTAAAAACATGTTTTTCGCTGATGAAATATTTTTTGAACGCTATTCATAAAATACCTTTGTTTCCGTAGAGTAGGGTTAATTGTTAACCAAAAACAAAAATTAGGGTTGCAAACTTAAACGTTTTAATCGAAATCTGTAGCCGTTCTGCAAAACACTTTTGTATTATTGTAGCGGTTTTAAGCGGGTAAGCCCTAATTTTAATTTAACAAAATGGTTGAAATGGAAACGAATATAATATAATGTACGATGTTCATTAAGTACGTGTATTTTTACTATCAGATAAACGCCAAGTGTAATAAGCACAACCAGCCATACTTAAAAAAATCCAAACGTTAAATGGTGTTTTAGTTACACATTTAATGAATATTATTAATAAAAAGCTCTTATTTGAAATCTTTGGAGTAAAAATTTCAAATATTTGAGTCGATAATTACAAAGAAAATCCCTCCTATTTTCAAAAATGTTCCGATCGAGGAACAGCATGGATTTAGATCAGCGAAATCTACAACAACTAATTTACTGTCCTTTATAAATACCATTTTTAAAGCCTTAGAAGACAACACTCAGGTTGATGTCCTCTACACTGACTTCTCCAAAGCCTTCGACAAAGTTAATCACCGTATTCTCATGGCCAAACTTTATGCTATAGGCATTAGACACATTGTTATCATTCTTACACTCTTACTTGAGTAATAGAAAACAAAGGGTTAAAATAAATAACTTTGAATCCTTTAACATTGATGTAACTTCCAGCGTTCCGCAAGGAGCCCATTTGGCCCCGCTTCTTTTTAACCTTTTTACTAACGATATCATTAAAATTTTTTCTCACACACGTTTTTGGCTTTTTGCCGATGACAATAAGATTCTTAAGATAATTAAATACCATCTGGATTGTTTACTTTTTCAACTTGATATTGATTCATTTAATGATTGGTGCAAAATTAACTGCATGAAACTTAATGTTGATAAATGCAAAATTTTGTCCTTTTATAGAACCAAAAAACCCATTCAGTTTGATTATAAACTAAATAATGTTTGTCTCTCTACTGTCACATCTATCTAGGTCCTTGGGGTCACTCTGGATTGTAAACTTTCTTTCCGGGATCACATTAATAACATAGTAAACAAATCACTTAAACTACTCGGCTTCATTCATAGAATTACCACTGACTTTAAACATATAAATACACTTAAAACTCTTTACTGTTCGCTGGTCCGCCCTCACCTTGAATATGCTAGTGTCATTTGGTCTCCTTTTTATGCTGTCCACATTTGTTACATCGAATCTGTACAACATCGCTTCCTACGAGGAATTGCTTGGAGGTTAGGACTTGAAAGAGGAGAATACTCGTATGATGAAATTGAACAAACTTTAAACATTTCCTCTTTAGAAAAACGTAGAAAGGACTCTGATCTAATATGCATTTTCAAAATTATCAACAGTATTACTGACACCTCCATTGTTTACAAAAATATAAATGAAAAAAAAATGTATGGAAAGTGACAGAAATAAAAAAAGGTTATAAATATCTGGAAATCAGCAACGAAAAGTGACTCCTGGAAGATCAGAGGGGAGAAGAATCCTCAAGGAACAACACACTACACTTTTATTGACCAGAAAACATAAAAATTTCAGTTAAAATAATAAAAAAAGATTATTTTTTTCTAGAGCAAAACAAAGTAACTGTGACAGCTAGATGTTCAAAATTCGAATCCCTAAAAAAAAAAAATGGTGTCTTTTTTTTAAAAATGTTACGACATTTTTAAAAAAGAAGAAATATTTGGCACATTTAAAATACCTTTAATTTTTTTTTTTGTATTTTTGCACCTGTATAAGCTATGCATAGAACTCTTCATGGCTGTTAAAAACATCAGTAACGTTAATTTTAGTTTGTTAGTAAAGTTTTCAAATACAAGATCGATTACCAATTGAATAAAATTTCCAATACGTTATTACTAAAGCTGAATATGATAAAAGTTTGGAGATCACGCTTGCGGTATATCCGACATTATAAATTATCTTTCGGAACAATTTGAACCACCATCGGTTTGCACAAATCCATTAAACTTGCTTTGATTTCTCTGTACAGGTAAATCCATCTGTGGTGTACTGGATGGATAAAAAATGATTTTATTTTATCAAATTTTTGTTTTTGTTAGGAAGCTGAAGACTGGAACAAAAACACATAAAGAGAACTTCCTCAAACTTCGCAAATACACTTTGTGGCGTCATTATAGATTCCTGATGAAGAAAACAAAATTTTCGAAACATATAGATATCTAGCAGACCCGGCCACATGTTGCTGTGGCTAACGAAACACAACGCCATTACTCAACCTTTATAAAATCCACACCACCCGCTTGCCAGCTGCCCGCTGCCCGCTGCCTGAATTGAATATTTGATTTTATCGACTTTTTTTATCTACTATAATAAGCATGTTTTTATACATATAAACCTTCCTCTTGAATCACTCTATCTATTGGTGAAAACCGCATGAATATCCGTTGCGTAGTTTAAAAGATCTATGCGCACATACATTTTGAGCGACTTCATCAAATAAAATAATTCAAATCAAATACCTACTTACTCTAGGACATCTGTTTTCCAATTTCTTCCATAGAACGAATTTCAAAAGTGACTATAGTACGGCCCGTCAGCCGTTTTAAATCACACAAAAATATGTTTTATTTAAATTTCTCGGCTTTTCTCTAAGTTTGAATGTATAATACATTTACGTGTATTATACATTCAAACATTCCTCTTCAATCATTCTATCTATTGGTGAAAGCCGTATGAAAATCCGTTGCGTAGTTTAAAAGATTAACGCGCACATACATTTTGAGTGACTTCATTTTATACTATGTAATATAATATATAATATAATATAATAATAATAATGATAATGATAATGAAATGATGATAAGTGGTAACAAAGTTATTTGTTTTCAATTTGTTGTTATAAAAAAAAACATTGTCGAATTGAATAGCAAATCCAAATTTAAATGAAATTGAAAAACTTCGCTGTGCACCCAATTGAGCCCTTGCCCGGAATAAAGTTGTATCCAACAAAACTATCAAAGTTGAGTTATTGATGGAATAATGTTGGGCATATTAATACGCATCTTTAAGGAAGGAATTATGATAATGAAATTTTTTTTAAAGTTTGTTTTGTGGAAGAATGTTGTATAACGCCATTCATCAAAATCACGGCGCATGGTTTAATCTACGGCAGTAAATGGAGAAAACGAAAGTCTTATGGCTTCAACTTGCTGTGGCTGAAGAATGCAGGAAAGTACAATTTGTCCAGAAAAAAATATTATTAAGCCTGCTTTTTAGCCGTTGAAACAGTTTTGTGAAATAATGTTGTGAGATAATGTTGTATATATACCCTTGAGGTGATTTTTCACAAAAACGGCGCTATATAAATCATCCAAATATTATTATTATTATATGACGTACATGGTTTAATTTATTCATGTCGTTTTTTTTGCTTTTTAAGTTCAAAAACATATATGACAGGTGTACATTTATTTTAGAAGAGCATGTTGCTTTCTGTAAGGTGCCAAGAGTAAAAAAAAACTGTTTTGTGGAATAACGTTGTATGTGAAAGTGTTCACATACAACATTATTCCACAAATTTAGCGTGAATTCTAGTAATAAACTCTAATTTATTATAAGCAATAATTGTCAGCCTGAAACACTCATTTACATTGAAAAATCTTCCGAGAAAAGATACTTGCCGCCAACGGGACTTGAACCCGTGTCCTTCTGATTGCCGGTCGGATGCTCTGACCACTGAGCTATGGCGGCTTATCAAATACCCGCCAAATAATTCAATATATACTAGTGTTTCCTTCAACAATTACTGTTTATTATATAATATATATATATATATATTTTTTTTTGCTTATTATATTTTTTTTCCACCTGAAAACAACCAACTTTATTTGACAATCAGAAGGACACGGGTTCAAGTCCCGTTGGCGGCAAGTATCTTTTCTCGGAAGATTTTTCAATGTAAATGAGTGTTTCAGGCTGACAATTATTGCTTATGATAATTGTTACTTTTTGTACTATGCATAAAAATCTTGTCTAAACGTTAGTTTATAAATTAAAAAATAATAATTAACACTATTTTAATTGATTTTCTAGACAACTTTTAAATTAAATCTCTTAAGAATTGTATGTTTTATGTATTTTAAATATAAAATGTTTTGAAACACAACTGGTTTCATTTTTTCAATTTTTCTCGGAATTAGATTATTGTTGGATACAACGTTATTTCGGGCGAGGGCTCAATTAGAGTTTTTATTGCGTATTGATCTCGTCAAAACGTATGTTACATTACTAGCAAGCGGGAAAGGAAACGCGTTAACCGATGGCCTCCGTGGTCGAGGGATACGTTTCTTGATAAGCAGTGTAGAGATCGCGGGTTTAAATACCGGCATGCGCAAGTAAATTTTATTTGATTAATTAGTGTTATTTCACAATTTACTCATTTAAATAATATGAAATAAATTTGCGCCACTTTCTAGAGTGGAAGATTCTGTCAGTATCGCACTAGCGTAAAACCAACATTCTGAATTGATACATTACTTAAAATGGCCTGAAATTAATAACCAGTTACGTTCCTTCATTCCTCTTTCCCATCTCCTTCCCCTCCCCACTACCTTCAGCATCACAAAATATCCCAATTGGGGATGCCGTAGTCTTACTGGCTGCAGACGGTTGGGAGCAGTAGGGACTCATATGCGGTAACGGATTCGGTATTTTTCGGTATTTCACCATTAGAGCGTTGGGAGCATTGGTGGTCAATTGGAGGCAAAAAAATTGAACCAATTTTTTTTCGCTTACATCTCCTTTAAATATAATACACACGAATCACTAATAAATGAGGTAAATTGCCTTAATAAAAAAATGCATATACAGGGTGCAACAGGATATATCCGAAGGATTTTCGCCAGCGATTTCTGAGCATATTTGGAGTAAAAAATGTAGATGTCATTTTGCTGTCCGACGACATTTTTTTCTATTAAAAACATTAAAAAAATATTTTTCCATCACGTGTCGCAACTGATTATTTAGAAGAGTAGCGCGTTTATAGCCTAGCGGACACTTAATAAGCGTTGCGTCTCGTTCTAACAGCATATTACCATACGAAATAGCGCGTATCGCTCAAACACATCACGACGGGATATATCCCATAGCGATGGGAACAGTGGCGACGTATAATTGAAAAACATATTTTATTTTAAAAAAAATATATATATCATTGAACACCAAAATGACAACTACATTTTTACTCTAAATATGCTCAGGAATCGCTGGTTAAAATTCCTGCATATAATTAAAATTAATTAAACATCGAATAAGTAATAGCCGCACACTATGATTATGTATACTCAATAATAAAATACGGTATTATTTTTTGGGGAAACTCAGTAAACGCCAAAGATGTTTTTTCGTCCAAAAGAGATGCACAAGAAAAATTACAAACTCTGCTCCTCTGGATTCATGTAGATCTATGTTTGAAAATTCTGACAGTCACAGACATATACATTTATAATGGAGCTATATATGTTAGTGCGATCATCTTCAGTCAAGTTCCCACAGAAAAACTCTACTCTAAGCAAACAAAACAATATTTCAAAAAGGACCATATTACATGGCCGTTAAAGTACACAAAAACCTTCCACATAACATTAAACAAATACAAGATACACACAAATTCAAATCGTCACTAAACACTTCCCTTATAAACATATGTCATTACACCTTAAGATGAATATATACGTGAAATCCTATTTAGATACTATTTTGATTAATCTTTACGACGAATCGGCTTACAGTATGAACATCAAAAAATATGCTACGGATAAATTGAAGCTTTAACTACTTAATCTATGTATTGGAATTACAATAAAATTATTATTTACGTAACAAAAAATATAAGCGTAAACCACTAAAAAAAATGTTTTCTCATGACTTAACTATGAAGTAATGTAAGTAACAATTTTTAAAAAATACCCCTTTACGGCTAAGACTATTTTTGACTTTATCTATGTTCTAACTTTTTTTCGTTCTTATAAAATTATGCACAAAATAAATAAAAACCACTTTTCGCTCACTTGCCTCGTGCAAATAAGACGCTCGATTTTAAAATTTTGCAGGCGTGAGAATCGAAATATTTCTAGCGTTTATATTCCTCTTAAGTGAATACATTAAGTGAATTCACATAAATGAAAAACCTATTTTTGTTTTTTTCTTATTTGTATAAACATTATAATATTCTTCTTTGTATAAACATTATAACATAACATGTATGTGGTTTTGTATGAGGTTTTGTATTTTTTATATGTAAGTACAATATATATTTTTGATTTGATTTGATTTTATATATATACATTTTTTTGGCGTTTGCATGGTGAGAGAGGACCAAGGGCGTGTTTTACAAACTATCTGTAAGTTGTTATCAACTCTAGAAGTCGAGAGCTCTATTTAACTTTGATTAAATTTTAACAACTTACAACAAGGAAAACAAATAATAAACGGTTGTTGCCATTTCGTGAAGCTGTTTTTCTGATAAGATCTCTGACTTAATTCCTTCGAATACTGTTGTTACATGACTATATTACATTAAGCAAGGGAAAGATTAGTTGGGCTTAGTTAAGTAGTTTACGATAGCATTGACATTTAGGATATTGACTTTGGTATCGGTGGTTTCTAGTGGAATCAGAATTATTTCTCTAATCGGCTGAATGAACTTCGTAACAATCTTAATCCTCTCGCACCGAAGGGGGGGTATAATACCCATCCCTAATATAAGAGTTTTGTGCGACAGCTAAGTTGTTTTTACATCAGATACTTCATAAATAAGGTGATCCTGGAAAAAGTATTCAATAATACACCTGCATTAAAAAATATACAACATAACCATTTTTAAGAAATTAAATAATATCTCTCCAATTCCGATTCATTTATTCTACCCCCCCAAGCCGCAAAAATCCGTGAGTGCGGACGTAAGAGTGCATTTTACTGAAAAGAGCTACACTAAAGGTCATAAGTCGTGCCTACGCGAAGTAAGCGACACACTGTTATATCTGCACTACTTACGTTTCACACACTTTCAAAATAAACAGATTCTTCAGAATCACATGCATCGCAACGTGTGGCCAGTGTGATTCTGATGCATCTATTTCCATAGAAAATGTTTGGATTATGATATCTTCATTATCGCTTACGTAGCGTACGTCATTGCTGTATGTTCTTACCTTTCAATTTGGGAGGCGGGAATGGGTACCGCCGCCCGGGAACCTTTATTGGATAACCAACACCTCTGCCACAGGTCACCCCAAGTGGTTCGCTACGTTTGGTGATTTAGCAGGGGTGCCCGGGTCCATGGGGTGAGGTTTGTCTTGGTCTTGGAGGCGGATGACCTGGACATACTGAACCCCATTTTCCTACCCACCCTTTAAACCCTTTTCCTTCCCAGAACTCTCCTCTCCTTCTTTTCCTTAAAAAAAACCCTCCACACAGCATCCCCAATAATGACATAGGCCCTGAGGGAAATTATTTTCTTCTGGGCCTCCTGTGTGGAGTTCATGTAAAAAAAAAAAACCTTTATACGTTGGATGAAAATGGGCGATGTTCAGTTAAAATGGTAGATATAAAAACTGTAATAAATATCCGAGTATTACTGGAAAGGAAAAAAAGAGTTCGCGATGGTGGGGACCTTAGTGACCCCCCTTCTTTTACCCTTTTTTTTAATTTTTCTTTCTTCACTGCATAAATATTTTGGTTACTTTAATTAGTGGATTTTTCGACCACCATGCTAGGCTGATGCCCGTGTTATAGTGGTCGAAAACCAAGATGTAAAAAATGTGAATGAAAATGCAATAAGTTTTAAACACGATATGTGTCTAATCATATTGGATACTTTTTTTAATCTATTTTACGATGTACCTATTGCATTTTTATAAAGTATTTGTTTAAAAAAAAAACTTTTATCAAGTACCAGCTTCCCTGCATATTTTCAACGTATCATTCATATTACCTTTCGCTGAAAGCAACTCTCTTACCTAACCTAACGAATTCAGCGAGACTTGAATCCTTACAAATTTTGTGAAATGAAGGCATTGTCTTATAAGTACAATGAACTACTCCATTACTTGTTCTTTATCCGAAACATGTCTGGACTTATGTACTATTGTATTGTAATGCATTTTGAATAAACATCTCAGATGATAAAGGAATCATTCTACTGACAGTTGGATGCCAGCCAAACATTTGTTGTTGAATTTGTTGACAAGAAGATTTATTACCTAATACCATGTGCATTGTTGAATGAAGAGGAGTCCAAGATGTTATGAATAATTTTATAAATAGTATGGTGTACGCGGCATGCGTTGCAAGTTGCAATGCCACTCAAATAAAGAAAGTATTTGTGTTTTAATTCTAAGTTTTGAAGTACTTTTTCATGCATACTCCAAGGTGGCGCAAAATTAATCACCTTATAGAAAGATGTGATGATTTTTGCAAATGGCGTCGTATATCAATCATATTTGACATTTGTGAACTAGACAGCTGCAGAATACAAACAGACAAGCAAGAGCGTGGAATAATTGTGTCGATTTAAGCTTAAATGCTTTTAGCTATTTTGTGTCGAAAGTCATCATGAGCGACGAGGCGCATTTCCACTTGTACAGTTACGCCAATAAGCAAAATATTCATTTCTGGAGCACTGAAAATCCGCGTGTGATGCACGAAAAGCTATAACATCCACTCAAAGCTACTGAGTGGTGCAGCGTTCACGCAGGAGGAGTTGGGCTGTATTTTTTGAGGACGCCATTGGCATTACTGTCACTGTTACTGGCGAACGCTACAGGGCCATGATAAACGACTTCTTACTTCCGGAATTGGACGAGCGGAGCTTGGTGAACATGTGGTTTCAACAAGACGGTGCAACCGCGCACACAGCACGAGCCACAATGGATATTGTGAAGGAAGCGTTTCCTGGTCGCGTAATCTCTCGTTTTGGCGATTTGGTATGGCCAGCAAGATCACCCGATTTAACCATCCCAGACTTCTTTCTTTGGGGCTATTTGAAGTCGCTGGTTTATACTAACAGGCCTCAGACAGTCGCAGCCTTTAAGGAGAATATTTGACAGGAATGCGAGTTATCACCGGAAATCTAGCGGAAAATCATGGAAAATGCAATAAAACGGGCACAAATGTGTGTTAACACTGGCGGCAGCCACTTGACGGATATCATCTTTTCCATTTAACAGAAAAAATTATAAAAGTCCAAATAAAGATTTTTATTACTCAAAATCATTTTTATTTTATTTAGAAAAAAAGTTATTCAAAAACAAAATTGGATGATTAATTTTGCGCCACCCTGTATATTATGTTTTCCGTCTCGTGCGTACGTGAATAAATCAGATGGTTTTTCGAAACGTGAGCAGGCCACATACAGCTGTCTTTCTACCTCTATAACCCCTTTCCTGCGTGTCTTTTCCAGTGCATCCCCGATCCCATCCCCGATTCCCTCCCGAATCCCCTTCCCACCTTCCCGCCTTCCATCCTTCCCGCGTACCCCTTACACCTACCCCGCCTTCCCCATCTCTCGTCACTCGTACCGCGAAATCCCCCCTCCTTGGTTCCCCTCCCCTTTTGGATTCCCTTCCTCTTCCCTCCTTCTCTCCCTGCCGCTAAACTACATTAAATAAACACATTTTTCAAATAACTCGCGCGCTGTCTATTTTAAATTTTTATACAAATTTCATAATGCCAGAGCTCACTATTATATACAGAAACCTTCGCGGGCGTGCGATAACTCTTATTTAACTAGAAATATAATAAAACTCAAGAAAATTATTGCATTTTTTTGTAAATATTTCATTTTTATAACATTAGAGAGAAAAGATCATCTCTTTGAATATGAGTTACAGTCCTGCGTAAAGTACAAAAGACAGATATTTAAAATGTGTATAAATATATACTTAAACCGATTATCTGTAAAACGTTATAATAGACCGAAACATAATATTGCTAAAAACAAATAAGTAATTACGAAATTAGAGAGTGTCGGAACACTGGCGATTGCTCGGCATTTCACCCTGCCACTCTAAAGTAGTAGAGGGAGCTTGGCATTCCAACGGTTAAAGGTGTAAGACAATTGGTTTTTGATTTAGATATTTAGCTCTCGATTTTTGATGTTGAAAGAATGCCAGATGGGCAACAAAAATGATGACGGTTAAAGGTGTAAGACAATTGGTTTTTGATTCAGACATTTAGCTCTCAATTTTTGATGTTGAAAGAATGCCAGATGATAGGGCAACAAAAATGATGATGGTTAAAGGTGTAAGATAATTGGTTTTTGATTCAGACATTTAGCTATCGATTTTTGATGTTGAAAGAATGCCAGATGATAGGGCAACAAAAATGATGACGGTTAAAGGTGTAAGACATTTGGTTTTGATTCAGACATTTAGCTCTTGATTTTTGATGTTGAATTAATGCCAGATGATAGGGCAATAAAAATGATGACGGTTTATGGTGTAAGACAATTGGTTTTGATTTAGACATTTAGTTCTTGATTTTTGATGATGAAATAATGCCAGATGATAGGGCAATACAAATTATGACCAAGAAGAAGTGACCCAGGTCACTCAGGTATTTAGAGGGAGTGGTGGCTACACTGCGTGAATAGGATTGGGTATAGCGAGATTGGAGGTGTATAATTGGGCATCATTTGGGAGGTTGATGTGGATACTGCCGCCCCAGGATCCATTTATTGGATAACCAACACCTCTGCTGTAGGTCACCCCAAGTAATACGCTACGTTTGGTGACATAACAGGGGTGCCCGGGTTCATGGGGTAAGGTTTGTCCGAATTTTGGCGGCGTATACTTCAGCCCACCAACTACGTGGCAGGCCGGATCTGAAGATACTGGTTGAAGGAGACTTTGCGGCCTCCCAAGCAGAACTCTTTCGGAAAATCATTTTGCACCGCAGTAGGGATGGATTCATACATCCGTCACTCCTGGATCCACTAACCTCCAGATTCCTAATCACCCCTCATACCTTATCCTTCCCAGAACTTCATCTCCTTCCTTTCCATTAATAGACCCTCCACACTGCATCCCTAAATATAACATAGGCCCTAAGGGAAAATATTTTCCTGAGGGCCACCTGTGTGGAGAGCTATTGTAAAAATAAAAAAGTGGCCAAATCCTTAAATACAGCGTCGTAATATGTTGAATTAAATTATTTTTGCATTGCAAATCTACAGTGCTGACACTCTAGACATCAGAGATGCATAAGATAGTTTTACCTACGTGACAAAACTCAGTAAAATCATTTTCAACATCATAAATTCAACATTTCCTATTGAATAGTCTACCCAAAATGATTATCTTCTAAATTTAGTTCCACTGCTTTCAAAGCAAAATACTAACTCTTCATCAATAATTCTTCATGCCTTTTTCACCCTGAAATTTGCGAACAGAAATAATACAAGACTAGGTAGGCCCTTGTTATATTTTAAAAATCACTGACTAAACCGAATTTAATACCATAGCATAGATTTTCTTTCTTATTGTAAGGTAAATACAGACGTATGGAGTTATTATTGCTTAAATTGATAATTCTAAAATAAAAATTCAAAACTGATGTTACGCTGTGAACTGAAAAGCTGATTACTTATACACGGTGTCCGGTAAGTAGTGATGGATAACCTTTCTATTGTGGATGGGGACTCGAGGTCGTTCCTTGAGAAAGGTTGGAATTTAATTGTATTGATAAGTTTAATTTTTTAATTTTTTTATTTCTTTTGAATTACTACTAGCCTAATTCCCCGGTTTAACCCGGGCTTTTCGCAGAGTTTTTAAAAATCTAAGCAGTATGAAATATATACAATGAACATCCTCTTGTGTGCAAAATTTCATCAATATCGGAACAAAAATGTAGATTAGTATGAAATCAACTCCGTGCCATCCACCATACACACTATTCTATACATAAATTGATTTTAATGTCTTCCACTGTCATTAATCAAAAGTTTACTCCTAACATATTCGTCGCCTTAGTTCTTAATTGTCCAAACGACCATTAGAAAATTTTTACAGGAGTAAAAGGTTTTATTTCATTATTCAAATGAAATATTATGATAGGTCTTTTCGTTATTCGTTTTTGGGGTGTTATGCCGTGTTGCGCTACCTCCTTCTTTAGCCAACGTTTCGGACAGCGTTGCAGTGTCCATCATCAGGGCAGATCCGGCCGATCGTATACTGCTAAAGAAGGAGATAGTGCAACACGGCATAACACCCCAAAAACAAATAACGTAAATTCTTTTGGCCGTGAAAATCTTAAAACGTATCTATTGTGATATGTGTTTAAGATGAAGTTGTTTCCGTAAAGGTAAAGGTCTCATTAGTTTAAATAATTCTTAGTTTAGTGATTAACTATATTTTTTATACTTTATTTTTAATTTTAAAGTGAAGATTGAACAAAAACTAAAATGGTCGTTTGGACAATTAAGAACTAAGGCGACGATATCTATCTTTCTAACGGTGTTAGATACATTAACGTGGTGTTTTATCTTTCTAACACCGTTAGAAAAAACACCACGCCTTATTTCGAATCTAGAAGTCAACCACACAAAAAATTAAATGCGCACCTCTACGAAACCAAAGTTTTCGACCGCAATTTGAGAAAATTTTTTGAAACTTCGTTATTTTTTTATTAATTATTTATTTTATGAAACATAACCATGAGGTGGCAATAACGTTTAAAATAAATTTGTCTAATGAAAGATGATTATGTACTTTTTTTTTCATTGTAAGTAATTTTAATTAGAATGTACCAGTAAACAAGCCACATTAAAAACATTTTGTGATTAAATAAAAAGTTTTAACATTTAAAAAATATTTTGTTTTATATGTTATTATTACTAACGATAAAAATTGGAAGCGTATTTTATCACCATTAAAAAACTTTTTAGTTTTCGGATACATTCAGAAATGTTGAAATTATTTACATTTTTTTACATTGACTCTACACTGGAGGCCCTGAGGAAAATAATTTCCCTCAGGGCCTATGTCATCTGAGATGCTGTGTAGGGGGTCTTTCTGAGGAGAGGAAGGAATGAACACTGGTCTTGAAGAGACCCATGTTGTAGGAAGGAGAAACACAGAGGCCGGCAAATCGTTCAACAGCCGAGCTGTTGAACACAAGAACGAGTCGAAGAAGCGACCCATTCTCATGCGACAAATGTAAACCATGTAAATATGATGGGTACGCGTTTGGCCTGTTTCCCGACTACGCACCGGTGCCGAAGGGATCAATAACGCTAGTTCCTCGGAGCGTTCAGAATTAAGTGCAAAGCGGAAAAATCTGACTATCAGATGAAATATGCTCGGGGCTTGAGGGGTTAAAGTTTTCTAAATGTCACAAAAGAGTAGTGCTTTCAAAAGTAAATTACTATCTATTATTTTATTACTGCTGTAATTGATTTTTTTTTAATTTTCCATTATTATTCAAGACATACTGTACTGCCCTTTATACGTCTGAACTGTGGACACAATACCCAGCAGCGCAATGGGACAAACTGAGAGTGTGCTACAATAACGCATACAGGCAACTTATGCAACTACCGAGGTTCTGCAGTGCCTCCACGATGTTTACCGAGGGGAGGGTGCACTCATTCCCAGCCTTACTTCGCCACCGACTAGCCAGCTTCTGGAGCAGGATACGAACTTCAACCAATATCATTGTCGTGGCTGCATCCGAGTGGCTCAGTTCCCCAATAAATGAGCGATGGATGCAGATGATGAGGCGACCTCCATGATGGACGATCCCAAAATATCTTTTTATCTTTTATTTTTAATTCTGTCTACTTATTATTTATTTTAATTTTATGTTTATTTTTTTGTTATTTGTGTGATGAATTTTGTTTTCATTTTATGTTTTAATTAGGTACTTACCTAATATTTAAACTTTTTTTTTTCTTTTATAGTTGTTTATGTAATATGGCAGACTGGGATTGCACTACCCTCCCAGTCCTGCTGGAATAAAAACTTAAATAAAAAAATAAAATTAGGTAATAAATGTGTCACCCTTAAAATCAAACTGATCATGTTCTGTGCCGTTACCTCCAATCTCATCCATAATCGACCAATGGATTTCCACACATAATATGAGCACGACTCGGCAGTCGCACACGTGTCTCGTTCGTAGTTCCATGGCCTGCTGAAAATCGACACGTGAGGCCATTACCTCCCGTTTGTCCCCCGCCGCCGGCTGCGACCGGGTCGTCTACTGTAAAATTAAAGAAGCACGTTTCCCGAAGCCGGGTGCTTTTGATAAACACATTTTTCCCTATTTTTTGTCCATTCCCAAAACGATAGACTCCCGACTTAACGTTGGACAGTACCTACACTTCAAAACTCTATACTATACAGCTCGATAAATAAACACAGTCGTACCCATTCAAGACGGCCCCCGTGGTCGAGGTTTAAGGCTCTCTGCTAGCAATCCGAAGGTCGCTGGTTTAAATCCCGGCGTGCGTTTGTAAATTATATTTGATTGATTTATGTTATTTCACAATTTATTCATTTAAAATAACGTAGAGGCTGTGGGACGTATTTGACTTACTTGTAGTGATTCTTGAAATTATTTGGAGTAAAGAATGGAAATGGAATTGTGGTTAACGGTAAGATTTTTGATCATTTTTTTTTTGTTTCAACTGAAAACATACAAATGTAATAATTAGGTATTGGACAATTAGGAATGTGTGAGGGGTTTGGTGGTTACTGTGCTGGTTACGATGGCTAAGTGACCAGTGATGACATGTGGAAGATTTTTTTTTGCGATTTTGAAAAAAGAATTGAAAAAAATTGAATAAGGAACCGGGGACCAACATTTCGCTTTCATTTGTTTATTCCAAATAATGTCAGGAATCAGGTTAAAGTAAAGTACTTAGCCTGTTCAGAAAGTAAGTGTGCTGTGACCATACCGGGCGTGGTTTTAAGTTCTTTGAGGGTTGGCAACACTGAGTGGTAGAGGGAGATCTCCTGACAAGAGCGAGCTTGCAGGAACATCGTTGCACGTAAACTCACGTTGTAGTGTCCAGTTGCGTGAAAGATGTCACAAAAAAGGCAAGGATTTCTGAGCTCTATAATGACTGAAGATGATAGTGGGTGACTCATTACATGCCTGGAAAAAAGGGTCTTCAAAGTGGCGTCACACCAATTCACCATCTGTCAAAAAATTGTCAACCAAAATTTCGGGCAAAAAAAGCATGGCCTCAGTGTTTTGGGACCGAAAAGGCATCATTTTGGTCGAATTTCTGCTTCAGGTTGAGACCATCAATGAACAACAATATTGTGATACCCTAAAAAACTCAAAAGGAGTATTCAAAACAAAAGGAGGGGAATGCTGACCAGAGAAATGTGTTTGTTTCACGAAAACGTCCGTCCTTACAGCCTTAGCCACCATTACGCTCTTGGACTCATTTGGTTGGAATGTTTTGAATCACCCGCCGTATTCCCCTGACTAGGCGTCTTTAGATTATAATCTAAAGACGATGATAATTAACGTTCTTTCATTTTCCTGAAGGCATATATGGATGAAAATAAATTTTCAACCGACGAGCAGGTGCAGAAAGTGGTTCTGAAGTGGGGGAAGGAGCTGGCGGGAGAATTCTTCGAGGAGGGCATAAAGAACTTGTGCCACGGGATTGAACGGGATGGCGATTATTTAAAAAAAATATTTAACAAGTGTATCAACAATATCCTGTATTTTTTTTTTCTAAAAATCAGTGCACTTACTTTCTGAACATGCCTCGTACATCCCTTAGTCAAGTAAGTCCCTTAGCACCACGTACGTTATATTTTCAAGATACTCAGCTTTTGCGGTGTTTTATGATCAGATCTGATTAGGCAGGTACTATTAAAAAAAACAAAAGGGCAGGAATTAACGTTCTATTCTACTGGTTGAATAAAAGATAATGATTTTTGCATTTGATTTTATGGTACAAAATTGCGCGCTTCAACATGAGAATTCTTCATCCAATTGAATTACGATTGTTAGCATGGACATATGAATATATCTGGACCTGCCCTAAGTAATAAAAGCGTATTATTTCCCCCTCCCTATACCGGTTCAATGGAGCCGGCTGGGCTTACGAGAGCCTCGCTCGAATCTAAAAAATGTGACGTCATCATTTTTGTCCTGACCAGCGCCGAGCTCACATCGTACATTTTACGATATAACACGCCAAAAATGAGAGCTTGTGCTATACCTGCTATACCCTAAAATATGTGGATATAGCGAATGTAGGCGGTTCTCCGTGAGCTCGTCGCTGGTTACAGGGGTAAGTAAATTATGAAACATTTGTAAAAGTGTCTTAACTAAATACGGCAACAAAATATTCCTCTGTGAAAATCGGCGAACTTTACTTTGCCGCATTTGGAGTTCGCAAATATGTTAATAAAATGGAAGTCTATGATTAGATTATTAGCGCCAGGTACTTTGCGCTGGATTGGGTTACTGCGTGAATCGTGTTTTTGTTTCATTGTATGTCAGTTTCTAATTAGTGAGGTTTTCACTAACACGGACGTTTATCAATTGAATAAAGTATTCCCAATTTTTTTTTAGTAAGGCTGTTATTGTTAATTCTATAAAAGTCTTAAATGCCACGAGCTTTCAGCGCAGAATGAAAAAAAGGTTGGGAAACTCGCTAAGCTTTAAGCTCTGCTGCGAGTGTGCTATCACCTGTCGGATTAAATACAAAATTAGGTTGTCTAAAATTCTGCAAAAGCACACCGTCGTAAAAGTTTTATTCGCATAAACAGAGTTTCACTTTATTTTACGCTGTAACTTTGTTTTTAGGTGTGTATTACGATGGTGTACATATTTTTTATGATAATAAGTTGATAATTCTCACGGCTTTTCTGCTTTTTAGACATCCTTGATGATAATGATAATGCCATTGGAGTTGATGATGACTGTGTATTGCTTCTTGTTGTAAACGATCCTTTGTTAGCATACCACATACATATATTATATGGCACTATCAGAAGAATTAGCGCCTTATATCACAATATGTCAAACTGAGGATTTTAGCTGATGAAATTTTGCATCTTTACTGTACATGTGGTTATAATGTTATTCTCACAGAACATTAATACTGTTAAGTCCTGAAACAACTTACGAAACCCATTTTCCCAAATCCCTTGAATTTGTTATTTCCTCCCTTTGTCCTTGTCCTTCCTTGAAAGGTCCTACTCACTTACTACAAGAAAAAGAAGATGTTGACTATCAACTTAGAACATAAATCTGGCAGTAAAAATGATGTAACAAACTACCGTCCTATCAGCCTTTTATCTTGTTTTGGCAAAATATTCGAGTCCATTGTATACAAAAGCATCTTTAACCATGTAAAACATATACTTAGTCCTTTCCAACATGGCTTTGTAGCTAAAAGATCCACAAATACTAATTTACTCGAGTATATGGACTTTCTATGTAAATCGATGAATAATAAAACACAGGTTGATGCCGTGTACACCGATTTCAGTAAGGCCTTTGACAAAGTTAGTCACTCTATCTTAATGAATAAACTGGATAAAATCGGCATTCACGGAAATCTGCTTCGTTGGTTAGAATCATATTTATCACATAGAAGTCAATTAGTTACTGTCAACGGTTTTAACTCTTCCCCAATATTAGTTACGTCGGGCGTACCACAAGGATCTCACCTTGGACCCTTACTTTTCTTAATCTTTATTAACGACCTTACATACAAAGTCCGCTGTAATTTTTCTCTATATGCTGATGACCTCAAATTATATAAAGCAATTAAATCTATGAAAGATTGTGAACTCTTACAACAAGACCTTAACACAATATCTACCTGGTGTGTTGACAATGAAATGGAACTGAATATAGCTAAGTGCAAAGTTATAAATTTCACGAAGAACACCAACAAAACTCTGTATTCATATAGCATATGCGGTCACATTCTAGAAACAGTTGAATCAATAAAAGATTTAGGAATTATATTTGACAACAAACTAACATTCAATCAACACATTGAATACATTGTGTGTAAATCAAATAAATTACTTGGTTTTATTGTAAGATCAACCAAACTGTTTAAGAATTCTAACAGTCTAATAATTCTATTCAATTCCTTAATCCGAAGTGTTCTTGAGTACGGGTCAACAGTCTGGAATCCACATTATATTACACAGATATCTAGACTCGAATCAGTCCAAAGAAAATTTACACGGATTTTGTCTTACCGATCAGGTGTCTATCATCTTCTAGACGGGTACGAATAAAGACTTAGACATTTCAAATTAGAAAGTCTGGTTAAAAGATGAAACATAAATGACCTCTTAATGCTATATAAAATTGTGAATAATCGTGTAGACAGTAACTTAGTCAACCAAATCAAGTTATACGCCAGGCAAAAATCTATCAGAAACCTAAACACATTCTGGACTGAAATCTTTACTAATAATACTGGATACTTTAATCCTATGTCCAGAATATGTCGATCATACAATGATCTTGTCAAAATACACACTTTTATAGATATTTTTCTAAACAATGTAACATGTTTCAAAAAATATCTCCACGATTTGTGCACCTAAAAAAAAAAAATAATAATAATTTATTTGTTGTTTTATTACATCTCAGGAAATACTTCATAAATATTGTATACTTATAATGTATTTCAATTTTGTATTTAGTTTTTTTTGTTTTTGTTTTTAAAGTTATGTATAAATAATTCTTGCATTGTTTTTCATGTGTTTGCTTCTGTAAATATTCAAATGTGATTACTGCAGACACATTAGTCTAGGGATATTTATATTTATATTTGTATTTTAATTTATTATATTTAACCCACAAAAATGTTTATAAATATCCTGTTTGTGTCTCAAATAAATAAAAAAAAAAAAAAAAAAACACACACACATTATTGCACAAAAATAACCCACACGAATTCAGTTGAAAAATCATCGTGAATTCGTTCACACCTCGTTATTGAAATCTCGCTTGAAAGTTCGTAAATTACTAATTAATATACAAAAAGTGACGATAAATTGTGACCACCTTTGTGCCTCCATCGTGGAAGAGCAGCCACCATCAAGATTGGCCCATGATAGTATATGAACCCAGCAAGGTAGGGGCTTTCTCCTTTCCAATTGCCAATTCCTGTGACTTGACATTAAAAAACGTCGTCAATTGTCTTGTTTTATACAAACAAAGATTTACAGTCCATCCACTCTCGTGTAATGATATTGTTCATGACAAATACAAAAAAAAAATCGAGCCGTTTACTATGATCGATCTTTTTGTGTAACTGGCCCGCTCATTTGGAACAAACTTCCCTCAGCTCTTACTAATATCCAGAACTTGGCTGAATTCAAAATAGCTTTAAAAATAAACTTACTTAAAAAATCATACCTTTCGTGAATTTTAACTCCTTTTCAATCTACTATAATAAGCCATGTTCCTCAAGTTTCTGGTAATTGTTTGGTTTCGATTACCTCCTTACTATAGTTTTATGTGCACTCTGAATTTGTATTATTTCTAAAGGTTAACTGCCCCCTATTCTATATAATTTAGTTTAAATGATTGTTGTTGAATGGTACCGGTACGGTTTATCATTATATATTGTCCTGTGCCAAAACATCACTCACTATTGTTGTTAATATTGTTCTTTAGGAATTGCTTTGTATATTTTTGTACTAGCTTTTTCCCGCGGCTTCGCTCGCATGGTATTAGGGGTTTCCCACTCCGCCTCCTCCACCTACCCTCTCCCCACTCCACCACCCTCATCAACCCCCCTTCCCCTCCACCCACCCCACCCCCCATTCCACTCCCCCCTTCAACCACCCTCCCCCTCCCCCCTCCCCTCATCCCTCCCCAAACTCCTCCACTCTCCACCTTTCCTCACCCCGCTCCACTTATCCATCAACTCCCCCTCTCCCTCCATCTCCTTCTCCACCGAACCCTCCCCCACCCCATACCCCTCCCACTCCACCTCCCCACACCATCCTCCACCCCTCCCCCTCCCCCTTCCACTTCCTTCCCTCCCACCTCTCCCACCCCACTCCGCCTCCTCTACCTTCCCTCTCTCCACTCCCATCAACCCACTCCCCCTATACCTCCACCCACCCCTCCCCTCGCCCCTACCCATTACTTCCCTCCGACCTCTCCCACCCCACTCCGCCTCCTCCGCCTTCCCTCTCCCCTCACCACTCCCCCCATCAACCCCCTTCCCCCCATCCCCTACTCCTCCCCACACCCTCCACCATTCTTCCCTTTTCCCCTTCCTTCCCTCCCGCCTCTCCCTCCCCTAACCCCCTCCCCACTCCCCCCTCTCACCTCTCGCATTCCACACATTCATTCCTGATACATTCAGTTTTCAAACTGCTCGCGTGCAACCTATTATAATTTTTTATACAAATTTCATAATGCCAGAACTCAACGGTAGTTTTATACAAAATAACGAACAACAAAAAAAAGAATAGTCCAATTTGGTGCAGTCGTTCGGATTTATGCGCATACATACATTTCGGCGATTCATTTTTAGAGATAGTTATTAAGTACGACGCCAGCAAAGCAATCTTTTTAGGGTGAATTGCCAAATTTAAAAAAAAAAAACATCGTTTCCAAGGTGACAATTGGTTTGTTTTTTTCTGACGTTTGCAATAAATCGATTTGGTTACGGACAGAAAATGTATGAATAATTAAAAATAATTTCATAACGCCAGAGCTCTAAGCTATAGCCTATAGACTATTCTGATGTATGAGCTATATTATTGTAAAGTTTCATTAAAATCCATTCAGTAGTTTTCGCGTGAAAGAGTAACAAACATACATCCATACAAACTTTCCCCTTTATAATATTAGTAGGATAGTAGGATAGGATATTCTTTGTTTGACATTATTTAAACAATTTTGTAAAGACTCGTAAGGAACACTAAAGGCTAATTTTAAGTTTATTATAACTAAGCGCACTTGAAGTGAAATATCACAAAACTGCGCTATGTAAAATGCTTAGCTCCTACCAGGATGTCATTTATTCAGTTCCTACCTCTCCCTAACCGTCACCTTGTCAGAAAAATTAAATTTTTAAACATTAGCAAGAATAAAAGTGAAAACCCGAGTGCATTTGTTTAGAAAACAGAAGAAGATTTGGGTCTACGTTGGAAGCGTGTGTTTTTCTTGTGCATAATCTCGTTTTTAAGTTGAAAGGAGGAATTTGACCACCTCGGAAATATAAAATTTCATTTTTTAAGGATTTGGTTTGTTGTGGCGATAATTAGGAGATTAGAGATCGCGAGAACTATGTACAATATATTGCGGTTGTCGTGTGCTCCATCGCAGAGATAAGCAATTGGTCATTCCTTCTTCCTTGCGTACCTTGTTCTGCCCTACACAAGTATAGTCATTATCCAATTCCAGCAAACACCATTTGGTCTCGTTTCGTTTTTAGTATTTAGAGTCCATTGCAAGTGCATCTGAACCTGTAATTCGTAAGTAGTTTTGGATGCAACACCGTGAATGAATATTGCTTTTAGACAAAGAACACAGGTTTACTTGTGACCAAGATTGTATGATATTAGTCCGTTCGTAATTAAAACACAAAATAAGCAATCTTACTTTCAAATACAAATAAAAAGTGTATCAAGTCGACAGGAAGAAATAAAAAAAAACCAGAAAATAAGGAATAACATATTCACGAACCATAAACACGTAATTGGGTGAAATATTTTTCAAAGTAATGAATTGTCAGTCTCAAAAATAGAAATATTTAAAAAAAAAACACTTGTTTCACAATAATAAATTTATGTAATATTTAGTTTAGCAGTAATGCAGAGTTGTAAGTAGAAAATTTTAGTTTTTATTTTTAAATCAGAAATTCACTTTGTGGGGTCATTTTAATATGAAAACAAATCATTTATACAGCCTTACTAAAAAAGAGCTTTTCACGGCCGATAACCTGTGTTATTGCAATAACATAAATAAACCCCGTGTACACTAAAACACGTTTTATTACCTATAACCTTTCTTACGTGGTCACGCTGTTAAAATGCATTGAAGATCTGACAACGTTGTATATGGTTTTAATTTATTAGGAAAAAATGTTGTTTTAATTCTTCTCCGCAAGGGGCATTATTGGCGCGCCTGTGCATTAGGTCTCAACGGCCCGCTATGAAAAAATAGCTTGGTGTGTTTATAGCGGGATGTCGAAAATTTTGTTAGTACCTAAATGTTGTGATTTTACTAAATAATTTCTATTGTAGTTACGAATTTACTCTTCTATTCACATAATTGATATATTTACCATGTTACTTGTGTGGTTTACATCAGTTTAATCAAGTTATTGTACAAACGCCGTACTTTCAAAGTTGAACTGTCAGAATATTGTTTTATAGGTTACTTATATGATAAAATTTACATTTTAAGATCTTTATTTTAAGAGTATTTCTTAAAAGCGATAATTTTTTATAATTTTAATATCTAATACATGTGTTCGTAAACGTATCAAAGAAATTAACGTCTTTAGAGATGCAAAAAATCTGTTTTAAATGTCGGTATTATTTCTAAGTTATTTTTTGGCAATAAAAAAAACTTTGAATTTTTTTATTGTATGCAGAAAAAAGTGAGGTGATAGTTTTCTTCCAAATTTATTACATAAAAGGACTGTGTTTTTGAAATTTTGATTTTTTTTAAATTTCTCTACATTTTGGTCAAAAATGTTTTGGTAAGAAATTTTTTTCCATTTTTTTCCGAGTTTGAATCTTAAAATATGGCAGTTTTTGAAAACTAAAGTGTATTTCAAATACACAAATCTAAAAGGTAATTTTATCTAGTGATAGTATCTTTCATAAATGGCATTTGTTTTTACGACACTTTCAAAAATAAGAAATATATAGAACATTTAAAATACTTTGGAAAAATTCCAAAATTTTTTCAGACATTAATAAAACAGAGATAAACTACCCTCTCAGGCCGTGTAAACCATGTGTATTTTTTTCCATGAACAATTTTTTTAATTAGTAATGTTTTCACATCCGCGGCCGTTTGTCAATTGAATAATATTTTCACTGGGTTTTTTAGTAAGGCTGCTAATATATAAACACCATTTTATCAACAACTAATGGTTTCTTCATCGGGATAAAATGAAAAATAATAAAAATAAAAATAGACAAGTACTTAGTATTGTTAAAAAAATACTTCAAAGTCCGGGGATTTATTAGTTATAAAATTTCGTTCCCCTTAAGTCTATTTTCAACACACCATGACGATACTCTCAGTATCAAGAATATTGATAGTCTATGAAATAAATCAAATTAAATATATTTACACAGGCCTGGGTTGGAACCCGCGATCTCTTGATTCGTAGTCCAGAATTTTAATCGTTTGTAAAGGTTGGTAAAGGTTGTCAAAAAAAGAAGCAAACTGTTTTGTGTCTTCAGTAAGCAATGAAAAGTTTTTTCATATTTGTAAAAAGCATTAACTTTGTGGCTCGTCATAATTCATAATAAAAACACATATAAATTTGTTGTAGACCACTTTTATTTTATAAACACTCTACCGGTTTCGGAAGCACCCTTCCTTCGTCAGGAGAATATTATAACTAAACTATGATACAGAATGTTGACAGACATACAAATTTTAGGTGTTTGAGTGGGAGGTAAGCAAAGGGGTGGGGGTAATTTCGGGATTTCCGGAAATAACAGAGCGGTTAATTGGAAAAATATTTAGAATGGGACTGAAAGATAAATTAATTTGGTTATTCAAAATACTAGCATTATTATTTAGGGATTTTCTGATTTCTAGTGCTTCTAAATTATCTTATTTTTTGCTTTTATTCTATCTGTGTCCTTATTAAAAGTGTGATCTGTTGAAATTAGGTGATTAGCAAACTCTGAAAAATTATTATTATTTAAGCATATTAAATGTTCTGTAATTCTGATATTTATATTTCTAGTTGTCTTACTTACCTATGTAGAACGAAGGGCAATCATTGCAACATAGTTGGTAAATGCCTGAGTGGCTTAATTTATGATCTCTATCATTAGTGTTTTTTAGTAATTTACCTAAATTGTTTATCAGTATAGAACGCGGGCTTAATGTGGGCAGGCAAGTTTTTTGTACTAAGTGAGGAAAAGTTGGATATATATAAGATTCTGTGCCATTGAATGGGATTTATTATTTTATTATTATTTTCAGGCGTACCGAATAGAAATGTATTAGTGGAAATGAGTTTAAGTTTCTTATTCAGGATTTTATCAATTAAATCTGCGGAATAACCATTATTTAGAGCAGTTGTTTAATTTTTGAAAGATCAATCGCGAAATTAACAGATGAAAGAGGGATTTTTACTAGCCGGTGCACCATTGAATGATAAGCAGAATGTTTGTGTGAAACCGGGTGGTTTGACGTGTTATGTATTGTTATATCTGTGTACGTCGGTTTACGAAAAATATTGAATTCAATTCTGTTATTTATTGAAGTTAGTTAAATCTAAAAAAATTAATGGATGCATTACTGCCTACCTTTAAGGTGAATTGGATGCTTTTGTGGAAGGAATTTTTCAATATGTGCCTCAACCAAAATTATTTCCAATATAACAACTGTGTCTACCAACAGCACCAAGGACTTCCGATGGGTGCTCCAACGAGTCCACTGTTAGCAGACATTTTTATGAATAACCTAGAGAATAAGATTTTTAATTGTAATTCATCACTTCTAGATAATGTTCTTACATGGAAAAGATACGTGAACGATATCTTCTGTATCTGGACAGGAACAGAGCGGCAACTGAGTAAATTCCTTCCATGAATAACCAAATTAATTTATCTTTCAGTCCCATTCTAAATATTTTTCCAATTAACCGCTCTGTTATTTCCGGAAATCCCATAATTACCCCCACCCCTTTGCTTACCTCCCACTCAAACACCTAAAATTTGTATGTCTTAACATTCTGTATCATAGTTTAGTTATAATATTCTCCTGACGAAGGAAGGGTGCTTCCGAAACCGGTAGAGTGTTTATAAAATAAAAGTGGTCTAAAACAAATTTATATGTGTTTTTATTGTAAAAGTTTTTTCGTTGAAAATTCGTTGTAACAGAATATACGGTATTGTTAATAATAGAAACAAAGACAAGATATCAAAAAACTCAACCTCATTTAATTATTTCTTATCAGAATTTTTCGTCACCCTATTAACGACGAGCCGTTATTATTTCGTTACCAACGCCACACGTGAAACGGCTAACTACGGGGATAACGAAATACCGGCATAACGGCGGTAATATCACCGGCTCGATAGGCCGTTAATTGTCCGTTAGTTTTAATGCTAACCACCTCTGACACATCGACTAGGCAAATATCTGAAAACCTTAATGTCACCACATTTTGACGTGCTTCCAAATTATAACGTCAAATGTTTGGATAGTTTTGGACGGTTAGATCGAAATTTGTTTTGATAGCTTATTATATTTACTTCAAAGCTATTTCAATGTTTTTGCGTTTAACGTCGCGTGTGGATCTAATAATTTGAGTCGACAATTAGACATTTTATAAATGAATAACTCTTGCGCATTCTGGTGTTGTACGAGGGTAGCCTGAAAAGTAATGCAAACATGCTTGTAGAACATTAACAAAAATAAGTAGCAAGATCGGATCAAAAGTACATTAAAGTAAAATTCTTAAACTTCAAAATCATATATTTATTTTTCAACATAGTCACCGTTAAAGCTAGCATATTTCTCCCATCGACTAAATTTTTTTTCATTCCATCACTGAAAACTTATTCTGACTTTTCTTTAATGCACGAATTGACAACTGCCTTCACTTCATTGCTCTTGAATTCTTGCGAGTAGAGGAACAATAAAAAACCGCAAGGCGCAAAGTCGGGGGAGTACGAAGGGTGTGGAATCGGTTCGAACTTCAGGTTTTGCAGATTTACAGTAGGCCTATCAACAGCATCGTCACCATAAACATCGTTTAAACGACGATGAATCTCACTTAGTAGGAGTAGGAGTCACCTTTTCTGCAGTTAACAATTCGATAACAGCTCACTGTTTAACTGGCGTTGACATAGCAATAAAACACGTCTCCGTACATCCTCTAATCTGGATGAATTCAACGACCTTAAACCTGCTTATGCGTGGAAAGGAAACATGAGTCACTACCACATACCCTAGCATTTAAACAAATACGATGCCCTATTGTGTAAAATCTACGGATATTTTTTAAATTACAAGTTTTTTTTAATACAAATTTTTACAAACCAACGTCAGCAATGACTCGACTATTATATAATAAATACTGCAACCGTGAAAACATAAATATATTTTCGAATTGAATCACAACCTTCAGAAGGAACATACATTTACATATACCTGACGATCTCCTCACTTAGATCCACTTTGTAATTATTGAATCATTCACCTATTTATGCATTGGATCTACAATCAAGTATTTGTGTGACCGTGTGTGTATGTACATGTTTGCATATATAAGTGTAGTGTGCACACATATGCATATACACACATATGTGTGTGTATATGTAACGTAAATGTGTATGTCTGTATTTACTAATAAGAAAGCAGATAAACATTCCCGGGTTACGTATAGCCGAACTACGTTTAAAAATCTCCTACTACCACCATACTAAGCGAAAAATGTTGCTTGTGTCGTGATGGAGGACTAAGCCAGCCGAGGAATAGAACACGCGATGCCCGGATGGTACCCAAACGCGATGCCCACTCAGACACTGACCGGTCAATTTTTATTGTTTTCTTCTTGTTTTATGTACTTGGAATACGAATTATAATATCGTCACACAAAGAATGTTGAGATGAAGATAGATCTCCGATAAATCGAAACATAAACACCACCAAATCAATTATGTTGGAGGAAACCTTTTAGTGAGTTAAACCAAATGTTGATGTTTTCTTGGTCAGTAGTAGGATATTTCAAAATTAATATACCGGATTGTTATGACTGACACGTGTAAATAATATTTGGTTTAAGGTGAGAATTCGAAAATGGCTTTCTTCATTATCTCAAAACTTATTTGGAGATGTATGACTAATCAACATAACCACCAATCTCTGAATTTTTATTTTATTTATTTATTTATTTAACTTCTCACCATACATTCTTATTTTTTATTTTTACATACAAAAAAAATTAACCTCACTAGGACTAGGCCTGTGTTGAGGTTAACTTTTAAAAATTTGAGTGATTTTACACACACAAGATACTAAAATACACTACATTTAAAACACTAAAATATTATAATAAAGTAAGAAATAAAAATATCATATTAGTGACCAGATGGGTAATTTAAGTATGAATTGTAACAATATAGACCATAAATAAATCTTTAATTACTATACCCACCAAGAAACAAAGCTAGTTCAAAACATTTAAGGTGACACTCCAATTTTGGCAAATGGAACTCAAATAAAATCTATTTATTTAAAAAAAGGTTATTATTCAAAAAACAAATATTATTAAAAAACAAATCTTATTATTTAAAAATTGAAATCTTATTATTTAAAAAAGGACAAGGATGAAAAAATAGTATGCCAATCCTCTGTTAACACAAATATCTTAACATTCTTTTTAAATTTGGCTAATGAATTGGAAGATTTAATGTAGTCTGGCAGAATATTAAACATAATTGGAGCTTGGTATAAATAGTTTCTTTGGCCAAAAGATGTTTTAGTATGTATTGCCATAAAGTTCATTGTTGAGCCAATTCTAGTGGTATGGATTTGTTGGGTTCTTTCTGCAGATTTAGTATTGATAATTAAACGGATCATTTGTATAAAAAGCAAAGCCTGCTTTTAAAATATATTATGTTGTTTTACGTCACAGTGAACATTTATAATCGGCCTATAAAAACGTTGGAATTATGTTTACTTAATATTTGGCTTTTCTCTCTAGAAAGTCTGCCAACCTCTGCTCTAGTGCAACTGCTTTGCTCCGTTGATTTTGTGGTGCATATCGTTTGCAGTCACTGCACTCTGTACACTGCACTTGTGCCTGCGTTCAACCCGCAGTGACGGGGCTCAAGGCGACTTGCAGTGGAGGCATGTTACAGTTTGCAGTTCAGCTGCACCAGAGCAAATATGTGCAAGTTCTGCGTGACAGGAGACAGGCTGAACATTGTGTTTGGTTGTAGGTTTTGTGGCAAACAATCTCATGTGACGGGTGCTTTTACATAGTGAAAGGTTTGATTTTTTTGAAGTGAAAACTTCTTTAGAAGCAATATGATTTGAAACTCGATGCAATGAAAAAGTGACACTATTTTAAACTTGTAAAAATATTATAATAAACAAATCCTATAAATATCCTACTCGCGATACTCTGCATTCGTATCATTCTCTCGAAGTTTAGTTTTCTGAAGGTTTCACTTCTACCGCGTGGGAACTGCACACATATTTTTATTTAGTTTTTCATCTTTTATATAGTAAATTACTAGCTGGTCCCGGCATGCGTTTCTATGCCATTTAATAAAGAAATTGTTTCTCCCTGAGTGTCCTTTCCCATTCGTCCCGTTCCCCTTCCACCTCCCCTTCTTCTTCTGCGTCCTCTTCCTCTCTCGCGTTCCCACTCCGTCACCTCCACCTTCCCTATCCCCACTCCACTCCCCCCCCCTTCCCCGGTCCCGCGAACCCCCCTCCCGAGTTCCCCTCCCCCCTCACACGTCCCCTTCCCTTTCCCGCTCCCTCGTACCGCCAACCCTCCTCCCGCGTTCCATATATTCAATCCCAGTACATTCAGTTTTTAAACAGCCCGCGTGCCACGTTTTTCAATTTTTATTCAAATTTCCATTTTTCATGTATACTAAATTTGGTACCTAACAATATCATCAATTATTTAAAATATCTGAAATTCTTGATTCGATTCAAACTATTAGGGGAGTACCTACTTTAAATAAATTTATCAACTTAAAGATTTTCAAAAATAGAATCCTGATTTAAATGATTGCATTGTTTTGCAAAATGTCATTCTCAAACACGCGAACTGTCAAACGTGGGTGGGAATGCTATCCTTGTTCTACCGGTATCAAAATGGAAGATGCTCCAAGGAATTAGCGTCATTGATCCCTTCGGCACCGGTGCATAGTCGGGAAACACGCCAAACACGCGCCCAACATTTGTACACGGTTGACATTAGTCACATGAGAACGGGTCGTTTCTATGACTCGTTCTTGAGTTCAACGGCTCGGCTGTGGAACGATTTGCCAGCCTCCGTGTTTCCTCCCTCCTACAACACGGGTCTCTTCAAGACCCATGTTCACTCCTTCCTTTCCTCAAAAAGACCCTCTACACAGCATCTTCAAAGATGACATAGGCCCTGAGGGAAATTATTTTCATCAGGGCCTCCCGTGTGGAGTAATGTAAAAAAATGCCCTTATTAATTTCCGAGTAAAATGTCCACGAGTACGAGTTCCACCGTGGCACCAACAGGATTAATGATGTGTATGGCGACGGTGCCGCAAAAGAAAACACAGTGCGTTTTTGGTTCCAACGTTTTTGTTCCAACGTTGGAAATTTCGACCTGCAGAACAAGCCCCGTGGACGGCCGGAGACCAAAGTTGATAATGAAGAATTGAAGGCTACTGTGGAAGCGGATCTATCGCAAACCACGTCCAAGTTAGCTGCAGGCTGCGGTGTTAGTGATAAAACTATTTTAATCCACCTGAAGCAAATTGGGAAGGTGAAAAAGCTTGAAAGGTGGGTACCTCACGAATTGAGTGAAGCAAATCAACAAACACGCGTTAGAACGCTAGACCACACACTGCACAACAGACGGCTACCAAATTAGAGGAGCTTCAATTGGAATGTCTAAGACATCCACCGTACTCTCCGGACCTTGCCCCAACTGAGTACCATTTTTTCGAAATTTGGATAACTTCTTGCAAGGGAAAAAATTCAACTCCGATGGGGCAGTCCAAGCCGCCTTCAAAGATTTTATTGACTCCATTCCGAATGGTTTTTTTAGTAAAGAGATCGATGAACTACCTATGAGATTGCAAAAGTGCATAGATAGCAATGGTACATACTTTGATTAAATAAATATATTATATTTAAAAAAATCGACTTCATGTTCCTCCCATACAAAACGCCAATATCATGTAAGGACCTATAATATTTAGAATGTACTCTCTTATTTCAACCATTCGGACCCATAAGCTTGTTTACATGACAACGTAACATTACTACACATACGTATGACGTATGAGCCGTACCTGAGTATTAAAATACGCGTAAATATCACGCTTTCGCAAACGTGAAATCTTCAGGTGACAAATAAGGCAATATGATTTATTTCACGCCATAATAGTTCATTGTTACCAACAATTTTCATATGATCAACAGGTGTCGTCAAAATTTAATAATGCACAAAAAACTTTAACGATTATTTACGAAGTATTGGTTGTGTGACAGATTAAACGTCGACGGTTAAATTTAATTAAACACAACGTAAAGAAACTTTCTACAAATTGAAGGTTGACGCTAAGCGAGACTTCAGAAGTAATAAATTATTACAGTTTTTTGGAAGGTGTCTTGTCACCCCTTACTACTTATTACAACTATCTATCCCCAATGTTGGGGCTTATAAAAAAAATCAGAGTGTGCAATTCATACGCGGTTGAAGTGAAATTTTCAGAAAACTAAAGTAGACAAGAGTGGGGAGACTAATAAGCACGTTTTGATTAGTGTGAAGGATGATTTTATCCATATTCCAATGCTTATTCTTATCCATATTCTTCTTCAGAGTCGCTTTCTTTTGTGTTTTCTTTGCCTGTTCATTTTGTAGTGGTTTGAAGATATTAGGGATATTGATTTTATAAATTTGAGGATACCGATTTTACAATTTTTTTTTTTTTTTGATTTCCTGGATTCGACTCTTGGTTCGCTGAATGTCTGGCAGCTAGGGTCGGTCACTCAGCTTATATCACTAGACTAAAGGAGATTTGCGTGGTACCGTGGTTTTATTGTATTATATTGGAACCGCGTATTCGTGAAATAAATAATAATAATTTTACATATATATAACCCGCACATAAAGAGAAATTTGAACATAAATACATCACTAGATTCACGCGCAACGACGGGTTAATAGTTCCGAAATTTAATAATAAGTAGGTACGGACAGAGAACGTTTGAATACAACATACCGAAGACATTTCATTTATTACCTGACACTATAAAGCAATGTAATTCTATGAATAAAGTTAGTAATTCAATTGAACTGAATTGAATTGTCGTTATTTGTTTTTGGGGTATTATGCCGTGTTGCGCTACCTCCTTCTTTAGCCAACGTTTCATACAGCATTGCAGTGTCCATCATCAGGGCAGATGTGTAAGAGTTAGGGGTCATGTTTGTACTTTTCTACTTAGGAGCGATACCGTGTCGCCAGCTCCACTTCTCTACGAGCTGGCGCTACAATATACTTCAACATGTTTTTTTGCGTTTAGCCTTGATGTAACCTTCAATTACCGGATATCAAGAATTATTGAGCTTAGCTCCGACGTCTCTATTAATATTTATAGGATTTTTGTGAATTTCAATTGCCTCCGTAATCAGGCGTGCTCTATAAGTTTTACGTCGTATACACGGTAACGCTCCTAAGTAGATAAGTACAAACATCACCCCTAACTATTACACATCTGCCCTGATGATGGACACTGCAACGCTGTCCGAAACGTTGGCTAAACGTCAATTTGGGAGGCGGGAATGGGTACCGCCGCCTCGGGAACCTTTATTGGATAACCAACACCTCTGCCATAGGTCACCCCAAGTGGTTCGCTACGTTTGGTGATTTAGCAGGGGTGCCCGGGTTCATGGGGTGAGGTTTGTCTAGGTCTTGGAGGCGGATGACTAAGACACAATGAACCCCAGATTCCTACTCACCCCTTAAACCCTTTTCCTTCCCAGAACTCTCCTCTCCTTCCTTTCCTTAAAAAAAATCCTCCACACAGCATCCCCAAAGATGACATAGGCCCTGAGGGAAATTGTTTTCCTCAGGGCCTCCTGTGTGGAGCTCATTTAAAAAAAAAAAAAAAGAAGGAGGTAGCGCAACACGGCATAATACCCCAAAAACTAATAACAAAAATAGTTTTGGCCGTGAAAATCTAAAATCGTACCTTTTTTTGAGTGTTTAAAATAATAGAAACGTTTTTTTCATTACTTATTTTCTCTTGTTGTTTGTTCTTTTTTTTTTTAACATTAACTCCACACAGGAGGCCCTGAGGAAAATAATTTCCCTCAGGGTCTATGTCATCTGGGATGCTGTGTGGAGGGTCTTTTTGAGGAGAGGAAGGAATGAACATTGGTCTTGAAGAGACCCATGTTGTAGGAAGAAGAAAAAAACACAGGCCGGCAAATCATTCCACAGCCGAGCTGTTGAACACAAGAACGAGTCGAAGAAACGACCCGTTCTCATGTGACATATGTCAACTGTGTACAAATGTTGGGCACGCGTTTGGCGTGTTTCCCGACTATGCACCGGTGCCAAAGGGATCAATGATGCTAGTTCCTCGGAGCATCTTCCATTGTAATACCGGTAGAACAAGGATAGCGTTCCCACCCGACACCTGTGCTCTAAAGATTGCAATCCGTCTGTTAAGATGGGAGAATCTATCAAACGGACCGCCCGTTTCTGCACAGAGTCGAGGGTATTTTTCAGGTATTTTGGAGCTCCACACCAGAGGTGGCTGCCAAATTCAACCGTGGGGCGCACTTGCGATTTGTACAGGGTTAGCAGTTGTGTACTATTAAAGTATCTGCGGGCCCTGTACAGTACGCTCAGTTTTTGGGAGGCTAACTTTACTCTGGCTTCGATGGAGCCCCCATACCTGAGCTGGTCACTTAGGGTTACACCAAGCATATCAATGGAGAGCCTGTTCGGAAGATTGCTTCCGTTGAAAGAGACTAGATTTTCATTTCGATCCCTTTTAGACGTAATCAGACAAGATTGGGTCTTTGAAACATTAAATTCAACGAGATTATTTTTACCCCAAGAGAAAACACTCTCGAGTCCATTCTTTGCTTCAAAGCTTTACGAGCTGTTGGAGTTTGTGAGCCCTTTGGGGGCTTGTCAAACAAAAAGCTATCATGAACTGTACTGTCATCCGCGTACCAGAGACAGAACCGAACCCTGCGGGACGCCAGCATTTATCGAGTGTGAGGAAGAGGTGAAACCATCGACTACCGTCTGAATCGACCTCTCCCTCAAGAAGTCGGCAATCCACGTACACAAGGATGCGGGAAGTCCGTAAGAATGCAGTTTGTTGACAAGTCCTCCGTGCCAAACCCGGTCAAAGGCCTTGGAGATGTCCAGTGCAACCGTTTGGGTCTCACCGAAACGTTCCAGGCATCGCCCCCAAACATGCGTCACATACGCGAGAAGATCACCGCACGAGCGGTTCCGCCGGAATCCGTATTGACGGTCATTAATAATTTTGTTCTTCTCGAGGTATGTGAGCAGTTTGTCGTTGATCACACGTTCCATCACCTTAGATAGAACTGATGTGATCGCTATGGGGCGGTAGTTGGCCGGGTTGGAGCGGTCACCCTTCTTTGGAATAGGATGGATAACCGCTTTTTTCCAACCAGAGGGCACAGAGCCAGTCTTCAGGGACAGTTTAAAAAGCTTCGTCAAAATTGGAGCTATTTCTGCAGCGCACCTTTGCAGTACCAGGGCAGGTATTCCGTCAGGCCCACTAGCTTTATTAACATCAAGCCCTCGTAAAACATGGAGTACTTCCCGATGCCGGATCCTCAGCTTTTTCATACGAAAACCGCAGTGAGGAACCGACGTCGGGACAGCACCTTGGTCATCGAGGGTTGAGTTATTTGCAAAAATTTTACCTAGTAAGTTAGCCTTTTCGGTGGCGGTGTTTGCTAGTGAGCCGTCAGGTCTGGTAAGAGGTGGCAGACTGGATTTGCAGAAATTGCGACCTATTGAGCCCGCAAGCGACCAGAATTGCCTGCTGCCATGCGGGCATGCAGTCAGCTTTCTGCTGATCTGCTGGTCGTGCTCGAATTTTGACCTATTTATGATTCTCTTGGTTTCCTTTGCCATTTTGTTGTAAGCTGTTCTGTCTTCGGATGTTCTAGATGTGTTGTAGGCTCGGTAAGCCGCGTTTTTTCGTCGCACTGCTTCAGCGCATTGTCGACTGAACCACCGCTTTGAGCCTACACCAATTTCCTTAACAGTAGATTGGATGAAGCCATCCATCGCGGATGTGATGACTTCACCAATTTCCTGGGCACATCTTGAGGGATCCGAAGTCCGAAAATAGACAGCTGACCACGGAAAAGCATTAAAATGTGCCCGCAGACCGAACCAATCTGCTGACCTATAGTGCCACACTTTTCTCTTCAGCCTCTCGTTTGGTGGTCTGAAGTTTACAGGGATTGATGTCGTCACCAGGCAGTGGTCGGACGATCCTAAAGGCGCTGTGACTTCAATCCTGTAACCGTGTGGCACAGTAGTTAAAAATAGGTCTAACAGGTTGGAACGGTGAGTCTGGACATCAGGAACCCTTGTAGGCTCCTGAACCATTTGCTCCAATCCGTAGCAAAGGGCAAAGGATTCCGCTTGGCGTCCAGCCGAGTCTGTTGATCCTGAGAACTTCAACCAAGGTTCGTTATGAACATTGAAGTCCCCCAGGACCACAAACTCTGCCGTAGGGTAGCGGGGCAAGAGGTCATCAATAGTGTCGCTTAAATGTTTGAAGAGCTCGGACGTGTCTGATTCGCTAAGGTTCGGTGAGCGGTATAAACACGCGTAGAATCTTACCGTACTGGCAAGATTGACGCGTACCCACATTTTTTATTTTTATTTTTTTTTTATTTTTATTTTTTTTTTTATTTCATATAATTTGAAAGTACACTTTTATGTTTTTTTCTTGATTACCATACTAGGCTAATGCCCGTGTTAAGGTAATCATACATGATATAAGTTATGCAGTGTGAAAACTAGAACAAAATATAGGTTTGAAATAGAAATTATAAGATATTTGAAACAAGAGAAAGAAAAAAGATAAAATATTTAAGGTAAAATATAACAAGATATATGTATACGTAAGCACATACACATACATATGCATATACATGCACAAATACATACATATATATATATATACACATATAAATACATATAAATACATACAAACACTCATATACATATACATATATATATATACATACATGTATATAAAGGATTATAAAGAAGAAGTAGTTTTAAAGAAGTTAAAAATAAAATACTATAAAATATAAAATACTAAGAAGTAAGATTTAAATATGTTATTTTTTTATTTATATGGTATTTTTTTATGAAAGCTAAAATTTTTACTGGAGATTTGTCAAGGTAGGTAAATAATCGTCTAGAAGAGTATATATTTAGGTTAGATAAGATTTCAGTGAAGTCAGTTTGGAAAAAGATATGAAGTATGATATTTTATTAAGTTAATTTAATTATTTTCTTTTCTTTTATAATGGTTAGGAAGTCATATATTCTTTAAAGAAATCTCGTCCCCTTTCGAATATCCAATTTTGAACACGAGTAGTAAAAAGAGGTATGGTAATATTTGATTTTATATCGGTGCTCAATGCATTGTATATTTTGGGGGCAATGAACCAAAATTGTCGGTGAGCGAATGTGGTTCTAGTTTTTGGGATCACGCATCCCAGGTTTGAAGAAAAGCGGGTTTGGGCTTGATGTTGTGGAGACACCAGTAGGTTATTTTTCCGTATGTAGGACAGGCTTGTCTTGGTGAATAGTTGGCGAATATCTAAGACCCTGAATTTAGTAAATAGCACATTAGAGGGGTGGGTAGGTTGGCATTTAAATATGATTCTCAGTATTAGTTTTTGAACTGTAATTATTGGATTAATGACGGATTCTGTGCAACCACCCCATCCCAAAATACCTTATGTTGCAATGGATTGAAAAAGGGCAAAATATACGCTTCTAAGGGTTTTTAGGTCTAAGATGGATCTAAGAGAGCAGAATATATGGCAGAGCTTACGGAGTCTTTTCACTGTGTCACTTATGTGTGCTTCCCAACGTAGTTGGTCATCTATGATTATGCCCAGATATTTAACTTCCTTAGATGATTTAAGGGTAGGACACGTGCAATTTTTAATAGATGGGGTTCCGGGTGGGTGTGGGTGCATATTTAGTGAACACGAGTGAATTATTTTTTTAGGGCAGTTGTTGGGAAAATTATGTTTGCGTATGGAAAACGTCATATATTGTGTTTTGTCAATATTGAGTGTAAGGAGATTTGTGTCAAGCCAATGCCTCACTTTTATTAGGCCATTATTAGTTTTATTAATAACTGCTTGCCATGTTTCATCTTCGAAAATTAAGACTGTATCGTCGGCAAATGATAAAATCTTACCTCCAATATCCATGGTACATAGTGTGTTGATGTATAAAAGAAATAAGAGTGGTCCTAATACACTGCCTTGCGGTACACCGTAAGATATGGATAATTTTTTGCTTTTATTTATTTTGTCAGAATGGATAAGAGTTTGTTGAGTTCGGTTTGTTAGGTAGTTTTCGAACCATGTGTAGGGTATCCCAGTTATACCGATCTGTTGAAGTTTTTTAAGCAGTAAGGGATGGGAGACCGTATCAAATGCTTTTGAGAGATCGAGGAAAACAGCAAGCGGTTTTCGACCAAGGTCGAGATTAAAAGAAACAATTTTTGTGAGGGCGGCTATTGCATCTGAGGTACTCCTACCTTTGCGGAAACCATATTGGTTGTCCGATAATATTTTGTTATCTTCAAGGAACTTGTAGAGTCTATTCTTCACCGCTTTTTCTATGATTTTAGATATTGTGCTAAGTAAAGATATCGGTCGATAGTTATTTACAGATAGTTTGTCTCCTGATTTGAATATTGGGATTATTGTGGCCTGTTTTAAGGAGTTAGGAAATACACCAGTTTTAAAGCTTAGATTGATTATATGTTTCAGAGGTGAGGCTATATATTTTTGGATATGTTTGATGATTTTTGTTGAAATGTGATCTATACCTACAGAGTTACTGTTTTTAAGGGATGAGATAAGTTCTAAAATTTCTGTGTCAGTAGTGGGAGTGAAGTGGAAAGAGTTATAGCTAAGATTAGTGAGGGGTATATTGTTTGCAAGATCTTTGTCCGAGACGTTGTGTCTGTCTAAAATATTTTTTGCTAAGTTAGATCCAATATTGGAGAAAAATTGATTGAAATGGTCGGAAATTTTTTCGGGGTCGGAATTGACATGTAATATTTGGTCTTCGATGTTAATCTTAACAATGGGTGTATTGGTTTTATTAATATTGGCTATATCTTTAACGATATTCCAAATTTTTTTATTATCACCGGTAGCTTCACTGATTTGTTTATGGTAGTAATCTCTTTTAACACTGTCAATTATTTTTTTGCAGTTATTTCTATAACGTTTGTAGAATAAGAGAGATGAATAACGTTACGTAGAATCTGGAGTTTTCCAGATTTAACAGTCGCACACAGTTGGCGTCAGCTCGACTATAGAGACAGACACCTCCTTTAGGTCTGAACTTGCTTGCGAGGGTGAAGCCCGGGCTGTTCTACTTAACCTGTCTTTTATTTTTGTGCTAAACTGTATGTGAAACATTTATTTTTGTAAAATTACCTTTGTAAATTCCTCTCCTCCTAAAATGAGTTGTGCAACTCACCAAAGAAATAAAAACAAAAATAATAATTTAAAAAACAAATGAAAATATATATGCAAATCTGTAAATCATGTAAATCTGCGTCGAAATAGATACTCGTACGTGTATGTATCGAAAAAAGAAATAACGATGATCCTCGTTCAAGATGTTAGAATCCTTCACACCGGAGGCAAACTTAAAAATTTTTTTTTCGACTTGCTTATTCTGTCTTCCACAATCCTTCCTGATGGAGACCCTTCGTATGACTATTTGGGGGTGTAAATAGTTCCTTCGATGGCCAGGGGCTTCGTTTCACAGAAGTTTTAAATTCTCTCGGGCTGTTATAAAAGTACGGACGGTGGTAGAATATTAAGAATTAATAGAATAACCGCTTTTTATGTGTGTGTAAACCAGGGATAAACTATTTAAAAGTAGTTTATTAGGATTTTTCGTTTTTCCGGAATATTTTTGTGGTGAAATTTCTTTAGCCCCGCTAGTGATTTAAAATTCGGATGAAACGGAAATGCGTCACAAATTTATTATTTGGCGAGTCCTCGGTTCTAATATAATGCGGTAGCGTTCCGGCGCAGGCCTTCGATAGCGCAGTGGGCAAGGCGCTCGACAAGTCTCAGCGGCCAGAGAGACAGACATCAAGCGAACGGAGGTTCGAATCCTATGAAATCCAAAAAAAGTATTTTTTTTGTGAAATCAATCTCCAATTTTCAAACCACTTTAAAATAAACAGGCAAGAGAAAAGAAAGCGACTTTCTAGTTTCACTTCTACCGCGTACGATATGCACTCCCTGGTTTTTTTCCTATCATATTGTTTTATTTTATCTTTATAATAATTTAAAAAAATAAATAAAACGCAGATCCGTTAAAAATCACGGATTATTTTAATTGAAGGATCTGTCAATCGCCAGCCTTTCAAAAACAAATATTGTCAATTTTTGTAGTGATTTATTTTTATGCTATTATGCCGTATTGCGCTACCACCTTCTTTAGCCAACGTTTCGGAGAGCATTATAGTTTCCATCATCAGGGCAGGCAAACCGGCGTAATAGCCCCAAAATAAATCATTATAATATTTTTGGCCGTGAAAATCTCAAATCATAATACAAATATAATTTATTTATACTTTCATTTTTGTTAACAAATTGGAGAAATCTAATAAATGTAATAATAACAATGGAAATGGAGAGTAAAACACTAACGGCGTTACTGATAAGCGTGGTGTCAATTTCGTAAATGGTTTATACGTCCTTCATTCCTGGACACACTGAATCCCAGATTCCTACCCACCCCTCATACCGTTTTCCTTTCCAAAACTTCCTCTCCCTCCTTTCCTAAAAATTCCCTCCACACAGCTTCCCCAAAGATGACGTAGGACCTGAAAGGATTTATTTTCCTAAGGACTTCCCATACGGAGCTAATGGGTAGGTTTATTACCTTTTGGGAGACAGGTTGCGTTGTCGTGAGTTGATTGAATTTAAGTTTTTTTTTTTTTAATTGTATCCCAATTAATTATCACCAGCCTTGCTAAAAATAAAGCTGGTATCAATTTATATTTAATAATAATAATAATAATATATATCTTTATTGACCAAAAAAATATTTAAGATTTATAATTACAAAAACAAAAAGTACATCATAAATACAGTAAAAGTACAGTTTAAAAGTTGTAAAAGTACAAAAGTTAATAACAGAAAACAAAATACATATGTACAGTAGGTACTTAAAGAATAGAGATTTATAATTATAAATTTAGGTTTCTCGTAACCTGCCTCACTAGGCTAGCCTGTGTTGAGGCAGTAATTTTATGTCAATTTATTAATATTTACTTCGACACCGAGATGCAAATCCGCGACCTCTGGGTTAATCAAATTTTTTATTTGTTTAATTTACAAAAAGATAAATTATAATCATTTTTTTACAATAATTAATTACATAATACATGTATTTGATGTACCCCCACAAATAAGCATGGCTTGTGTGTATGGGGGGTGAAGTGTAAAATACGTTTATCTATTTTTGTATTTAATTAAAAGAAATTATTGTTTTCATTATTCCAAAAAAAGAATTTCCTTCCTTGACTTCTCCAAATTCAATCTATCAAGATGGAATTTGGAGAAGTCAAGGAAGTCTACAAGATAGCTACAAATCACGTTTTCTTCTTCATAATCTCGAACTATTAAAACTTTAATCAACGTTTAAACACTTTAAGACGCATCATTAATAAGGGTTGATTGAAAAGGAAGGGTGTCTTAGCAAAAACCACCTAAGGCCAGGCCGAGACATTAAATTAATTCGGCCTCTTCACTTCTATGAGATTCTTTTAAATATTATTTTTTTTTAAATTTAAGCTTAGAGTGTTTTTTTTATACGAGAAATAGCAGACCCGGCCACACGTTGCTGTGGCTAACGAAACAAAACGCCATTGATGAAAACTGCATGAAAATCCGTTGCATAGTTTAAAAGATCTATGCGCACGTACATTTTGAGCGACTTCATTTTATACTATGTAATGATGATACCACATAAGAGTCCCGAGTGCTTCCAACCATCTGGAGTCTGTTAGACTATGGCATCCCCAATTGGGGTATCCTATGAGGCTGAAGGTTGTGGGAGCGAGGGGGGTGGGGAAGTGGAATGTGAGAAAGTATCTGGCTCTTCAAATTCGGTAACCAAATAATTCTAAAACCATTTCAAGCAACGTTTGAATTCTGAATGGTCTTACAGCAGAGCGATATTAAGAGTACCTTCCACTGGGGAGCGTCCAAAAAATATAGGTACTAAATGTCATTTTAAATAACTAAATTGTGAAATAAAACAAATCAAATAAATAAAATTTACTAGCGCATGTCGGGATTTGAACTAGAGACCACCGAATTGCTAGTCGATAGCCGCCATATTACGATAAATAGAAAATATTAAGAAGGAATCAAATTTGATAAAGCATACTAGTAAATAATTTTCAATTATTCTTCACATTAAAAAATGTTTATTAATGAAACATCATAAATCTAAAAAGGAGCTGGGGTACGTAAATAAAATTATATAAATAAGTCGTGTCAATGTGGCTTAACCAAAGTTTGATAATGGCTTTAACGCCGAAACAGCCGTCACAATAATAAAAACTTACAGAACTTACAGAACTTATTAATAATATTATTAGATTTGATTTTCTTTAAATAAATAATTTTTTAATTGTATTTCAATGAAGTAAACACGATAACCACTTAAAAACTTGGGCATCACTTTCAATCAAATCTTTTATTTGTAACAAACACTACATAACGGAAATCTTTAACAAGGGCTTAGAAATTTTGTGATTTATAACTAGGCTATTGGTAATGACTGATATTTATGTGTGTTTCTTTTATTTTTTTTAATATTCAAAACAAGCTGTTAAAATAATATAAAATTGAAATTGAAACACTTTTTAACTTTTAAAAAAAAAGAAAAAGTGTTTCAATTTCAATTTTAATACAATAGAATTCCACCACGAATAACAGTACAATAAATAAACTCATAAAATTAATTCTGACTAATTTTAAAATTTTTAAAATGAGTATTCCAGCAGAAGTTGAAAAATACCACGGTTAAATGATACGAGTATGCTTAAATTGTCAGACAGAAGAATTTTCACTGACTTGGTATTTCTGTATAAAATTTTAAATTATGTAGTTTGCATTGATACGCTTTCGGATTCCACTTTGTCCAGAATACTAATATTCGGAAATAATTATACCAATTCAGTGGACATCTTCAATTCATCACTTAACAAATTTAATACAAAATGATTTTCCTGAAGCAATTCAGTTATGTACAAAAAATACTAAATAATTTTTACTATTTATATAATACGTGACAGCCACTAAAAAGGATGTTAAAAAAATGTACATTTAGGAGGACCTAATAAAAGTTAAGAGGCCGATTTAATTCAGTGTCCCGGCCTGGCTTGAGATGGTTTTCGTTTTAGTGGTCTACGTGATAAATAACATTATTATCTATTTATCTCAGGCTCATCAGTCTCCTTCTCGTCTCCACTTCTCCGTTATCCGTTTTATTTTTTTTTCCTAAACATTCATTGTAAAGCTTATAGAATAGGGACGTGGAGTGTGAATCGTGAATACAAATAAAATAATAGCTGAAATTCTTTAAAATTTATACATTCTTTTCCTTCGAGTTTTTCAACCAGGACTCAAATAGCGATCAAGAAAATAACACATCTAAAATTTCAACATTGAAATCAGTACCAGAAATTAAATATCTCGGAGTGATAATAGAACAACATATGAAGTGGAAGAGCCATATCTGTGAATTGGTTAAGCGTATCAGAAAATGTATATATATATTCATATGATTAAGAAATATTTTAAAACTCAACAATCTAAAAAGAGTATACTTTGCACTAATCCAGTCTTTAATTCAATATGGAATAATTGGATGGGGGGGGGGGTAATACAACAATATTCTAACCCCTATCAAAGTGATCCAGAAACTAATCATTAAAGTAATCCTAAAGAAACCCTACACTTATCCAACAGAAACGCTTTTCGCAGATTTCACGGTGCCTCGAGTAGAGAATATCTTCAAGAAAAATGCAATTATCCAAATTTACAAAGATAATATCATCAAGAAATTTGAAACTCACCAATCAAAAAGATATGAAGACAACATCAAAACACCAAAATTTAATACCAAACTAATGCAAAACAATTATATCTATTTAGGAATAAAGTTTTTCAACAACCTTCCCATTGAAATAAAAAAAACCAAAGACATCAATAAACTGAAACTAAAACTGTAGCTACACTTCATCAGGAATAATTAACTAAATAATTACCTGTTTTTCTCTTTCTTACTATTTATTTTTAATACATATTCATCTCTATTTTATTTTGATTTTTAGAATTTCTCCTAAGTGCACAATATCTTAGTATGTAACCGTATCCTATGTATGTACACCTACACATATAGAATATAGATGATCCAGAAGTCTCAATTTATCCTATTATATACTTACTTATTACATAATGTTGTTCTATTTCAGTTATAGTTAGTGTAACTCGTTCATCAATCACAAGAACTAGCTTCTTCTTTGGTGAGATTGCAATGTTTAAATAATTTCTGTACCGCTATGTAATTTCTAAAACTCCACTGTACAATTATATAACTATATTAAATAAAAAAAAATAAAAAAAAATGATTCAGCCAAGCACCAAGCACTGTAATTTATGTTATTTACTTTGAGGATGACAAAATTATCCAATAAATCATCAACAAAAATAGTGACGTAGAAAATGAATAGAAAATGAAATATTTAACAATGTATCTGAGGGCCTAAAACAATGACCTATGTAAGTATGCCTGTTGAACCAAATAGAATAAGCCCAATGACGTTACGTATTATTAGACGAGGGGTAGAAATCTCAAAGTGGGAAGACAAGAACAAGACAATTGTAACGATCTCGATATCTAGTACTTTAGTACTAAACGCGTCGAGTAAGGTCGCGTCTTACCAGTAAGTAAATTGCATTTTAAAAAGTGTCAAAATATCCTCCTTATTAATATTATCGATTATTATAAATATTACAATTAATTTTCATGTTTCCCGCTCGCGGTTTTAAACGTCATTAGAGAAAATTCAAGTCCTACTAAAGTAAAGGGTCTGGACGCGCAACAGCCAAATTTCTGTTGCTAAGTAAACTTCACTGTTTTAAAGTAGATTGATCAGCCTAAACACTCTGTTTATTTGTTTGCTTGCGGTAAAACAACACATAAATCAGTAGTTCTAACAAGTATTGATGACAATCGCCACCATTTAAAAACTGTCGCTGCCCTATTGTATTTTGCATAGCTCGACATATCAAACTCCGACAGGCAGCCGGACCTTTTATTCTAGTGGGCCTCAAGAAAAGGTGACAACGAACGTTCCATCAAAAAGTGACAAGCAATACGCCGCCCGCTCATATATTCATGTCATTCATATACACGCATTATTTGATTGTCTATCTTTATCACACAGGAATAAACTTTTGAATTAAGAAATTATACTGAAAATCGCTGAAAACAAAAGAGTGTTCCTTACTTTCCACATTATATTTTGAGTATATGAGACTATGGCGAGTCTATATATTTATTTAATGTCATTGAATAAGCCTAGATGGTTTTGATACGTAGAGTGTCGCATCTGGCAATTTTCGTGCGAGGGATTTGCGGTATTGCGGGATTAAACAAATACAAAAATTTCTCTAAAAACAAGCTAAAACTTTATGGAAACTTCAAGATCTCGAGTCGAGCTCAAAAGGGGAGGGGGGGGGGGGGTTAGCAAAATCTCACGTCACTTGAAAATAATATACGAAGTGGCCCAAATTTATCTCATCAGGGAGGGAGAGGGGTATAGATTGGAAGAAAAACTGCTCACGTAATTAATGTATGCCCCCGCGATCTGAATGGATGAAACGCGTCACGATTAAGTGAAACGATTACTTGTATTGGGTCATGTTAAGAGTCGAAGTGATTATCTGTATTGTTTATCCTTTCTGCCCATTCCTGCTCCATAAAAATACTGCTTTTTCTCTTTTACTTCGCGGTCATAATGTACATTTATATTGTGTAGCGGTCCCAAGGGGGGGGAAGCCACCTACCTTTTGCTCTCGGCTAGCTCAATGTCGTCGGCAGGCAGGAAATCTCTCCTCGTCAAGGTCGTAGGTGACTAGGGGGTAAAGGGTACATAGGTAATTTGCCAAAGCCCGCCCACGTGATCCCATCAAATAAAAGAGGTAGCTGGGTGAAACATATCTGTATTGTCTAAATACAACATCTAGCAAAACATAATTATTAGTCACAAATCAATAACAAGGCCTAGCTAGGTATTTCCTACGAAAGGGTCTCTCAAATCCCTCTGGGGTGTGGCCGTATCAACCGTGTATGGCTAGGGGACACATTTAATTAAGGGGGAAATCGAGATTCAACTCACAGCTAGTGGACAAATGCAGAAAGCCGGGGGCTGCAATCCGGGGTTGGTGCTGGTAGCGGTGATCTCCAAATGGAGCGGGCCATGTCCGCGACCACGTATACTACTTTTGAGATCGGCTCTAATTTGAACGCCATCAAAATCGGCGATTCCGCGGGAATTTACTGAGTGTACCGCGATAAGCGCAGCCTGTCGGAACGACGGCTGGTTGATTTCTGTGGGGCGGGCAGCGGGCTCCTGTCGGGATCGCAGGGGAGGGGTGCGGTATGTCATTTCTTGCAAGGGGAACGAGGGAATTGTACTCGCCGCGCGGCTTGCGGGAATGTGGGCGAGGGGTGCGGCATGTCATTTCTTGCAAGGGGAAAGCGGGCAGCGAGCTGCTCGCGGGACTAGCGAAGAGGGGAGCGGTATGTCATTTCTTGCAAGGGGAAAGCGGGAATTTACTCGTAGAGCGTATCGTAACAATTGTTCTAACAAAAAATCATAAAGCTGATTCTAAAATTTCACACTGATTATTCTGTGCGATTTCACAACACCAGAACTCATGTTTGTGAAGCTTTTACTGCTTACACACTTACCACGTTGTGTAAAATTCGGGATCAGGCCGCTAACAATAGCACTCCTTATGTAGATGGCGATAAGGTTTAAATTCAGGATTAACACCAGACACATTTTTTGATTTATTCACGAAAAAAACATCGCCAAAATGCGTGTTTCTTTTTATTTTGCAAATCTTAGACCCAAATATTTAAATGTTTTGCGATCATTTGATGAAGAATTTATTTTCCACATTATACAGGGTGTTAAGGGACGTACTTGACTTATTTTAACCAGCGATTCCTGAAATTATTTGGAGTAAAAAATGCAACCGAAATTTTGGTCTCCGGTGACATTTTTGATGTTTTTTTTCTTTTTTTTTTCTACAAAAATATAAAAAAAAATGATAGTTGTTGAACATTTGGAGGCGGGGTAAGAGATTCGTCGAACACCCGGCTGAGTGACCAGTGACGATATGCGGAAGAATTTTTTTTTGTTTGATTTTGATGAAAAAATTTTAAAAAAAGTCGTCGAAAAAAGTCACCGGAGACCAAAATTTCATTTATATTTTTTACTCTAAATAATGTCACGAACAAAGATATTGAAATATAAGTAGATGTGCTATCTGCTGTTTTTACTATGTGGGTCTGCGCTTCCGGGTGTCGCCGATATTGTTTACCAATTAACAAATAAACTAAAAGAACAAATAATTAACGAATAAACCAAACGAACGTTACTAAATGAACGAATTCTTTCCTTATTCAAAATATATTGTTAACCAATATTAATGCACATTTTCAAAAAATCAACGAAATGAACAAATTCTTTTTGTATGAAAACTACGCTAATTAGCGCGTAGTCCGGCGACAGTTGCGCGGACACCATAGCATATCTCTTCTGTATTTGAATATCTTTGGTCAGGAATCACTGGTTAAAAGTAAGTCAAGTACGTCCCTTAACACCCTGTATAATAAAACCATAACCGAAAAGAGATTGCTAAGTAGGAGAGTTTTCATAGGCCTGATGCTTTATTTTATCTAGCCTTATAAAAAGTCTAATATAAAAAAATAACCCATCATTTCAAAGGCAAATATACGTGTTTTTTAAATATTAAATTAAAGCATCTAAAATATTTCTAAGGGATCTAATTTTCAAATCAAAATCTCAGGATTTTGCATTGCTTAACAGTGCACACCTTGACACACATTTTCTGCTTTATATTCGCGATCTACTGTACGAATTCATATTTATGGCAGAAAATGACCCTTGGCATAAAAGGCTTCTACGGTCTTCAAAGACATTTCAAGTCAAGATTCATCTTCAGACGGAAAAAAACCAGCGTCTTTTTGTTAACCCCTCCAACCAATGCAACCGCTCTTTACAGCTCTCACCGAATAGTACAACATACTTTTTTACGTTCCGAAAATACAAAAATGTGAACATAAAAACTTTGCCTATGTAACCCTTTCACAAATGGTGACCCGACAGTTGATCCCCCGATAGTTAGTCCCCTGATAACGGATTATTATAAAATTATACTTTTTTTGCATTATTTACCAATTTCAAACCTAAAAACCGACTTCAAAAATACATTTATCAATAAGATGGTAAGGATGTTTTGTATCTAAAAAGCTTCCGGTTTTTAGACACAGATGGCGGTGATAAGAACAGTCCGTAGATTCCGCTAGATGGCAGGTAGCTTAGTACCTAAGTAGTTCAACAGAGGGACCGGGAGCTCAGAGAGAGGGTGTTGAGTAAAACGCTCTCTTTAGAACCAATTTAGCCAGCTCCTAGTAAGGTCGACTAACGAGGTCCATATTGTATACGCGAAGTATTAATAAAACCAGATAAAAGATCAAGAATCTATTTATTCCATAAAGTAGTATAGATTTACTGTAAAATTTCCAATGATTCTGACCAAGTTATGCTTCAAGAAGACCTTTTAACACTACATAACTGGTGTATTCAGAATGATATGTTTCTAAATATTGAAAAATGTTACATTATGACTTTCACCCGTAACAGAATACAAAAGGATTATGCATATTCCATTAATAATGTTCGATTAAATGCAGTTTCCACCATCAGAGATTTAGGAATCACTCTTGTTCAAAATTTAAATTTGATGTACACGTCAGTGATATCACGAGTAAATCCTTGAAAATGATGGGATTTATACATAGAATATCGAAACCATTTAAAAAATCCCAATCCATTATAACCCTATACAACTCATTGGTCAGAAGCAAATTGGAATATGGTAGTGTTATCTGGAACCCACACTACTTAAAATATTCAAAAACTATTGAATCTGTGCAAAAAAAATTTCTGAGATTGTTATCATTTAAACTTGGACTAAATGCCTTACTCCAATCTTACGAGGAACGACTCCAATATTTTAAGTTTACAACTCTGGAAAAAAGAAGAAAAGTTGCTGATTTAATGAGTCTACACAAAATCATTCATGATAAGCTTGAAACAACTCATCGTCTGAGCAATATTCTTATTAAGGACCCCAATAGACGCAATTTAAGGAGTCAGAATATATTTCATCTCGAATTATTTAAAAACAATATTGCATACTTCAATCCACTGTCTCGAATGTGTCGTCTGTATAATTCCATTGAATGTAACCATATAGACATCTATGCAAATAGTCTCGCTTACTTTAAAAAGCAAATTAACAATGGACTAACCTAACAAGTAACTGAGAATTGAAAATACTTATATTTGATCTTGAACTTGAATGTGAATGGCTGTTTCTTACTATATTTGTACTTTACTTTTTTGTTTTTCTGTTTTTTACATCGTATATCGATCTTCTTTATCTTTGTCATCTCTATATTTTATCATCACAATTTTTGTTATCTCTTTTTATACCTCTGTTTATATTTTGCTATTTCTAATTTCTGTTAACTTCTATTAAACTGTGCATTCTGTGAACATTTTTAAGTGGACTATTAACATCTACGCTTTTTACAATGCTAATCTAATGACTTTTTTATGTTAATACTCTGTAAATGTTCCAAAACAATAAATAAATAAATAAAAGTAATCTTCATACAAAGTGTTTGGAGAATCTGTTAGTGTTGCTACAAAATTACAGAATACTACAGATATCAAACGAATTTAGTTACGGTGTTAATTTTTGTATACGCTGGTGTATCTTTACATAGTATAAAATGAAGTCGCTTTTGCTGTCTGTGCGCCTAGATCTTTTAAACTACGCAACGGATTTTCATGCGGTTTTCACCAATAAATAGAGTGATTGATGGCGAAGGTTTTACATAATTATCCTTAAGGTTGTATATATTTTGTCAAGGTTTTATGTAAATTGGTTGAAATACAGGGTTTTCCAATAACAGGTGTTATTTTGAATAGCCCGCTATTTCGGTAGATGTCACTTTTGAAGCTGTCATTTTTTGACATTTGACAAGCGGAAACTACGCCATTAATAAAAATGGAACGATACACGCTTTAACAACGCATTAAAATTATTAAAATTCACTATAAAAATGAGGCAGGAGTAACAGTTACGGTGAATGGATTGCGCTATCGAGAGATGATTAATGATTTTTAATGGTCGGAATTGGATGGTATTGATCTGGACAACGTTTACTTTCAACAAGACGATGCTACGTGCCACACAAGCAACGAAACCATTGATTGATCTTTTACGGAAAAAGTTTCCGGACCGTGTTATGTCTCGAAGAGGTGATCACAATTGGCCACCGAGATCTTGTGATTTAACACCTTGCGACTTCTTCCTTTGGGGTCACGTGAAAGAGAAGGTCTACGCCAACAGCCCAGCATCGATTCAAGACCTCAAAGATGGAATTTGTGAGGCTATCGAGGACATAGGGCAGCCACTTTGCGATTTGGTTATGGAAAATTTCATGAAAAGGATATGGTCCTGTAAGCGTTGTCGTGGTGGTCATTTGCCTGATGTTATTTTCCACTATTAACGGCATACCTTCCTCTTTATAATGAAATAAACATCTGATCATTTATATTAAAAAATGGCACTTTTCTTTGAATATCAAAATAACACCTCTTATTGGAAAACCCTATATATAAATAAAGGGAGCGGGATGGCAAGCGGGCAGCGGGCTGGCACGCGGGCGGTGTGGATTTGATTTAACAGATGGCGTAGGTTATAAAGGTTGGGTGGCGTTATGTATCGTTAGCCACAGCAACCTGTTGCCAAGTCTTTTAGTTCAGTATATAGAAAAGTAGTTCGTGATGTACGTGAATGAAAATATGTTAATGCTTTTGTTATTCGGCGGTACATCCATTCTTCACACCCTTCGGGGACACTTAGTTAGAATTCGGGTATTTTCCCTAAACCGACTGCATATTGTATATCAGTACTCCCGGGGGAAAATTGACAAGGAATCATCTGTCATGGAACCTTCGCAAATATGCTTACAATGCCATTAAAATAATTCAATTAAAAGGCTTTGTTCCTTTACCCCTTATTTTATACCGGACTACTTAACCTAAGCCTTTCCCCTCGAGGGTATAATTAATTTGGCTCAAACAAGTACTTAAGTGTTAGTTATGTAGTTAAACCACACACATGTAGATGATTGAAATGGGTCCAACTGCGAAACGAGTTTTTATTCTCCCTATTTTACACGTCTTTCCTGTAACTCCTTATCACACCGTACATATGTATACATATTTTTTGTACTTTCTTTGTTAATAGCAAGTGGTGCGATCGGAATAAATGTGCTGGCAGACTTATGCCGGATGCCGAACTGCAACCGACCGCTTATTTCAACTAGGTGACTCACACGGCGGCTGCCGGTCGGTTTTTCCGTAGATGTACCTTAAGAGGGCATTACCAGAGAAAACCAGAAATATGTCATTTTCAAATCAGATTTTAGACGTATTGACTCTTTTCTACAAAAAATTATAAATAGATTTCGAAAGATTGTTCTTTTATCTAGTATTCTCATGTAATAAATTTCGAGAATTTTTTTTAATTTTTAGTATAATAAGGTTATTCAATAGGTCGTTGGCAGATTTGTTAAATTTAAAAAAAAGATTTTGTATTATACCACACCCATTCCAAATAATATAATCATGCAGTAAAATAAATCAATATGTTATCTAGCAAACGCATGTTATAGAATTTTAATTTTAGTTTCAATAAAATCAATAAAAAATATGTACGTACATGTGTTTCTTGACGAAAATTGGTCCATTTGTGTATTTATTTGCGCACTTACAAACTAATATATTTTAGATTTTTTTAACATTCTTATTAAATTTAGACATTATTGAAAAATGATACATACTTATAATAAAAAAATAATAACAAAAAGTACACTATTTTAATAGTTTTATCATCACGCCTTTCAGCATTTTTGGATGAAGGTATAAATTAAAGCTAATTTGGATTGAAATAAATTCGATATTGTGTTATAATTTTAAAAAGCTGGTACGGAGAGTAATTCATCTTTCTCATTGTAACCACCTTGCACGATCGTAAGAACAACTTTCGACGAAATGTGGATTTTCGTCCGCTGGCTGGTTAAACGCTCTTAATATCTTTAGCTACTGAACGAGTCGGCTGTACATTCGCGCCCAAATTCAACAACAACACATGCGATGGAATATTTAATACTAGTTTTTGCTCCAGGCTTCGCTCGCATAGTAATAGGGGGGTTTCCACTCCGCTTCCGAATTAAAAACCATTTTCAATAATAGAGAAAAAAAAAAAATATACTCGTATATCCTCACACTTTGCAAAAAACATAAGTAAAAAATAAAAAAAAATGATTGTATAATGTTAACAATTCAATTTATAACCTCACTAGGTGCCTGTGTTGAGGTTAATAATTCTACAAAATAACACAAAATAATATAGGTATTGAAAGAACACTTTTCTTCCAGATTATGGATATCTAGTTGAACTAAGTTTTTTCTCTCACGTAAGCTCCATACAGGAGGCCCTGAGGAAAATAATTTCCCTCAGGGCCTATGTCATCTTAAGGGATGCTGCGTGGAGGTTCTTTTTAAGGAGAATTTAAGTTGCAAAAATCTATAACTAGCGCGAGCGAGCGCCTTATAGAGCCTTCCCCACGGACTGGTCGGGTAGGTTCCGCTTCTAACGAGCAGACCTATCATACCCACTTCTGAATACAAATTTTATACTTTTTATATTTAATTTGTATGAACATTCATCATCTGTCTATATGTAATTTTACTTTCACTAACATCACTAATAGTCCAGTCAAAGAAGGAGGTGTAGAGTGCGTGTTGCCGAGGACGACGATGAAGACGACGTAGAGCCTATTCAGCAAGAACCATCCACTACTGAGGATGAAGATGCCATGGATGAATAACGCTTACCAGGCCCCCTAGCATGGTCGATCGATATAGGTTTTATCGAAAATGTCGGTAACTTTCGATCGCTCCCGAGCACGACTGCAGGCCGCTAACGAATAAACAACAGTATACGTAAATAATATTAGGAACCCCTAGTCATTGTGAATTATTGTTTGTTCGTTAGCGGCCTGCAGTCGTGCTCGGGAGTTATGGCAAGTTACCAACATTTTCGATAAAACATATGTCGATCGACCATGCTAGGACCCCAGGACCCTCACGTCCAAAGAGGATGAGAGTGTAACATGATATTATTGAGAACAGTGATAACAATTCCCCGCAGGAAAAACTAAACCCGTTCACACATTTCCCCAAATGATCATCTAGTCAACCCACGCTATGCAATTGCACTATATATAAGTATTATAAATACAAAATAATACAAGAACAACATGTCAACCTACTAGAGACCAAATGGGAATATAATTCACCGACTCCAGATATTTTCAGATCAGAGGGTTCGGCTCTGTGGCATTTCTAATTGAACCTATAAATCCTACTGATCCCTCAATATAAATATTTAAAAAATCTTTTGTAATCCTACATGTATTTAAAATTACTGATTTTTGCATTTTTATATACAAATTCTTTGATAAATCTAATATGCTTAAATTTTGAATCAGATTCCTAGGTATTATGCCAGTGGCAAATATCATCTTATAATATGGTCTTTATCATTATCATTATAAAAACAATTTGAATTTTTTCAAGTAATATGACTTTTAATAACTGGCTTTAAAATGTGGTGGTGTTATTATTATTAGGCGAACGATCAAAAGTTGAGTGTCAGTAATAAGATAAAAACAGCTTTTTCTGAAAATGAAAACATCTTACGAAAAAACTTTAAATTGCTCTAAATTTTGACTTATTGGAGATAAATTTGGATATGTACATATATTCTAAAAGGAAATCAAATTTTTCACAACTTCTTTCATATAAATTTCTTTCTTTGATGAATATTTTAGACGATAAGAAGGAATGTTTGATGAAAAATGTGAAGTAAAATGATTTTTTCGATAATATCTACGTTTGTGGAGCGTGTAACTCAAAAACGGCTAGGATTTCGAAAATTATCTAAAGAATAAAAACTGTAGATAATTTTATGAGCTTTTACTTACCATTAAAAAATTTTCCTCTGCGACGCACCGTTTTTGAGATATAAGCGGAAACCCGAAAATTAGGAACTTCCCCCCTCCCCACTAGCTCACCCCCTAGACGTCAGGACTTTAAGTATGTTTACACCCTAAGCACCTTAAACAAGTTTCTGAAGGAATTGCTTAGGTCCGTGCTCACGCACTCTACACCTCCTTTTGACCATTAATTGACTGGACTATAAGCATAGAGTTGAAAAGTTAAAAGGTATCTTGATTCTCGTTGAGCTTATTTAGACTTTGGACTATCAACCGGCTATCGTATCTATTGGAACCAAAGATATTCCAATATCTTTGATTGGAACCTACACACCCAGATCATTGCAAATAAAATTAGAAAACAATACACTTTTTCAGATCCATAAGGAACTTTATTAACTTAAAACTCCTTAAAACGGTTTATTTTGGAATCACCCAATCTAGTACGGTATCATTGCATGGGGAAGGGGCACTTCATCAGCTCTCGATCCTGTCGAAAAGGCGCAGAAAACAATTATGAAATTTTTTATTTTTTATTTATTTTTTTTTATTTATTTATTGTTTGTTTGTAAATATTACATAATACAATATAATGAACTTAAAATGTCCAACTAGGCAAATGCCCGTTTTAGGACATTCCAATATGATAATGTTTTTACATGTAAATTATAGTAAGTTATAGTGTTGACTATTCTGTTGGTAAAATAATACATATGTATATTCATATTCTAGAATACTTTCAGTTTTACCACGACATTTTTTCAATTGTTTAGCTGACATAATAAACTAAAGAAATATTAATAGATAAAACAAGAAAAATGAATTTGAAAATGAAAATGAATGAATAAATTCTGTTGGTAAAATAATACAAATATATATTCATAAACTAGTATACTTTCAGTTATACCACGACATTTTTTACTATTGTTTAGTTGACATAATAAACTAAAGAAATGTTAATAGATAAAACAAGAAAATGAAAAATAAAAAACTGAAAGTAAAGAAGGAACTTTTCCTTTAAGGAAAAATATCACGAAGAATTGAGCAATTTTCAAACTTACTTTATGTAAAAATACAGTTACTTTAATGCTAATATAATACCAATATAAATTAAAATGTAAAGAAAAACAAAGAAAAACAAAAATTACAATTCAATTACTGTTGTTTAACATATTCTCGCATTCAGCTCTCCCCAAGACCAGAAGCCAATTATTTACCTGCATACGCAGAATATTAGTACTCTTTGCCTTCCATGCATCAGGTATGAGATTGAGCAATTTAGGGCCTAAGTATGAGAATTGTCTCTGTGCTAAAGATGAAGAAGTGGTGGGCGGAACTATTGGGTTTTTTTTTGCATGTCTTGTATTATGACAGTGGTTTACGGAAGCGTAGTGGTGCCTCTGTTTTTGAGTATGTAATATGATTTTCCTCATGTATAATTGTCTTACATCAAGAACACGAAACTCTGCGAACAATGAATCGCTGGGGTATCTGAAAGGTTTTTTCAGTATGACTCTTATAAGCGATTTCTGGGATTTAGCTAAGGGATCGAGTATAGTTTTAGCACAACCGCCCCAACCTAAGGAAGCATAGTCTAATATGGAATTACACATTGCAAAGTAAATTCGTTTCAAATCATTTATTCATTAATTATTCTCAAACTTCCTCTAACTGCAAACAGTGACCTAATATTAAAAAAAATGAGAGTATTTGATGTTCGACAGATCTGTGTAAAAACTATCCTCATACATCACTTTAAAAATAAACATGTGTTTTATGAAAAAAAAAATAAACTTAAGATTTACACGTAATTCCAACAAAGACATATTGCAAGTTCCAGCGCTCTCTTCCACCTTTGGTCAACGTAGCTTTAGATACTTTGCCACGAAAATATTCAACATTCTCCCAGAAAACATCACACTGAGTCAAACTCAGAAAGAGTTTAAAAAAATATGTTAAAATTTGGATATATTCTGATGATCGAGCCTATACTGATGCTCTCACCCAAACGCACTGTCATTGACAGTTGTTATTGTAGTAATAACCTTGCAGTTTTTGTATTGTGTATATACAAACAATAATGTATAATCTAAAATAAAGTGTTTGCTGTATAGAAACCTACATTATACATTTATAAAAAACCATAGATAAAATTGTTAGAAACAATTTACAAAAAATTCTGCCTCAAAACAGGTTCACCTAGTGAGGCAAGCTAAGCACAATTAAAAATATTGTATAATTATGCTACTTCTATGTAACCGATCTCACATCACTTTCTACTTGTTAATTTTATTGTACTGATGTAATCTATTTGTAATCTACATTGAACATGTACTTTTTTAGTTGTAGTGTTGCCAATTTCATTGAATAAAAATATATTATTATTGTTGTATTTAAATCGCCTTTTATCTTTTTAAAACAAAATCCTCATAATCTCTCTAGATCTATATCTAGTATAAAATGAGACTGGACGTAGAGGGGAGTGGAAGGAGAAAGGAAATAGTAGAAGTAACTATTCAGATCTGGCCAAAAAACAATTTGGGAGACGGATATGTCTCCGGGAACCATTTATAGGATAACCAACACCTATGTCATAGGTCACTCAAACTACGTTTGATGACTTAGCAGGGGTGCCCAGGTTCGTGTGTTGGGTATTGTCTAGGTCTCGGCGGCGGATGCGTCTGAAAAATAGGAAGTTCTGGGAAGGAAAAAATATGAGGGGTATTAAGGAATCTTTTTTAAATTTTTTTACACTAACTCCACACAGGAGGCCCTGAGGAAAGTGATTTCCCTCAGGGCCTATGTCATCTGGGATGCTGTGAGGAGGGTCTTTTTGAGGAGAGGAAGGAATGAACAATGGTCTTGAAGAAGAGACCCATGTTGTAGGAAGGAGGAAACACAGAGGCCGGCAAATCATTCCACAGCCGAGCTGTTGAACACAAGAACGAGTCGCAGAAACGACCTGTTCTCATGTGACAAATGTAAACCGTGTACAAATGTTGGGCACGCGTTTGGCGTGTTTCCCGACTACGCACCGGTGCCAAAGGGATCAATAATGCTAGTTCCTCGGAACATCTTCTGTTGTAATACTGGTAGAACAAGGATCGCATTCCCACCCGACGCCTGTGCTCTAAAGCTAAAGATTGCAATCCGTCTGTTAAGATGGGAAAATCTATTAAACGGACCGCCCGTTTCTGCACAGAGTCGAGGGTGCTTTTCAGGTATTTTGGAGCTCCAGACCAGAGGTGGCTGCCAAATTCAACCGTGGGGCGCACTTGTGATTTGTACAGGGTTAGCAGTTGTGTACTATTAAAGTATCTGCGGGCCCTGTACAGTACGCCCAGTTTTGGGAGGCTAACTTTACTCTGGGGGTCAATGTGTCCAGGAGTGACGAACATTTGAATACGTCCCTCTCACTGCGGCGAGAGAGAAGTGGAGTTCTGATAGAGAAGCTGGAGAAGTCAAAGGGACTCCCTCAACAATTCTCTTCCGATCCGGCTTGCCAAGACCCGGACAAACCTCACCCCACGAAGCCGGACACCCCTGCCAAAGCACCAAACGTGGGGTGACTTATGGCAGAGGTGGTGGTTATCATCGTTTAAATATTCGTAAACAGAAAAATGCGTTCAATATTGTGTGGGAAAGGTTGCGGAGCACTGATTTGAATATTTACTGTGTGAAAATATGTATAATTTTCCGCTTCGTAAGATAAAAGCTCCAATAACAGTAACAGTTTTATCGCCCATTAAATAAATGTAACGTATAAAGCTGCACACCGATTGTATAATTTGTCGGTAGTAAAAATTTTTATTCATTCGTGGTGTTGCAGGAAATTAACGCTTTTTATTTTAAAACCACGTTTTTTATTATCTCTTGTTTTTAATGTCTCCTGGAGCAATTAAGTTATTTTATTTACTATCCCTCATAAATAAAAAAAATATTACATTTCTAAAAATTACAGGTCAAAAAATTGAAATATATAATATACTAGCTGGTCCCGGCATGCGTTGCTATGCCATTTTGCCTCCCCTTCTTCTCCTGTGTCCTCTCCCCCTCTCGCGTTCCCACTCCGTCACCTCAAACCTTCCCTCTCCCCACTCCACTCCCACCTCTTCCCCCGTCCCGCGAACCCCCTCCCGAGTTCCCCTCCCCCCTTCCAGGTCCCCCTCCCCCCTCCCAGATTCCCCTCCCCCTCCCTGGTTCCCCTTCCCTATCTCTCCCTCCCTCCCGCTTTCCATAGCAATAGCCGCTTCCTCGCGTGCCACCAATAGCAATTTTTTATACAAATTTCATGATGCCAGAGCTCGCCGGAAGTTTTATAAAAACCTTGTCCTGACAATAACGAACACACAAAAAAAAGATTAAAATATTTTTTTTTTTTATTATTCGTCTTTATTAGTTTTGAGTTACAAGTTACAATTTGTTTTATTCTATGCCTGTCTCACTAGGAGAACCTGTGTTGAGAGCAGGCGCTTAGCATGAGCAGTTTATAACAATAACACATACAAAGTACAAATAATAACACAATATTACAAGTAACAGTTAATCATCAACGTAAAATTGAAAAAATAAATACTCATAAGTTAGTTTTGATATAATCTTTGATGTTGGATCTATTTTGGCTGGTAATCCAGGACTTGGTGTCAGATTTATATTTAAGATACATTGTGTTTTGTCTAATTGCCAGTGGAAGTGTATTATATAGTTTTGTTGCAAAGTATCAAAAATTTCTTTGGCCAAAGGTTGTTTTAGCAAAAGGGATAAGTAGGAGATTATGCCCTTTGGTTCTAGTATCGCGAGCAGTTTGGACATTTTCATATGTAGTTCTGTGTTTGAAGAGGTATGCTAATATGTTTTTGGCATAAATTTGCCTAATGTCCAAGACACAGATTCTCCTAAAGATTTCATCCGAACTGCTTGTGATCGGTAGTTTTAATATAATCTTAATAATTAGTTTCTGGGCTTTAAAGTTCGGGTCAATGGCGGCATCGTTTGCTCCTCCCCAGGCTATAATACCAATTATCCAATTAGGTGCAGTCGTTCGAAAGTTATGCGCTTAGCAACACTGTGCGAATTAATGCGAACACAAGTGTAGAATTAGAAAAAATAATATATATATTCTTTATTGAAGAAAAAAATACAGAAACAATTACAATTAATATTTTTTTAAATACAAAGTGTGTCCTACCTTAACTTTTATAACTTCTTGTTTACGGTTCACGGGCATAGAATAAACATTTTTTTTTTACAATTTTCTGATATTTGCGTGTCTCTAAATTACTGCCTCAATCAGCTTTGTTTTGTTGTGCTCGTCTTGCTTTAACTATAGCCCACCGATTTTCAATTGGATTAGGATCCGGAAAGTAACCTGGCTATTCAACGTATGTAATTTTTTTGTTTTTGAAATATTAACAATCTTTGTGCGTTTTTAAAGAGAAATATCCATCTTTAAAAATAAGAAACAAAAAGCTTTAGTTAAGTTTACCTCTGCAAAAAAAATGTAATTCTAAAAAATTACCAAATTTAACGCGTCTGTAGCTTGGTGCGTCTCGTAACTCACTGAATGATAGAATACACACACAAACACAAAATGGCCGCTATTACAATATGCTAATTATCACGTATTCACATTAATTCGCACAGTACTGTAGATAAAGGGAGCAGGCTGTCAAACGGGCGGTGTGATTATATGTGCGTTGGTAATAAAGGTTGGGTAACCAACCAATAAATGGTGTAAATAAATAAATAAAATTCTATGGTTGAAGAGATCAAATTGGTGAACCAAATTCGATTACTTGAGTCAAGTCATGTAAAGTAGTATTAGAATAACGAAAGGTTATGACTGCGCCAACACTGCGTCGTTTGGCGGTCCATCCTCTCTGACAACCCATGCGAGGAAATGGCGTAATGGTTAGTTAGTACCATTGAAATACCTAACAAACATTGACCTGCAAATTTCATGTATAAACAATTGAGACAAGTTTTCCGATAAAAACTCACTAACGTCCAAACTTTTGCTAAAAAAATCACTATCTGGCGATTATTTTCGCTGTAAAATTCACGAACTCAACGGTTCTCCGTGTAACGAGGGGTAAAAGTTTGTCAAGGAATTTCATTAAGGATGAAATAGCAAAGAGAAAACATTCAAAAACTTTCTTTAAAACAAGGAATGAATTTCCGTGGATGCCACTTGCCCCTTGCAAATTTTCTTATGCTGAAAAAACTGCGAAAGAAAAGTTTAAAACAAAGCAATATTCTCGAATATAGAACGAAACAATTTTATCTTTTATCGTACGGAGGATCGCAGAAATTCAAGTGCAAGATTTGTCATCAAATGACCGATCGGAACCATTTTTTTAAGGCCATTTGAAAAGTCCCCATTAAGGCTCTGCAACCGGGCCCGAAAAGAAGATGGAGAGATACGAAATTACGAATGTTAGAGGAGAGCGCTAACATTTACAGCGACAAAATCGATGCGAAAATTGCGAAAATGTTTAATAAAAATGACTCGTTTAAAATTGAGCAAAAATCTCGCGGGCATTATCTTAAACAGCATTTAAAGAAACACTGTGAATTTTTCCATACATATAACTTGTAAAATAACTGAAACAAACGTGTTATAATAATTTTTGTAGCATACTTTGCGATTTTCTTCTATCGAGGGAATTTTATATAATTTGCGTTTCGGCGCGGGCAAAGTCTAGATATTATCTTCAAGAATAACATATATTTTTTAAGAGCTTTAAAACTTACCGTGTTTAAGGGAAATATGTAATAAATCGTTACAAATTCGGGTTGCGGGCCCTTAAAGGCTGATTAAAGGTCCGTTTCAGCTTGCTCTCAAATTGTGATCTGCCGAAAAGCATAACAAGACAGTTGTACTTTTCAATTTTTGTTCAAAAACTTAAATGGAACTAGAATCGGCGTTTACTAGCGACCTTTCAAGTATCGAAAAAAAAATTGGGATATTTGATGAAAAGGTTACATTTGAGTATCTGTAAAATACCCCGTGATGTTTGGGTTATTTACAGTCAAACACTATCTCTTCTGTTGGGGTACTTCTTAAAATGAATAGGTCCTTGCTACAAACTGGTTTATTACGAGTTTACGTATTTACAATAATTATACTACCGGTCACACGATCTGTCTATACTGGCTGCTAATTGAATCTAATCGGTAGGTTAGTCACCGCCATTGCCTTCCACTTATGCTGGAATCTGTCGGCAACTGATAGAAGCTTTTTCCCTGCTGGCATCTGTCGGCAAGCTTTCAATACATTACTCACTCCAACCGCAGTGCTCAGTGCCACCATCCAATGAATTTTTAATGATTTTACAGCTATACCGAGGAACAAGTGAATAGAATTTGGAAGAAGAGGATTACATTATAACGGAAAGAATTGGAAACTGGAGTGTAGAACATTTGTGTAGGACGTCAAATCACATCCAGGGTGTAGCACAGGGAAATCGAGAACTTTACAATATCGAATCGGTAGGTGGTGTAACTTCCGATGATTTTATATCAATGCACGGTTTTGCTGTTGACAGCTGAACCGATATTAACAGAAAATAAATAAGAAATCGACATACTTTGGTAACACTGGAGGTGTTTTATACGAATTAAAAGTCCGAAATTTATTGTCTTTGCAGGATGTCTGTATTGTTTTTGTCCCATTTTACTATTTTGTTGGGGGATGTTTTGTCCGTAGGATATTTTGTCGGGGATATTTTATCGGGGATATTTTGTTGCGGGATAAAACGCGCATTACCGAACGGAATAAATTGATCACGTTTTTAGACGAATTATTTAGGTGTATGGATCGCATATACGATTTCTTTCAATTGCAAGAGCTTCTTTAGATCAACTCCATTCATTATTAAGCCAGTTTTATTGGATAATGAACGACTTTATTAAAAATGTGTTGTATACTGATAGCTTATCTAACTAACAGGAGATCGCTAAAATTTGTGATGGTCGGTCGGAATATTTCTTACACCAATTGTTGACTGCTCGCAAATATTGATAATTGACCATGGATGACAGATTTAGTTAATATCGTATTGATTTAGGAATTTTCGATCGTTGACCGTAAAGATAATGTTTCGATTCAGAATTTCATTTATTAAACTCCCGGAAAATTCAACTCCGTGACTTTATAGATTTTTCTTCACAAAGCGGATTTATCATCGCGAGACTACTTAATTAAAATTATAATGACTTTAATTATTTAAAACTCGTTATTCGCTGAATTTTTAAAACTTTAATCTGATTTCTACAAGGTGGCGCAAAATTAATCATCCTATTGGAAGATGTTATAATTTTTGCAAATGGCGTCGTACGTCAATCATATTTGACATTTCTGAACTAGGCAGCTGCAAAATACAAACAGATAAGCAATGGAGTGCTATACTCCGCAAGATCGTGGAATAATTGTGTCGATTTAAGGTTTAACGCTTTTAGCGATTTTGTGTCGAAAGTCACCATGAGCGACGAGGCGCATTTCCACTTAAACGGTTACACCAATAAGCATAATATTTGTTTCTAGGGCACTGAAAATCCGCGTGTGATACACGAAAAGCCATTACATCCACTCGAAGCCACTGTGTGGTGCGGGAGGAGTGATTGGGCCGTATTTTTTGAGGACGCCATTGCAGCATTGGCATTACAGTCACTGCTACTGGCGAATGCTACATGCAATGCCATGATAAACGACTTCTTACTTCCGGAATCGGATGAGCCGGGCTTGGTGAACATGTGGTTTCAACAAGATGGTGTAACCGTACACACAGAACGAGCAACAATGGATATTGTGAAGGAAGCGTTTCCTGGTCGCGTAATCTCTCGTTTTGGCAATTTGGTATGGCCAGCAAGATCGCCCGATTTAACCATTCCAGACTTCTTTATATGGGGCTATTTGAAGTCGCGGGTTTATGCCAATAAGCCTCAGATAATCGCAGCCCTTAGGAGAATATTCGACAGGAATGCGAACAGTTATCACCGGAAATCTTGCGGAAAGTCATGGAAAATGCAATAAAATGGGCACAAATATGTATCAACACTGACGGCAGCCACTTGACGGATATCATCTTTTTGTAAAAGTCCAAATAAAGATTTCTATTACTCAAAACCATTTTTTTTATTTAGTAAAAAAGTTATTCAAAAACAAAATTGGATGATTAATTTTGCGCCACCCTGTATAAGGTTGTAAAAACCGAACAATTTTTAATGATGATAAAATACCATAAATGTATTTCAGATTATTAAATATCTTCGTGTATTGCCATAGCGATGAAAGTGGGCTAGTTTGATTTTATGTTACGTAGCACAAAAATCCAAACTGACCAGAATGCGGGATTATGGATACCTTTAGTCATTTTATTAAATTTTATTCTTTTACTAGCTGGTTCCCGGCATGCGTTGCAGTGTCTTATTCAAATAGATAAATTGTTTCTCCCTGCATGTCCTTTCCGGTGCGTCCCCGTTCCCCAGTTCCCCTTCCACCTTTCCCATCTTCCCTCTCCCCTCCACCGCTCCCTTGTTCCGCTAGCCCCTCTCCCCGGTTCGACATATTCAGTCCCAGTATATTCAGTTTTCAAACAGCTCGCGTGCTACCTATTACATTTTTTTAAAATAAATTTCCATATTTCGTACATTAAAAATATTAATTTTTGTATATTATAAGAACAATCTATCAAATTTGATACCTATCATAGGTACATTTTTAAAATATCCATAATTCTTGATTCGATTCAAAGTGCTAGGCAAGTACTTCAAATAAATTCATTAATTTAAAGAGCTTCGAAATTTTTTCGATATCCAGTTGCTATCAAAGCAGTTTTCTGCCCACAATAAATCAATGCCCTCAAGGTGATCAACAGATGTCACCGTCATCTCATTTTCTGCGACATATTTTTATTGTTATCTCGTGAAGAAAGTAAAATAAATATTATATTGCGTAATGAAATGGCTTTAACCGTGTTTGGTGACTAGGTCTGAACACCCAGGTACGTCCCCACCCTCTTCTTCACAATATTCTTCCCCTCCCTACTACCTTCAGTCTCACAACATAACCACCACAATTGTGGATGCCATAATCTCACCGGCTTCAAGCGATTGGAAACAGTTGGGACAATTGTGCGGTAATCATACAAAAAAACTCCTTAAACTTCTTCATTTGTATTCAAATCCCGTATTAATCTAAAAATTTTCAGTTTAAAAAATTACGGAGAGAGTCATGTACTTTCCCGTTCAACGTTTTTCATTTTTTCAAAAAAAAATCATAAAGAGGAGCCAGCAACTTTTTATGAAACTTTTCTGGTCGGGTGAACCTTGTGAGATTTTTCTTAGGATAAGATTTATGACAAATGTTAAATGACTACTCACTTTAGCGTAAATTTCAATCTCGTACGAACTGACAGACTAACTAAAAATCTTGATATTTAACTGATATAATAAGCTCACAATAATTGGACAACCAGTTCTTTAATTTAATATTATGCCTTTAAAAATTGAAGAGCTATTTCAAGGTTTTGTTTTAAATTGGATAAAAATTACAATGTGGATGTAAGAGAATTTAGATAATTTGATTTAAAACTTTCAATAACAGCTTAAGTACGTGATGAAATAAACAGAATATCAATTAATTTCCTTTGTGAGTTCAACTCGGAATGAAACCAACTCAGAAGCACCACAGCTGATAAAAAATATAAAAAAAACTAGCTGGTTCCCGGCATGCGTTGCTATGCCATTTAATAAAGAAATTGTTTCTCCCTGCGTGTCCTTTCGCATTCGTTCTGTTCCCGTTCCCCTTCCTCCACCCCTTCCGCTCTCGCGTCCCCTTCCCCTTTTGCGTTCACACTCCGTCTCCTCCACCTTTCCTCTCCCCACTCCACTCTCCCCCTTCCCCCGTCCCGCGAACCCCCCTCCACCTCCTAATTCCCGCATTCCATACATTCAGTTTTTATACAGCTCGCGTGCCACCTATTGCAATTTTTTTAATACAAATTTCATAATGCCAGAGCTTACCAGTAGTTTCATACAAACTTTGTCCTGACAATAACGAACACACAATAAAAAGAATTATCCAATTTGGTGCATTCGTTCGGAAGTTATGCGCATACATACATTTCGGCGATTCATTTTTATTTATATAGATAGATAGAAGATAGATAGATAGATAGATAGATAGATAGATAGATAGATAGATAGATAGATAGATAGATAGATAGATAGATAGAAGATAGATAGATAGATAGATGGTTAAATAGGTTAAATTAGGTAAGGGTTACCGGCTATTTTAAAATTATTTTTCATAGCTTTTAATGACCTTTCTGAGGTGTTCTTGAGTTGGTTTCGTTCTGAGTTGGCATGGAACCATATTTTCAATTCTTCAATAATGAACACTATTTTAGCGAAACTCAATCGAAAATCTGTAACAAAAAAATCAGAAAAAGATACGGTAACATCTGGGACTCGAACCCAGGACCGGGCCGGGTCCGTGCTCTACCAGAGCTAATGTGTTCATATCCGATTTCGTCATATTTAACTGTAACATTTTTCGACCAAGAACTACCAACATTAACTTAATTTTGTTATTTTCTGATTTCTTTGTTTTTCAGATTTTCGCTATTATTGTCTTTATTAATTATGTAAATATTAGATACAATTTGAGGTTTTACACATTAAGTAAAATAAAAATTAATATATATTTTCATTACTTATAAAAAAAAATAATACAATGAAATGTACAGTATATTGTACTATCTTAATTTGAATTACACGGGGTGTCCGGGGGTAAAGTGCAAAAACTTCAGTAGGTGATTTTACGTGATAATAGAAGTAAAAAAGATTAGAAAAACTTTTTTTGTACTTTCTTTTTTCTATACAAAAATATTTTTCCATAGAAATTTTTATTTTTGTAAAAAAAATTCAACTTTTTTATCGGAAAACTACTAATGTTGGAATTTCTAAAAAAGTTATCCATCTTTTATGCTTGTATTTAGAATCACCTCCCGAAGTTTGTGCACTATACCCCCGGACACCCTCCTAGCACAGTCGATCGATAAAGTATTGACAGGATAACTTTCGGTAATTTCTCATCGTTCCCTAGCATGACTGCAGATCGCCAACGAATAAATAACAGATCAAAATTACTAAGTTTTCTTAATATTTTCGATGTCGACTGTTGTTTGTCCGTCAGCGATCAGCAGTAGTCCCTAGGACTACTGCTGAACGATGAGAAGTTACCGAAAGTTATCCTATCAAGCCTTACATTAGAGATTGACCGTGCTGGCTGGTATTGATATTTCGATCGCTACTGTGAAGTATTTGCGCTTGTCAAAAAATTGCAGACGATAAAACAGTGAAATAATTGTGCCGAGCAGAACCAGACTTATCAAACCTAAATAATTAGTGATAAAGTCGTAGATTTGTGTGTATTCGGCAGTACAAGAAAAAAGAAAACAATTAATTTTAATCTTTATCTTTACATATTATAAAATGAAGTCGCTCACGATGTATGTGCCCTAAGATCTTTCATCTTTACATATTATAAAATGAAGTCGCTCACGATGTATGTGCCCTAAGATCTTTCAAACTACGCAACGGATTTTCATGCGGTTTTCACCAGTAGATAGAGTGATTCTTGAGGAAGGTTTTTAACTATATAATTTGTCAAGGTTTTGTGTAAATTGGTTGAAATACATAATTATATATCTGGCCAAGCGGCAGCGGGCAGTGAGCGATAAACGGGCGGTGTGAATTTGATTTAACGGATGACGTTTATTATAAAGGTATCGTTAGCCACAGCAACGTGTGGCCGGGTCTGCTAGTGAAAAATAATAGAGCCTTATAATTTGTATGGAGCCGAGACTACTGTCGGGTAATTATTCTAAAGTAGGTATTTATAGGAGATGATATAAGGTATAGATTATTATTATTATTGATTATAGGTATTTATGGGAGAGATACAAACTCTGTCAATGGTAAAACCCGGACGAAACATACACCCAGTATCTTAATTTACTATGTTTAATTATTAATACTGTTTTTTTTTTATATGCATATATGTTTGGATATATGCTTGTTACTCTTTCACGCAAAAACTACTGAATGGATTTTAATGAAACTTTACAATAATATAGCTCATACATCAGAATAAGATATAGTATAACTATACATATAGTAGGGCTCTGGCATTATGAAATTTGTTGAAAAAAATTGCAATAGCAAAAATCTATAATTCTTTATTAGATTCAAATTATTAGGAGAGTGCTTCAAATAAATGCGGGAGTGGGGAGGGGAGGGTGGAGGGGGAGGGGTTTGAGAGGGGAAGAGGAGGGAAAGAGGGTGAGAGGGGGAGGGGTCGAGGGAGGGTTAGGGGAGGGGGGAACCCCCCTAAGACCATGCGAGGCCGCGGGAAAAAGTTAGTGGGAATTAAACGTAAGATCAGCCATTTCAAAAACTTTTATTTTATTTTTGCGATCAAAATTTTAACATTTTAAAAATCATGTCACATCTAGATAATAATAAAATTAAAAAGCGTATTTCGTCATGTTCCAAAAATAGTTTTTAGTTTTCGGTTGCGTTCAGAAATATTCCATTTATTGGATTTTATTGCAAAGCTGAAATACCTGAGGGGTTAAACAAGAGAATATTACAACTTTTTGGAAGCGATGACTACTAACTTCACAGAACTATAAGTATAATGGTAATGACACGTCTAACTAAGTTTGTTTTTTGTAGGAGACAAGTCTACGCCAAATTCCACCGTTCTAGTTTTTACACTGTGGCACGTAATTCGGGATTTTCTGCTTTAATTTTACGTATGGATATATACTAGTATTATATCTGTACGTCTATTTACATTCTGATTTTTGTCCTACACAAAGCCTTCACGATTCGTATTAATAAAAAAACCAACGTCAAATTTTACGAAGATTAGTTATTTGATTGAAAAATGTCGAAAGCGGCAACCCTCGTATTGTGCTTTGTTACACACAGGTAATATTTATTTCAGAGGATAAATGAAAAAAAATTGAAAAAAATTCGACTAAGAGAACTAATGAATTTTCTTACGAAATTATTCTACTCTCAGTATTGCAACTTCCCCATTCTAATCCCTTCAAATAGTCAATTTAATTTAATTTATTCATTTTAAGAACATTACAAAATTTAAATTTCAAAGTGTTATAAAATAGAGTACTTATATATTTAGGTCCTTACATATGAAATTGGCGTTTTGCCGTAATGGCAACTTTGATCTCAAATATCTTCTCTTTGGTTAGGAATTCCAAATTTAAATTTATACAGCTATTTACTCATGTATTTATGTTTCGAAAATTATAATTCTAACAGACGGCTACCAAATTAGAGGAGCTTCAATTGGAAGTCTAAGACATCCACCGTACTCTCCGGACCTTGCCCCAACAGATTACCATTTTTTTCGAAATTTGGATAACTTCTTGCAAGGGAAAAAATTCAACTCCGGTGGGGCAGTCCAAACCGCCTTCAAAGATTTTATTGATTCCCGTCCGAATGGTTTTTTTAGTAAAGGGATCGATGAACTACCTATGAGATGGCAAAAGTGCATAGATGGCAATGGTACATACTTTAATTAAATAAGCATATTATATTTTTTTAAAAAAATCGACTTTATGTTCCTCCCATACAAAACGCCGATTTTATATGTAAGGACCTAATATAAAATATTTTAGACAGATAAGAAAATTTAAAGTAACAGCAACAAAGCTTGCCGTTTAAATTGTGCTTCTTTGTTTTAAATATATCGATATTCGAAGTGATTCTATTTAACAACAAGGCAGCTCTCCCGACTGGCGTGACTGGCTGACATGCGGTCGCTTAAAAAATTAAGAAGTTTTCTTAATTTTAAATCAATAAAAAAATTACCAAGTGTTGATAATTTTTGTTATTTAATTTATTTTATTAGAAATTAAAAAAAAGATAATAATTATAATGAAAGTTTATGTTATTCTAGCGTGTCTGTATGGGTAACCGATATATTGGATGACCAACACATCTGCCATAGGTCCCTACAAGTAGCTGGCTACTTTAAAAAAAAAAATTATATGATACCGCACAGGAGTCATCTACTGCTCCCGTCTGGAGCCTGGGAGACTATGGCATCTCCAATTAGGATATGTTGAGAGGCTGAAGGTAGTGGGGATGTAGTAGTGAGGAAGGAAATGATGGAGAGGAAGGTGGGGAAGTACCTGGCTATTCAGATCTGGTCACCAAACACGGCTAAAGCCATCTCCTTGTACCGCAGTGGTAGGGATGGGTTCATACGACCGTCACTCCTGGAAACACCGACCTCAAAATTCTTTCCCATTCCTCATTTATTTATTTTTCCTTCCCAGAACTTCATCTCCTTGCTTTAATCAAAAAACCCTCCACACAGCATCCCCAAAGATGACAAAGGCTCTGAGGAGAATCATTTTAAAAAAAAGATTAAAAAATACTTTTTGACTAGTAGACCACATACTTGACTTTCTGTTCAATGCAGAATTTCGGTTATCTTTTAAGATTTTCACAGCCAAAAGTATTTTCGTTATTTGTTTTGGGGTGTTATGCCGTGTTGCGCTACCTGCTTCTTTAGCCAACGTTTCGGATAGCGTTACAGTGTCCACCATCAGGGCAGATGTGTTGTGAATTTTCACCTATTGTGAAAATATAACACATCTGCCCTGATGATAGACACTGTAACGCTATCCGAAACGTTGGCTAAAGAAGGAGGTAGCGCAACAAGGCATAACAACCCAAGAACAAATTTCAGTATTTGAAACTCCGGTCAATTTCACAAGAACTAAGGAAAAATTGATCTTTCTTCGGGCACACGAAACACTTCTATCGGACAATCTCTTCAGTGTTCAAACCGGTCAATTCCAACACACATTAATTTTATCACGGGGTATTTGGTAAGGATGTATTAAAAAGTTTATCACAGGCTATTTTCAGTCGAGCAATTTCGCGATAACTGTTTTAGGGTGTATTTCCTTCGCAGTAATGTTCACCACTGTCGTTACGGTAGTCGGACAATTCTGGAATTGCGGATAAAACCCGCGTTGACCTCTGCCCGAGGACAGAGATGGTGCAAAAAACGACCCTCTTATGGAGAGATATCCGTGTAAAAGTTTTGGTGTAATTAACTTACTCTATGACTTCAGGACCGGGATCTGTGATATTTAGGAAGTGTGTGATGTTGTCTTCGGGTTTTAATGTGATTTGCATTAACCTAAGTGTTTAGTTCTGAAACAGCTGAGAAAAAGCACCAAAATTTAAAATTACCTACTTGTATGAGTTGAAAAATCGCAGTGACATCGGTCACATCTCGCCATTGAAATCTCGCTATTAATCGCATAAAATACTAATTAATGAACCCCAAAGTGTCAGTAATTGTGACCAAGTTGTGCAGTTATTGAAGTGAGGTGCAGCCATCACCAATATCGACCTGAAACAGCGGATGAAACCATCAAAGGTAGGGACTTATCCTTTCCATTTGCCATTTCTGTGATTGAGTTGAAAACGCAGTCAATTGTCTTGTTTTCGCAAAATTCAAATTTACAGTTCATATCTCTCTCGTGTCACGACATTGGTCGTGACACTAATGGTGGGTTTCTTCATTTACCGAGAATGCTAAATGCAATGCTAATTGTAAAAGTAAACGGTAAAATACATACAAAATTTTAAATTTCGATCGCTTAATTTTACAATTAGCATTGCATTTAGCATTCTCGGTAAATGAAGAAACCCACCCTAAGAGTGCGATGCACGTTATATTATGTTGTACTAGCGAGTTCCCGGCATGCGTTGCTACGCCACTTTTCTCTCTGCGTGTCCTTTTCAATTCGTCCCGTTCCTCTTCCACCTCCCCTTCCTCTCCCGCGTCCCCTTCCCATAATTAGAAGTGAATTAGATTAAATGAAGTTGTTATAGCCTCCGAAATTTAAAAAAATCGACAAAACCTTTGACAGTAGCTGATCGTTGTTGACAGAAAGCCATTTTACCGCAAATAAATTTACGGATGTAAGCGGTCGCACGAGCATTTACACAGGTCGAACTTCCGAACAACTTCCGTTAGCATTAATTGTCGAAAATCCACATTTCGTTGAAAGTTGTTCTTACGATCGTGCAGGGCGGTTCCAATGACAAAGATTAATTATTCTCCGTACCAACTTTTTAAAATTATAACTCAATATCGATTTTATTTCATTCCAAATTTGCTTTAATTTATACCTATATCCAAAAATGCTGAAAGACGTGATGATAAAACCATTTAAATTATGTACTTGTTGTAATTATTTTTTGATTTTAAGTAATTCTCAATTTTCAATAATGTCTAAGTTAAATAAAAATGGAAAAAAAATTGAAATATGTTAGTTTGTAAGTGCGCAAATAAATACACAAACGGACCAATTTTCGTCAAGAAACACATGTACGTATATATATTATTATAATGATTTTATTTAAACTAAAATTAAAATTCAGAAACATGCGTTTCCCAGATAATGTATTGATTTATTTTACTGCATGATTATATGATTTGAAATGGGTGTTGTATAATACAAAATCTTTTTTGAAAATGTAAAAAGTCTGCCAACGACCTATGGTTTAACCTTATTATAATAAAAATAAAAAAAAATTCTCAAAAATTTAAAACATGCGTTTCCTAGATAAAAGAACAATCTTTCGAAATCAATTTGTTATTTTCTGTGGAAAAGAGTCAATACGTATAAAATCTGATTTAAAAATGACATATTTCTGGTTTTCTCTGGTTATACCCTCTCAAGGAATAAATATCGGATGGGACCGATGCAGGGTCTTTGACAATTTAAATGTCATGAGATGTTTTAAATGTAATGGTTTTAATCATAAGGCTGTAGATTGCAGAAACCTAAAATCTTGCCCAAAATGCGCCAAACATCACGATTTAAAAGAGTGCACCGATGAAAATATTCAGTGTGTAAATTGTATTATGACAAATAACAGATTAGGTTTAAAAATAAATAGTAGTCACTCAGCCATGAGCAGAGAATGCCCGATTTATAAACGAAAATTGGAAGCGAAAATGAGCAGGATCTCTTTTTTATAAAAAAAGTTTACGAGAAAAATGAAATAATATACCTAAATGTACAAAGCATCATTGCACATTACGAAGAGGTCCAAATACTTTTAGAAGAGAAGAAACCATTTATGCTAATGATGAGCGAAACACATGTGACAGAAGATATTCAAGATAATGAAATAAAATTTGAAAATTATAATACCATCCGTTGTAACTCACATAGTCGACACACAGGAGGAGTGATGATTCTCTTAAGTAAGAAATACCCGTATGAAGTAATATCAAATCAGCAAATTGAAAAACTTTGTTGGATCTTAGCCATCACCATTAAAACAGGAAACAAGAAAGGTACATATACTGTTATTTATAGATCGCCAAACACAAGTAAGTGCGACTTTTTAACATATTTTCAAAAATGGTGTATGGAAAATTTACAAGACGAAAATGTAAACATTATAGCTGGAGATTTTAATATAAATGTCAAAGCAAAGGCAGACATATACACAAAAAAATTGAAATATATTATTCAAGCTGCAGGGATGAAACAACTGGTTAAAGATTTTACACGAATTACCAAAACCTCGAAAACAGTGATTGATCTTGTAATCTCAAATAAATTCAACTTAAATATTAATATACTAGATAATCCTAAAATTACCGACCATAACATCATTCAGATTCTATTAAATGACAGAGAAAAATACAACTCCAGCAAAGAAACAAAAGTAATAACTTTTAAAAATTACAAAAAATATGATAAAGAAATTTTCATTCAGACCTTGGAGGCTATTAATTGGAATGAAATAAATCAAATGGAATATAACAAAAAAGCGGACCAGATGATATTAAACTTAAAAAAATCTATTGATGAAGTAGTCCCAGAACAGAAGATACATAAAATAAATAATAATAAGTGGTACACAAAAGAACTACGCAAAATGCAGCACGATAGAGATACATTTTACAAAAGAGCACGCCTTACTAATAATACTACGGATTGGGATAACTACAAAAAAGCGAGAAACGAATACTCCAAAGACATAAAAAGAACGCATAATGAGTACATAAAAAATAAAATTAACTCAGAAGAAGGGGATCCCAAAAAAATTTGGAAAAGCATAAAAGAATTAGTACATGGCGAAAACAAAGACGACATAAAAATTGTAAACTTCCCAAAAGAGATAAACGAAGAAAATATGGCTAATAGCTTTAATAAATATTTTATTGAAAGCATCACTCAAATCAACAAATTAATACCCAACATTGTTGCTAACCCCATAAATGAAAATAACGACTCAAACAAAGAATTATTGGTCTTCAGAAGAATAAATGCAGAATATTTATTTAAAGTCTTAAATGAAATTAAATCAAAGAATAGTTCAGATGGATTAACTATTAGTAAAATAAGGGATGCTTTTCCAGTAATTGGATCTACACTATTAAATATTATTAATGAGACGATTGAAGAAGGAAAATTTCCACAGTCATGGAAACAATCTACCATTATACCGGTTCCGAAGGTTAAAAATACCAGAAAATGTGAAGAATTTCGACCAATCAACACCTTACCAAAATATGAGCAGATTCTTGAAGTGATAATAAAAGAACAAATTTTACAATACCTAGATAAACACAATATTCTATGCCAAGAGCAATCAGGATTCAGATCTAATAACTCGTGTGAAACAGCATTAAACGTAATTGTCGAAGAATGGAAGGAAGGAATGAATAGTAATAAATTTATCTTAGCAATATTTTTAGACTTTCAAAGGGCATTCGAAACTATAGATCGAGAAATCTTAATAAGAAAACTTAAAGAAATTGGTTTCTCATCTATAGCCATTAAATTAATAGAAGAGTATTTGAAAGACAGAAAACAGGTAACAAAAATAAATAATCAATTCTCAAAACCAATGGAAAATAAACTAGGAGTACCGCAGGGATCGGTCCTTACCCCTATTGTTCATACTCTATATTAATGACATGGTGAAAATATTTTCAAAATGCAAAGTACGACTTTTTGCCGATGATACACTTATATACTTAATTGGAGATAACTATGAAGAACTAATAAATATTTTAAATAATGAACTAGATGATGTATCAAGATGGCTAAAAATAAATAAGCTTAAATTAAATACAAAAAAAAAACAAAATGTATGGTGATTGGATATAAGAAGACATCCAGTGAAAGCAAAATTAAAATTGTTGGTGAAATTATTGAAAATGTTTCTGAAATGAAATACTTAGGAGTCATATTAGATTCCAAACTAAACTTCAATAGACATGCCGAATATACCCACAAGAAAATTGGCAAAAAGATATCTTTTTTGGGAAGAATTCGGCCTAAAATTTCCAGAAAAATCGCCATCACCATTTACAATTCAATTATTGCTCCACACTTCAACTACTGTTCAAGTATCCTTTTCCTTTGTAATGAAAGAGAACAGAATAAATTTCAAATTCTCCAAAACAGAGCAATGCGAATAATACTCCGAAGAAATAGATTTTCAAAAATAATTAAAATGTTAAAGGAACTAAATTGGTTAACAGTGAAACAAATACTGACTTTGAACACGTTGATATTTATTCACAAAATATTAAACAACATGTTACCAAAATACTTCACAAATAAAATCGTATACAATAAGGACATTCACAGACATTACACAAGGACTTGCAAGGAAATAAGATTAAACAAAAAGGACAAAACGAATACGCAAAACAGTCTGCTGTACAAAGGAATTAAGTTATATAACACACTACCAGAAACTCTTAAGTCCTCACCAATTGAAAAGTTCAAGATGGATTGTAGGAGCTACATAAAACAAAAACAAAAAATTTTGTGATTTCAAAAAATTTTGTGAATTTAAAATATTATAATTAAAAAAAAAAAAACTGCAATATGAAATATTATAATCAATTAGAAATTTGTAAACTTAAATGTACAAATTACTAAAATAAAATTCAAATAAAAAAAAAAAAAAGAAAAAAAAGGTGCATTCGTCGTCCCTTTCGATCAGTTTTCGAGGGAGTGAGAACGACAATGCCAGCTTGGTAAAAACCCTTATATTCAATTTTCTTTTTGATCGGGTTTCCTCTTAAGACAACTAACTGCACCAGAAAAAGGTTACAATTTGGGAGGCGGTATGCAAACCGCAGCCTTGGGAACCATTTATTGGATAACCAACATCTCTGTCATAGGTCATCCCAAGTGGTTTAGCAGAGAAATCTAGCTGTGAAGATATTTAAATAGACGCGTACAACCTAACCTAATCTTCATCAATATTTTATGCAATCACGAATTCAGTCGTTGCCCGAACAGAATTGTCTAAAAATTGGCTGAATTTTATCAAAACTAACTGGGTCAACTTTGCCTCTATTGAGAAACCCAATCAAACCATAATTCTCACAACTTTCAAAATAATTATTATCTACCTACCCTTATTTGCATGCAAATTGGACATTCCGCTCCCTCTCAAACTAAAAAACACATATGCTAACCACGAACCTTAGGTATCATCCAACATGTAGGCATTATAGGAGAGGTCTGTAAATTATTTGGTTGAGGGGCAAGGTTCTCGAATAGCGATCCGGAGGTCGCGGGTTAAAATCCCGGCGGGCGCAGGTAAATTGTATAGGTTATTTATGTTTTCACAATTTAGTCATCTCTAAATATTATAAATTAAAGTCCTCCGCCGAGTTTGTCTGTCTGTTCGCGATAAACTCAAAAACTATAGAACGGATTTTCATGCGGTTTTCACCAATAGATAGAGTGATTCATGAGGAAGGTTAAGGTATATAATATGTTTGTGTAAATTGGTTAAAATATATAATTAAAGGAGAATAACTATATGTGGTGGACGAGCGGGCTGGCTGGCGGTGTGGATTTGATTTCTATTCAAATTAACAGATGGCCTTGTGACCTTAAAAGGTTGGGTGACCATCCAGTACGTGGCGTTGTATTGTCAAAAATAATATTAGGTATATTTGCGGCACGTTCCATAGTGGAAGATACTCTTTGTGAGACCACCATTCAAAATTGAAACGTTGCTTGAAATGGCTTTTGCCGTGTTTGGTGTCTACGTCTGAATAGCCAGGTACTTCTTCACCTACCTCTTCCCATCTCCTTCCCTTCCCCACTTACCTTCAGCCTCACAACTTACTCAATTGGTGAGGCCATAGTCTTACTGGATCCGGGCGGTTGGGAGCAGTTCTGACTCTTGTGCGGTATTCACATAAGAAAATTAAACAATTTGCATTGTCTGAACCACTACACATTTTATATGGTGACCGGAAAACTCAGAATGAAATAAACCCGAAATCTCCCTTGAAAAGTCATTAAAAGGGATGAAAAAAATTGGTTAAATAGGTTACGTTAAGTACGGTTACGGGCTATTTTTAAATATTTTTTTCATAGCTTTTATCGACTTTGGTAACTCCATTAATGGTGGACTGAATGCCGTTGGCGCTAATAAAAAACTGTCAAAAGAAGCGAAGCCAGCAGTCCTCAATGGAGTCCTGGTACCTACCCTGATGTATGGCAGTGAGGCATGGAACTGGCAGAGGAAGGATGAAAGTAAGCTGAATGCTGTTGAAATGAGATCCCTGAGACGTATGTGTGGTAAAACAATGTATGATCGTGTGAGAAATGTGGATATCCGCAAAGAATGTAAGGCTGATGTAAGCATAATGAGTAAAATTAAGAAAGGGACCCTCAGATGGTTTGGGCACGTAGAGCGAATGAGCGAAGAAAGTAGTGTAAAAAGAATATACGACGCGAATGTGAATGGTAGAAGAAGTCGGGACGCCCGAGGAAGACATGGCACGATCAAGTGAATCAAATACTTCAGTCGGGCCATGTCAAAAGTCAGAATAATAGAAGAGAATGTGTGAGACGATGTATGAATGTGAGTGAGGCAAAGAGTGTATGCCAAGACCGAGTTGTTTGGTGGTCCGTCATCTCTGCCTACCCCTGCGGCGAAACGGCGTAATGGTTAGTTAGTTATTAGTTAGTTCAAAGGTTGTAGCCGAGCAACGAACAACCTTTTAAAATATATAATTCAAATTCGATTTTACAGACTGGTATCACTGAGCACCGCTCCCCGGTGTAGTACAAGACGATGCAAAACCATTCCTGTTTCAACGTTCGTTCCGTCCTTCTGCTTTTCATCTAGGCGAGATAATTATTAAATCTGTACGGACGTTTTGTAATACAAATATTCTTGTAAGCGCATTTGACTCGTGTTAATTAAGAGTTATTATTGAAAACTTCCACAACACACGCATCCAGTTTACAGACGTGGCAAGGACTGTTAACTGCCAAAACCCTCTGGATAAAATATCTAAACATAATCTCCTTGCCAAAAGGTGTTAAGTTGACTTGATTCTGGGTTGGCATGGAACCGTTTTATAAGCCTACAGGCACATAAAAAAAATATTTTTTTACGTTTACAAATTTGAGTTTGATTGCTAATCTTGTCGTCGTTGATTAAATATTACAATTTAAGGTTTTATGCATTAGACAAAATCATTAAGTGATTCCAAACATTTAAAAAGTATTCACCCTAAAGTTGTACAAGATTCAAAAGTATGTCGCACATTAAAATAAAAATGGATATATTTATCCAAAACACTATCTTGATTATATTAATTTTAACATACCAAAAATATAATCTAATATATAAAATTCTCGTGTCACGGTGTTTGTTACCATACTCCTCCGAAACGGCTGGACCAATTTTGATGAAATTTTGTGTGCTTATCTGGTAGGTCTGAGAATCGACCAACATCTATTTTTCATATCCCTAAAAGTAAAGGGTGTTCCACTCCGAAGAAAATTATTTTCCCCGTACATTTTGTATGGAACGAATTCTCCTATTTTGAAAGAACTGCAGCAACATTGTAACGGGTATAATATTGAACTGTGAACCGGGGGAGGGGGGAGGGGGGAGGGGGCAGGGGGGAGAGGGGGAGGGGGGGGGGGGAGGGGGGGAAAGGAACTCAGGAAGGGGGGTTAGCGGGACGGGGGAAGAGGAGAAGTGGAGTGGGAAGAAGGAGAGGGAACGCGAGAGGGGAAAGGATACGCAGGGAGAAACAATTTAGATCAAGGTATGGTATACGCAGGGAGAAACAATTTAGATCAATTCAGCTAATAAGTAGACAGCAGTTTTTGATTCTGAGGCGGTACGAAGTTCGCCGGATCAGCTAGTATATTTATATAATTTCATGTGAGCAACACCCCTAAATCAAAAATTAATAAGTAGGCTTTCAATTTTTATTAGAACAGCTTTCTTGTTATAAATTTTGAAGGTTATTTTATTTTATTCCCATTCATGTAATTTATCATTATATACTAGTATCTTCTTCAATGAAATAATATGTATATTTACTTGTGCTCGGATTTGAACCCTCGACCTCTAAACCCGAGGACAAAACCGCTCTACCGCAGAGGTCGTTATTGAATTCACGTTTACATTTAATACTTAAAAATTAACCCTCAATTAATTAAATGTAACTAAGCCTTGAAGCCTTTCGACTAATTCAATACAGAAGGTACAATAGTAGCCGCCGATCGGTGGACAATTGTATCTCTACAGAACATAATATCTTAACAATGCTGTAAACAGTCCTGATATTTTTGAGGACACTGTTCTTATCTCTTCTACCAGAAATAGAGATACATCGTTATTCCACATCAACTCAACGAAAACCGTTTCATCCGTTACACAAGTATGATATATTATGTGTTCATAGTTCATTATAACGGGTACAACACAACTCACACAAATATCAATAATATTATGAAATTGTTGTTGTTGATTTTTTTATATTAGCTCCACACAGGAGACCCTAAGGATAATAATTCCGCTGTGGGCTTATCTCATCTTTCGGGGTGCTGTGTGTAGTGTCTTTTTAAGGAAGAAAGGAAAGTAAGTTTTGGGAAGGAAAAGGGTTTGAGGGGTGGGTAGGAATCTGGGGGTCAGTGGGTCAAGGAGGAATGGATGTACGAATCCATTCCTCCCACTACGCATGACGCATCCGCCGCTTAGACCTGGACAAACTGCACTCCATGAACCCGGCAAACCTGCTAAGTGACCAAAAATAGCCAACCACTTGGGGTGACCCATGGCAGAGGTGTTGGTTATCCAATAAATGGTTCCCGAGGCGGCAGTACCCATACCCGCCTCCCAAAATGATTATCTTTCAAAGGGGAGGACAATAACACACTTTTGTGTGATTTTTAATATTGATGTTTTAATTTTATTTCTATTTTCTTTGGAACGTCTATTTCATCATTCAATGAAATTTTAGTTTTGATTTTTATTATGTTTTTTTAATATTTGTATTTTTGTTTATTAAATACTGTTTCTTTTTTATCGCTACATTGACTATTATAATAATTACATTGTAATATAGGCTGTATTAAAGACTGTACTTAAATTTCTGTAAATAAATAAGAAACAGTGTTAAAACTCCTCCGCAACGTAAGCAGATAGGGTTAAAAATACGACAGCAGTCAAGTACAATAAGCGTGTCATTATCATGTCATAGAAACCGTTATAAATCCGTTATTGTTTTAGTTACATCCGTAAAATAAAAAGTGAAAGGTCGATAGTGAATCATGCTGCACATCTCTATTCAAGTTGTCCATAGAAATAGATAAAAAGAACATTCTGTCAGTCGCGCAGTCTGACACATAATTTATCCCGCCAAATTTCCCGCGGGCGCCCGACATTGTTAATTTTTATTAAATATTTTTATATGAAATTATAAAAAAGTGAGGTGACCAAAGTGTTTATTACACATTTATACAATAGAATATGTATTGTTGTTTACATAATCTGTAATTTTAGTACCGTTTTCACCTAAAAACATCACGTGAGTCATTTTCACATTTTTTTAATGTTTGCATTCTAAATTTTAATATTTACAAATATTAATATTTATTTGTAATATAATAATTCAAAAGCTTATTTTGTATTCTGTCTAAAACAGTTTTTACTATTCGGCTACGTTCAGAAATGTTTCATTTATAGAGCTTTAATTGTGAAGTGGTAATAATACATAGTTTTCGTGAAATGTCATTTCGTTAAAGACATTAAAAGTTCATATTGGAGATTTTCTGAGCGGTTTTAATCTCAAGTGACATCTCAGGTAAGTATGGTCCTGTATATTTTCTGCCTGTGCAGTACATTTTTATATAGCAACGCGTTCATTGGTCAAATCATTGTACATATTGTTTCGTATCGGTGATCGATAAACCGGTGGATGCAATTTTTAGCCAAAGTTGTTTTAATAGTCTGTCTAGTTTGTAGTTATGTAGAATGAAGATTGTAGAGATATTTTATGTTATAAGTTTGTACAGCGCCCTTGAGGTGATTTTTCACCAAAACGGCACTATACAAGTCATCCAAATATTATGTTATTATACGACTGCCATGATATAAATAATAAAAAAATGTTAATGCTCAGGACGGGATTTTTATTTTTATTATTTTTTGGTTTTTATTTTTTTTTTATTTTTGTTTTTTGTTTTTGTTTTAAAGAATGTGTCTTTACTGGGGTACCCCGTTCTAAGATAACATTGTACATGTTTTTGTGTTTTAAAACATCATCATTTCATTATTATATTATATTACATAGTATAAAATGAAGTCGCTCAAAATGTATGTGCGCGTTAATCTTTTAAACTACGCAACGGATTTTCATACGGTTTTCAACAATAGATAGAGTGATTGAAGAGGAATGTTTATAAGTATAATATATGTAAATTATATTAGAGAAAAGCCGAGAAATTCAAAGAAAACATATTTTTGTGCGATTTAAAACGGCTGGTGGGCCGTACTATAGTCACTTTTGAAATTCGTTCTACGGAAGAAATTGGAAAATATATGTCCTAGAGTAAACAGGTATTTGATTTTCCCTTTTCAAATATCCAGTGTTGCATTGCAAGCATTGTATAATTAGTGGCGATGGCCAACTATATTATTATATTAAAAAAATAATTATTATAATATAGTTGATTCAAGAGGAAGGTTTATATCTATTATTACATAGTATAAAATGAAGTCGCTCAAAATGTATGTGCGCGTTAATCTTTTAAACTATGCAACGGATTTTCATACGGTTTTCAACAATAGATAGAGTGATTGAAGAGGAATGTTTATAAGTATAATATATGTAAATTATATTAGAGAAAAGCCGAGAAATTCAAAGAAAACATATTTTTGTGCGATTTAAAACGGCTGGTGGGCCGTACTATAGTCACTTTTGAAATTCGTTCTACGGAAGAAATTGGAAAATATATGTCCTAGAGTAAACAGGTATTTGATTTTCCCTTTTCAAATATCCAGTGTTGCATTGCAAGCATTGTATAATTAGTGGCGATGGCCAACTATATTATTATATTAAAAAAATAATTATTATAATATAGTTGATTCAAGAGGAAGGTTTATATCTATAATACATGCTTAGAGCCGAGAAACTAAAATATTCAATTCAGGCAACGAGCAGCGGGAAGCTGGCAAGTGGGTGGTGTGGATTTTATAAAGTCGGTTATTTTTTTAATGGTTTTTATTGCAAGAGGGAGTAAATTAAATAATCTTATAGAGAAGTATTGCATATTTATTTGTCCAAAAGTCGTTTTAGTTGCAGGTTGGTGGAATATATGTTGTAATGAAGATCTTGTGAATCGGCCCGAGTGTGTCTGTGTAAATAATAATAATAAGTTATTTATTTCAGCCGAACAGAGCGGTGGGTGCAATACTCTGTCGGCCATATAAAAGTATAAATTACATAAAATGGATTTACATACTATGAAACAGAAAAAATAAAATAATATAAAAAAGATTTAAAAAGAAAATATATATACACATTTTAAGTATTACTACGGGGTATATACTACGGGGGCTTCAGATGAATTCTCCATGTTCGGTGAAGAGGCGCGCCCTGCCACTGGGCCACGGCCTGGACGAGAGTGTTCTCCGATCTTTGGTAGCGCTGTCTCACCCCGGCTATTCTGTGGCGCATCAAAGCGGCGAACCCATGTACCCTTCCTTCTGCGAACATCTGCGAGGCACTGCATCGCCAAGGTAGTCCGAATAGCGCCCTATATGCGCTATTTATTGTATTGTACTCGAAGTGTGTTCATGACGCCTTGTGAGTATCTTGTCCTGTTATCCTGATTTTTGAATGCGTAGGTACATTAGAATATCTTTTGTATGTAATTGTTTATAAGTGACATTAAATTCAGCGCTTTAAAAACATAGTCTGTAGGGGTTCTGATGGGGATAAGTATAATTTTCAAATTGCCCTTTGTGCTAGGACTGGTTTTATAGTGGAATCGCGTGAGTTTCCCCATCCGATGAGAACATATTGTAGATGAGATTGGGCTAATGCATAATAGATTTTAATTTTGAATACGTGACTTCCGGATTCGTAGTCAAGGATCGTAATCAGTGGCGGCTCGTGACTTTTGGGGGTGCTAGAGTGCTAATATTTCAAAAAATGGCATTAATGATGTTATTGTAGCGATTTTTTGGATGAAAATTATCGGGAAATTTCAGTTTGGCCGTGTGCCACACGGATTTCCTGAAAATTTTCCGACAAAAAATATTTTCTAAAAAAACTTTTTTTTGCTCACTGCGAGATCTATAATGCCATTTTTTTTTTTTTAAATATTAGCACTCTAGCTCACCCAACAGTCACGAGCCGCCACTGATCGTAACCACTCAACCACGGAGGCCTCATTATACACTCCCAGAGTAAATTTTTTTATGAAATTCAACCTGTTTAGTATAAGCGGAAAACTGTTGAATGCACATGACAGAGAATTTAAATAACAAACTTTTATTTTCGCTCTAAATCAGCGGCGTAGCGTTGGTTTCGGCCGCCCGGGCAGAGAAAAATTTTGCCCCCCCCCATCCTTACTTCTACAGGTACTTCTTTCGCAGATTTTCAAGCGCTGACCGGGGGGGGTAGATAATCTATTTTTTATGCCAATTTTTGTAATCCCTCCAATAAAATCATGCTTATAAATTCGACTACACATTTATATATAACTGCTCTCAGAAATCGAGAATAATATGCCTGTAACAAAATTTTGCATCTTCATCACGCATACCTATGGAACGCAATCGAATGCAAAGCTTCACTTGGTACACGATGAATTGGCAACTTATTGTTATATTGATAACACAAAACTGGTTTAAATTAAACTAAATACGCATATTATGTGTATCACAACTACACTCGGAACATAAAAATGGTTTTTCTTTGATTCTAGCGGCACTCACATTCTGAACACAAAACTGGTTTTAATTAAATCTGTATGTGGTGAATTAAAACTACACTCAAAACATGAAAATGTTTTTTTTCTTTAATTCTGCCGGCACTTACATTCTGAAAACAAAACTGGTTTTAATAAAATATGTACGCGGTAAATTAAAACTACACTCAGAACATGAAAAAAGTTTATCTTTGATTCTGCCTGCACTTACATTCTGAACACAAAACAGGTTTTAATTAAATCTCTATGTTGTGAATTAAAACTACACTTCTTTAACGAAAATCATGTTTTTAAATTCTACTCCAAAGTTGATTGATTGATACTACGTTAGAGTGCCCTAATAATAGTTACTCACGCTCAATCAATTTCTCTGAATTTTATAGCATTATGTAACTCAAATGTAAAGCTTCCCTCGATGGACTATGAATCTGCAACTCGTCATTTAATTTATCGTTGTATTCTGAACACAAAACCAGTTTGTACGTGGTGAATTAAAATTACATTCAGAAGATGAAAATGGTTTTTCTTTGATTCTGGCATTAGATAAATAGTCTGCAACTAGAACTTTATAACTACATATCGAATAACAGAATGTTTTAACTCAAAATGTGTCAGCAGATGAATCCAACTGGAATTTTACATTCTGTACTGGTTTAAATTAAATCTGTACCTGGCGAATTGAAACTACACTCAGAACATGAAAATGTTTTTTCTTTCATTCTGGCAGCACATACATAGTCTGCAAATAGAATATTATAACTGAACTTCAAATAAGAGGATGCTTTCCTTAGAAATGTGTCAACAGATGAATCCACAACTGGAAATTTACAATCTCAACACAAAAATGGTATGAATTAAGTATGTATGCTGCGAATTAAAAGTACACTCAGAACATGAAAATGGTTTTTCTTTGATTCTGGCAGCACATACAGAGTCTGCAACTAGAATTTTATAACTGAACTTCGAATAAGATAATGTTTTTCTTTGAATTGTGTCAGTAGATGAATCCACAAATGGAATTTTACATTCTGAAAACTGATTTAACCCTTCGAATAATAAGAAAAAATATCTATAAGCTTTTGCTTGTCAATGTTTGTGCACAAAATTTCCGGTTCTTCCCATTTATTTTAGATGTTCCTTTTTATTGTTTTTTTTTATCCTTTTGCAAAAAAGAAAAATAGTTCTAAAATCTAGATAGGTAACTTTTCTGACGTGCTTATTAGAACATTATTGTTTCCAAATATTAAAATTTTGATATTGGAAATGTGGATTGGCTCAAAAATTTACGCCTGCGAACATTCGAATTAAAGTAGCTTAAATAGAATAAACTTAAAATTTTATTACAGATTCTTTTTCTTAAAAAAATGTAAGTAATAGAACTGTAACTTAACTTTTAATCCCAATCACAAATTTATTTTAAAATTAAATGTGTGGGACAATTTGCTTCTCCTGTGATTAGATGGATTAACTTAAATCTGTATTTGGCGAATCAGAACTACACTCAGAATATGAAAATGGTTTCTCTTTGATTCTGGCAGCACATACATAGTCTGCAACTAGAATTTTATATCTGCACTTCGAATAAAATAATGGTCTCTTTCGAAATGTATCAGCAGATGAATACATAACTGAACAATAACAACTAAGTTAATACATTCTGAACACAATTCTGGTTTTAATTAAGAGTGAATCTGTTTGCGAGTTATCAGCTTTAATTAGTATTACTCTCATAACATGCGTACGGTTTTCCTACGAATTGCGAAGTTTGCAGCGTAAAAAAATGTAATTATTGATATTTTTAAAGTATCAAAGCATATTTTTAAAGTATCGTAGAACATTTTCAAATAATGATTTAAAATGGTTTAAAATTTTCCAAGATAATATTATTGTGAAAATTTGCCGCCCCCCTTAAAACTGCCGCCCCCCCCCCCCCCCCCCCACGCTACGCCACTGACCTAAAATAATTTTTTTTTTTTTTTTTTTTTGGCAACTTAATGATTTTAAAAACTTTTGGATCCAGAGACAAATACATCTAACAGCTGATATTATCCCCTCAGATGCCGATTTAAAGAACAATTGGCCTAAAAAATTCCAATTTCGATTATCTTAAACCCGAAAAGTTCAAGTCAAAAAAGTTATCGCACAAAATCGACTCCAAATATGATGTAGATTCACCAGTTTCCCGCTTGTACCACGATTTTTCAGACACCGTATATTTATTTACATGCAATAAAATGCATGCAAAGTGTACTTCAAACAAACTTCAACAATCTTCTGTAAAAGGCGCGCGGCGGTGAAGCGCATATACGAGTAAATACCGTTTTAAAGTTCTCTAAGTATTTTCTTGGAACCATCTGGTACGATAAGCCGTTAGTTAGTGAAACGGTAATACCATGTTTAGTTCTGCAAAATGCCTCCAACTCAGATAAGTCAACAAGTGTTCAGACTAAACTTGTATGAGTACCTACTTAGTCTGTATGCTTGGTTTAACTCCTCCATTACTCTATTCTCTTAGTCATGGAGCTTTCAGGACACCGTAGACGTAGACCGCACAGTGCGGCAATGGAACGAGTTAAAACCCATTACCTCCATGATGATGTCTATAGGCATCAAAAAAATTGATGAAAAATATGATTTTTTTCCACTATGAATAAAGCTAAATTCCACCAAGTTGTTATGCAGCATTTACAGATTGGTATGTTCGCTTTCAATAATTAACATAATTTAATAAATTTTATTAATTATCTTATTTTTTATTATTTTTTTACTAAAGCCCTGAAAATAGACCCATTTTGAAAAAAAAATAAAAATGTAAATCGGAAAAAAATAAAACATGTGTAAATCACATATTGTTATCAAAAGATTAAATGGTCGGCAACACTGTTTTAACATAGAAATATATGCATAAGATGACAGCTAGATGTCACTGAAATCAGGTGATGCTTGCGCGCAACCTTTGGAGGTTATCTGTGACAGTGTTTACACACGTTTTTGGTTAGCTTGCCTTCAAATAATACGGTTTTGTAGTGTTTTAATGAGTGATTTTTATTGAAATCAATAGTTTGTCTGCGGTTTTTGTATATTTTTATCAAATATGTCGAAAATACCTACTTCTTCTACATATACCTAATTCGTCGTTATAAAACGAAATCGTTGAATCACGATGAAATGACGGCAGAATTGGAGCGCTCTTTTAGCGTAAGTGAAAGTGATGACAATAATGTTTTTAATAACGCGCTATTGTTGTGATTCCTCCAGAGAACGTTGATGAACAGATGAACGAAGAGCATATTGACGATAATTTGATGACTTTATTATTATTTTCTATTTATTATTAATTTATTATTTTCTTAATATTATAAGGAGCACTGTAGAATTAATTTAAATTTTATTATAGTTAAGCGCACTTGAAGTGAAATGTCACAAAACTGCGCTATATAAATAAAATGTTATTATTATTATTTATTATGACATATAACGAAGATGCGGAGTTGGACAACTTTCGAGATATTGCCGGCACATTTGTTATCGAGCGCAACATCGAAATTGAGAAAATTGATTAGTCATGCCTTGAAGAGCATGAACCAGATGAATTCACTAATGACCTTCACTGGAATCAGCCTTCGACATCGTCCTGTGTGAGTCGTAACCTTGCGAATATCTATTTCAAATGCACCACCAGCCAAAAAATCAAAACTACAGTACAAAAAGAAGTCTCACTATAATCAAAAGTGGTCTAAGGCTACCTGTTTCAAGCAATGCCGTATTCCGGAGCATCTGATACATATGACCCCGAATTAGATCAGGGATTATCCGTCTTACTTCTATGATGAAATATATAGAGTTCCCCGCACGCCATGGGCTATTTATGGACAATTTCTTCACATCTCACCATTTGATTGTATCCTGAAGGATAAAAGAATGCGCGCTACTGGCACATGTAGCTTCTTAACCTTGAAGCTTCAGGCAAGTTGAAGACAGGAAAGCAATTTCCTAAAGGTAACATGTTCTTTTATATTTCCTTTGCGCATAGCGTTCATTTACCTAGCCAAATTGTAACTCTCATCGCTTTTATAGGTAAATTTGATGCGGTGGTAAACGTAGAAAACCAAATCCTCGTATGCCGTTAGTAGGGCAGCCGTGTAGTAACAGTGGCCACGAACTGTGATCGAATGGAGCCAGTAAGTCAAGTGCAGCGTTGGCAGATATCGAAGAAAGACAAAAAAGGCAAAATTTTGGGGAAAGCCTACAAAAAAAAATCGATTGCCCGGCGCCAATACAAAATTACAATTTGGGAATGGGTGGACCTCCATGATAATGGTAGGTATACAAAATTATCGGATCAACGTTCGGTCAAAGAAGTGGTTCTGGCCTTTATTTGTATCTTGCCTTAGCAGCGTTCTTGTATCTTGTAAATGGATGGAAGTTGCAATGCTTCTTGAGGAAGTCCGATCATGATATGGGAAACTAGAAGATGACTAGGCAACAGAGAAACCCTTACCAGAAGGCATTCCATGTGGAGTTTACCCTTACTCTGATATTGTCTTTTCCAAATCAGGTCAATGCCGAATTCGGAGAACCTCCTGTGAAGGAAGGCCATGACGCAGAAGATGGGAATTGTGTGCCTCGAATGCAAGAATTTCATTTGCAATATATTGGCAAATCTCATATTCGTTATGCTCTGTGTAAAAAAAATCCAACAGACTATCGGTGCCGGGCCTGCAACCGAGCCCTTCATTCTGACTACTTCGAACGATATCACTTAAAGAATAATTTGCTTAGATTTGGTTAGTTTTCCTCATTTTTGAATGTTTTTTTTTTAATATTGATTTTTTTTAGTTATTTTGCGTATTTTCCATTAATATTTTTTTTCAGTGAATTATAAACAAAGGCAATCATTTATTTTATATTATCAATTCAATATATATCATACAGTAGACTGCATTTTACCCATAGTTGACATAAATTTTGCTTAGAGGGGTTACCTACAAGGGTTGCGTTTAGGCATCAATTTTCTAAACGCTCTGATGGGAGGTTGGACTGGCGGAAAATTCTAAAACTGATTTTAGGCTCTGCTTTAAGTCTATACTATCGGGTTATAATGATGATTCAAGTTTATAAAAATAAAAATAAATTCTTGGAGGTAATGGGTTAAAGCTCGTTAACCTGTGGTCGAGAATTCAAATTTCGTTGAAAGATGATCTTGCGATCGCACCCTTGTAACAGTACAGGGCTGTTCCGATGAGAAAGATTGATTATTACTAATAAGTTTTAATATGCGGCTGGTGGTGGCAAAAAATTGGGAATATATGGCAAGCGATATGTTGAAATAGGTCAAAACCAAATGATCTTTTAACAACTCAAATGCAATTTTTTTCATTACAAAAACTCTCTGTTTATAACTTTTGAATGTTATTCCCATCGATGTAATAAATCATTGAAGAAGATAACAATAATAATCTAAACGAAAAAATGAAATAGAACAAAACACAAAAAAAAAGAAAAAAAAAATAACCATCTAAATGAAAATATGATTTTTTCAGATAAAAGGGGTAGTTGCCCGTAATATGGAAAAATAATTAGTTGAAGGTAATGAGATTGACAAATTTGACGGTTTGACAAAAGGTGGCAATAGCGAAATTGGTTAACGCGCACGTCCCGGTTAGTCCCGGTCTTTTACTGTTTTTCTGTGTCTTGTTCTCTTTCATATTTTCATTTAGAGTATTATTGTTATCTTCTTCTTCAGTGATAAATTGTTTTAATAGCCTTCCTGAAAAAATAAAAAAATAACCCATTTGGTATCATTATAAAAAGGATCAAATTTTTCTTAATAAATTAACAACCATAATATTGCTAATTAAAATGCTATTTCATGCCAGAATATACTTTTTAACGCTACAACACCCGAGTATTTAAGATTATATTTATTGTATACTCTATTATATAAATTATGAATATCTCCTACACCAAGCTCAAGAGCTAGCTCTCTTAATTGGCGTAGAAATCATTGAAAATGTGAATTTGCAGCAGTTTGGGCAAGTACTGGCCTGATTTAGACGGAGTTTCTAGCCACGCGGGTACCGGATGAATTTGACAGCCGTAAATGTACAGGCGCTGGTAGAGGGCGAATCGAGATGAAGTTTCGATACGTTCGTCAGTTGGTTCTGGGGAGTTTCATGGTGTGGACAGCTGAACTTCAAGCCGCCAAAGGTCATGGCCAATACACGCGTGAGCGAATTAATATTTAATAATGAATCATCACGAGATATTTAGCTTAACTTTGGTATTTTATTATCCTTAGCATTTAATTTAAATCCTTATAAATATGTTCGGTTATCCGTACAGGCGCCCTTCAGGATTTACAAATATTATTCTTCCTTTTATTGAGACCCACATGTTCCGAGATAATAGTTTTCACATTAATTGACTTACCTATGGTAATCAACCACCCCTGGTAGATTTAAATCAATTTAATCATGCTCTACCCTTAATTGTTTGAAAGTATTTAAATAAATGTTGCATTTTTGTTACTGGTATAATCCGTCTTTTCTTACACTAATCTACCCACATGTCTGCACTTGTTTCTATTTTGAATACAGAGAAATATTGAGAGTATTTGGATGGCGGTGATAAGTAAAGATAGAGATATTAGGTATTATTACGTTACAATCTGGGCCCAACGTTATAAAAGAACTTAATGTGGCGTCTCGGACATGTGCTCGTCTATTTTATTGTTCTTTCACTTGTATTATCTCGTGATGATTTGTTGTTCGTCATGTGTGTTGTGGTCAATGGCGGCTTGTTGAACACCTGCATAGACACGTGTCTCCCGGTAGTTTTAAGTTTACAATTTTGCTTTGCTAAGGAACCAACTCACCGGCGTTTTTTTTTGCGCTTTTCAAACGTCTCCAGTCATCTGGCGACATTTTATTTATAATTTTATCTTGAGATGCATGGGAAATATTTCCGAGTATTGGTGTAACATCTTGTGTTGTCGCATGTTCTAATAACTTTTTGTTTTATAATCCCTTTGTAGTTAGGTTATGGAATATACAATTGTCACAAGGAGTAAAGCAGATACAATCAACATGGCGAAACCTGGTGATAACTTAGCTGCATCGATTCCCGTTTCGTCCCCTTTGTCGGTTCCTGTTCACAAGTGGAACATTACTTTTGACGGCTCAGCTGGCGTACACGATTTTATAGAGAGAATCGAAGAGCTCGCACTAGCTCGAAATGTGAGTAAAGTTTCACTTTTTACATCTGCTGTTGAATTGTTTTCTGGTGATGCACTCTTATGGTACAGAGTAAATCGCTCCTCATTTGCATCATGGTCTGACATCGTCGTGGCTCTGAAAGAGGAATATGAGTTTCTGGATCACGAGAGGCGACTGTTGGCTCAACTGAGAGCTACCGTTCAAATGCAGAAGGAGAATTTAAACTCTTTTATTACTCGCATTCTCATTTTAAATAATCGTTTGTCATCGAAATTACCTGATGATGAATTATTGGAGATTTTACAATGTAATATGTTGCCTAGATATATTCAAAAGTTATCGCTATCGGTAATTCCGGATATCAGTACTCTGAAAAAACTTGGGAAAATGATTGAGTTAGCGGACAGCCGCTCCAGTGACAGGGTTCCTTCTACTACTGTTGCATCTAATAATCAAAATTTTGTCAGGAATAACAATTCACATAACAGGAACAATGGTAGGAATAATAATAATTCAGGAAATGTCAATCCCAATTTTAGAAATAACCGTCGTTTTATGAACCATGATAATCTTAGCCCGTCTAATAACGTTTCCAGGGGCGTGCATTGTTTCCGCTGCGGAAGACCAGGACTGAAGTCTCCAGATTGTGGCTGCCGCCGTTCAAAAAACTGAATACCCCGGAGTTCCAGACAGCGGGCGTTAAGACGTCGACGCTCGCCGAGGAGACGTCCGGGGAATGGGCTTCCTGGCTGGCTGTAGTAAGAGATTTTTATAAAAACTTAAATACTTCAAAGGAGATGGGAGCGGTAAACAGGGACAACCGTCCTCACATTTCTTTTCAAGTTTTAGGGTTAAATTTTTCTGGTCTTTTAGATTCGGGCTCTCACATTTCCATTTTAGGTAACAATTTTCATAGGAAATTCTTAGATTTGGGTTTCAAGCTTTCCAAGCTTGACACTAAGTTTTCTTTAGTTTCGGCTACAGGTCATTCTGTTGTTTGTTCGTATAAAATTACGGTACCGATTCGTTTTGATAACACAGAGAGGGTTTTCAGTTTTGTGGTTATGCCTCAGATAAATGCTAACATTATTCTAGGCTGTGATTTTTGGAAAATCTTCAATATTTGTCCAAGAATATCAAAATTGATGGCTTCTAAGGAGTCGGTCAAAACACAGTGTAGAGCTGATGTAATAGGTTTAGAAAATGCAGAAAACTTATCCATTTCGCAACGCTCAGTCTTAAATAAAGTCATTCGGGAGTATGTTTCCTATTCGGGTAATCGGTTAGGTAGAACATCCTTAGAGAAGCATGTCATTGACACAGGTAATTGCTCTCCGATTAAGCAACGCATTTATCCGATTTCACCGCACCTACTTCCGCAGGTACACAAGGAATTAGACAGACTGTTAGCTTTGGGAGTGGTTGAACCCAGCAATAGCGCGTGGAATAATCCAATTGTTTTAGTACCAAAAAAGAATGGCACGTACCGGTTATGTCTTGATAGTAGACTTTTGAACGCAAACTCTAAACGCGACGCCTACGCGACACCGTTCATTTCTGACATCTTGAATAGCTTGGGGGGTGCTCGGTATTTAACAACGCTAGACTTGAATGACGCTTTTTTTCAAATTCCTTTAGAAGAGAATTCAAAAGAAAAAACCGCATTTACAATCCCTAAAAGAGGCTTGTTTCACTTTGTGACCATGCCTTTTGGCCTCCACGGGGCCAGTTCCCGCATGATGAGGTTAATGGACAAGGTGCTAGGGCCACAATTTGATGGCAAAGTGTTCTGTTATCTGGATGACATTATTATAATAAGCTCTTCATTTGAAGAACATATAGAACTTCTAAGACAGGTGAAACAGAAATTACAAGCCGCAGGCCTTACTATAAATGTGGAAAAGTCTGTTTTCTGCAGGGACTCTTTAAAATATTTAGGTTTCATTGTAGACAGTAAAGGGCTTCGCACTGATCCCGAGAAAGTAAAAGCAATTGTGGATTTTCCCACCCCTACGTCTCAAAAGAGTCTACGTAGATTCATTGGGGTGCTATCGTGGTACAAAAGGTTTATCCATAACTTTTCAATTATTGCGTCTCCTTTACACAACTTAACAAAGAAGGAATTCGCGGGGAAAAAGTTTGCGTGGAATCAACAGGCGCAATCGGCTTTTGTTAAATTAAAGAATATCCTAGTTAACGCTCCGGTTCTCGCATGCCCTGACTTTAGTAAGCCTTTCACTATTAGTTGTGACGCATCGAGCGTAGGCCTCGGGGCAGTTTTAAGCCAATTTGATGAAAATCAAATAGAGCACCCGATTTCATTCATTTCAAGGTCGTTATCTGCACAAGAGAGGAATCACTCCACAACGGAGAGGGAGTTAAACGCTATGATTTTTGCTCTGGAAAAGTTTAGAGGTTACATTGAGGGTTCACCTATTCCGGTTAGAATAATTACAGATCACTATAGTCTCAAGTGGTTAACACAATTAAAGTCGCCCAGTGGACGACTCGCACGCTGGGCAGTAAGACTGCAGCAATTTAATTTTGAAATTATTCACCGAAAGGGTAAAGACAATGTCATTCCGGATGCGTTATCGCGTGATCCCCTACAAGTAAATGCATTAGCGCAAAAGTTTAGTACTTCCGACTCGTGGTACATCAGGCTTAGAGAGAAAATTTTAGCTAATCCGGACAAATATTCAGCTTGGAAAGTGGAAAATGATAGGATTTTTAAACACATCCAAAGCATGGACGCTCTTCACAGGTCATATGACTGGAAGGAAGTTATGCCAAAGGAGGTTAGAAAGAACATTATTGTAGAACACCACGTTCCTCCAGTGTGTGCTCACTTCGGGATTATGAAAACCTTGAATAGGATTAAACTTAAATATTATTGGCCTAAAATGTCAGCTGATGTCAAACGGTTCATTAGTAAATGTCAGATTTGCTTAGGGTATAAAAGCACCAATTTGTTACCGCCAGGGCTAATGGGAAATCCCAAGTTGGTGCAGCGTCCTTGGCAGATGATTGCCACAGATCTGCTGGGTCCGTATCCGAATTCTTACAAAAAAGGCTATACATACTTGTTAGTAGTTTCTGATTTTTTCTCCAAATTTACTAGGCTATTCCCTCTAAGGAAGGCAACGGGTAGCAATATCGCTAGTATTTTAGAAAATGAAATTTTCTGCAAGTTTGGAGTGCCAGATACTATTGTGTTAGATAATGGTCCGCAGTACATATCTCGGGACATGAAGGCTTTGGTTAGCAAATTTCACATTCGGCACCTTTTCTACAACTGTAGATATCACCCTCAAAACAATCCTGTTGAGCGAGTTAATAAGGTTTTAGTCTCTGCCCTCGCTTCATATGTAGGCACTGACCACAGAATGTGGGCAAATTATTTACCTGAGATAGAATTAGCGATCAACACTGCTGTGCACGAAGTCACTGGTTACACTCCTTTCTTCCTCAATTTTGGCAGGGAAATTATCATTTCAGGGAAGGACTACATAGGAGCTGACTTCAACGCGGAGGAAATTAGATTTGCTGAACGGGATTCCTGGGCTGCAGGTTTGCAAGAGTTAAATGATATTTTTTCACAGGTGCGCACATCTTTGCGACAATCATATGAACGCAACAAACGTCAATATGATCTTCGTCGGAGGGAGGTTCAGTACGCGGAAGGCGACGTAGTGTGGCGGAGGTCTTTCGTTCTTTCAGATGCTTCTAAACACTTTTCAGCTAAACTGGCTCCAAAATTTATTAGAAGTAAAGTTGTGCGGAAAATTTCCCCTGTGGCATACCAGTTGGCTGACATGGATGGGAAGCTTTTAGGTATTTTCCACGCGAAGGACATTTTAAAGTCTGAGCATGCTGAGGAGTCAGCGGTTTAATTTATTTCCTTTCAGTAAGGAAATAGAATCTTTCCGTAATGGGATTTAATTCGGTCTAAAGTACCGATAGTTAGTAAAAATTTGCATGCATTTTGACCTTATGTTTGCAAAATACATTCAATGTGATGACATGACTTTGACATGAAACTTGTGTCCACACATTGAGTGCTATATGTTAATTGTTTTGTGGTTGTTTGTCCTTGTATTTGTGATAGTTAGTGTAGTATATGAATATTATAATTTGTATGAAAATTTTCCTTCAGAGCATGGGGGTAATTGGCCATTACGCTCATGCTTTGAACTGATAAAATTAGTGGGTTCCTTTCCCTGTAGGTAAACCTTGCTATTTGTATAATATGAATTGTGTTTATCATGATACTACATGGTTTTGTACATGGTTGATAATTTATGGTTACATGTAGTAATTATTGACTTGAATGGTGTCGTGCATACGGTTTCTACCTTGGAAAATTCCACATGTATTTTCATGGTGATAATTATACATAATCAATAGCCTCAGAAGCTGACAATAATCTATTTGGGAGCTTTAGGAAGTTTCGCAGCATGGGAATTTTCCAAGTCAAGGAAATGGGTTTACTTTACTTAGATATGTTATAATAATGTTAGCTCGGGTGATGCATTCTTCAAAGAAATACAGATAAAACAGTATTCTTATTTTATAAGATTTAAGTTTATTGATTATTTTACACAAATTATTAAAATAATTCTCCATAGAGAAACTTTACGGATAATTTGTGTTTATAGTCATACAATCTTACTTTGATACTTGCGCATAATCTCAGTAGTTCTCAGAAACTATCTATTTTGAGTTTTAGGAAGCTCCGTTGCATGTTTATTTCAAATAGTCAGGAACGAGTTCTGGAGACATACGATAATGTATAAATTTACTTCGGGTAACATAATTATTACCAATTAATAAATTAAAATAATAATAACAATTCATTTTTCATAAGTTTAATTATAAATGCATTTTAAATGGAAATTTAATTAGTATCTCTATAGAGTGAGTACATAATATTAGATGTTTAGTTTCACAGTTAATTTTTAACATTTCTTGCACAGTTCCTTTTTGACACGGCATGTGACTTTAAGTCGGTTCTAGAGCTCGGAACTCATTTGAAGGCACATGTTGGTTTTTTTTAAAATGGAACTGTATGACTGATTTTAATTCTTAAATTTTCTTACATAATCTTGGAGTTTTATTCCGGGATCTCAATCATTTAATATTGACAGGATTATTCATCCTTCTCCGCTGTTCAACAGATGTCAGTGGTTGTTTCATTACCTTAACTTTATGTTATTTTCTTTTGAGGGGTTGGTTTTCTACAATTTGAAATTTTTATTGATAGGTGTCAAGATTTTAGATGTTATTAAATTTTCAATGGTATTATAACAGTATTGTGGATAAATATTTCCATAAGTTTTGAGTGGAATGTGGGTTTAGAGTCAAGTTTCTTTTGTTTAAATCTTTTCAAGTTTAGGTCAAATTATTTTAGCTCAATCTAAATATTTGCTTTATATAAGTTTTATTTCACCTTAATACGTAGTAATTGCTTCTTCTTAACGATAGCTCAGTAATTATTTTTCGCTCACGTGGTTTTCTACATTCTTCGAGGAAGTTTTAACACAAGCATTTGGACTGCGTCAAATGGAAATTCTACATCAACATGGCACATCATTTATTTATGTCAACCTACCTTCAGTTGCTCTTGAATGGGCAGAAGTTTTAACACAAGCATTTGGACTGCGTCAAATGGAAATTCTACATCAACATGGCACATCATTTTTATGTCAACCTACCTTCAGTTGCTCTTGAATAGGCAGAAGTTTTAACACAAGCATTTGGACTGCGTCAAATGGAAATTCTACATCAACATGGCACATCATTTATTTATGTCAACCTACCTTCAGTTGCTCTTGAATAGGCAGAAGTTTAACTCAAGCATTGGTCTGCATCAAATGGATTTCTTCAACTACAGGGATCAGTACTTATTTGCATCAACCTACAGATTGTGGCTCTGACATAAGCAGAGGATTGAGCCCTTATTATTTGGGCAGTTTGAAGTTTCATTCACTGCTTCACTGAATCATTATCGAGGGAGGCTTACTGGTTTACAACATCATCTTGAGGATAATTCATCTCTACATATTTGGGAAGAACATTACGAGAAGTGACACAGCTGGGAAGGCACTAGAAGCTCAAACTCATTCACCACAAATCTCGTTAAGCACTTTGGAATTCTTGGTGGCAGCGGTACCTTCGCTCTTCAGGGTTTCTGACGCCAGGTGGCGTAGTGGAATTTTTTGCAAAAATTCTCTTGGCCATGGGGGTAATGCAGCAGTTTGGGCAAGTACTGGCCTGATTAAGACGGAGTTTCTAGCCACGCGGGTACCGGATGAATTTGACAGCCGTAAATGTACAGGCGCTGGTAGAGGGCGAATCGAGATGAAGTTTCGATACGTTCGTCAGTTGGTTCTGGGGAGTTTCATGGTGTGGACAGCTGAACTTCAAGCCGCCAAAGGTCATGGCCAATACACGCGTGAGCGAATTAATATTTAATAATGAATCATCACGAGATATTTAGCTTAACTTTGGTATTTTATTATCCTTAGCATTTAATTTAAATCCTTATAAATATGTTCGGTTATCCGTACAGGCGCCCTTCAGGATTTACAAATATTATTCTTCCTTTTATTGAGACCCACATGTTCCGAGATAATAGTTTTCACATTAATTGACTTACCTATGGTAATCAACCACCCCTGGTAGATTTAAATCAATTTAATCATGCTCTACCCTTAATTGTTTGAAAGTATTTAAATAAATGTTGCATTTTTGTTACTGGTATAATCCGTCTTTTCTTACACTAATCTACCCACATGTCTGCACTTGTTTCTATTTTGAATACAGAGAAATATTGAGAGTATTTGGATGGCGGTGATAAGTAAAGATAGAGATATTAGGTATTATTACGTTACAAATTTCACCATTTTGTTTGTCGTAGTATTATGTTTATTACTGTAATAATGTTGTAATTTAAACATTAAAAAAAATTTATAGATTGAGTAATTCTTAATGTACTCGTGAAGATAATATTTTGTAATAGGTACGGGCCGTCAATAAAATTATCAATTATCATAAAAGAGCATTGGATGATCTCTATATCTCGGCGTTGATCACGAGTTTTAAGGTTCTTGCAAGGCTCATGGGCTGTTTTACTCCACTTTTGATCAATGATCTATTTTGTCGCTGTTATTTTTGTCATTGATCTGTCGCTATCCACCCCACCGTGCGGCATATAATGTCGCGCGTGCAAGACATCTCAGCAAGACCAAAGTACTTGTATAATAATATTGCAGTCACTGTGTAGTGCACTTTGCTCTCATACTGACGTCGTTTCGCTAATTGCTTCGGGTTTTATAGGTACACTTACCAGAAGATATTCAGCGACATCCTAATTTGGAGTTTAACTAGTGTTTGCAGCTAAATGGCAAATAAAAGCTGGCAAGTCGCGTGACAGAAAATCGAACATATATATCAAAACATTTAAAGGTGTTTTGCTCTGTTTAATGACCCAGCTATTCTGGAGATAAAGTTATCGTAAAATAAACATGAGTTTTCGCATTCAACTGAAGATCTAAAACCCGAATATAAATATAGTATATATTTCGATTGAGTGTGAAAATTCGTAATTATTTCTTCATAACTTTTTTGAAGGGTTTTTTTTACATGAATACCGCACAAGAGTCCAAACTGCTTCCGTCTGGAGCCAGTGGGACTATGGCATCCCCAATTGGGGTATGTTGTGAGGCTGAAGGTAGTGAGGAGGAGAAGGAGATAGGGAAGAGGAAGGTGGGGATGTACCTGGCTATTCAGATCAGGTCACCAAACACGGCTAAAGCCGTTTCAAGCAACGTTTCAATATTGAATGGTGGTCTTACACCAGGGCGATACTGAGAGTATCTTCCACTCTGGAACGTTACGCAAATATACTATGTATTTTTTTAAATGAATAAATTGTGAAATAACACAAATTAATCAAATAAAATTTATTTGCCACGCCGGGATTCGATCCCGCGACCTTCGGAGTGCTAGTCAAGAGCCTTACCGCTGGACTATGCCGGCCGTCATAGTTCAGTCCAAAGTCCTAGTCCAAATCAAATCAATACAAATAAAAACTACAAAAGGCGTAGCTTATTGGTAAACCCCATTTCTTCCAGCTATATAGGTTATATTATAATGCTTTTGCACCGTTGTGATTTGAAACTCGATGGAACGAAAAATAGCGACGAAACGAGATAAACACATACATCTATAGAATTTAGCCTGCGAGAGAACGAGATAATGTAATCAGTCTCCTCTTTGTGCGGTGCTTTGTAGCCCAGAACTCTTGTATACTTAGGTCTACTGTAGTAGACAACTCTCCCCACTCTTTTATATTTTAGTTTTATGAAGGTTTCACGTCTACCGCGTGTGAATTGCACATTCTGATTTTTTTTAAATAAAAACTTCTTTAGCACCGTTGTGATTTGAAACTCAATGAAACGAAGAATAAAAAGAGACAAACACATACATCTATAGAATTTAACCTGCGAGAGAATGAGATAGTAAAATAGGTCTCCTATTTGTGCGGTGCGTCGTAGCCTCCCCACTATTATCAACTTTAGTTTTCTGAAGGGTTCACTTCTACCACGTGTGAACTTGTGCACACTTTGTAATAATTTTAGTTTACGCTAACTCCACACAGGAGTCCTTGAGGACAATAATTTCCATCAGGGCCTGTGTCATCTGTGAAGATGCTGTGTGGAGGGTCTTTTTGAGGAGAGGAAGGAGTGAACATGGGTCTTGAAGATACCCATGTTGTAGAAGGGAGGAAACACAGAGGTCGGCAAATCATTCCACAGCCGAGCTGCTGAACTCGAGAACGAGACGTAGAAGCGTCCTCATTTGGCAAATGTCAATCATGTATATATACATTGGGCGTGGTTCGGCGTGTTTCCTCGGAGCGTCTTTCATTGTAATACCGGTAGAACAAGGACACCTGTTCCCTAAGGATTGCAATCCGTTTGGAAAGATCGGATAATCTATCAAACGGCCGCCCGTTGTTGCACAGAGTCAAGGGTTATTTCTAGTATTTTGGGGCTCCAGACCAGAAGTGGTTGCCAAATTCAACAGTAATAGTGTGAAAAGTAGTTGACAATATGTTTTTTAAATCAGATTTTCTCTGCTTGAGTAACTAAAAATATCTAATTCGCTTATCGAACACTCCATTTTAATGAAAAAATAGTTGGTACCTGGCATGCGCTGCGTTGCTAAGCCATTTAACAAAGAAATTGTTTCTCACTGCGTGTACTTTCCCATTCTCCCCCCCCCCCTCCCATGTTCCCCTACCCAAGTTCCCCTCCTCCGTCCCCCTTTCACCCTCCCGCATTCCAGTAATTCAGTCCGGTATATTCAGTTTTCAAACAGCTCGCGTGCCACCAATTGCAATTTTTTATACTAATTTCATAATGCCAGAGCTCACCAGTAGTTTTACACGAACATTGTCCTGACAATAATGAACACAAAAAAAAAGAATTATCCAATTTGGTGCAGTCGTTCGGAAGGTTTGCGCGTACATACATTTCGGGGATTCAATTTTATTTATAGAGATTTCCACATTTTAATTTCTTAACTCCACACAGGAGCCCTGAGGAAAATAATTTCCATCAGGGCCTATGTCATCTGTGAAGATGCCGTGTGGAGGGTCTTTTTGGGGAGAGGAAGGAGTGAACATGGGTCTTGAAGAGAACCATGTTGTAAGAGGGAGGAAACACAGAGGCCGGCAAATATTCCATAGCCTAGCTGTTGAACTTAAGAACGTATGGTAGAAGCGTCCTCATGTGGCAAATGTCAATCATGTATATATATAGGGTGTGGTTTGGCGTGTTTCCTCGGAGCGTCTTTCATTGTAATACCGGTAGAACAAGAACACCTGTTCCCTAAGGATTACAATCCGTTTGGTAAGATCGGAGAATCTATCAAAAGGACCGCCCGTTTCTGCACAGAGTCAAGGGTTTTTTCGAGTGTTTTGGGGCTCCAGACCAGAAGTGGCTGCCAAATTCAACAGTAATAGTGTGAAAAGTAGTTGAAAATATGTTTTTTAAACCAGATTTTCTCTGTTTGAGCAACTAAAAATATCTATTTCGCTTATCAAACAATCCATTTTATTGCCAAATCTCTATAATAGACACATTTGTATTGCTAGAAAGATTTCAACGAACTCTCAATCTGCTGTAACTCCAAATGTCATTTGACGGAAAACATTTCTCCTCATAAAATGCAATCATTCCACGTCTCAGAGATTTAAATCAAATGGACGTCCTGCAATACTGCAAAACCTGAAGCACATGAACAAGATGACGTCTGAGGTCGTTAAACGGCGCCAGAGGACGTCAAACGAATCGGATAAAAGGGAAAATGTCAAGTCATGGAGTGAATGGCCACACGATCTATAATATACCAACGATGGAAAGTTAAACGATATCAAGCGACAGGCAGCAAGCTATTAAGGAAATCACAACTACGTATTTCTTTATTGACACTTAAAATTATATTATTTCAGGGGAGGAAGGAGATTGGGAATAATAAGTACGTGGTTATTTATTTAATTATTTTATTTTGCAGAAACAAATAGTACATAATTACATAGTAGAAAATAGTTCCAAAGTTATAGAATTTAACACAATAATTGGTACCAATGACATGTCGCTGTTATATACTTAAGTTTTTATGTGATAAATTATACATTTTACCTAAAAAAAGTTAGTAAATTATTGAAAGCGAGGGGTGTATGTGAGTGTTTGTATGTGTGTATATGTGCGTGTGTATGTGTGGACGTGTGTAGATGTGTGTGTGTGTGTTATGTGTACGAATTCGGTGTGCTAGAATTGCTTTTCTTAAATAAAGGGAGGGAATCAAAAAATATATCGGTATTTGTTTTTTTTTTTTAATTGAGTTGAATCTTTGAAGGATGCGGGAAATGGTGGAGTTGGCTGCAGCGTTAGTATTATTACTGGTTGTGTAAAAAAGGTTGGTGTGGCGAGTTCTTTTAGATGGGATGTTAAAATTTATTTGGGATAGAAGTTCTGGGCAGTCTATTTCGTTATGTATTATTTTATGGAGAAATGTAATGTCATCTACCGTTCGCCTAGATTTCAGGGATTGGAGAGGGCAGATATAATTATTGTTGTATTTATAACCGAGATACTTAATAAATTTATTTTATATGCGCTCTATATTATTGACGTTTTCTTATTCAGATTTAGTAATAAAAATACGGCTGAAACCATTTAATGTTTCGATTCAAAATGGTGGTCTTTCCATTAGTGATGGCCAAGTATATTCCATTCAGGAATATGTCTCATAATAATATTGTACAATTAGGTGTTTCATGGACTTACACGGATTTTTCAGAAATCAGATGTACAGTAATTTTCCTCTTATTTCGAACATCGAGTGTGCAAAATTTCATCATGAAGTATCACAATTTTGCTTTAAGGAAAAGGAAAGGGGGTGGGGTGGTTTTTAGAAATCTCATGTTTTTTTTTTACATTAGCTCTACACAGGAGGTCCTGAGGAAAATAATTCTCCTCAGGGCCTATGTCGTCTTTAGGGATGCTGTGTGGAGGGTGGGTAGGAATCTGGAGGTCAGTGTGTCCAGAAGTGGTAGACGTATGAATCTATCCCTCCCACTGCGGTGTAAGGCGATGTTTCCAGAGAGTACGGCTGGAGGAGTAAAAGGGACTCCCTCAACCATTCTCTCCCGATCCGGCCCGCCATGCAACTATTGGGCAAAAGCATCCACCGCCAAGACCCGGACAAATCTCACCCCATGAACCCGGACACCCCTGCTAAATCACCAAACGTAGCAAACCACTTGAGGTGACCTATGGCAGAGGTGTTGGTTATCCAATAAATGGGCGGTACCCGTACCCGCCTCCCAAATTAAAAATGTAGAAAAAATATAACAACAAATGCATAAAATAAAATACGATTACATTGGTAAAAATGTGAACAGAGACTAAGAATCCTCATAATATAACATAATATTTTAGTATAAGGTAAATAGTAACAGAATTGATTTAATTTAATTTTTAATTATTTATTATATACATATGTATATTATATTAGGGGCACTACCGAAAACCACCTGCATTCCGAAAGAAATCTTGAATGTATTACTTACATTTGTCAATTGAATCAATATTATTTTTAATAAACACCAGATTTAAATGTCCGGGTTAAATTTTCCCCAAAAAAAAAAAAAAAAAAAAAAGGAAAAAAAGAAGGAAAAACTAAACCCTTTCACACACTTCCCCAAATGATCATCTAGTCAACCCACGCTATGCAATTGCACTATATAAGTATTATAAATACAAAACAATACAAGAACAACATGTCAACCTACTAGAGACCAAATGGGAATATAATTCACCGACTCCAGATATTTTCATATCAGAGGGTTCGGCTCTGTGGCATTTCTAATTGAACCTATAAATCCTACCGATCCCTCAATATAAATATTTAAAAAATCCTTTGTAATCCTACATGTATTTAAAATGACTGATTTTTGCATTTTTATATACAAATTCTTTGACAAATCTAATATGCTTAAATTTTGAATCAGATTCCTAGGTATTATGCCAGTGGCCGAAATAACAAATGGCAAATTTTTATAGTCCGAGAATGCCAAATTCTTTTAATCTCATTTCCTAAATCTGTGTATTTTCTTATTTTTTCAGAAATAGTTTTTTGAATATTACAGGAATTTGGAATAGCTACATCAATGATATAAGTTATTTTTTTAATTTTGTCATGTAAAACTATATCAGGTCTATTATGACTAATTGTTCTGTCTGTTAGTATAGTTTTATCATAATATATTTTATAAAATTCATTTTCTAAAAATGAATTTGGTTCATATTCATAATATGGTACTATATTACGGCAGTCAATCAAGTTATGTTTAATTACCAAACTTTGGTGAATTATTTTTAAAACCTGATTGTGCCTAAATTTATACTCGGAAGGCGCTAATATAGAACATCCCGATATAATATGTTCTATATTATTATTACATGGATAGATAAAAAAATTAAATAAATTTGTCATGAAATTAAACAAAATAATTATTTATTTTAATTTTTTAAACTTTATGAGTAAAATCTCAAATTATAATATTTAATTAAATAAAGACAATATTAGCGAAACTCAATCGAAAATCAGAGACAGAAAAATCAGAAAAGATATTGGCTCCGCTGGGACCCGAACCCAGGACCCTTTGCTTAAATGGCAAGAGCTCTACCGATTGAGCTACGGAACCCATATGAAATTCGGTCACTTTTAACTGTATTATAAGGACTTCGACTTAGAACTACCAACATTATCTTCATTTTCTTAACGCACATATTATTTGGCTGCTATCTTTATATATGATTGCGAAGCCAATATCTTTTCTGATTTTTCTGTCTCAGATTTTCGATTGAGTTTCGCTAATATTGTCTTCATTTAATTAAATAAAAAAACAAAATAATTAAAACGAAAACAACAATCTTTCTTTAAACTAGGTACCCACTATTTTGTATAAAATTAGAGAGTTCCCGGCAAGCGTTGAAATGCCACTTAATAAAGAAATCGTCTCTCCCTGCGTGTCCTTTCCCATTCGTTCCGTACCCCTTTCGCCTTCCCTTCACAACAACTCAAACGGATGAATAGTATAGAAAATAATTTCATAACGCCAGAGCTCACTGTTATACATATATAAACCATCCCGGGCATCCACACATTAAACCTCCAAGGTTCCATCACAATCGGATGGACGCGGAAGGTTTAGGAACGCATAAGGGACATCAAAGAAACATTTTTTTTATATATTACTAGCTGACCCGGCAAATGTTGTTCTGCCATGTAAATTATTTCTAGAGAATATTTTGGTTGCAAGTGTGTGGGGATAGGATATATGATAGAAAGAGGAATGGCAAAGGGTGTTGTAGGTGATGACCGCCGAAAATTTGAGGTTATAGGTATTTTTTGATGCCAAAAAAAAACATACAAAAAAATATTTTGTCAAAAAATTGTAAAAATTCTGGATAGGTATCCCCTAATCACATAGCGGTATAGGTGTATAATAAATATACTTTACCACCTATTCACATACCTATCAAATATACATTTAAAAAAAAATCGGTCCAGCCGTTTCGGAGGAGTGCGAATACAAACACCTTGATACGAGATTTTTCTGGATATTCTCACACCAGGACCTATTCTCATACCTATTAAATATACCTGAAAAAAATTATAAAAATCAGTCGAGTCGTTTCGGAGGAGTGCGACCACAAACACCGGGACATGTTATTTATATATATATAGAGGAATAGTCATATGCGTTCACGCAGAAGCAAATAATGATTATTTGCACCCGCGACCTCTGAATTGGGTTGAGGATATCAATCACCCGACTTTCATGAATTTCGTAACAAAAAATGCTAAAAAATATATTTCTTAATTTTTTTTAATAACCAGGATTATTTTTTTTAGTCTAGCAACGCCGGTGCCGGGTCAGTAAAGCTGTGACAGATTTATATCTCACACGAGTCAAGTGCAGATGGCGGATGATATCCGAGTCGCCGGGGAAATCAACAATCGACTCTGTGATGAGGACGAGGGAGGAATTTACAATATGCAGCTTTCAGGAATTCTGCGAGGAAAGTTACTAAAGGCGATGGGGTAATGAAACATGCATTGGCTGGATAGAAGAAGGATGAAAACCCCCTTTAAAGAGAATTAGCCAAAGGTTGTAAGTATAAAGTTAGTATAAAGTTGAAAGTTAAAGTATATTGCAGTTTAAAGTATAAGAGACTGTGCAGACGCCGCTTTGTACTTAATTGATTCATTATGAGTACGAAGGCATCACATAGTTGCAATATTCTTGTATAAAATAGGAGTAGCGTAAGAGGAGCTGCTTAAAGATTCAGTTTAATGCATCTGCGTGTTCCACACGCTCTTCTGTCCCATTCAAAGTGGATCAATGTAAAACAATCTGTAAACAAAATTCTTGAACTGATAACAATAATATAATATTCTATGAAAAGCGGGATATATAAAATAACAAACTGATGAACAGATTACAATAATACTATATTAAAAGCGATTTTCAGTTTTTCGTCTTTCGAAAAAAATGGTACTTTTGGGAGGAATCAGACATATGTACATTGTGAGCCTCTTTTTTTGTCTCACCATTATTTAAAATATAAGAAAAAACCTATTCAGTTTGATTATAAACTAAATAGTGTTTGTCTTTCTACTGTCATATCGATCAATAGGACCTTGGGGTCATTCTAGTCTGCAAACTTTCTTTCCGTAATCACATTAATAATAACGTAAATAAATCACTTAAACTTCTCGGCTTCATTCATAGAATCACCTCTCAAACAAACAAACATTCATAGAATCACCTCTGAAACATACTCACGAGTACACTTAAAACTCTTTACTGTTCGCTAGTTTGACTTCACCTTGAATATGCTAGTGTCATTTGGTCTCCTTTCTATGTTGTCCACATTTGTCACATCAAATCCGTACAACATCGTTTCCAGAGAGGAATTGCTTGGAGGCTGAGTCTTGAAAGAGGCGAGTACCCATATGATGAAATTGGTCACATTTTAAACATTTCTTCTTTAGAAAAACGTAGAAAGGACTCTGATCTAATGTGCATTTTTAAAATTATCAACAGTATTACTGATACACCTGCATTGTTACAACTCATCTTCTTCATGCTTTGACTTGTAGTGTCTTCTATATGTACTTTTTACATTTTATATTGTCATTACTATTAATTTATATGTCTTATATGTCTCTCCCTTCACTGTCATCTCTGTTTTTTTTTATTTATTTTTATTCGTGTTATTATGTGTTTAATGGACTAATGTCCGTAAATTAAAAAATAAATAAATAAATTATTGTGATAAGAAACGTATATTTATTTCCTTTTTTGTACCATTGCCGTTCCGTAAACATGAGACTATTAATAGCGCCTATTAGCTCTCTGACGTCATCGCCACCTAACACCATGCGATCGCCGCCATACGTGACTGCAGTCAATTCGTAAGTTGCAGTTGATGTTTTGACTTCCAGTTTGCTCGATTTATATCATTATATGTTTTCAACGACTCTAGTTCGTCAGAGCTTGTTCCATTGATGTGCCGGTAGAACAAGGACGCCTTTCTCCCCTGACGCCTGAGCTCTAAAGATTTCAATCCTTTGTTAAAATAGGGAATCTATCAAAAAATAAAATTACTAATTTTTAGTGCGATAATCATAATCGGAGATATTAACTTTAAAACTTCCACATATTTTCAATGGCATCCCTTGTTTGTGAAAATACCCTAAAATTTTTTTATCGTGATTAACTTTCCTGTTATTGTTTTACATACATCTTATTTTGTTTTACATCCTTTCTTATTATTAAATTATGTTTTTTATTTTATATAATTCTGGCAAAACTTTATTTTATTTTTACTGGCATAACTTTATTTTAATTAGAGGTAAAATCACAAGGAGGTAATCCATAATTGATTTTATTTTTGGTAAATTATTACACGTGTAAAAATGATAAAGTACATAATAATTTGTTCGCTTTCAGGATCAACTCATATACGTCTCATAAAAAGAACCACAAAAGAATTAAAATGCACACCTTTATGAAACCATAGTTTCCGACAACAATTTGAATAAAAATAGTTTGTGATTTTTTACTTCTTTATTTTCTACTTTGTGATTTTTAAAAAATTATTCGCACATGAAACGAAAAAAGAGATGATGATAACTTTCATAATAAATTTGTCTGATAAAATTTGTGTGTGTTTTTTTAATTTTATGTTTGCATTAAGAAAATTTCATTTAAAAATGTATGTGGTTATTTATAATAATAAAATTTGAAAATGTATTACAACGTCTTTCAAAAACGAGTTTTAGTTGTCGGACACGCTTAGGAATATCAGATTAAATTGGAATTTATTGCAAAGGGGGGGAATATTCTGAAAGAATATACCAGAAGCCTGAGGGGAAAAAAATTACCTCTTGTCATTTACTGTAAGTATGCCAATCCAAAACTTCTGATCGACCATGCATTTTGCTTAGGTACTTCGGCGTTTTTCCGTTCACCATAATTCACCCCATCTGTGATATTTGTAAGTTCTTTACTGTGTTGCCCCAACCTATTTTTAGTAGTCAACCCTAATCATTTCCATCCTTCCACCACGAATATCCTTTTGTTCGTTTCCCCCATTATACCAAACCGGCATTTAATTAGGGTCGGAAATAAAAATGAGAGATATTCGGAGGAAAACGTCAATCACGTTTCCATTGTGTGCTTATTCTCGGAAAACAATAAATAAGGAAGTACAGGTCAAGTTCTTTGAGAACGTTTTTCGAAAATCGTTCTAAACGAATCATCTTTTGATTAAATAACTGGATGAAGCCGGGCGGAAATAAGTTACTCCAGTATTTATACGATCCAAGCTTCCCGGATTTCCGATCCAACCTCTGGAGATCTGAGATTTAGCAGCGCAAAAACAATTTGGCTTATTTGATGGATCAACGTAAATCCTGTATATTTTTTATACGAATGTTTCGACCTGTGTTGACACAATTGTGGTTTCGTTCCAAATAAATAATACAAAAATATGATGACAAATAAGTAAAGATGTCCCTAGAATCTTTAAAAATCAATTTAATACATATTTTGATCGCGATAAAATGTGGTGATTTTCCATTCCCTTCTCTCTCAGTATCTATTTCCGACCCAGTTTTAGATTCTATCGCTCTTTCGCATGCTATTAGAGTTTAGAGATTTTCGGGTTTTCAAAATTTTATTCTATTCCTTAGTAAGGAGTAGACTCGAAAAAGGGGGTTGGTTATTTGGAGTCCACACCAAATAAAGAATAGCCCCATGCTGGAGAGAGTTCAGAAGAAATTTTTGAGATTTCTCCACATGAGGGAGTATGGCTACTAACTGTACTAACCGTGGCTGTAACCTTCTTCTGGGTATGCTTGGAATGAACCATCTACGAGTCAGAAGGGATATGTACATAGCCACACATTTCTTCAGAATGATTGTGGATGGCTTGAAAACTCAGCTATCATGGTGAACATTCATTTTCATGATTGTCCCCGATGGTTATCCCTGTCACCAGCAACACAAACTGTTCTATATTCCGGTTAGCAGTTTTTTTTTTTCTGAATGTTTTTATAGCTATAAATTTAATTGAATCGAATTGTAGGCAGGCGCATACTATTGGAAAAATATAATGTATAGGGTGCGGCAGCATAACTTCATTATTTTAAATGTTAAAATGGGCACCATTCAGTCGGTTGATGTCGCAGCGGAGCGCTAGTGATATCGTTCGAGAGGCGGAACTATAAAGTTTTGTCCCGAAATAGTTTAGTCGCGTTGTATGCGTTGGAACAGTGAGGAGCGTGCGTTTGCCGTTGAGGTCTACTTTTCGAGCGGATGTTCTGTGATCAGGGGATGGCAGCACAACTTCTTAACCCCCCATTACACGTATCAGTATTCGCATCAGTATTTGAATACTGATGCGAATACCGTATCATCAATGTATCAGTATTCGCATCAGTATTTGAATACTGATGCGAATACTGATGCGTGTAATGGCTAATACTGACGCATCGACAAAATTACTGACGCGCATCTAGATATTTGGATCGGCCTAATCAGTATTGGGGCGTGGCCGAAAAGAGGTGGGGATACTGATGCTGTACTGATGCGTGTAATGGCTTGCCGCTTCAGTACGTCAGTATTTCTTGTGCGCCATGGAGGACGGTGCTGTCTTATCGCCTCTAGCTATGTCGGACAGCGATGTCGCATCTCCAGCTCCGCCGCGAAACGTCCTAGCTACATTCATCAAGGCTTATGAGATGCGTGATATACTATGGAATAAGCGTCACAAGGACTAGAAAAATACTGTAAAGAGGAATAGGGCCATTTTTATTTTTTTTTAGTACATAAGCTCCACCCGAGGAAAATAATTTCCCTCAGGGCCTATGTCATCTTTGGGGATGCTGTGTGGAGGGTTTTTTAAATGAAAGTAGGGAGAGGAGAGTTCTTGGAAGGAAAAGGGTTTAAGGGGTGGGTAGGAATCTGGAGTTCAGTGTGTCTTGGTCATCCGCCTTCAAGATCTAGACAAACCTAACCCCATGAACCCGGGCACCCCTGCTAAATCACCAAACGTAGCCAACCACTTTTGGTTACATATGGCAGAGGTGTTGGTTATCCAATAAAGGTTCCCGGGGCGGCGGTACCCATTCCCAAATTGTATTGGAGGAATTGAAGGGAATAATGGTCAGCGAAAATCCAAATATTATGAGGGAAGATGTACGAATAAAAATAAATAGGTTGCGATGCTCAACACAAAAAAATCGATCATAGTGTATATCCAGAAATCGTAGTGTTACAGCTAATTTTTCTCTTGGCGTGATCGAGGCTCTCGTGGCTGTATTTTGTTTCAAAATATATGGAACAACCATATCTAGCAATTTGTTGAAATTATCATTGTTTATCCTAAAATAATTTTTAAAGTCGTTTGGATCAGTTAGCAAAATTTCATCCATTAAATTCAAGTGTTAGAATTTTTCTTTTTTGAGAAGCCGGTTCTTCACTTGTTTCTTTGTACCGAACGTCAAAATTATAGCAACAGAGGTTTTTCTTTTCGGATTCATCACTTTAAAAGCGTCTGTTCCGCAAGGTTTCACAACGATACTGACGTCAGTATACTGACACGTGTAATGGCTCACAAATACTGACGGTTGTCGTCAGTAATTCGCATCAGTAAATACTGATGCGAATACTGTTGCGTGTAATGGCCGGATTATTTAAAAATTTAATAAAACCTATTGTGTGAATCAGCAATTTTTTATTGAAGCAAAACTTATTTACGCACTCTTGACTTGAGTAAGCTGGCGAATGCGTGACGAGAGCGTTACGAAAAGCGAGGCGAACGGTAGTTGAGAGGGAGATATAAGTTTGTGAAGATAGAAAGAGAGAGAGAGTTACGTTTCGTATATATATATATATATTTTTTTTTTACATTAACTCCACACAGGAGGCCCTGAGGAAAATAATTTCCCTCAGGGTCTATGTCATCTGGGATGCTGTGTGGAGGGTCTTTTTGAGGAGAGGAAGGAATGAACATTGGTCTTGAAGAGACCCATGTTGTAGGAAGGAGGAAACAAGAGGCCGGCAAATCATTCCACAGCCGAGCTGTTGAACACAAGAACGAGTCGAAGAAACGACCCGTTCTCATGTGATATATGTCAACTGTGTACAAATGTTGGGCACGCGTTTGGCGTGTTTCCCGACTATGCACCGGTGCCGGAGGGATCAATGATGCTAGTTCCTCGGAGCATCTTCCATTGTAATACCGGTAGAACAAGGATAGCATTCCCACCCGACGCCTGTGCTCTAAAGATTGCAATCCGTCTGTTAAGATGGGAGAATCTATCAAACGGACCGCCCGTTTCTGCACAGAGTCGAGGGTATTTTTCAGGTATTTTGGAGTTCCAGACCAGAGGTGGCTGCCAAATTCAACCGTGGGGCGCACTTGCGATTTGTACAGGGTTAGCAGTTGTGTACTATTAAAGTATCTGCGGGCCCTGTACAGTACGCCCAGTTTTTGGGAGGCTAACTTTACTCTGGCTTCGATGGAGCCCCCATACCTGAGCTGGTCACTTAGGGTTACACCAAGCATATCAATGGAGGGCCTGTTCGTAAGATTGCTTCCGTTGAAAGAGACTAGATTTTCATTTCGATCCCTTTTAGACGTAATCAGACAAGATTGGGTCTTTGAAACATTAAATTCAACGAGATTATTTTTACCCCAAGAGAAAACACTCTCGAGGTAACCGTCCAATCTTTGCTTCAAAGCCTTACGAGCTGTTGGAGTTTGTGAGCCCTTTGGGGGCTTGTCAAACAAAAAGCTATCATGAACTGTACTGTCATCCGCGTAACAATGAATTGGTGCACATGACAAAAGGTCGTTGATGTGCAACAAAAACAAGGTCGGAGACAGAACCGAACCCTGCGGGACGCCAGCATTTATCGAGTGTGAGGAAGAGGTAAAACCATCGACTACCGTCTGAATCGACCTCTCCCTCAAGAAGTCGGCAATCCACGTACACAAGGATGCGGGAAGTCCGTAAGAATGCAGTTTGTTGACAAGTCCTCGGTGCCAAACCCGGTCAAAGGCCTTGGAGATGTCCAGTGCAACCGTTTGGGTCTCACCGAAACGTTCCAGGCATCGCCCCCAAATATGCGTCACACACGCGAGAAGATCACCGCACGAGCGGTTCCGCCGGAATCCGTATTGACGGTCATTAATAATTTTGTTCTTCTCGAGGTACGTGAGCAGTTTGTCGTTGATCACACGTTCCCCGTAGACAGAACTGATGTGATCGCTATGGGGCGGTAGTTGGCCGGGTTGGAGCGGTCACCCTTCTTTGGAATAGGATGGATAACCGTTTTTTTCCAACCAGAGGGCACAGAGCCAGTCTTCAGGGACAGTTTAAAAAGCTTCGTCAAAATTTGAGCTATTTCTGCAGCGCACCTTTGCAGTACCAGGGCAGGTATTCCGTCAGGCCCACTAGCTTTATTAACATCAAGCCCTCGTAAAACATGGAGTACTTCCCGATGCGGTTGCACTGGACAGCAATTTGTCAAATTAAATGGTTTTCTCAGCGATTCTCAAATCAGTAAATTTGGAATCCCGCAGGGAACAGTATTGGGACCAATTCTTTTTATCATTTATGTTAATGATATTTTTAAACTCACCATAAAATCCAAAATAATATCTTACGCTGATGACACAGCAATTTTAGCTGAGGGATCAACGTGGAATGAAACTCAGAGAACGGCGGAATCAGATATAAATTTAATTAAAAAATGGTTTGATCAAAATTTACTATCTCTAAATACAGATAAAACTTTTGTAATTCCTTTCACTCTGACTAAAAAGGCTACCCCCGAAAATCTAAATATATGTATACACTCATATAATTGTAATTCAAATTCATATATATGTAAACCTGATTGCTCTGTACTCACTATTAAAACCAATGTTAAATACCTTGGGGTAACTATAGACAGTAACATAAAGTGGAAGATGCAAATCAGCACAACAGTTGAGAGACTAAGAAAATTAGTGTACATTTTCATTAGAATTCGAAACATTTTAAATATTAGTATGTTAAGAACTATTTACTTTTCCTTAATCCAATCAGTGCTACAGTATGGAATTGTTGGTTGGGGCGGTGCATTCAAAACTTCTCTTTTACCATTGGAAATCATTCAAAAATTAATTATAAAAATAATTTTAAAAAAGCCATATGATTACCCCACTATCAAATTATTTCAAGATTTTAAAGTACCTTCACTTCATGTCATTTATAAAAAAATTACAATTCTACAAATACACAAAGATTGCTTCAATAATGAGAGCTTCACTCCTTTTTCAAGCAGCATTAGAACAAATATCCTGGGCTCTATGACTGTCCCGCGTTGTAACACCACCACAGCTCAACAATACTATAAATATATTGGAGTTAAATGGTTTAACCAATTACCTGTTAATTTAAGAATGGAAACAAATTATAAAAAATTCAAAAAATCAATTAAAGCTCTTTATATATAACTTATCACAATCACTACATCTTATAATATTTTATTTATAAACACAATTGTAATATCTGATATCCTTTTTCTTTCTTTAATTTTCAGCTTTCTTTTTTATATCCTCTTCATTCTGCTTATGTTTTATATATTATATAAAACTATAGATGCATATTATGATATATACGATTTTTTTTTCTTTGTATACTGTTAATTATCCATCAATTGATCTATATGTATATAAGAAAAAAATTATATATTATTTAAACTTATATAAAAATTAATATCTACATTCGTTGTCACCGCCTTTTTAACACGAGCTTTGCTAAAAAAAAAGGTGTAAGACGTATTAAATAATGTATATTTTTTTTCCAAAAAACTTTATTTATACACAAAAACATGACATTTTTGTAAAATTTATTAAATAAATAAAAAAAAAAAAAAATGCCGGATCCTCAGCTTTTTCATACGAAAACCGCAGTGAGGAACCGACGTCGGGACAGCACCTTGGTCATCGAGGGTTGAGTTATCCGCAAACATTTTACCTAGTAAGTTAGCCTTTTCGGTGGCGGTGTTTGCTAGTAAGCCGTCAGATCTGGTAAGAGGTGGCAGACTGGATTTGCAGAAATTGTGACCTATTGAGCCCGCAAGCGACCAGAATTGCCTGCTGCCATACGGGCATGCAGTCAGCTTTCTACTGATCTGCTGGTCGTGCTCGAATTTTGACCTATTTATATTACTGTAGAGGCAAGAGAGAGATGTGCGAGCACAAATTTTTTTCTCTCTTTCTCTCATAGCCAGTTACGTTTCGTATATCTAAGACACAGTGAAGGCCTATTGTTCATATCACACTGTAGGAGCAAGAGAGAGCAGTGTGCGCGCACATTTTCTTTCTCGCTTCCAATCATATATGTAGATATAGATGGAGCTAAAGAAGTTTTAGTTCAGTCGTGTGGTCTAAAGCCCACTCACTTTTTTGTTTTTTATAATGTAGGCACATACCACAAATTTTGTTTTACCTAGTTTTGAAGATCAAATCAGGTAGGTGACGTTCCTCCATTCTCCATGCACTGAGTAAACCGATTGCTACGACATCAACTAACTGAAAAGCGCACATTTAAAAAAAAAATTAACACATTTATTTAATTATTTTTGACCATTATAGGTTTTGTCCTTTCACGGCCATCTTCAAACTTTTTTCTTAAACTTCTGTACATTACATACATAATTTTTGGGGTATCACGGGTGGTAAATCATGATATTATTGAAACTATATTTATCAGTATTGTCATATTTTCATTTTTTGTATGCCAGGGCTTAAATTATTTAGAATTTAATTATAACTTTATACCTACCTGTATCTGGTTTAAAATTTCTCAAAGATTAGTTGAAATGAGTTTTTATTGAGGTGGTTTATATAATGAAAAGTATTTGATACCTATATAAAATAAATTTTTCAATAAATTCATCGTATGAAATAATATTTATGGTTTTAATATTTATGATTTACATGCCTTCTTAAAATTTCTAAACCAATAAAGAATTAAATAAAAATAAATGCATCATCATCTTTTATCTTCTATCTTCTATCTTCTATCTTCTATCTTCTATCTTCTATCTTCTATCTTCTATCTTCTATCTTCTATCTTCTATCTTCTATCTTCTATCTTCTATCTTCTATCTTCTATCTTCTATCTTCTATCTTCTATCTTCTATCTTCTATCTTCTATCTTCTATCTTCTATCTTCTATCTTCTATCTTCTATCTTCTATCTTCTATCTTCTATCTTCTATCTTCTATCTTCTATCTTCTATCTTCTATCTTCTATCTTCTATCTTCTATCTTCTATCTTCTATCTTCTATCTTCTATCTTCTATCTTCTATCTTCTATCTTCTATCTTCTATCTTCTATCTTCTATCTTCTATCTTCTATCTTCTATCTTCTATCTTCTATCTTCTATCTTCTATCTTCTATCTTCTATCTTCTATCTTCTATCTTCTATCTTCTATCTTCTATCTTCTATCTTCTATCTTCTATCTTCTATCTTCTATCTTCTATCTTCTATCTTCTATCTTCTATCTTCTATCTTCTATCTTCTTCTATATAAATAAAAATTAATCGCCAAAATGTATGTACGCGCATATCTTTCGAACGACTGCACCAAATTGGATAATTTTTTTTTTGTGTGTTCGTTATTGTCAGGACAAGGTTTGTATAAAACTTCTGGTGAGCTCTGGCATTATGAAATTTGTATACAAAAATTGCTATTGGTGGCACGCGAGCTGTTTGAAAACTGAATGTATGGAATGCAGGAGGGGGGAAGGGAGAGGGGAACTCAGGTAGGGGGTTCGCGGGAAGGGGGAGGGGAACCAGGGAGGCGGAAGGGGATCCTGGGGGGGGGAGGACTTGGGAGGGGGGAGGGGAACTCGGGAGGGGGGTTCGCGGGACGAGGGAAGGGAGGAGTGGAGTGGGGAGAGGTAAGGTGGAGGAGACGGAGTGGGAACGCGAGAGGGGAAGGGGACGCAGGAGAAGAAGGGGAGGCGGTAGGAGAACGGGACGAATGGGAAAGGACACGCAGGGAGAAACAAATCCTTTGTTAAATGGCATAGCAACGCATGCCGGATACCAGCTAGTATGGATGTAAGTAAGTTGTAAGTGAGTTGTCTATGCATTGCTGTATGCGTAGGAAATTTTTGGAACTTTCAAAATACCTTCTTTCTACTTTCCCACGAAGGTTTTTGGATTATTACAACCACATGACAATACATCTGAAAAATTTTTAATCATTACAAAAACTCGGTCAAAAATGTTACAATTTGAGAATGACATTTTGCAAACCATCGATTGTAATCAAAATTCAAATACCGAAAAAAAATTTAAATCAATGAATTTACTTGTGGTACTAAGGACGGGCTGTTTCAATAAATTTGACGGATTCATCAAATATTTGAAGTTAATTTTCACGTTCTGTGCAAGTTCTACTCAAGTTCTGTGATTATTTCAGTTCTATGAAACAACTGGCCTATAATGATATAATAACAGAACTTACAGAACGTGAAAATTAATTTAAAATATTTGATGAATCCGTCAAATATTTTGAAACAACCCGTCCTAAGTAAGTAAGAATTATAGATTGTTCTTATACTTAATATACAAAAATGAAAATTTGTAATATATGAAAACTGAAAACTGAATGCACTGGGACTGAATACGTGGAAAGCGGGAGGGGTTTGGCAGGGCGGGTGAACGGGAGAGGGGAGAGGGAAGGCGGGGAAGGTGGAGGGGAAATGCGTGCAGGGAAGGGGACATGGGAGGGAAGGGGCGGCGGAATGGGAACGGGACGAATGCAAAAGGTCACGCAGGGAGAAACAATTTCTCGATTAAATGGCGTTGCAACGCATGTCGGAAAATCGCCAGTAAATAATAAATACGATATATCCATAATAGATATTTGGCAAACATATTTATGTGCCAATGCCTTGCCTATAAATATACCTATGACAACGACTAGTACTCGTATATTATAAAAAAAAAACATAAAAGAAACTGTAACGACCGATATCGTGACACTCGAGGGTGGACAGTAAATCTGTAAATTACGAGTGGAATGGACAATTGTGAGTGTTTTTGTATATCGTTCACAGGACGAGATTTATGAAGGGAAGAGACCCTACCTTTCATGAAGTCATCTGCTATTTCTCCAATGTTACTGGATAACACAATTTTCATAACACAAGGTTGGATCACTTTACCGTCAGTTTAATATATTTTAATATAGTACTTTTTAATACGAGTTTCAAGAGAGCTCGACATAGATGCTAACCAAATCGCGACAAATTTCGACTGAATAATATGGGTATATACAATTCTTGAACGATAATATTTGCATTTTTCAAGTAGGTAGAAATAATCATCTTTTTCATTTTTGTTCCTTATACTAGGTGGGGCCTTGTAGGAACGGAAAACGATAATGGGAAACTAATAACAATTAAAGGACTTTGGGAAATGGGTTTAGTCCCAAAGCAGTTTAAACACTGTTATCACAAAATAAAAATTTACTACATGTTATGACACCTCCTTACAGGAATAATTAGACAAAAGCCGGAAATTTGTCATTTTTAAATCAAATTCCAGATGTATCGACTCTTTTCTATAAAAAATTATAAATTGATTTGGAAAGATTGTTCCTCGTATTTTATCTGATAAAGTTAAATTTTAAATTAAAAAAGTTTATACTAGCTTCTTCCCGCGGCTTCGCTCGCATGGTATTAGGGGGGTTCCCAGTCCGCCTCCACACAGGAGGCACCGAGGAAAACAATTTTCCTAGGGGCCTTTGTAATCTTTGAGGTTGCTGTGTGTAGGGTTTCTTTAGGGAAAGGAAGGAGAAGAAGATATGGGAAGGAAAAAAGTATGAGGAGTGGGAAGGAATCTGGGGTTCAGTATGGCCAGGAGTGACGGACATATGAATCTATTTCTCACACTGCGGTGCAAGGCGAAGGGTCGGTAGAATCCGGCTGGAGAGGTTAAAAGGCCTTCCTCAATCAGTCTCCTCCGATCCAGCCCGCTACGCAGTGGTTGGGCAAACGTATCCACCACCAAGACCTAGACAAACCTCATCCCATTAACCCGGGCACCTCTGCTAAGTCACAAAACGTAGCGAACCACTTGGGATGACGTGTGGCAGGGGTTAGTTGTCCAATAAATGGTTCCCGGGGCGGCGGTACCCATACCCATCTCCCAAATTAACTGGTACGAAGAATAACTAATCTTTCTCATAGGAACCGTCCGAAACGGTTTCAAGGTACGATCGCAAAACCATATTTCGACGAAATTTTAATTCTCGGTCGCTAAATGGGTTAATGGGTTTTAAATTGAATATATACAAAAACTTTGTCGTGTAAAAACTCCCACATTTTGAAGAAATAATTCGTGGATGATAAAGTTTTCAATCAAGATTACCTAGAATATACAGTTCCAGAGTAACGTAACGCATCCCTGTTGTTCTTTCATCAATCGGATTATATTTTGCTTGAACTTTAAAGAGATGTACAACTTGTTGGCTCTTAACGTCATGCCAGTAGAAATTTGAACTCGAGCATGACGACACCCAAATCATATTTTCCAGAATAATTGTCATGAACAGATCGACATCCTAAATTAATATAATTGAGATTGAATTATTGTTGGATTCCGTTGATTATTTCTTCCGATCTTTGATGAGGGTCCTGATTTTCGTAAGTAATTTCCATAGACGAATGAAATAGAAAAAAAGGAAAATTTCACAAGAATAATTTAATACCTGCTTATGTAATTTTTGTTTCAAATTCAAAGAAAAGTTTGAAAACTGGAAAGCATGTAATATAAATTATTATATACACACAGGGTGTTAAAAGCATGATCTATATATAAACAGTACAGGGCATACTTGTCTTACCTTAAGCTTTGATTCCTGACTTCATATGGAAAATGTAAATAAAATATTGGTTTTTGATGACAGTTTTTTTAAATGTTAAAGTAAATATGGCTGAAATGCTGGATACTTTTGAAAGAAAAGTGCTGAGAAGAATATGTGGACCCTTGAAAGAGGGCGAACAGGGGCGCATCCGGCACAATTAAAAATTGTATGATGTATATAAGACCCCTAGCATCTCAGCACATATGAGACTCCTCAGGTTGAGATGGGCTGGGCATGTACTTTATACTCAATTCGTGCTTAGTCTTTATATGTACATAAATTTGTAAGAGTAGGCAAAATGCCTTTTGTTTTTCTTTATTATTTCCATCACTTAAATGAGGTCAAGGTAAGATTTTCATTATACCATTCTTACATACTAACAATTGTACATAGTAGCACTTGCATACTGCTGCCTAACAACGTATGCGGGGACATTTGAGGTTTACTCGTAGTTTCGTTATCAAATGTAGAGTAGTTTTTACCAAAAAATTAGAGTCCTTGCAAGAGCCTTGAAGGGGTAACCATCTGTTACCTATTCCAGGGCGGGTAAGTGGTGGGTCCTCCAATGGGCATGCACAGAGAATGCCGGATACAATTAATAAATACCAAAAAGAATTTTGACTGAACACCCAGGTGGAAAGAGAAAAGTGAGAAGACTCAGACTCAGACTGAGGTGGGAAGACGGGGTAAGAGGAGATGCAGCACAGCTTCTCCAGGTACCAAACTGAAGTCAGCCGCTGAGGACAGGAGGGGTTGGAGGCGACTGTTGCAGGAGGCCTAAGCTCGATATGGGCTGTAGTGCCATCGAAGAAGAAGAAGAAGAAGATGACAGTTTTTTTTGTCTTTAAAATATACTAGGTGTTGAGTAAGTAGGGTCCGGGTGAGGGGTTGGGGGTTGAACGCCTGAGTGACCAGTGTTGACATGTTGAAATTTGTTCGTTGTTTGGTTTTAAAGAATTTTTTTGCCTCGCCCAACTGCGTCCGGGGCGGCCCACTGGACGTCTACCCTCTGGAATCGCACTCAGTATTTTCCTCGGAATTCGGTCATCAGACGGTCTTAGCACATGCCCAAGCCACCACCTTAGTTGCGATTTTTCTATGAAGAGTAGCAGTGGTTCGATGATCGTCTCGGATCGTCGAGTTTCTTATATGATGCCATTTCGTAACCCCTGCCACTCCTCTCAAGTACCTCATTTCGGCAGCTTGGACTCTAGAGCGTACTTAAAGATACATTGTGATTTTTTTCTTAGCTATAACATATTAAATAACAGAACAAAATATATTTTAATATTTTCGCAGCATTCTTCGCTTTTTTTTGCTATCAAGGGAATTTCATATAATTACTATTTCGACGCTACAAATGTACACATATTGTTTAAAAAAAAAAAACATATTTTTTTAGAACTTAAAAACTGAAAGTGTTCAAGAGAAATATGTTATAAATCGGTAGATATGCGGAGGCTTAGAAAATAATATAAATATACTAGCTGATCCGGCGAACTTCGTACTGCCTCAGAATCAAAAACTGTTGTCAACTTATTAGCTGAATTGATCTAAATTGTTTCTCCCTGCGTATACCATACCTTGATCTAAATTGTTTCTCCCTGCGCACAGTAGTTCCCTTAAAGGAAACTAGCTAGACAAAAAGATTTTAACGATGTTTTTATTTATGTTCAAATTTATACTCACAGCATTGAAAACAGTCCGTAGTATTATGTTCTCATTGATAAAAAAATTAAAATAATATGCACGATACGTGGCAACGTTGTAAACACGACACTTTGGAGGTGCCAGTCGGCCGCCCGGCTGCCAGTCGCTTTCGGATGTGCACGCTGTTCGATCGTTAGTGGCGTTATTTGAAATTGGAGAGAAATTATGTAAAGATGAAAATTGAAGTATATGGTATGTTCTTTCAAATGTATTTAAGTATTTAATAATTGGCTTATTCAATATTACTTTTATTATTAATTGAAAAATTATGAAACCAGTGTTAATATTTACAATTATTTTCCAAAGTTTGATTAAACTTTCAATTAATCGTACAAAATCGTGCCTCTGAACGAAATCATTTTCATATAAAACCATTCTTTATCTATATTGTTTTATATAATTCGTCTGCGCTTACGTGCTCTTTTGTCTTTTACAGAGCCTGTACCAATGATCTATCGTTCAGATATTTTGGAGATGTTAGAAGAGCGAAGCACTTCAAAGATGAATTGTGTTGCAACAAGGGAGTGTATTTATGAAGATATAAAAATTTTACTAAAGAAAAAATTTTTCACACGTTTCAAAGATAATATATTAAAGAAGAAAATCGGTTCATTTCTGTTAACATTTCACAAAAAATGGGTTGATGTCGGAAGAAGTACGCTAAAATTCAAATGAAAAAACACAAAATGGCTTAAGGCAGTTTTTGTTCTTCCTGTGTTTATTGTGTGATGAGGGGCCACGTGGTAAGCCAGAAAAATAATTTGATTTATGTTCATCGAAAAGTAAAACCAGAAAAATTAAATGTCTTCTGAATTCCCGAAGTCCACAAGAGCTCTCTCATGCTACTCAAACCAGCTTGTGGTCACATGGAAAGCGGGATGCTGCCAAAATTATTCATCAGGCGACGGACTTTTCACCTAAACGAGCTACAAAGTTGAAACACATTATGAGGAATAACAATTTTAAACCAATCCCGTATTCACCCCAGGAAGCTCTAGCATTCATTATTAACAATAAATTCACCAAGCAGCAATATTTTAACATATGAAATGAGGCCAAAGAGAGGAGGGCAAACATTTACCCCTCATACAAAAAAATTTCAAAAATCAAGGACGAGTGTTAATTAATTATTATCGATACATGTTCATCGAAGTGCCAGCGAAGGAAGTGCAGAAGTCTGTCAACAGTGCCACTATAGGTGAATTATCATTTAATAGTAGTGACGATAGTGACGATAATGCTGATAGTGACTCAATATAGTTCATAAAAAAAGTCATCTCTATACAGGTTATAATTTTTTTAAAGTAATTACTTAAAATAAACACATTGGCATGACTTTTTTGAACTATTCTACCATACACATTTTATTAATATTTTATTTTACTTTGAAAATTCTGTAACAATGGTTAAAATAAATGTAAATTTTTAAAATAATTTTTTTAATTATATTGTGACCCTTTTGCATCATATACCATGGAAAAATATTTTTGTCTAGCTAGATTGGGATTTGGGACCACTGTGCTGCGTATCCTTTCTCTAATATATAAAATTCCCGTGTCACGGTGGTTGTTGCCATACTCCTCCGAAACGGCTAGGAAGGGGAGGGGGAGGGGGAGGGGGAGGGGGAGGGGGAGGGGGAGGGGGAGGGGGAGGGGGAGGGGGAGGGGGAGGGGGGAGGGGGAGGGGGAGGGGGAGGGGGAGCGAGAGGGGGGGAGGGAGGGGCGAGGGGAAAGGGGGAGGGGCGAGGGGAAAGGGGGAGGGGGAGAGGGAACGCGAGAGGGGAAAGGATACGCAGGGAGAAACAATTTAGATCAAGGTATGGTATACGCAGGGAGAAACAATTTAGATCAATTCAGCTAATAAGTTGACAACAGTTTTTGATTCTGAGGCGGTACGAAGTTCGCCGGATCAGCTAGTTGTTATCAATTTTGTGCCATAGTTTTTATCCAAGATTTTGGGGAGAAATAAAGAGAAATTAATTGCACAAACTCGAATTGGCACAATACTTGTGTAAATAAGATGGAGGCGTCTACTGATTAAAAAACTTAATTTATGTAAGTATGTATGTAAAAATCAATAATATCGGACTATTGGACACATTTAGCTGATTAGTCCAACCTACGCTCTGTAGATATTAGTTCAACCTACGCTCTGTAGATATTAGTCAACACTGGGACCGTCATAGATATTCGTCCGACCTTAGCTCTGTAGATATTAGTCAACACTCTGAAGTTCGTAGATATTAGTTCAACATATGAGCTGTAGATATTCGTCCGATATACAGGCTGTAGATATTAGTATCTGGAGTCAATAAGATTGATCGTGTGAACCGACCTTTATGATGTGGTATCAAAGAGACATGATTTTATGAAAATCAAAATAATTTCATTCCACTTCCGTAGAACACAGCTTTCGTAGCTTTAAAATTGAATACGGTCACCAACACTACTGCCGTATTTACAAAAAGGATTTGGAAAAAAGCTTTAGTTTGGACGTAGATTCTGCCGCTAGAGGGAGTGCAATTACTCCAGCGGTTGGTGCTCGTGACGGCTCGAGTCCTTTGTCGATAGACGGACCATGATATTATGTTCACAGTAATCCACTGCCCGCTATCGAGGTTTTTGTTGGGGAATGTTTGTTGTTCAGCAAAGAGGGGAAACGGAGTTTGGAAGAGGAAGCAAAGGCAGTTTTATATCCACAGAGGATATCCAGTAGTTTTTGTAAACAATATTAAGATGAAAACAGAGTGCGCAATTCATACGCGGTAGATGTGAAACCTTCAAAAAAACTGAATATGACAAGAGTGGGGAGGCTACGCACCTAAGCACCGCACAAAGAGGAGACTGATTGTACTATCCCATTCTCTCGCAGCCTTAAACAGGGAGGGGGAGCGGGAGCGGGGTGAGGGTAGGCGGGGAATTTGGAAGGGGAACGGGGGAGGGGAAGGGGACGCGGGAGGGGAACGGGGACGCACGGGAAAGGACATGCAGGGAGAAACAATTTATATCTTTGAATCTGGCATTGCAACGCATGCCGGGAACCAGCTAGTCTTTTATAAATAACTAGCTTTTCCCCCGGCATCGCACGCGCCATTCCCCCCCCCCCCCCTCCCGCCCTCACCCTCCCCCATCCCCATTCTCCCTCCCCCCACCTCCCCCTTCAGCCCCCAGCCTCCACCCCCCTCACCCCTCCCTCCCCCCCTCACCCATCCCCCTCCATGTCCATTTTAAAATGTAACAACCAAACACGCACACTAAATTTTAACAATCAAAGGGATATCCATAGTAACCTAAACATATGACAAAATGACAGTGCTCGTCAAACAATTACTTAGCAATGCTTTGCTTCTCGTCTGTACAATAAACGTATTATAAATAATTTCATAATGCCAGAGCTTACCAATATTTTATATAACCTATAGTACTCGCAAATAATGTAGCTTTTTATTAGTGAAAGAATTTTTACAATTCATTCAGTAGGTTTTGCGTGAAAGAGTAACAAACATACATACATCCATACATTCAGACTTCCACAAACTTTCGCCTTTATAATATTAAATATTATATATATATATATAAACAAATAAAAAAAATAATAATTAATGGATAAATAATTAAGAGGATAAAAACTTAATAAAGACAATTTTTTAAAAAAACATTTGTACCAATAAATTAACTTTTATTAAACATATTAATAATATCTGGTTAAGCTATGCAAATGTTGGGATTTATCTTACGAATTTCAAAGGATTTAAAAAATTTTAAAACTGTCAAACTACTATATACTTCTTTTGTTAGAAGCCAACTAGAATTTAATTCCACCATTTGGAATCCATATTACAGTACCTACACATGAATATTCCCTTGAGCGTGTCCAACATAAATTCTTACGTCACATTAATTTTAAATTGGGAATATCAATTGAACATATTAATTACTTCTCCCTGTTACAACTACTGGGACTTGATACATTCAAAGAAAGAAGAATTGGTTCTGATTTTTTTTATTTATTTAAAATTGTTAATAACTTGTTGAACTCTCCTGAACTTCTTTCGTTAATGTGTTTTCATGTACCGAGTAGATCAGTTCGTCACAAATTACCTTACCATTGTAATAATACAGGATCTAATGCTGAATTATATGCCATAATAAATCGCCTGCATATACTTGGTAACAAATATGTTGTTGATGATATGATAAATATTGAAAGACTATCAACATACAAACATTATTTAATTAAAGCTGTTTGTCAGCGCTTCTCAGTTAGATTATAATCTAATATACTTTGTATGTTTATATTCTTCATCAACGTTTATTTCTGGAATTTTTAAATTTATTACTACCTACTTTACGTAGTAATTTTTTAGTTCATAATATCTTGTACACATTCATGTATATGAGGTTTTCTTTTTCTTCATGTTTGTTTTACAATAGCTTACTATTTTTACTTTAACTGTCACTTCAATATGTGCTCTTTAATTTTTTGTTATATTATTTTTTTTTCTTCTTAACTATGTATATTCTTTCAAATTATTGTAATTCCCATGTAAATGCCGTCAATCGGCGTTAATTCATAATAAATAAATAAATATTTGTGGTTAACGGTTTGCTAATAATACATTTTAAATTCAATTTGTGAAAAGGAGATGAAATGAATTATTCATTGTTTTTCTCTTTGTGATGAAAATTTACGACTCGATTTCAATTTATTATGTCTATCGATTTTCATTGTGCACGTGTAACTATCATCAGATTACTTCCACGTGTTGAATAATCACAGAGACATTTTGATTCCATTACGGTCTTAGAATAAAAAATAACAAGTAATGAAATGTTGGCGTGTTTAACTAACCATCACGCAGTTTCCGCAGGAGTGCGCGGGGATGACGGACCGCCAAACAAGTCGGTCTTGGCACACACTGTTTGCCTCATTCACAAACATACTTCCATTATTCTGACTCTTGACATGGCCTGACTCAAGTACGAGTATCTAATTCACTTGATCATGCCATGTCTTCATCGGGCGTCTCTGACTTCTTCTACTATTCACATTTGCTCATATATACCTACCTTAAATTCGTTCTACATGCCTAAACCCAACTCACCGCCCAGGGAACCATTTATTAGATTACCAACATCTCTGCCATAGGTCACCCCAAGTGGTTCGCTAAGTTTGGTTACTTAGCAGGGATGCCCGGGTTCATGGCGTGAGGTTTGTCCGAGTCTTGGCGACGGATGTGTTTGCATGGCAGACCGGATCGGGAGAGACTGGTTGAGGGAGACCTTGTGACCTCTCAAGCAGAACTCTTTTAGAACATCGCCTTGTTCCGCAGTGGAAGGGATGGATTCATACGTCCGTCATTTCTGGATCCACTGACCTTAGATTCCTACCCACCCCTCATACCTTTATAATCCTTCCCAGAACTTCCTCTCCTTCCTTTCCTTTAAAATACTATCCACATCCCCAAAGATGACATAGGCCTGAAGGAAAATATTTTCCTGAGTGCCTCCTGTGTGGAGGCATTGTAAAAAAAAACTATTTGTGGGTCCCTTTCTTAATATTATTCATTACGTTTACATCAGCCTTGCACTCTTTGCAGATCCCCACATTTCTCACACGATAATAAATGTCATAGATCTTTCTATCATTATAAAAAAATTAAGATAATTCTCTGAAAACTTTTTGTTTTATTTACAATTAACATCGTGACATTGGACCACCCTTTATATAGTTTTACCACATATACGCATTAGGGATCTCATTTCTAAAGAATCCAGTCTACTTTTTATCCTTTCTCTTCAAGTTCCATGCCTTACTGCCATACATCAGGGTAGGTACCAGCACTCCATTGTGGACTTATTTGGACGGTTTTTTTAGCGCCAACGGCATTCAGTCCTCCATTCTGATTTACATTTCTTTGAATATCTCTCTCAGCCTTCCGATTTCTCGTAAACATACTTCCCAGATACACAAACTCATCCACTTGCCCCAAGTATTCATCATTCACGACTATGTCGCACATTGTTTTCGTAATCTCTCTTTCAAACACTATAATTTTAGTTTTTTTTTAATATTAATACTGCGCAACAGTCCCCAACTGTTCCCGTCTGGAATCAGTGAGACAATGGCATCCCCAATTGGGGTATGTTGTGAAGCTGAAGTTAGTGGGGAGCGGAAGGAGATGGGTAAGTGGAAGATTAAGGTGGGAAAGTATCTGGCTATTCAGATCTGGTCACACGGCTAAAGCCATTCCAAGCAACGTTTCAACTCTGAATGGTGGTCTTACAACAGGGCGATACTGAGAGAATCTTTCACTTTGGAACGTGCCGCAAGTATAGGTACTATAGGTACATTATTTTTAATATATTAATTAATTTTTTTGACTTGCTTACATTCATCATTAAGGGTAAACGTCACGTACGTTATAATCTACGCATTCACAGATGGCGCCAATCAAATTATTTTAGGTTGTTAATACTTTTTACATATATTAATGTACCTAAATTAATTGTTTGCGCACGTACATATTGAATATAAATAAATAGTTTTGTCCATAAACAAACCCAAATCTTTCAAGGCTGAAAAATTCAATTTTGTATCGGTGACTCAATCCAATATTGTATTTTTCAGCCTTCAACCCATTTTAATTTACCTCAAATTTCAGATTTTTCGTTTCCAATGTGAATTACCTCTTCAGTGATATTTTTTTTTCGTTTTTATTATGAAAGACCATTGATTCGAAAATTCGTTGAAATGGCTTTAACCCTATTTGGTGATCAGATCTGCATAGCCAGGTACTTCCCCACCTTTCTCTTCCTCTCCCTACTGGCTTCGGCCTCACAACGTACCCTGATTGGGGATGGCCTAGTCTAACTGGCTTCAGACTGCTGGGAGCAGTTGGGACTCTCGTACAGCACAGTACGCACATAAAAAAATAAAAATTTGTATAAAAAACAATAAATTACTGTGACCATCTGGCAATCTTCACCAATGTAATTAATTATTTTAATATATTAACCCTCACGCCGCCATTCCCATGCAGGATTAGTTATAGATGACGGAATGCCACACTGTGTTGCAGCATGAATTATCAAAACAAACATTTTAAGGCGGGTATTGGTACCGCCGCCCGGCAAACATTTATTGAATAATCAACACCTCTCCCATAGGTCATCCCAAGTGATTCACTACATTTGCATTTGGTGACTTAGCACTTAGCTAAGGTGCCCGGGTTCAAGGAATAAGGTTCGTTTGAATCTTGGCGGTGGACGCATCTGCCCACCCTTCACGTCAGGCCGGATAGGGAGAGACTGGTTGAGGGAGACCTTTTGACATCTCCAGCAGGACTCTTTTGGAACATCGCCCTGCACAGGGATAGGTTCTTACGTCCGTAACTGGACACACTGACTTTCATATTCCTTCCCACCCCTCGTACCCTTTCCCTTTCCTTAACTTCCTCTTCTAAAACTCTCGACCAAAAGACTCTTCACACAGCAACCCCATAGATTAATTATGCTCTGAGGGGAATTATGTTCTTCAATGTCTATGTCTACTACATGTTTATCCAATTCTTTGTTTTTTTTCATTTCAATTTTTTAATAATACACAGTAAAATAAAACAGTTTCAAATTATTTTTAAACCTTTTATTGGGTTGCAATATTGTTTCGTTATTATAATATATACAGTTCATTACAATAATTTATATACAGACAATTTTTTTTAACATATTTGCTAAACGTGTTGAAAAACTGCGAATTTTTCAAAATTATTACAGAGTATCCAATAAATTAGGTTCAATATTAATAAAATTAGTTTGTTTATTTTTTTACTGGTTGGCGTGTTGTTATAAAATATTTTGTAACCAGATCTTCGAATTCGGGCGCTCAGAACTCTTGAGTGCTATAGAAATAAATAGAGTTTTTAATAGGTAGGGACCTAGAAATAATTATAATTTCGCAGTGTTCCATAATGTGTACATAAAAAAATTAGCTTAACTAGAGAGCAATTGTTCAGAAATTCACGTTTTAAATGGATTCTTTCACATTCAAACCAAAAAAAAACTTAAAACATAACATCTAACATTAATTAGTATACCTAAGCAAACCAGTCACTTCTGGTGGGAGTCATCGCTAAATTGGACACTTGTGTTCCATCTGTCTTTGTTGCTTTGGGATAAGTTGACACATACAATGCTAGAATTCAGTACAAAAAAATCACTTCATTTTCACATTTTTAACCATCCCGTCGCCAAATTTATAAAATTTCTACCGATACCAAGATGAAAAGCCAGTGTTACCAAAATATTCGACTTACTTATGAGTATTCACTTTCGAATTTACTGTGAAAATGTTAAATGTATAGGATAATGTCGTATACAAGGTATAAGGTACATACTTTAATCAGTGATTCCTTTAATTATTTTTGGAGTAAAAAATTTAAACGATTTTTTAATCTCTGGTGACTTAGGCTTCTGGTAGGCGTCGGGTGGGAATGCTATCCTTGTTCTACCAGTATTTCAATGTAAGATGATCCGAGGAACTAGCGTCATTCATTGATCCCCTCGGCACCGGTGCATAGTCGGGAAACACGCCAAACGCGTGCCCAACATATGTAGACGGTTGACATTTGTCACATGAGAACGGGTCGCTTCTTCGACTCATTCTTATGATCAACAGCTCGGCTGTGAAACGATTTGCTGGCCTCCTTCCTACAACACGGGTCTCTTCAAGACCAATGTTCATTCCTTCCTCTCCTCAAAAAGACCCTCCATATCTCAGATGACATAGGCCCTGAGGGAAATTATTTTCGTCAGGGCGTTCTATGTGTAGTTAATGCAAAAAATAAAGACTAATTTTGACTATTATTTAAATTTTTATTATCTTCAAAACCAAATTTAAAAAAAAATTCTTCCTCGTGTAATCACTGGCCACTCAGCCGAGTAATCACCCTACCCCTCACTCTGACCCCAACTGTCCAATAAATACTTTTTTAAACAGTTTTAATTTGAAAAAAAGGTAAAAAATGACCCGGGACAAAAACTTAATTTCTATGTTTTACTCCAAATAATGCGACAAAGCAGGAAGAATTGGAGAAAGCATGTCAAGTACCTACGTCGCTTAACGCCATGTATATATGATGTTGTGTATTAATTATAGGAATTTATGCACTCATAGAGCTATTAAAAAGTAATCCGTTTGTAAACATTTGACCTCTAAGCGTAATTAAAATTATTATTTCGTGAGATTTGTTCTAACTCCACAAAGGAGAGAAATAAATTTCCTCAGGACTTATGTCTCATCTTTGAGGATTCTGTGTGGAGGTTTTTTTTGTGGAAAGAAGCCTGTTGTGGGAGCAATTAATTATTAGCTTTTTTAATGTTTCTGGCTTTCACCCTTCAAGGGTGTTCTAGGCAATCTTTTCAAATTGTGGAGGGAGGAAAGGTGAATTTATATTAGAATTTGAAATTAAAACACTTTTGTAGATTCTTCTATCTATTTATTTTCAACAGGACCGCTTTCATCATACTATCTCATCATACTGAACCAGTCTGAAAATGTTCGTAGCAGGATGAAACCGGTCCTGGTGAAAATAAATAAATGGAAGAAAGTACAAAAGTGTTTTAATTTCAAATTCTAATGCAATGGAATTCCATTACGAATTAACAGTTCCAAAACTAGACTCGTGAATTTATATATTAATTTTATTCAAATGGGTAAATTTCAAAATTATATGGAAGATTGGAGTCGAGTTAAGACGTAGAAGAGATTAGGTATTGAATGGGGGGAGGCAATTTTAGATACGGCTTGATAGAAGAGAGGATATTTAATAAAATTCTCTGTGGACAACCAAAAAAATATGTTACAATAAGTTACACTAAGTTACAATAAGTTAAAAATGACTACAGAATGAGTAATATGGGGAATCAAGGATATAAATTTTTTTTAAATTAAAAGGAACGGAGCAAAATCCAATTCTCATTAAAGGTGTGTATTATTGGTTTTGATTGTGTAAAATTGCGAAGATTAAAGAAGCTGGGTAACGTCGCTTGTCATCTTGGGTATGGAAGGGTTAACCTGGTTTGGCTTTACGCTTTATTATTAATTGATGTTAACATTAGTAACAATAATTAATATTTAATGCAGCTGCCAGTAATTTAATACACAATTAACATTTCAATAAAATTGTAACCAATACTTAGAAAAACAAAATCATCTTCTAACATCAAAACGTACCTATACATCAGCTTATACACTCAATAATTGATCAAAGTGAAAGCGCTATACAAATTTGCTTACGATATTTTATAAACATATTTACATTTATTTATTTAAAAATTATTCGCAATTGCGTTCAAATTTTTATTGAGACAATATTATAAGACATATATTAAAGAGTTGCAGGTTTTGGTTAATATTTTACAGTGCGTCTGGTAATTGATTAAAACAGTTTTCAAAATACATTTAATTTATAACCCCTATATTAAGATTATATCAATCAGAAAATCAATCAGTTTGTGTGAACATAGCTTCAAATCTAAGGCCCAGTTGTTTCGCAAAAATTCAAATATAACATTGTCATCAAATTGCCATTCAGCGTCACTTCGTTTTTGATTTTGAAAGAATTAAACGTCAATTCCGGGTGCGTTTCAGGTTTCTATCAAATTGCAATAAGCTGATAAGCTTAACAAGGATAGTTGTCCTCTTCTGCTGATCACAAATTGTTCAAAAGCTGAATCTGATTTAAAATCGGCATTTAAACTGTCAAAAAACATGGTGTTGAATGGCTAGTTGTTGACTTTGTCACATGTGAATTTCTGCGAAAGAACTGGGCCTAAGGCTGCGTATACATTTGCGAACTGTGACTGTCTTCGTCACGTCACACGTCGCGGCGTTTTGCGCTGTTTGCGATTGCTTCGTTCCTTTCACATAATTCCTGGCTTGACTTGCGTCTCGGTTCGTAAATGTATACACAACATAATAGTTTTTTTTCCACAATCAACTAAAAAAAATATATATCTACCCATATCGCTGAGGATTTGCAGTCGGGGTGGAGTCATCACTGTCATCAGCAATTATTATACAGTGGTAAATTAAATAATTTATTTGAAATATTTACAGAGTTAACAATTATAACATTTTTATTTTTATTTTAACTTTATGAGCAAAACCTCAAATTGTAATATTTAATTAAACGAAGACAATATAAGCGAAAGTCAGTCGAAAATCTGAGAACAGAAAAATCAGAAAAAGATATTGACACCGCTGGGTCCCAGCGGTGTCAATATCTTTTTCTGATTTTTCTGTTCTCAGATTTTCGACTGACTTTCGCTTATATTGTCTTCGTTTAATTAAAAATTATAACATTGATTAAATTACCATTGTGATGAATATAGATATTAGCACTCATGCATGTACATAGATATTAGCAAGCCATGATAGTGCTAGACGTCAGTAAGCATCTATCGATTCCATGACAGTTGATCCCTTCAATTGCCACCCCGGCATACACATATACAATACAGTCGGTTTCGGGAAATCACGAAATACCTATTTACACAAAATATATAACTAAGTATCTCCGAAGTGATGTGTAGAGAGGATGTACCACCAAATAACAAAAAAATGTGTTGGTTGGCTTTTGAACGTTCATATTTTCATAGCGCAAGACTACCTGCCTATATACTGTGTATAAGTTCGAAAATCGACACTGATTCATATCAATAATAATTATAATTTCGGGTTTCAACTGTTGGGGGTTCAACTGCCGGGTTGGATGTGGTGATCCAACATACTCCTTTAGCGATAGTACAAGTAGACGTCCATGTAACATCCACGCTCCCAGAAAGGTTAAATTACAAATTTTCTCAGAAATCTTAATCTGCTATGACAAAGAGTTGATATTATGTGCATGAGTAGAGATAGAGAATATAATACATTTCTCTCAATAATACGAATCCATTGTTGATAAAAACAATCAGTTCAATACACAGAGTATGATTGAGCTATGATTTGAGACTGAAGATTGGATCGATTGTAATTAGATGTTTTGGAAAATAATGGCTATCGTGAATTGTGTAATAATATTATGAGTTGCAGGGTACAAGAACACCGATTAATTTAATATGAAGAGGGTCAAAGATAACGACATTAATCCATATTACCTAAAACGATTACTAAACGATTTATTGGTGGAGTGGAACAAGTTTTGATTATATTGTTTTTTATAAACGAAACCAAAAAAAAATATAAAAAATATATTTCTCAGGATGTTTTGTTATATTTTAATAGTATTTCCGTTTGCATAAATCGGAATCTTTGAAGAACAAAACAAGAAAACCTGTTGACAATATAAAAGTTCTTTTAAAAAAATTGATCAAAAATATACCTACTTAATAAAAAGATGGATTAAACAAGTATTGATTCAGATTTATTTCATATTATAGTTAACGCATTGACGATTATTTGAATCCGTAGAGAAAAGTGACCAAATATGGAATAGTATCCCTATTATGGAATACCTGCATTTCTTGTACACAAATACGCCTAGACGCAATAAACAGTGATTGTATATCTCTTATACAAATATACATGCATGCTTCATTTACTTCCATAAAGCATTTGATAGAGTTAGACATGACAAAATGATTCAAATTCTAAAAACCTCCGGGATGGACGATAAAGATATAAGGATAATAGGTAATCTTGATTGGAACCAGAAAGGAGTAGTAAGAGTAGATCAATGTCTAACAGACGAAGTAGAAATAAAGAGAGGCGTGCGACAGGATTGTATTCTTTCACCTTGCTGTTCAACTTATATTGAGAAGAAATATTCAATGAAGCTCTGCAAGAAGCTACTCAAAGACTTGGTATAAATGGGAAGATTCAGAAAATCCTGCGTTATGCAGATGATACAGCACTTCTGACAAGTAACATGAGGATTTACATCTGAATCAAGTAGTGAAAACTTGTGAGAATTTTGGGCTAGAACTGAATAAAAATAAAATAAAATACATGCTCATAAGCAAAAATAACGCATTGGATGAAAATCTTTATATTGCTGGAACAACACTAGAGAAGGTACAGAGTATGCAACCTTTATCCGCATGAAAAAAATGTTCTGCAGTCATGATCTCAACCTTGGATTACGAATGCGAATGGTCAGATGCTACATGTTTTCAATATTATTTCATGGAATAGAAGCATGGACGCTTACTGAATAACTAATTAGGCGACTTGAGGCATTCGAGATGTGGATAAACAGAAGAATACAATAAGCTGGATGAACAGGGTTACAAATGAAGATGTGGCTCGGATGAATAAAGAAATGGAAGTAATTAAAACTATAAAAATCCGAAAACTTCAATATTTTGGACATGTGATGAGACATTCTGAGAAGTATGAGATCATGCATCTCGTGATGCAGAGAAAGATTGCCGGAAGACGGGGCCCTGGAAGAAGGAGAACCTCATGGCTGAAAAACCTAAGACATTGGTTTGGCCAGTCTACCGAGGAACTGTTCCGGGCCGCAGTAAACAAAGTCCGCATAGCCAACATGATAGCCAACGTCTGTTGAACGGACAGCGCACAAGAAGAAGAAGTATATCTCTTTCAATCACTATAAGCACGTACAGAGGTTTCAATTTGTCAGTTGAGCGAGTGCTGTGTCCACGGTTGGACGGTTTTTTTGCTGAAGATACTCCAGGAGAGACCTGGATCAAATGCCTCATGTTTGGGCTCTGGGCGTATAATGAATGCGCTGGTGCAGAGTTTGACCCTTGGATTTGTGATTATTGCAAGTTTCTAATTCATATTTGATCAAAGTTCCTAAAGTATCTCATTGAAGTTAAGTTGATTTTTTATTGTATTTTGTAGTGTTAGATATTTGGGGTACCTATTCCATAATTTGATACCTTTATATTGATTTGGTTTTTGAGAAAACATAGTTCTTATAATTAATAAATATAATACAAGACTTACTATGTAAAGCGCGAATGTATGACTTATTGTAATAACGAAAAAAAGTTTTTGAATTTTAATACTTGTTTGATTTATGAATTAAAAAAACATAACGCTATTCCATATATGGTTACTTTCCTCTATTTGAAAAATATAACTGGATTTCAGCTTAATAATATTTGGATAGTTAACGGACAACTCTTCCGTCAAATTTGAGCCCAGATCATGAATCGCGGATCATGTCGGCTCTATTTTTTTATTGTTTTCATATGGTTCTTCACACGCAACTTGACACAATTTTCATTTCATAAAAATCGCTTCTATTTTGAACGTCCCCACCAAAATGATATACTATATTTTTCAAGTAATTGTTGCAATCTTGAAATGGCGATTAAAAATACTAAAAAAACACTACGCCTTAGAAATCCTTAATTTAGTTCAGTTTTGTAAGTTCAATGAATCTCTTGCGTGAAGTTTTTTTAAATTTTCAAATTAAACCATTTATATAAATAATCAAACCTTTTAAGCGTTAGTAACACGATAAAAATAAAAACAAAAATATAACTATTATTTTCATTACAAAAATGCATTTCAAGCATTATCAAACTTTTTTTACGAAATGCTTGAATTCAAAATTTTGTGGAAATGTACTTACCTATTCAGAAAAAAAAACTAAAGTGGCTGGTAATTACTTTTCATTGCAAGTTTTTATTTTTTTTTATCAAACTGCAGTGATTGAGCAGTTGATATTAAAATTGATAGGGTTATGATTGTACTTATTTACTATTTTATAGTTATGTAGAGCGAATTTTGAAATTATTGTTTCTTAGAATTAACCAAATATAATTGCAATTTTATATAAAATTCACAAAAAAAAACTTGGAACGTTCCTAAACGCATTTTGAACAAATATTCATTGATAATATGAATTAGGTATAATTTTTTATTGAAAAAATTGATGGTCTTTTGAATATATTTGATCTCACTCTCTATCGGATATTGTTTTTTTTTTAAATTAATAAAGTTTTTAAATGGATGTTCTATTTGAGATTTTGTTAATTTGATAATCTAATAATAATATTGAGCTGCTATTCTTAAAATATAATGGGACACCAAAGAGTCTCTCTAAGAGGTAGCTATTTATTACAAAATATGAGGAAAAATCACATGTTAATAAATAATACTAATATTATACATCAAATTCGCTTAATTTAATACTTTCACAAATGTTTCTAGTTAAATCTATTGACAATTTATTTTCCTTATTTCATTTTTACACAACGTTGTAATAATATAGCATGCATTTCTTTATCAACTCGAAAGCATGGCTCATAATTAATAAAAGGTATGTATGTACATTATTGTGAAAATATAATGATAAAACAAAGAAATAAATAACAGTTATACATTTCAAATTAATTAATTTGAAACTTATTTAAAGTTTATACAAAATTATTGTAATAAAGCTAAACAACTTAAAAATACATAGCTTTGGTATCGAAATTAAAATACAGTAGTGTTTGTAGCACTCCCTTCCCATTCGCTGGGGGCTGTTAAAGAAGTAGCATAAGTGACTCTAGTATTCCCGGGGTAGTACACGCAAGGCCCTGGACTTGGAGCCCTCGATATCCTCACAGACCTTCGATCTTTCCCGTTGAACTTGATGGTACCACCATTCCTACTGCAGGCTGTATTCTGCCTGTGAAGCCTTAGAGAGTGCCTATTTTCTCCGTTTGATATCAACGAGTCGTCGTGGGTAGCTCCGTCAGGAGATTCCCTTCCAGTTGCCACGAGGAACGAATGGGTACAGAAAAGACGCAAAAACAAACGCTTAAACTTCTCCCCGAAAATTACGTAAATTATAAAGTTGACGCTGCTGTTTATAGTGACTAGAAGATTACTCGTTTTGACCAAGGGGTCTTCTATTATCTCGTAAAAGGCTTCCAAGATGTTTGTGACTAAAGCCAAAATATTACAGAGGAAGAACACAACGACAACGCAAAGCAGCATCGTTGCAAGACCTATCTCCCTCCTCTGTAATCTAGACAGCCTCTGTCTTTCTGCATTAGCTCTGCGAACCTGTTTGTATATGCAAGAGTTGAGCACTGCCAGAGATGTGAAGGGAAGGAAGTAAAGAAAGACGAGATATAACCAGTGAATGTAGACTGTTATGTAAAGAGTTTGAGATCGCATGTTGGAGGCCTGCACGCAGTAGACAGAGATGTTATATTCGTGGTGTGTATATCGTATCAAAGACACTTCCCAAAATCTTGGCAAGTTGTATACAAATGAAAATATAATAATGACGATCACGTACCACCTTGCTCTGCCATAAGTACAGAGCGACCTGGCTCTTAGCGGATGACACACCGCTACGAACCTTTCTAAAGTTACAGTTAAAGTCAGGTAAACTGAAACCATTTGAGCTGTCATGGCCACGGGGAACAGAAAAGGAGAAAGATGAGGATAAACCAAATAATAATAATTGAACAAACAACCGGTATATGGAAATATACCAGGTAGGCCAAAGAGTAACACTGAAGTTATGATCAGGACCGTATCACACCTGGCGAGACCTATCAGCAGGTAGTTGATGCTACTTCTCATTTGTGGCCTGGACAAGATTATCATGGAGATAACATTACCAAAGATGCCGAAAAGTCCAACGACGTTGAGCATGATGCCGTTGGTGATGAACTCGAAGAGGCTGTCTGATGACTCCGGGTCATAGACAAACAAGCAGCTGTTGTTGGTATCATAGTCTATGAAGCCGTCTCCAGGATCCAAGGTTGGTAAGGTTGTCTCCACCGGTTGGCTGTAGGTCGCAAAAGCTTCCGGGGAGGCAGTTGCCGCCATGTCCATGGTGGAATTTTTGTAATATTTCTTTCACTTATGTTTAAATCATCCTTTGGATGACCACTCGTGTATTAATATTGAACAACTTAATTTATTTTTTTATAAACTGTTATTTTTCTTCATTACGGTTTTACTGTCAAGTTCCACTTATATCACAAACGAATATTTTAATCCCTCTTAAAAAGGATATCGTTACTTTTTTACCAAAACAATTCATATTACCAAACGTGTTATTTAGCTTTTCTTTTTAACACATGTATATTTTTTCTCCTCCACGTTTTTAGTCAATTTTCGTTTTTATTTTCATTTCCACCTGTGTTGTTTGCGGACATCAGATCTGAAATAACAAAAATATGAACATTAGTGACGAGAATTTTTATTTATTTTCAAACGCCAAGTCTCAACTTCTGGCGTTAAAAATCAAAAGACAAAAATCGGGACAATTTCTAAAATGGAAGATTTAACCAAATGTTTTAACGATATAATGATAAATATTATATTCAAAGGAATATTGATGACGTGGACAAAATTGATCAAATTTCTCTTATGTAATAAATCAAAATTAACATTTCATCTGAAATCATATGATTTGTAAGTAGGTACTTAAATATCTACCGAATTACATAAGTTTTAAATTTCAAATAATCATTATTTAATTTGTCCAGAGAAACGTCACTATATCATTTTTTTGCAATTTGTATAAAAAATGCAATGGGTGGCACGATTAGTAAGATATCCTTTTTTTTTTACATTAACTCCACACAGGAGGCCCTGAGGAAAATAATTTCCCTCGGGGCCTATGTCATCTGGGATGCTGTGTAGAGGGTCTTTTTGAGGAGAGGAAGGAATGAACATTGGTCTTGAAGAGACCCATGTTGTAGGAAGGCGGAAACACAGAGGCCGGCAAATCATTCCACAGCCGAGCTGTTGAACACAAGAACGAGTCGAAGAAACGACCCGTTCTCATGTGACAAATGTCAACCGTGTACAAATGTTGGGCACGCGTTTGGCGTGTTTCCCGACTATGCACCGGTGCCGAAGGGATCAGTGATGCTAGTTCCTCGGAGCATCTTCCATTGTAATACCGGTAGAACAAGGATAGCATTCCCACCCGATGCCTGTGCTCTAAAGATTGCAATCCATCTGTTAAGATGGGAGAATCTATCAAACGGACCGCCCGTTTCTACACAGAGTCGAGGGTATTTTTCAGGTATTTTGGAGCTCCAGACCAGAGATGGCTGCCAAATTCAACCGTGGGGCGTACTTGTGATTTGTACAAGGTTAGCAGTTGTGTACTATTAAAAGTAAATATCTGTATATAAAGTATATCTATAATTCTTTATTCGATTCAAATTATTAGGGGTGTACTTGAAATAAATGCGGGATGGGGGGGGGTCGGGGTGGTGGTTCGGATGGTGGGGGAGGGGGGGGGGGATGGAGGAGGTAGAGGGGGAACCCCCCTAATACCATGAGTGAAGCCGCGGGAAAAAGCTAGTTTATAATATTATGTCAATAATAAAATTGGTTATCACAACGAAGCTTAAAGGTTTAATCAGTTAATTTGACAAATAGACATGAATTATTATAAAATATCGCGAGGGACCTGACTGTGTAAGATTTTAAGTGATCACGGCCTCCTATAATTGCTTTTTGTTCGACGCTAATTCCACCCTTAATTAAATATACATTTATAGCCTCCCTTTACCAGCGCAAGAAAGATGACTATCTTCGATGCCGATCTAACCGCTGTGTTACTTAATAATAGAGGTAATTTGAAATAAGATAAATCCGTGAACCATTGACTTAAAAACGAAAATGAACACGTTTCTCATATTTGGTGGAGCGCAAAACTCAAAGCTTTACATTGTAAAACTCAAAGCTAACGAGCAGTCTGGATAAGTCTCTAAAACAGATCCATACACAACACACTTCGAACTGTTTTTCAACCCAGTGGATAAGATTGTAATGTTTCATATTGAAATATCGCATGTAAATTGATAAAATTGGAACGTTTTCTTGCACAAACGTTTTGTAATATGGTGACTTAAAAGATTCTAATCTTCTTTCTACTTAAAACTGGGTGTTTCTTTATTTGTCCCGAATGTATTACTTTACCATTAACCCATCAAAAATTTGGCATTTTTTTCAGATGGTCAAATTATTTTCGCTTTACAATAAAATGCAAATATTTGGAATATTTATGAGCACATTCAAAAACCAAAAACTGTTTTGGAAAGGTGATGAAATTGCTTTCAAATTATAGAATTCGAAATAAACATATTTGTTTTTATTATATAAATTTTGCATACAAAATTTTCAAAACCCACACCTCACCTTAAATGGCTCACCTTACGTTTTTTCTAACTAAAGTTACTGATAATAAAAAAAAAAAACATACATTTTTTATTAGACAAGTGTACAACAAACACATATTGTAACCTCACTTTTTTGTCGCTCTATGTAAAAATGATTTTTAAAAAATTACCGAAGTTAAATTTTTTTTTTCAATTTGCGATTCAAAACTTTGTGTACATAAAAGTGTACAATTTACTTTTTTGGTGGCTATTTCTTAAATTGGAATATAAAGCGTGGTGTTTTTCCTTTCTAACACCGATTAGAACACATTTCTAACCATGATAGTAAGGGAGTTACAGCGTTTTATATGAGACCTATGTGCGTTGGGATAAAAATAGTGCTTAACAAACATATAAAAGGGTGTCAGTAGTTCGGCACTCGAGTTTGACAAATTGTAGATTTTTTAACAGCTTAGACCTGCAGAATTTTGTGTGGACTCGTTCGATTTTGAGTGAAAATTTCATTTTGTTTCTGTGTTATCCATATTCTATCGTAGTATTTTGAGTTTTATTTCATCTTATTGGAGAAAACGCCACATCTCAAAATTTTTGTAGTGTACGTGCATGAAATCTTGTATATTTAATATCGTAGGACAGACGTGAATCGTGTCCACTTCTTGTAGAGTTAGTTTACTAATAGCGGGCACTTAAAGCTCCCGGAATCAATTAATTTAAGTGGCCATTTATGATACGGTAATATTGTAATTGAGTTTCTTCCACAGTAATGTTGCGAAACTTCCATCGATGGTCGTTAAAGTAATTGGGAAGATCGTATCTACTCCTTCCGGAGCGATTTCAATAAAAAAAGATGCAATTGCTTTATTCTCCAAGTTCCAACCTCGAGACTTTGTACAGAGATATTTGAGTGGAATATACTACCAATTCGTGTTCGGGGTAAAAGAGCTTTTCTTACAACTGCAAAGTAAGTTAGCAACAAGAAAACAACGTATATTTGTTACTCAATGTGGTTAAAAATATACATAATTGGGCTAAAATTAAATTCGATAATGTTATTATCGAGTTCTGCAAGTTTTTTGGTTAGTGTTTTAGTTACAGCTGTTTCGACTTGTAAGGTCATTTTCAAACTGTGGTGAAGCCACGTACGGACGACTTATTTATAAGATTTTAAATGTCAATATTTAAAGGTGTCTAAGTTGATTTATTACCGGTTAAACCAATTTGTAGAGACACTAATTGCAAAACTAAAGCAAACAATTGAACAACAAGCAAACAATTGTTGCTTGAACAATTAGAAATCAATAAACGAACGAATGACCCCAACATAACGCTAATTAATAGAGTAAGGAAAATTATTTATTCCCCACTACTGTTAGTATGTTTACCAAACCTAAGAAATATAATGCACTTAAATGAGTCATAGCAATAACGTAATTCAATTCAATCAATTAAGAAAACCCTTACACTTAGTGCAAGGCAAACCAAAGGGAAATACTCCGAATCCCACATTAGCACTCTCTCAATTAGTGTCTCTACAAATTGGTTTAACCGGTAATAAATCAACTTAGACACCTTTAAAAATTGACATTTAAAATCATATAAATAAGTCATCCGTACGTGGCTTCACCACAGTTTGAAAATGACCTTACAAGTCAAAACAGCTGTAACTAAAACACTAACCAAAAAACTTGTAGAACTCGATAATAACATTATCGAATTTAATTTTAATTAAATTTCTAAAAATTAAAATGGATTTCTACGAATTAAACACAAAAACAATTAATAATTGGGCTAGTTTTGTTATGGTTTGTTAAAGATCATGTGTGTTTTTTTCACTCTTAAAGATTATTCATGAAAAACGGTTGCTTCCATTTAAGAGTTAATCTCCTTTACACATTACGTAAATACGGCGAAATAGATTTTCAAAAGTAAATAAAATGTTAAAGGAACTGAATTGGCTAACCGTGAAATAGATGCTGACCATGTATACGATGATATTTATACATAAAATAATTAACAACATTTTACCAAAATACTTTTCAAATATAATTGTATTCAACAAGGACATTCACGGACATAACACAAGAACATGCAAAGAAATCAGGCTTCAAAAAAAGGATAAGGCGAATACGCAGAACAGCTTGCTGTACAAGGGGATGAAGTTGTATAACAAGCTACCAGAGACTTTGAAGTCCACACCAATTGGAAAGTTCAAGACGTATTGTAGGAGCTACATAAAATTTAGTTTGCAATATGAAATATTATAATTAATTAGAAATTTGTAAACTTAAATGTACAAATTACTAAAATAAAATTAATAAATAAAATAAACATAAAAATGAATGTTTCTTTGTTTGTCCCGTATGCGTTCCTATCCCATTTATCCGATTGCTTTGGTGATTTTTTGTGCGGTGAATTAGTGGAAAAATGTTGTACATAAAAATGTCAAACACAACATTATACCACAAAATGTTTTTTTTTTACCCTTCGTACTTTACGTAAAGCAATACGCTCTTCTAACATAAATTTGCACAAGTCATCAGTGTATTTGAGCTTAAAAAGCCGATAAAAACAGATATAAATAAATGAAACCATTTACTTATTATTTTTTTGTAAAAATCTTGTCTTAAACATTAGTTTGAGATAAGATAATAAGATTTTTATGCGTAGCACAAAGGGTAACAATTATTATATGCAATAATTATTAGCCTAAAACACTCATCTGCATTGAAAAAATCTCCCGTGAAAAGATACATGCCGCCGGCGCCGCGCCGACGGGACTCAACCCGAGTGCTTCTGATATCCGGTCAGCTGCTCTTTAACCACTGAGCTACTCGGCTTATCTACTACCCGCCAAATAATTCAATAAAACTAGTGTTTCATTCAACAATTACTGCTTATTACATTTTTCCACCTGCAAACAACCAACTTTATTTTTATACAGGAAAGGTATTGTAAGTGCTAAATCTCCCACTAGGTGGCGTCGAGACAAATTATGTCAACATTTTTTGTGAAATATTTTAACTTATCAAATACTAATTATTATTTTTTAATTGGTAAACTAATGTTTAAGACAAGATTTTTATGCATAGCACAAATGGAAACAATTATTATAAGCAATAATTATTAGCCTGAAACACTCATCTACATTAAAAAAATCTCCCGAGAAAAGATACATGCCGCCGACGGGACTCGAACCCTAGAGGGAGATTTAGCACTTACAATGCCTTTCCCATATACAAAATAAAGTTTGTTTTGCAGGTCGAAAAATGAAATAAGTATTGTAGAACCCACCACTTACCCGCCCTGGTATAGGTATTAGATGGTTACCCCTTCAAGGCTCTTGCAAGGACTCTATTTTTTTTGGTAAAAACAACTCTACATTTGATAACGAAACCAGACCTCCAATGTCCCTGCATACGTTGTTAGAAAGCAGTATGCAAGTGCTTAGCGGGAAATACAGATACAATATGTGTTAGTATGACAAAATATATACAAGACAATGGGACAGGTTGATGAAAGTCCACGAGGTGGCAAGCGCTGGGTGATTGTATCCAGCGTATCCTACAAGCACCTGTTTGGGAGGAAGACACAGTAGATAAATAATAAGGGCATGGCAAACGGTTGAGAGTCCTCTACAATCGATTGGCAGTCCCAGCAAGAATGTGCGTGACGTTCGGTCTAGTCGTGAACCACACTCAGCTTCCGCGCCCCTTAGCCAGTTTCTCGGTGATGCCTCAAAGAAAAGTAAATGGGAGATTAAGGGGAAATAACCGACGACCCTAAGGAATTCAGCGTCGAGTAGCCGGAGGCAAGGCGAAGGAGAGCCGAGGTCGCCCCCCCCAAACCTAAAGCCTGCACATGTTGCTGGGGGTGGCGCAATTAATTTAAGAGATAAGCAATAATTGTTGAATGAAACACTAGTGTATATTGAATTATTTGGCGGGTAAGAGATAAGCCGACGTATCTCAGTGGTTAAGATGAATATATACGTGAAATCCTATTTAGATACTATTTTGATTAATCTTTACGACGAATCGGCTTACAGTATGAACATCAAAAAATATGCTACGGATAAATTGAAGCTTTAACTACTTTATCTATGTATTGGAATTACAATAAAATTATTATTAACGTAACAAAAAATATAAGCGTAAACCACTAAAAAAAATGTTTTCTCATGACTTAACTATGAAGTAATGTAAGTAACAAATTTTAAAAAATACCCCTTTACGGCTAAGACTATTTTTGACTTTATCTATGTTCTAACTTTTTTCGTTCTTATAAAATTATGCACAAAATAAATAAAAACCACTTTTTCGCTTACTAGCCTCGTGCAAAAAGACGCTCGATTTTAAAATTTTGCAGGCATGAGATTCGAAATATTTCTAGCGTTTATATTCCTCTTAAAGAGCAGCTGACCGGATATCAGAAGGACGCGGGTTCGAGTCCCGTCGGCGGCATGTATCTTTTCTCGAGAGATTTTTTCAATGTAGATGAGTGTGTCAGGCTAATAATTATTGCTTATTATAATTGAAACCATTTACTTTCGAGATATTGTCTTGAGATCAACTTACAACACTTCCATTCCACAACACAACACCATATTCCACAAAACTGTTTCAAAGGCTAAAAAGCAGGCTTAATAATATTTTTTCTGGACAAATTCTACTTTCCTGCATTCTTAAGCTTCTTGGCTTTGAAGTCTTTATAATTGAAGCCACAAGATACTCGTTTTTATACCCGTTATCGGCCATTTATTCCCATGAATTAAAATATGCTCCGTGATTTCGATAAAATTGATACAACGTTCTTCCACAAAGCAAACTTTAAAATGCCACCGTTCTTAAAAAAAACTCTCTACCATGACCCCTACTTTAAAAGATGCATATTAATATAGCCCAAAAGATGCATATTAATATAGCCCGGCTCAATATAGCCCAAAATGGAGTACTAAAGACAATTTTGAAATTACCGGTTAGAACTCCGACAGAAGAATTGTTTCAAAGCATTCAAGTCTACAACATACAAAAACTTTATGCAAAAAATATTTTATTTAAAATTAAAAAAAACATATCAGAATTCTCCACTGTCCAACATAGATACACAACCAGGGCAATAAACCAAAATATTCTAGCTACAGCCAGTTTGAAAACATCTTTGGACGAAGAAATATGAAATTCAATGCGACAAAACTATACAACGCTCTACCAACTCAAACAAAAAAAATAATAGTAATAAATAAATTTAAATCAAAAGTAAAAATATGGTTGAGAGAACAAACTGAAAATGAGCTATCAAACATACTAAAGATCATGTAAAGAAAACTGGATACTAAATACAAATGTGGAAAAACTACAGGCCGCCTCAGAACAGGAAACCCTAGTGAGGAGGACTGTGAAAAAAAAAAAACTTAATATAATATAATTTATAAATACATTATGTACAAATTTTGCTATAGATAATAATAAAAATAAAAAAATAAAAAAAATATACCCAACATCCTACCATCAATAACATTGATAGTTTTGTTGGATACAACATTATTCCGGACAAGGGCTCATATATTGGTTTGGATTACAAGAAAAAAGTGTGAAGATTCTAATGTGTATTTTGTGAACCATATTTATCTGAACAGTTATTGTGGAATTGGCAGCTGGAAAGGGTACGACTTGGCTTACACGAGTAATGCGACACACAATATGGGACAACCAGAATGGGGTTTGCAGTACAATAGTCCCAAATTGGGAATTAGCCAAGAAGCTGCAGATTCAAATTCAGGCACAATAAATAAAAAATTTCTACCAAAAATCATATTATCATTCACGCTAAGGGGCAGCAGAAAAAGGACATTAAATGTCCTTTTTATACTACTTTCTTTAAATTAAAACAAATTATATATTTTGTAACACATTTTTGAGTTGCAGATACTCTCAGTATAGTCTCTTGTGAAAAACCACATTGAGAATCGAAAATTTACTTAAAGCGGGGTTAGCCGTGTTTATCGACTTATTATAGTACTAATAGTCAGATACTTTATAACCTTTCACTCCCTCATCTATTATTGTACGTCTGCCTACAGACTGGTTGAGGGAGACTTTTGATCTCTCCAGCAGGACCTATTCGACCAATCGCCTTGCACCACATTCGGAGGGATGGATTCATTCTTGGTCACACTGATCCCCAGATTCCTATCCACCCCTCATGCCCTTTTCGATCCCAGAATTTACACCTTACATTCCTTAAAAAAGCCCTCCACGCAGTATCCCTGAAGATGTCATAGGCCCTGAATGAAATTATTTTCCTCAGGGCCTCCAATGTGGGGCTGATGAAAAAAAAGTAATCGTTGAAAACAATATTACGAATAGAAAAATCAGAAAAAATACGGTTGTTTAGTTTTCTAGTTAGATGTCAAACCAATTATACTCGTAGATTATCCATAGTTAGAGACACTGATTCATAGCATTAACGATATTTTCGCGAATTAAAGCGATACGTGGTGTTTTAGCGATAAATATTATGTTAAAACGCGAAATAGCAGCGAAAAAGCAACTTTTTCCTCGTCCTGTCATAACTAGGTAGAACATGTGCTTTCGTGCAGTCGAATATCTAGCTGAATACAAGGATACTCTCATCCATTTTATGAAGGAGTATGAACCCAAAAACTCAAGTATTGATTACATTTTAGAACAGTTTGCAGATAGCAGTAAGGCAACTTTGATATGTATTCATTTGACATTTGTTAACGAAGTGTGTGGCCAATTTGTCAAATCGGTAAATGTATTAGAAGGGTCAAAATATCCATACGCTCATTTGCTTTGGAAGGACTTGGTGACCCTAAGCCTTACTTTTTAAAAATTGAGTGATGATGTTTTCCCTGCCAAAACCTTAAAGGCTGTGCAGAGGAGGTAAAGAACCAGGATGTCTTAACCCAAATAAGAGAGAGTTGATAGAAAAGTTCTGTAAAAATTGGCATCTCATATGCTGAACCGTCAAGACAACAGTACTAGTCTATTTCTTGAGCATGCAGGTAAAATGTTCAATCCTGCGATTGTGTGTCAGAATGTCCAGCGATCAGACGCTATTCTTTTAGCAAGTAAAAGTAGGCTTGCACCAACATTCAAATCTGTTGATGACAGTAAATTCCTGGAAGGAAACAGCTATTTTCAAAGACAGCTTGTAGAGCAAGTGAGGGATTTTATTTTATTTTTATTTATTAATTTTATTTTAGTAATTTGTACATTTAAGTTTACAAATTTGTAATTAATTACAATATTTCATATTGCACACAAAATTTTATGTAGCTCCTACAATACGTCTTGAACTTTCCAATTGGTGTGGACTTCAAAGTCTCTGGTAGCTTGTTATACAACTTCATCCCCTTGTACAGCAAACTGTTCTGCGTATTCGCCTTATCGTTTTTTTGAAGCCTGATTCTTTGCATGTTCTTGTGTTATGTCTGTGAATATCCTTGTTGAATACAATTTTATTTGAAAAGTATTTTGGTAAAATGTTGTTAATTATTTTATGTATAAATATCATCGTATTCAAGGTCAGCATCTGTTTCACGGTTAGCCAATTCAGTTCCTTTAACATTTTGTTTACTTTTGAAAATCTATTCCGCCGTAATATTATTCTCATTGCCCTGTTTTGAAGAATTTGAAACTTATTTTGTTCTCGTTCGTTACATAGGAAAAGGATAGTTGAGCAATAGTAAAAATGTGGAGCAATAATCGAATTGTAGATAGTGATTGCAGGATGAAGTCACTGTAGACATAATTCAGCTACTCTTAGCTATAAAAATTGTTCACAGAGAATTTGCTGAGGCAGCTCTGATGACTGTTAATAGTGTTGATGAAGAAAGATTTTTTAATTGCTACAATCTTGTGTTGACAGATTGTAGAACGAACATGACACACTCTACTGTAGAAACATATGCCATGTTGAGTTTCAATCAATAATACAATAAACAGTTTCAAGTGATTTCGCTAATTTAATTGTTTTTCCCCTCTCCTATTCCGTGACGTTATCCTATTTAGCTTATAAACGCTACGAAAACGCAAAATTAAAACTGTAAAAGCTATTTTTTACAATAATTAATTCTACATTTCTTAAAAATTAGAGCTATAAATCAGTGTCTCTATCCATATTTATCATTATTATCAACGAGTTAATTCATTTAGACCAAAGATGGCGCCAGTAATTTCAGGAGTCGCTGATATATGATCATTTTTTTAAACTGTATCCCTTCCTAATGTTCAAAGGAATAATAACCATAAAAAGTCTACTCTAGCTAAAAATTATCACTTCTATAACAAAACTTGCATAGAAAACAAAGTATTAAGTAAACCTTTGTCCGTTGCGTGGGGAATTATTTATGTGTCGGTAACTTGTAACTTTAAAAACGATGGATTCAATTTCTCAAAGGTTGCTTTATTTAGAAAACATCACAACCACTTCTTCTTCTCTCAAGTTCTAACTCTTTTACAACGGTCTCATCTAGGAATAGGCCACTTGCATGGATTTCATAACGACTTGGAAAAAATCATGTGGATAGATCTTTTTACTAAGATTAAGAAAATGTTAGTAAAATTGTTTAGAAATGTACAGTTGTTTTTATTTTTAAATAAATAAATCCATTATTTGGGCTCATGACGTCACTACATGAAAATGTCCCGTCTCCGAAAATGTTCCTATTAATTTTAAAAAATTCCACACTGATTTTTTTTTTTTATATGGCATCACTTTGATTTCAGGCGAATTTTTGAATTCGTTCACTAGATTTATTGTTTGTTCTCTGCGAACTTATCATTTGATTTCACTTTTTGACAGATGTTCTGAAGAGAACCCCGTACATTTTAGATGTACGGGGTTCTCTTCAGAACGTGAAGAAGATGTTGGTACGTGTTTTAGAGGTATAATGATTATGGTGCTGATTTTAACAAAATAAACTTTTATAATATTCTTATTATTATTATAATTTACAAGCACAAGTATATTACATTGAATTTAGTAATATATACGCTGTACAATATAATGATTTATGATCAACAAGATGGATCAAGGAAAAAAATATTTATGAGATGTAATATTTTTGGTATGCCTCGATATTCTCCTGTGCCATTCGTGTGGAAAACGTTCTTTTTTTTAAATGATTTTCGGCTATGTAATTATTTTTTTTTCACACCTATAAAATTATGTCCCGTATTTCCGGTTTATAAAAAATGTTCTGATTTTTCGGATTGAAATTTTCAAAAAATCCCCCAGGGTTTCAAAAATACGATTAAAAAAAAAAAAATACAGAATGTCTTAGAATATTTGCCTAAAACGGAAAAAAAATTTAAAAAATGTGATGCAAGTGGCCTATTGAATCGAGGGGACCTTGTCCTTGCCGGAGCTCTGTTCTAAGCAATGATCTAATTTGAACCTATCCTCTTCAGTCATATTTAATTGTATTATTCTTCGACTAAGAATTACCAAAAATATCAGAACTACCAAAATATTACAAGATTCTACCCGAACCAAATGAAATAGTATCTTCGATAATTATATCCATTTTATTTTATTGTGCGATACCTATTGCTTTTTTACAAGTTTACAATGAATACAATTTTTTAAAGGTGAATAAAAATATACTTAAAGTAAATGAAGTTGATGTTGGTAGTTCTTAGTCGAAGTATGACAAATTAAATGTGAACGAAGAGGATAGGGTCGAATAAGCTAAGTGGTCAGAGCAGTGCCCCGGCAAGGCTAAGGTCCTGTAACCGTATCTTTTTCTGATTTTTTCTGTTTGTTTCTGTCAAATTTTAGTTTGAGAGTCGTTAATATTGTCTTCAGTGATTAAGAGCGTTTAACCAGCCAGCGGGCGAAAATCCACATTTCGTCGAAAGTTGTTCTTCCGATCGTGCAGGGTGGTTACAATGAGAAAGATTAATTATTCTCCGTACCAGCTTTTTTAAATTATAACTCAATATCGAATTTATTTCAATCCAAATTAGCTTTAATTTATACCTTCATCCAAAAATGCTGAAAGGCGTGATGATAAAACTATTAAAATAGTGTACTTTTTGTAGTTATTTTTTGATTATAAGTATTTATCATTTTTCAATAATGTCTAAATTTAATAAGAATGTTAAAAAAATCTGAAATATATTAGTTTGTAAGTGCGCAAATAAATACACAAATGGACCAATTTTCGTCAAGAAACACATGTACGTACATATTTTTTAATGATTTTATTGAAACTAAAATTAAAATTCTAATACATAACTCTGCTAGATAATGTATTGATTTATTTTACTGCATGATTGTATTATTTGGAATGGGTGTGGTATAATACAAAAACTTTTTTGAAAATTTAACAAATCTGCCAACGACCTATGGAATAACCTTATTGTACTAAAAATTTAAAAAAATTCTCAAAATTTATTGCATACGAATGCTAGATAAAAGAACAATCTTTCGAAATCCATTTATAATTTTTTGTGAAAAAGAGTCAATACGTCTAAAAACTTTTTTGAAAATGACGTATTTCCGGCTTTCTCTGGTAATGCCCTCTTAAATATTATAAGTGGAGGTTTAACTCATAATTTATTTTTAAAAAAGCCGCAGTAGTAAATACATCGGAATGTTATTAAATCAAAAGATGTATGTGTTAATAACAAGCTGCAAGTCTTAGATGTACGTAGGTAAGTCAATAGTACTTATTCTAAATCTTAGTTGTAAGCCAGTCATAAGTAATTATATATACCAAATATATACTTATATTCTTATAGCATCCTTGAGACGATTTTTCACGAAAACGACACTACAAAAATCGAACAAAAATCTTTATTGTTACAAGTTATCTCTTGAATTACAATTAAAAAGGAAGAGAGTTTGAACATGCTTACAGGCCTGCTTTCAGATTCGTTCTTTAATCAGAAACGTACATTCAAGTTAATTTTACAATCTCCGACATACTATCATTACATTAATACAAGTATATTGAATTGTAAGTTATTTAACTGTATTTCTTTAAAAGTGTATATTATATTTTGTCTATTGTAGGTGCTTTGAATATTGAAAAGATTTTTTCAGTAGAAAATGTAGATAGGTATATTTTTTTTTAAACCGTCTAATCACAGGAGACCCAAGTTGTCCCAAAACATCATATGCCGTTAGAATAACAGGAGACCCAGATTGTCCCAGAGCAACAGTGCATTATTAAATGTTAGATATCTCTCTTCCTGTCATGCGAATATTTGTGATTTCTTTTATGTTTAAAACGGAATGAAATAATGCTTCTCATTGTCTCAGAATTATATGAGCTAGATTTTTCAGATATTTTACAAACCCGATCAAAAGTGACGGTTTAATTTTTCTCCAATTTGTGACGTATCACACATTTAATTTTAAAATAAAATTGTATGAAAGTGATAAAAAGTGAGGTGACAGTTTTATTACAAATTTTATTTAGAAAAGGAGTCTGTATTTTAAATTTTAAGTTTATTATATTTTAATTACTTGAATTCGAATATTCGCAGGTATGCACTTTTTAGCCAATTTAAATTTTTAATATTAAAATTTTAATATTTAGAAACAAAAATGTTGATTTCTAATAAACACACCGGAAAGATTATTTTATCTAGATTTTAGAACAATTTTTGTTTTTGCAAAAGCGTTAAAAAAACCCAATAAATAGGAACATTTAAAATGCATGGGAAGAACCAGGAATTTTGCGCGCAAACCTTGATAGGCAAAATTTGACAGAAAATTATTTTCTTATTATTCGAAGGGTTAATTAACCTTAATTTTCGATCTTTGAACTATTTTGTGTGGATATAAAATAACATAATATGTTCTTCCCCAGCCTATAATACCGTATTGTCATACTTACATCTCATCCGTAGTTAGCAATCCCCAATACAGCTTTTAGATAGTCTTGGTTACAAATACTTAAACAATGTGGATGTATTTGACAACAATTTGAACCGCCATATATGTGAAACTATTTCCACTTATTTCATAACTGAGAACACCAATTTTAAAATTTTTTAGTAATATTATTGTTGATTTGGAGGATATTGGCAGATCATTCATTTTTAGTTAACTTATGTTTATTGTACGGTACCTAAATGGGGCTAACTCTTATATTTTATGTAATCAATATTTTGTTTCTTCTATTTTATGTTATCTGTATTTTATCAACTCTAAATTTTCATTGTAATTTAAAAAAACATGTACTGCATTATATATAAAAGCCGGTAACCGACGAGTTCATCGAAAATCAATTCATCGAAAACAAATTCATCGAAAACGAGTTCATCGAAAACAAATTCATCGAAAATCAATTCATCGAAAATCAATTCATCGAATGATCAATTCATCGAATCGCCAATTCATCGAAAAACTTTTTTTTTTTGTAGATATTAGAGCTGTCAAAATTAAATACCCAAAAAGGTCTGTTTAACTGAGTTAAATGTGTTTAGCAACTGTCAGTTTCGTAGTGACAATGTACAATTTATAGGTTATTTCTTCGATTTCCGATTGTCTGATACTGCAAAAAAGGGATATCTAAGGAACGGTGACCAGACAACTCATAATGAAACCAACTCATAAACAACTCGGAAAGGTCATTAAGAGTGATGATAAAAAATATTTAAAAATTGGTTAAATAGGTTAAGTTAGGTTAGGTTAGGTTAGTTTAGGTTGACCAATGCTTTTTTAACTTCTCGGTCCGCTCGGCATTTCTCTCAAATATCAACAAAATATATTTTTTCGATGAATTGGCGATTCGATGAATTGATCATTCGATGAATTGGTTTTCGATGAATTGATTTTCGATGAATTGGTTTTCGATAAACTCGTTTTCGATGAATTTGCTTTCGATGAATTGATTTTCGATGAATTCGCTTTCGATGAACTCGTCGTGAACCATAAAAGCCCTATGAGCGTTTAAATAAATAAAAATAATAAGATATCAATGAATTTTCTTTATTGCACCAAAGATATCGAGTATCTATGAACGAAATGTACGAAAGGTGTGCTAGGGAATTAGTTTGGCTATCACTTTTATATGTATGTCATCAATCTATTATTAAGAAGTCAATTAAAATAAACACAAAGGCAATGAATATAAAACTGATTTTAAAACAAAATGAAGCTTTTTTACTTATACTGTTTTAATGATAATGAGGAAACCCTCGCCAACGAACAAAGCGGTGTTACCTAAGGGTAGTTTTAATGGCCTGAATCAATGGCAAGCCCATAAAACGTACCAGTACTAAACCTGTTTTAACGATTTGGGCGTTACTGTTAGCCTGTGGCTAGACTAAGAATTCGGTGTTAAATTTTATATTACACTCAATACCGTATAGGTCACAAAACCATGATATTAGACTCGGTTGATGGGGCCAGTGGAGTGAAGTGACCATTTCAGAGATATGCAAATTTACTAGGAAAGAAATAGGGAAGAGAAAATGGGGAAATCTTCATTCTACCTACTTTCATAACCTATCCTGTCTGACGATATTACCTACCTATGGAACAATAACTGTTGTGTGAGACCACTTACTTGTTCCATACAAATACTATAAACTATAGGGCGCTGGACTCCAATCGTCACTTTGGTTTCGGGAGATAGTTTATTAATAACAACTCAGAGATCTTTTGGGTAATGACTAAATATTTATTTTTAGACGGTTTTTATAGTAAATTCTTCGCACACCTGTTTGAAGAAAAACGTAAACATGTTATTTTTTTCATCTCTGCAGGTGGTCGGGTGCACCTGTTGTTTACATTGATTATCCCAGGTGGCCGACGCAGGTGTCCAGGATCAATATTAATTGCTAAGAGTGTTGTTTTGAATAACAAACTGTTTCGGACACGTGCAGTCTTTTCTTGCAAGAATCGACCTGATTCCTCCAGGTGGCTGAGTGCGCCTGTTGTTTACGTCTTAAAATGCAGAATTGGTCATCAATAATAATGCAAGACGAGTTGGTTGCTAAGTGCTTGGTTTTGAATAACAAGATCTGGCAGGTGCTTCAAGAATCGTCCGTTACTACTGCCAATGATTAATCAGTCAGTTATGTGCTGTGCAATGATCCAAAATGGTATCTAAGCGCATCAAATCCTACGAATATGTGATAATCGACTAAAGAAAGGTGAATTCATTAGTTACGTAGAACTATAATCAGTTTGTATGTCTGCGTATTAAAATTCGGAGGTATGATTTTTTTTAAATGTGGGCGGAAAATATTGAAAATGATTAAAAAATATTTCGAGCAATCTAAGAAAAAAGTTTTAAATTGCTCTGTCGCTCCAGTGGATAAAAATTTTTCTTGTTAATTATTCACGTGTTCCAATTAAACTAGTATAATTATTTACTAAATGAAATCAAATAACCGCTCCATAATTTCCCACCATGGAGCAACGAAACATTGTTTAATGTGGCCAATTTTAATTGACACGTTAACATGATACAACATTATAATGCGACCGTGTTATATTGATACGTCAAGCGTTATATTGATTGACAAACCGCAACATTCGGATATGTTGGATGATTGAGTTGTGGGATATCGTGTTGCTTAATAATACGCACTGATTATTTACGTGTAACGAGGTGTTTTAAAATAGTTTATCTTTCATATTAGAGTTTATATTTATTTATTTACGCTCGTTAGTGTCTTTAGGTCAGTCAATAAGTAAAGCCTCCTATTTTTTTCTGCTTAAATAAATTTAGTTAAATGAAAATTTTGAATTTGGTACTATTCCTCAAACCTTCTTCTACAATCTGCTGCAGAATTAACTTTTTGCATCAACGGGTGGCAGCACTGCAGTCGCTTGCAAAATGGCCGACATCGATGTTCGTAATAGATAGCGTTCTGTGATTGATTCTTGGCTGTAGAAGGTGAAACGCAAAAATTCACATTCATGAAACACTGAAAAATGTGTACCATGATGCAATAATGGATGAGGAACAGCGGAGCGGCGCAGGCCGTTGGTTGCAGCGACTGCCCTCATTCGTGGTGACCCCAGATAACTACAGATGTCGCATTCTCTCCCTCAGTAAAAGCAGTGTGATGAAGATTATTCGACAAATGTTTTTTCAACAAAAAAATTTGCAAGGTGGGTACCAAGAAACTTAACCAACCAGAAAAAACAAGAAAAATAGTTTCTGGAAAAAATTGTGACCGGAGACGAAAAATGGGTTCATTTGATTAACCTGAATCAAAGAGGCAGTCAATGGAATGGCATCAAGGACAAAAAAAAACAAAACTGTGTGATCGACGGGGAAAGTTATGGCGATGGTGTTCTGGATGTGACCGTGCTTTTTACAACACTGTGTTAAAAGATGGACCAAAGCTGTGGAAATGGACGGAGATAATATTGCAAAATAACAAATTAATCGTCAATAGTGTGGTTTTCGACCCCTGTAATTGCATTTTTTATTACTTTACAATTAAAGTAGAGAAAAAAATAGAAGGCATTACTTATTGACTGGCCCTAGTACATTTACATATTTTATAGAAAATTCTTATAACACAAGTGTAGTATATAGGATTAGACGCATTAGTTCCAACATTCTTAAAAAAAGATGTCAGTTAAGTAGTACCTTAAAAAATTCACGATGCTTATTTATTTATTAATTTTAGGGAAATCAACAGTTTACAATTGGATTAATTTATGCATGTATAATTTACCTAACTGAGAAACTAATTATAGATTTTCTCATTGTACTATTATATAGTGTCAAGAAATTAAACAGTAATCTTACAACAACTAAAAAATATTACATTATCATAACAGGAGGTAGGTAATACATAATATATTATAAGTCATTACATAATATATCATTACATTTATGCAGTTTTGTACTTCTTTTATTCATTTTTAATACATTTTTGACAGAGTTTTTATATTTATTTTCGTCACAATTGAAATTATTTATATCAGAGAGAATGTTATTATATTATTATAAGCAATAATTGTCAGCCTGAAACAAATAAATATTATATTAAATATTATATTAAAAAAATAATTAAAAAAAAATAAAAATAATAATTAATATTTAACAAGTTAAAAGTATTTCACCAAAAAAATGTAGACATAATTTGTCTCGACGCCACCTAGCGAGAGATTTAGCACTAACAATACCTCCCTCACAAAAATAAAGTTGGTTGTTTTCAGGTGGAAAAATGTAATAATCAGTAATTGTTGAATGAAACACCAGTACCTATATATTGAATTATTTGGCGGGTATTAGATAAGCTGCCATAGCTCAGTGGTCAGAGCACCTGACCTGCAATCAGAAGGACTCTGGTTCAAGTCCCGTTGGCGGCAAGTATCTTTTCTCGGAAGATTTTTCAATGTAAATGAGTGTTTCAGGCTGACAATTATTGCTTATAATAATTGTTACCCTTTGTGCTATGCATAAAAATCTTGTCTTAAACGTTAGTTTATCAATTAAAAATAATAATGTTATTATATGTTGATTACAGTCTTATAAGGCAAGCATTTTGGTTTGAATTTGTTTTACAGTGTTTTTCTTTACAAAATATCACACGAACTTGTGTACCATGTAGGTACTTTCAAATCTATTCTGTTCAATAATTCAGGACAGTCAGTTATGTTATTTACGATTTTACATGGCAACATTGCATCAGCGAATTGCATGAATGGTTATGGAAATAGCCGATGGCTTGTGACAGACCGCTGGGCTACGGGAGTGTTTACGCACCGAGGTTCGGAATAACTTAGAGCTTCCTATTAGACGTGGGCAAAATTGAATGACTGAATTAAATGAATAAATTCAATCTTGTAACACACTCGATCTGATTCTCATTTTCAAAAGGAATTAAATCTTTATTCCTTACCCTTGGCCTTGCATCTTACGATTTTTTAACAGCACCATATTTATTTTTATTTTGATTAATTTATTTTACAGTTAAATATTTCATGTTATATTGAGGTAAGAAAATAATAATGTACTCTATAAATATTGTAGTGTTTCGTAAGAATTAAATAAAATATTATTCTGGATATTTGTTGCGCGGATAGGTACACCTACCACAGGCGAAGCGCGCCGCGAAATTGCCTTTCACGGGTACTGTGTAGTATCCCGCGCAGTAAATCTTATACCTACAAAAAACCCTGTAGTCCCCGTCCCCAATCCAAGTGACAAAACCGCCAAGCGAGTCAGCCAAGATCCAAATAATTCTGAGCTCCATGTGTCGCGTCTGTTTCACAGTTGTGTCCCGCCAGTCCCGCCAGTCATAGTCACGGAGGAATCGTTCCTCCGTGGTCATAGTCCTGTAACCTGTTCGGTCTGTGCGAACTCAATCCGCAACCCCAATCTCTGTTTCACTTATTCAAGGAATCAAAACATTTATTTCTTATTCATTTATGACGTCGTAGTCCCACGGGTCCCTGGGTACCACGTGTCGAGTCGATCCGACCGGTCCGCGGAATGCAAGTTATTCAAGTCACAGCAAGACAAAAGACACTTATTAGTCAGAAGTTCCCAATTCATTTCTTGATGCCCGCAGAGAATCGGTTCGTCGTTAGTCCCCGCTCGGCCAAGCCGTCATCTTAGGGTGAAACTTCCCACTTCGGACCGCGGAACGTTAATAAAAGGACTAAAAGCGAAAGTTTATTCTATGTCTTTTCTCCCTCACACGTGCGTAAATTGTGATGCAATACTTGTAGAAACAAAATGATGTTTATCTATATTATTGTTTTTTTGTGGTATCTGTCTCTGTCTACTCTAGCCGTAAACAAAAAATCAGTCGCTATCGAACCGTGATACTGATAAATGATAATCGAGCGATTTGTTCCTTTATTTTTGTAACAAATTATACGACGCGTGTCGCCAGGGCTTTTAATTAGTTTTTATTCGGCGCGTCTTTTTAACTTCACCATTGAGGTAGGTGCATTTAAAAAATATATATTTGACTGGAGCTTATTCCAGGTGACCGGTCCGGATATACCTACCTATGAAAGCGCGATAATAGTATGTTTTTTATGTGAAATCCGCACAAGTCCCGTCTGGAGCTAATGAAACTATGGCATCCCCAATTGGGATTTTTTGCGAGGCTGAAGGTAGTGGGAAGTTTAGATCACGTGAAATGAAACAATTTTAAGTTTAATAAATAAATAAAAATTAGTAAAACTTTAAGGGTTAACCACGAAAACTGTTTAATTTTAAGATTTAATTGCTTGCCTAATATAAACACATTTTTCTTGTTAAAAATTTGTCTTTTGGGCAAAATAATATCTAAGTACACATTGAAATATTTCATTAACCTCGTCGCGCGTCGTTTTTAGTACCTACGATTTTTCAAAACAACATAATTTACACTAAGAAGAGGGCTTTGCGTAGTGAAAACTTATTTATCACCGTTGTGATTTGAAACTCGATGAAACCAAAAATAACGACACTAAAAAGAGCAAACACATGCACCTAAAGGAGAACTAAGAAGTATGTAGAAGTAGTCTGCGAGAGAATGAGATAGTATTATCGGTCTCCTCTTTTTGCGGTTCATCGTAGCCTTTTCGGCCTCCTCTTTCGCTTCGTAGCCGAGGTTTTTTAAGTAAGCGAGGGTTTTTTTTTTTTTTTTTTTTTTTTTTTTTTTTTTTTTTTTTTTTTTTTTTTTTTTTTTTTTTTTTTTTTTTTTTTTTTTTTTTTTTTTGGAATTAAAGGAATGAATAAAATGAATCAATTCAAAAGGCCGAGGGAATCACAATGAATCGATTCACCCCTGGGAATGAGTCTGCCCATGTCTACTTCCTATAGAATGTACGTCTGGTCCTGTTAAATATTCATTGCAAATCTTACGCAAATGTAAATAAAGCAACTTGAAATCTCGACGAACTTCGATCTTATTTGGAGTTTTCCTGAACACATTTCATTTAATCTCAATCACTGGGATTAAAGTACATCCAAAAATGTTTTAAAGACCCCATCATGTCTGATTCAGTAAATTGAGTGAATCAATCTTCCAAACAGGCCTTCCATTGGTATGTTTGGTGTAACTCTAAGTGACCAGCTCAGGTACGGGGACTTCGTCGAAGCCAAAGTCAAGTTAGCCTGTCAGACACGGGCGTAGCCAGGTTTTAGTATCGGGGGGGGGGGGGGTCAAAAATCAAAACTCGTATCGGGGGGGGGGGGGGGGGGGGGGGCGGAGACGACGACTTTGTATTTCTTGAGAATTAACTAATAACAATTTGAGGACATTGTATGTTGAAAACTTTTTTTTTTTTTTATGTACATTTGTTATTTAAAGTAGCAAATGTATATAGAAAATAAATCTTATTGTAAGCAGTCACCTGATTAGTAACGGAATTCCAAATAAAAATCAACCGCAATCACTGAAAAAAACGGAACTTGCAAGTTAAATTAATTTTTTCTTTCAGAGGTCCCCATTTATCTTTTTAGATACATAATATCATTTTGAGTTGTCAGTGTTAAAAATAACATTTTTTTTTTTTTTTTTTTTTTTTTTTTCTTTTACTATTTGTATATATATATGTATATTTCCCTGTATTTGTCAGTATTTTATATTCAGTCCTGATGATGGTACGGAGGTACCGAAACCGGTAGACGGAAGAAATATCAATAAAGTGACGTAAACAAAGTGTTTTCTTTTTATTTATTTAAAAATAACATTGCTTGAAAAAATTGCTTGTAAGTACATCAACAATATTTAAGATTCATGAGAATTCCAAAAAACATATGGGTATATAATACCAGTAATATTGTCATATGCAATAAAAAATTTACCAGGTCGAAATTTCCGTAGATTTAGTGCCGGTTTCCCTTTTCCCTAAAAAATATTTTTCTCCCCTAGATCTAGCCAAATTTCCCTAGACGGCACGAAAATATAGGTACAAAGGTAAAACTCTCCGCATCTCCTTATTTTTAATATTATTGATGTTCATATCTTAACTTTTCGGGGGGGGTTTGAACCCCCAAAACCCCCCCCTGGCTACGCCCATGTGTCAGAAGCTGGACGTACTGTACCTACAGAGCCCGCAGATACTTTAATACTCGTAAGTACACAATTTCTGACCCTGTACGAATCGCAAGTGCGCCTTATGGTTGCATTTGGCAGCCAACTTTGGTCCGGAGCTCCAAAATACAAGAAAAAAACCTTCTACCCTGCGCAGAAATGGATGGTCCGTTTGATAGATTCTCCTATCTCAATACTTGGATTGCAATATATAGAGCATATGCGTTGGGTGGAAATGCTGTTCTTGATCTACCGGTATTTCAATGGAAGATGCTTTGATTCCTTCCGTACCAGTTCACAATTGGGAAATATTTGTACACATTTGTTCACATTTGTACACATTTATACACATTTGTACACGGTTAACATTTGTCATCTGGTCTCGTTCTTAGGTTCAACAGCCCAACTGTGGAAAGATTTTCCGGCCTGTGTCTTTTCTTCCTCCCACTTTCCCAGAACTTCCTCTCTTTCTTTTCTGAAAAAATACCCTCCAGATATCATCCTGAGAGAATTTATTTTGTTCTGGGCCTCCAGTGGGGAGTTGATGATTGCCAAAAAAGTTTGGGAGCAGGAGGGATTCTTACGCGGAAATCATTCAAAAAATTACTAACAGATTAAGAAGCCGTAGAATCACTAATAAAATACCTAATATACCTATTGTAAGAATGGTTTTGGTGGCACGCCTGCCTTTTTGAATATGCCAGAGCGGGATGGCAGAACTCGCTATAAAAGGTGATGTATGTACCTGCTCGCTCTCTTTTCCCACCGACAGCTCGTTAGTTAGCAAGTAGCTTATATAACTTGTATAGCACCAATAAATGTTCATCTCGTACACGCGTATATTATTAAGATCCCACATCTACATTAAAGTCTGTAAATAACACCTACTGTTTGATAAGTGTGCAGTTCATACGCGGTAGAAGTAAAACCTTCAGAAACCAAAGTAGACGAGAGTGGGGAGGCTACGAAGCGCTGCACAAAAAGGGGACCGATTATTCTATCTCATTCATTCGCCGGCTAAATCGTATAGATATATGTGTTTTTCTCTTTTTAGTGCCCTTTTTTCATTTTATCGAGTTTCAAATCACAACGGTGATAAAGAAGTTTTAACAAAAAACAGCAAATACTTCATAGCTAACGTTTTACATTAGGAGGGTATTACCAGAGAAAAAGATTTTAGACGTATTGACTCTTTTGTACAAAAAATTATAATTGGATTTCGAAAGATTGTTCTTTTATCTAGCATTCGCATGTTTTAAATTTTGAGAAAAAATGTTTATTTTTAGTATAATAAGGTTATACCATGGTCGTTGGCAGATTTGTTAAATTTTCAAAAAAGGTTTTTTATTATACCACACCCATTTCAAATCATGTAATCATGCAGTAAAATAAATCAATGCATTATCTATAGCTAGGTATATCATATATCTAGCTCATATATCTGGGTATCGCATGTTTTAGAATTTTAATTTTAGTTTGAATAAAATCATTAAAAAATATATGCGTACATCTGTTTCTTGACGCACTTACATAATATATTTTAGATTTTTTTAACATTCTCATTTCACTTAGACATTATTGAAAAATAATAAATACTTATAATCAAAAAATAATTACAAAAGGTATATTATTTTAATAGTTTTATCATCACGCCTTTCAGCATTTTTGGATGTAGGTATAAATTAAAGCAAATTTGGAATGAAATAAAATCGATATTGAGTTATAATTTTAGAAGCTGGTACGGAGAATAATTAACCTTTCTCATTGTAACCGCCCTGCACGATCGTAAGAACAACTTTCTGCGAAATGTGGATTTTCGGCCGTTGGCTGGTTAAACGCTCTTAAACGGTAATTGAAACAGTCGGCAAAAAATCTTTTGTTTGGCGTTGGTGGGTACAGAATTAACATTTTGCTGCTTGGTGCGATAGTGTAATGCCTAATGCGAAATATTTGGGTTTGGATCGATAAATAAGGGATGCCCAGTCAATGTGTTACAATCAAACCCTAACCCTGCTCCGGGCACGTTCTGCCTGATTTATGATACTTCAAAACGTAAATGACCAAAATACGCAAGAAGTTCGGCAAAGGTTCTCTCGTGGACTTTTGGAATTTGTGGAAAATCAAAGTTTTTTTCCATTATTATACAGGGTATTCTTAAGGGACGTAGGTACTTGACTTACTTTAATCAGTGATTCCTGACATTATATGGAGTAAACAAATGTTAATGAAATTGTGGCCTCCGGTGACACTTTTGAATTTTTTTTCTACAAAAACATAAAAAAATTTGTAAGTGTTGGACGGTTGGGGGCGGGGTTAGATTTTGGGCAGTTACTCGGCTGAGTGACCAGTGATGTAATGCGGATTTTTTTTTGTTTGATATTGAAGAAAAAAATTTTGAAAAAAAGGCATTAAAAAGTCACTGGAGATCAAAATTTTAAGATCACATAGGTCCTGTTGGACTTTTTATCCTCGAGGCCTCCTGTGTGGAGCTAATGGTGATATCACACGCTTCACATCTGCACTTCAATTTGGACTTAGCAACCAAATTGAATGACGTAATTATACAAGTGAATGATTCAATGTCATTCATTGTTCGATCGAATTGAAAATATTGAGCTGTAAATGCTCGAAAATGTTCTGATATCCGTTTGGATATGTGTGCCTTCTGTCTGGCCTATACAGGGAGTCCGGGGGTATAGTGCATTAATTTCGGGAGGTGATTCTACATGATGGTAGGAGTAAAAAGATTAACAACTTTTTCCGAAATTCCAACATTTTTTTCCCATACAAAAAGACGTACCTACTAAAAATCCTTAGTGTGAGGTACGATCTTACTTGCTGAGAGCCTGCCGGGCGGCGTATTTACAATCCCTAACGCGTTTGAGTCGCTTTAAATTTTCAATATCAAAATTTAAATATTTAGAAATAAAATTATTAATTTCTAATATACACATTGGAAAGATTATTTTATTTAGATTTTAGAACATTTTTTTGTTTTTGCAAAGTGATAAAAATTATCAATATAGAGGTGTATTTACAATATATGGGAATAATATTAAAATTTAAATATTTAGAAATAAAATTATTTATTTCTAATATACACATCAGAAAGATTATTTTATCTAGATTTTAGAACATTTTTTGTTTTTGCAATGTGATAAAAAATAACCAATATAGAGGTATATTTAAAATGTAAAATGTCGTTACCGCGACTGAATCGGTATAGGTTTTGTAAATACGCTGCCGGGCGCCCGACTCGGTTGTGATTGGCCCGCATCGTAACAGCGGAAAATAGTAAATTTATCTTTTATCTAATTTCGAAATTCTTTTATCTAATTTCGAAATTTCGAAAAAGTTATTTATCTTTTTTACTTGTACTGTCATGTAGAATCACCTACCGAAGTTAATGCACTTTACCCCCGGACACCCTGTATAAACCTTGTCACATTCGGATTAGCTGAATTGAGTTTGCTCTTGAGACAGATTTAGTTAAACTGAAAGAAGTTCTGCTACCCCGATATCAATTGATTTTTCTAGTGATTTTCTCATTACAATTAAATTAATGACATAATGTTGCAATTTTGTAAACCTCTGATCACCTTACTTTTAAATGTTTGTTGTTTGTATTGTTATTATATCTCACCGTTCTTTAAAATGTTGTTGCTTATATTTTTATTTCATTTATGTACTTTTTTACTTCTATCGTAATTTTATTTATACTATTTCTTTCTCATGTTAAAGATGTACTGCCTTTATTTATGTATGTAAAAGCCGTCTGCGCGTAAAATAAAATAAATCACACAAGGACATGCAATGAAATCAGACTACCAAAAAATAACGAAGCCTCGATGAAGTTTATTCTACATAGGGAAGAAATATTATAATGCGCTGGCGGAAACGATTAAAACTACGCCAATTTAACGGTTAGTAATGCATAATTTCATGATGCCAGAACTCACTATTATATATAGAAACCATCGCGAGTATGCGTACATCAAATCCTCAAAGTTTCATCACAATCGGATGAATGGTTTAGCAACGCGTAAGCATATCATATATAGGTATATATATAACCCAGGAACACACATATTTTGATTTTTATATATACAGAGTGTAACAGAGTGTTACAGGACGTAACCAAGGGATTTTAACCAGCGATTCCTGACCATATTTGGAGTAAAAAAATGTGGATGTCATTTTGCCGTCCGATGACATTTTTTTCTATTAAAAACATTAAAACATATTTTTCCATCACACGCCGCTTCGTCGTTATGTGTTTGAGCGAAACGCGTTGTTTCGTGTGGTAATAAGCAGTTAGAACGAGACGCAATGCTTATCAAGTGTCCGCTAGGCTATAAACGCTCTACATTTCTAACCAGTCGGTTGCGACGTGTGATGGAAAAATATTTTTATTGTTTTTATTATGAAAAATTTCATCGGACGAAATGTCTAGAAATTGTAACATAGTTAATGCCCAAGAAATACAAAAAAAAAGAGATTAAAGAACATTACAGATTGTGAGAACCATATTTTTATTTATTTATTAATTTTCAACGCCCTGATGGGCTTTTACATGACAAGATTATAATACAGAGACAGTTTTTTTTAAATAAAAAAGATGAACTATAAAAATATAACTAGTAGGTAAACATCATACAGATAAATTTAGGAATGATAGTGCATTACAATAAAAGAGAAAGTTTCTAAGTTGTAAATGACATAGAAATAAACTAGTAGGTGTGTTAGCAATTACAAAATTTACAGGTGACTGATTAAATGTTAAAACTCAAAAATGATAAAAGAACTGAATCACAAGAGAAATATAAAGTACTGAGAAACAGAATAAATAGAGAGTCAAGAATAGCCAAAGAAACATTCTACCAGAATAAATGCGATGAGATAAACGACGACCTCAAGAGAGGAAATATAGAAAGAGCTCACGCTGCGGTGAAAGACTTCTTTGGGATGAGAGTTGGAAAGGGTAATGCAATAGAAGGAGAAGACGGCAAAATACTTTTCGAAAATGACCAAATAGGAGAGAGATGGAAAAGATACCTCGAAATGCTGTACAATGGGAAGGGAAATAGTGACAACGAAACATTGATAGAAAGAGAAAATGAGGTAGACGCAGATGATTTGGGAGATCCCATCACTAGAGAAGAGTTTGATCTCGCACTGAAAAACCTCAAAAACGGGAAAGCACCCGGAATCGATGACGTTCCGGCTGAACTAATTAAACCAGCAGGAAAAGGAACTATAGATGCCCTGTTTAAAATGATACAGACAATGTATAAGACTGGAAAGATACCAGAGGATTTCGAGAAATGCCTAATTGTTACATTACCAAAGAAAGCAGGCACGACGAAATGTGAACAACACAGAACTCTTAGCCTAATATCTCATGCCTCAAAAATATTGACTTATATCATTCTAAAAAGAATCGAACCAAAAGTAGAGAACATCCTTTCCGGAGATCAGTATGGCTTTAGAAGAGGTGTAGGAACTAGAGAAGCAATATTGTCGCTACGAATACTACTTGAAAAAAGAATAAAAAGAAACCAAAACACATTCATAGCATTCATAGACCTGGAAAAGGCTTTTGACAAAGTAGAATGGAAAAGACTCTTCGAGATTCTGAAGAGAATTGATATCAAATATAGAGATAGACGAATAATCCAGGCGCTATACAAGAATGAGGCCGCTATAATTAGATGTGACAATGATACAAAAGAAGCCAGTATAAGACAAGGGGTGAGACAGGGATGCTCTCTGTCACCTGTTCTTTTTAACGCTTATATACAAAGTGCAATTGACGACTTGAGAGAGAGAATGAGTCACAGAAAAGGTGTAAAGATACACGGGCAAAAGGTGGATATGATAAGGTTTGCTGACGATATTGCATTGGTTGCTGAAAGCGAAGAAGAACTGCAAGAGGCCTTAACAACCATGCAAAGCATTCTCCAAAATAACTATAACATGAAGATAAATAAAGACAAAACAAAGCTGCTGACTGTAGGCCGAACACAACATCAGATGCGAATAGAGATGTCAGGAGTTCCACTAAAGAACGCCAAGGAGTTTGTCTATCTCGGGAGCAAAATAACATGGGACGGTCGGTCTAAGAGCGATGTCGACAGCCGTATACACCAGGCTAGGCTTGCTTTCAATAAAAGGTCGAAAATAATTGAATCAAATAATATAGACCTAAAGCTGAGAATACTCCTCATCAAGACCTATGTATGGAGTATCTTGATGTACGGCTGCGAAACATGGTGCCTATCCAAAAGAGATAAACGGAGACTAGAGGCTTTTGAGATGTGGTCCTATAGAAAACTATTAGGAATTTCCTGGAGAGACCACATTACAAATGAGGAGGTTCTCCAAAGAATCGAAGGAGGAAGGCACCTGCTCAGGACCTTGTCCGAAAGGCGTGCAAAATGGATCGGCCATGTAATACGACAAGAAGGCCTTTTGCATTCCATAATGGAGGGTATGACCGAGGGGACAAACTCTAGGGGACGCCCACGCCGAGAGTACCTGGAGGACCTGCTGGTGGACGTGCGCTGCTTATCATATGCAGACCTCAAAAGAGCCGCACAAGACAGGGAAGAATGGAAGAGGAAACTAAAGGAAATTGCTGCAAACCAATCCCAGGATTGAAACCAGAGAGAGAGAGAGAGATTAAATGTCATGAATAATACATTATGACAAAATGCAAGATACATAAAAAGAAAACGTTAACAAGTTTTTACATTGTAGATTAATATACAAATACACAAATATATGCAATAGACCCTAGGTGATGCTCCTTAGATATCAAAATATTCTACATAAAAATATTGTTCAGATATTTCTTGAATAACGGTAAACTTATATTAAATACATCGATATTTGAGGTGTATTTGTTCCCTAGTGTGTGAAGTCGAGAAATTGATGCATGTGTGTGATAGTTGGTTAGAGAATTATTGTTACAGAATAATATGTTTTGCCTTGTCGCTCGGGTTGGTACCTTAAAGTCAATGAGATGCAGGAGTTCACAACAGTTTAATTCGGAGTGAATAATTTTAAACAAAAAAGTTAGGTCAATTATTTTTCTTCTGTTTTCTAGGGAATGCAATTTAGTGTATTTAGTAGGAATGTATAGTTAATGTGTTGAATAGGTATATGTAACTTGAAGTTAATAAATCGTAAAAATTTGTGCTGCACTCGTTCAATATTTTTTATATGAATTTGATAATATGGGGACCAAACGATGGAATTGTATTCCAGCAAGCTGCGTACTAGTGACAAATATACAATTTTAATAGCTTCTAGTGAATCAAAATAAACAAGATATAATTAATTTTTTGTATTTCTTGGCCATTAACTATGTAACAATTTCTAGACATTTTGTTTTTTGAAGAGTTTTATTATATGCACATTTGTTACTTAAATTAAATTTTTACGCGACCGATTTCGATACAACCGTATCATTCACGAGCAGAATTAAAACTAACTTAAAAATTAAATGCAAGTACCAAAGATTAATTAGGTGGGAGTAGTGGGAGGGATGATTTTGGGGGGGGGAGGGGGCTACAGCTTTCTATACTAATTCTAAAATAAAAAAATTGATAAATAATAAAGAATGTTTCTAATAAATTTGAAAAAAACGGGATATACACTTTAGAATGTAACGATTGTGACGCACAGTATGTAGGTATGACAACTAGAAATTTCAAAACTAGAATCAGGGCACATGAACTTTGTTTACGAAATAATAATTACTCCGAATTTGCGAATCATTTAATAGAGTCAGGCCATAGCTTCAATAAAGAAAAAACAAAATTTAAACATTGCAATATAAATTCTTACTTTAATCTTTGCGCTTTAGAAACGCTCGAAATAAACAAAAAAAATAAATCTAAAATTAATTTAGTGAATAAAATAATAGCGCCTTGCAAATCTCCTCTACTAACCATGTTTCCGTATAATATTGACTCCTCCCACCGCTTTCCCCCTCCCCCCAAAATCATCCCTCCCACTACTCCCACCTAATTAATCTTTGGTACTTGCATTTAATTTTTAAGTTAGTTTTAATTCTGCTCGTGAATGATACGGTTGCATCGAAACCGGTCGCGGAAAAATTAAATTTAAGTAACAAATGTACATTTAATAAAACTCTTCAAAAGACAAAAAAAGAAATAATTAACGTTATAAGTTATAATTAGTACGAGTAATTTGTAGACTTAAATATACTAAAAACAAAAATTAAATTAATTAAATAAATCCAAAAAATTATACAGTGATTTAGACGTCATTACTAAAAGTTTGTTAAGTAATTAAAAAATCAGAAATTAAAAAAATGTATACATGTATTAATAAAGGTAAGCTAAATTACTTTTTGGCCTAGTACTGCCCTAAGTTCATATATTATAATAAATTTACATACCTTATTCCGAAGAGGATTATTATTCGTAGTTTGAAGGTGCCCGAACAAATTGCTTTCTCAGCTGATCTGTAAAGAAGATAAAACGCTTAGTTTAGATAAAAAAATCTTATTATGATTAGAGTGAAAGAAATTCTTACTTTTTTCTCTCATATATACTATTTTATTTTTCTCAATGTCATTATTTTTTGTTGTTGCCCCATTGACATAAACTAAACAAAACATGTTATGATCAATTTTTATTCATACATGTTCGATCACATCGTTTTGTTTTAAGAGGAACGCATGCGCGGCCCATTTCTACCCGTTTCATACAAATCTTAGATTTGGATTTGAGATCAAAATACCCATCCAAACTAAAAAATTATTTTTGAAATCAAAAGGTATATCAAATATCTAGTTAGGATGTGAGCTACTTTATTTATTTTTGCTTTAAATTATAAGATATAGGCCATTAAAAACTTTAATGTTTCTGGATTTTCGAGGCGATTTGGGAATGGAATTATTTGTGAGTATATGGAAAACAATAAAAAAATTATTTTACTATATTTATCATAAAAATATGATGAAATATAAAATAAAAAATAAAAACTTATAAAAAAAATCATTTTGACGGGTGTAAATTAAAAATACAAATTACCTATTTACGGCGGAATAAAAACTAGTCGTTTATACATATATTAAAATTACTTCCCAAAAAATACATGTTTAATAATTTTTTATTTTTTACTTTATTTTTCATTGTATTTTAAAAATAAATATAGTAAAAACTATTTTTTAAAGTTTTACTTTTACTCACAAATAATTGCCAAAGTTGCCTCCAAAATCATGAAACACTAAAATCTTTAATGGCTTAAATCTTATAATTTAAAGCAAAAATAAATAAAGTAGCTCACATCCTAACTAGATATTTGATATATCTTTTGATTACAAAAATAATTTTTCAGTTTGGTTGGGCATTTTGATCACAAATCCAAATCTAAGAATTGAATGAAACGGGCAGAATTCCCCTTAATAAACGATCTCAAAGATACATTCATATTTCTTGCTGATGTAGGTCATTTAGTAGGTATATTAAAAATATTATCCAATTTTGGAAATTTCTGAAGATGACGGCCCGGTACATATATTTCTGGGAGTACCGCGAGTTTTCTTCCCGCGACAAATATCCCTGATAAAATCTCCTCCGACAAAATATCCCTCGATATAATATCCCAAGGATAAAATATTCTACGGACAAAACATCCCCCGACAAGGAAGGAAGGAGTCAGCAAGGAACTTACAGATAGGACTTAAATTTAAAAGGGTTTGTTGGGATAGGTTAGGTTTAAATTTTAAATTTGGCTTGAAAGGTTTTGTTGGGTTAGGTTAAGATAGTTTTTGTTAGGTTAGGTTAGGTTTGGATATTTTGTCGGGGATATTTTGTTAGGGGATGTTTTGACCGTTGGATATTTTGTCGGAGCCATTTTATCGGGGGATATTTTATCGGGGATATCTTGCCGGGGGATGTTTGTCGGGGATATTTTGTTAGGGGATGTTTTGTCCGTTGGATATTTTGTCGGAGCCATTTTATCGGGGGATATTTTATCGGGGATATTTTGTCGGGGGATGTTTGTCGGGGATATTTTGTCGGGGAATGTTTTGTCCGTATGATATTTTGTCGGGATATTTTGTCGGGGATATTTTCTCGGGGGATATTTGTCGGGTATATTTTGTCGGATGTTTTGTCCGTAGGATATTTTGTCGGGGATATTTTATCGGGGATATTTTGTCGGGGGATATTTTGTATATTTTGTGGGGGTAGGAAGGAGACAGCAAGGAACTTACAGATAAGACTTCAATTTTAAAGGGTTTGTTGGGATAGGTTAGGTTTAAATTTTAAATTTGGCTTGAAAGGTTTTGTTGGGTTAGGTTAAGATAGGTTTTGTTAGGTTAGGTTAGGTTTGGATATTCTGTCGGGGATATTTTGTCGGGGTATGTTTGTCGGGGATATTTTGTAGGGGGACGTTTTGTCCGTAGGATATTTTGTCGGGGATATTTTGTTAAGGGATGTTTTGTCCGTTGGATATTTTGTCGGAGCCATTTTATCGGGGGATATTTTATCGGGGATATTTTGTCGGGGGATGTTTGTCGGGGATATTTTGTCGGGGAATGTTTTGTCCGTAGGATATTTTGTCGGGGATATTTTGTCGGGAATATTTTCTCGGGGGATATTTTCTCGGGGGATATTTTATCGGGTATATTTTGTAGGATGTTTTGTCCGTAGGATATTTTGTCGGGGATATTTTATCGGGGATATTATGTCGGATATTTTGTCGGGGGATATTTTGTCGGGTATATTTTGTTGGGGATATTTTGTCGGGGATATTTTGTCTGGGATATTTTGTCGGGGATGTTTTGTCCGTAGGATATTTTGTCGGGGATATTTTGTCTGGGATATTTTCGGAATGACTGGACATGCTTAATAAGAATATTTTTAAGATTTTTTTTAATTCATCTTAATTACCACAAAAGACAACTATACAGACAAGTACACAATCGTATTAGACGAGATTTTCTTTTTTATGATATTGCAATCAAGACTACTTATAACTCGATCTAATATAAATTATTCGCCAAAAATCAGCAGTAGGTAAGTACTAGAAGTATTTATTTGAATTGGATATCATAACCAAATTGAAAAAGCCCGAGAAAATTGAATATAATAACGAAGACCCAAAAATTAGAATGATCCGGATTTCATTAACGTTCCGAGAATTCGAGAATAAAAAGTATAATTTAAGGGATCGAAGGTTTCCTAAATCTCCAAAGAGAAAATGAATTTACTAAAATACTGAGGGAGGGTAGAATAAAAATATAGCAAATGTTCGTAAAAGTCGATATTTTTGTATGAAATTGAACACAGCAGATATTGAAAAATCGTTTTGCGCCTTCGAAACCGCGCCTTTCAGTTGAATTTGGTTGCCACCTCTGGTTTTGTGCATTTACTTTATGAGAAAATCTTAGGATAGTATTTGTTAAGGTCTGGAACAGCTGATAAACCAAAACCCATTCCCCAAAGACCATTATTATTCAGCTCCCTTTCTTTCCTTTCCTACAAGGCCCTACCTAGAATAAAAAGAAGAAGAAGATGATGACACCTCATCATCTTCTTCTACCTACTTGGCTAATGCCCAATTATTGCTCAAGAATTGTAAATACCTACATTTAGTCACTTGAAAATTGTCGCGATCTGGTTTACGTCTCTAATGAGCTCTCTCTTGAAATTCATTCAAAATACTACTTAAAACATAAATATAAAGTGACGGTGAAATTGAACCAAACCCCTGTGCCATTCAACCTGCAAGACCAGTCACTATCATCGTTGGATTTGAGCAGCAGATGACTTCAAAAAGGTAGGGCTTTCTCCCTTCAATATCTCATCCTGTGATTGATTTAAAAACGCCATCAATTGTCTTAACATCATAATTTATAGATTGTATAATAACCCTTGGTCGAAGTTTTCAGTCCATCCTAGAGTGTCACGATATCGTTCGTGATACTATTATTTTTAAACATTTTTTTTCGGCAACTTTAGGGTTGAAAAAACTTCGTCCAGGTCTACGATTCGACGCATTTTAAAAGACAATAGGCAACTGACGTGAACCCCTCCAGCGACCGGTTATTTATCGGTTCAATTTTGATCTACAAAATTGAGACCTCGGACTCGTTTATTCTTGAAAACGAAAGTTCTAATCAAAAAAGCTATATCAATAAAAAATGTAATCTTAGGTTCCTGGATTTACCGGTTTCCCGTTTGTACTGCGAGTTTCCGGACACGGTATATTGTGTATGATAAAATGTAACAATTATTGTGTTTCACTGCAGGGTATATAAAAAAAATATGGTTGACGGACGCGGGTGTTGACTTGGTCGAGGGGGTAAGGCTGTGGTAAGCGAACAATGCAGCGCTTTCACAACATACCTTCTATTGACCGCTCGTGCGCCGATAGCAGACACGGGCCTCTTATCAGCAGTCAGGCGACAAGCAAAGCTAGAAAGCGAAGCATTCTGTTTCCAAATGCCGTCAACTCAACTGCTCGCGAATGCTCCAATACTCGTTGACCCACCTTCTGATAATTAAGCTCTTATATAAATATAAATCATGTGATATTGTTTCATACTTGTAAGTACAAAGTCTTGATATTTGATTTACCATTGCAATGTATTTATTTAAAATAATAAATATTGTAGTCTATTTTATTTGCGGCGAGTGGAAGACTTGACAGAGAATCACCTTGGTGTAAGAATTGAATAATTGAAGAGTTGATTTTTTTTTTTTTTTTACAGTGAATACCGCACAAGAATCTCAACTGCTCCCGTCTGGAGCAAGTGAGACTATGGCATCCCCAATTGGGGTATGTTGTGAGGCTGAAGGTAGTGGGGAGGGGAAGGAGGTGGGGAAGAGGAAGGTTGGGAAGTACCTGGCTATTCAGATCTGGTCACTAAACACGGCTAAAGCCATTCTCAAGCAAAGTTTCAATTCTGAATGGTGGTCTTACACCAGGGCGATACTAATAGTATCTTCCACTCTGGAACATGCCGCAAATATACTATATATTATTTTATATGAATTAATTGTGAAATAACACAAATTAATCAAATAAAATTTATTTGCGCATGCCGGGTTCGAACCCGCGACCTCCGGAATGTGAGCCAAGAGTCTTAGCCACTGGACTACGGAGGTCGTCGGAGATTGAAATGGCTTTAGCCGTTTTTGGTGACCGGATCTGAATAGCCAAATACCTCCCCATCCCCTTCCTCCCTTTTACCTTTTGCCCCACAAAATACGATGCCATAGTCTTACTTGCTCCAGATGGTTGGGAGCAGTTGGGGCTCTTGTGCGGTGTTCACATGAAAAATAAATAAAATGTCGTTTAAACATAAAATTTAGAATCATTGAATGTTCGTCTTTATCTTCCTACCTTAATCGGCTTTTCTGAACATCCAGCCGCCGAGAATGACAAAGTCCGTAATTCCACTTTGAACTTCTTTCTTTCAACCCGAGGCCTCTGAAGCCTCTTTGTAAATATTGGTTAAGGAAAGGATAAACCTTCACCTTTCTACGAAAGGTAAGAATTTATCTATTTTTGAAAAAGTTCAGAAATCGATGAAGACAAATACCTAGTACGCTAAACTTATTCGCGTTCGCAAGCTATAAGTTAGGATATAATTTTATTTATTTGACATCAGCTTGAATGATACTAAAATATTGAAATGAAAACGAAAAAGACGGAAGATTCTAGAACAAATTTATTTCGCTTTCGTGAGCATAACTTGGTGCCCACACTATTGAGTGATATTCGATTTGACTTCTAACGAACGACACGTGCAATTTTTGAAGTGAAAACTTCTTAAGCACCATTGAGATTTGAAACTCGATGAAACGGAAACGAGCGACACTAAAATGAGACAAACACATACATCTATAGGATTTAGCCTGCGAGGGACTAATCTGCGGTGCTTCGTAGAATAAAATGTAAAATAATGATTAAACTTGATAACAATATTTTAATAAATAAACCACACATTAATCCTATCCCAGATATTCTGCTTTCGTCTCACTCTCTCAAAGTTTAGTCATTTCTACCGCATGTGAACTGCAGACAAGATATTTTTTTTAAATCTTGAATAATATTATTAAATTGTCTGCATATTCTTAATACAGAACCCAACATTTTAAATGTTTTATTTGATGTAAAATCAATATGATTTGTTGACGCAACAATATTCATTTCCCTCGCTTCACCTATCCAAATACCTATCCCTATCAGACAGTGTGTGGCCAATTTACCTTTCTGTGACATTTGCAATAATAAATCATGGAAAATCAGTTTATTAATGAAGCTTGTGCAGTGAATTACAAATTTATCTCTCAGTGAAATTTCAAATCGATTCAATTAAGAAATCTTGGTAACGACCATCTGATACTCCCTTGGTGTATATAGGTTCGAATATCTTTTATGTAATTGCGCAGTCAATACTATCAGTAACTCGGTCATAAGAATGATTCTTATCAACAAGAATATTAGAAGTCAAGGGGGAAAGTCAATCCTTCTAAATTCCAATCTTTACCAACACCCGTAGTTGTGTCAACTACATATTTAAAATTATTGATTACACTCGCGACTACGTCATTATTAAAATTTAGTTTTTTGTCAAAGTGGGCCAAATCATTTACTTCGGTAATAGAATATTTTTATTATAATTATTATACTAGCTGAAGTCCCCGGCGATGCCCGGGCTTTACACAGAGTTTTCGATATCACATGCAGACAGCGACCTTCCTCTTGTTTTAAAGGCCACATTTGCAAAATTTCATCAACCTCGGCATAAAACTGTAGATTTTTATTCAAATCAAATACACACCGCCAGCCCGCTCGTCCACCACATACAGACATTCTCCTTTATATTTCAACCAATTTACACAAAACCTTGACAAATTACATATCTACCTAAACCTTCCTCATGAATCACTCTATTCTATTGGTGAAAACCGCATGAAAACCAGTTCAGTAGTTTTTTTAGTTTTTCGCGAACAGACAGACAGACAGACGCGGCGAAGGACTTTAATTTATAATATGTAGGGAAACGCGTTGTAATGAAGAAAATAAAAGAATGACAAATAATCTGCACAACTTTTACGAATTTTTCTTGCGTAGCACATTCTTTTGTTTGCTTGCTCTTTTGTCCCATTTTCCATTTACTCAAATAGTTTTTTTTCTTTTATCTTCGCGTCAAGCCACCATTCTGGCTTGTGTTGTATATTGTTTCTTGGCTATTGTGAAATGTGAATTAATTGTTAAAGCCATGTTACGAGGTAATTATACTAAAAAAATGCCCTAAGGTTTAGGGATGATGTAAGTAGCCTTTGTAAATGTTATACTGACTAAACTTATATTTAACAGCCATAATGAGTTCACGGAAAGTTTTACAATTCTTACTTAGCGGAAAAGACTTGTTTAGTCTTGTTTTAGCGTTGACTATTGATTTATTTTTGTGTTCGATGTATTTTCTTGGTTTTTTTTTTAATTTGTGCCAACATGAAAAAACGACGTCAGTACCTATTATGTGAGAATATATATAGATATGGAGTGACAGAGGCATAACGAATACCACTAAGATGAGACACGTCTGGGAGATGATTTTCACAATATTTTTATTCGATGTGGAAGAGTCTGAGAAAGAATGCGGATGGACGCCTTCAAAATGTGTAGTGCTGGAGAAAAATGCCCAGGAATCCATGAATAGTGAGATGCACAAATATGCCCATTATGGAAGAGCTAGGAATCCACAATAGGCTTTCAATTATCTGCCTACTTCAAGATACTTTGGACACGTTGCTTGCCAAACTGAGAACTCCAACTTGGATAAATTCATAGTCATTTGCAAAGTGCAAGGCAGAAGAAGCAGAGGAAGGTCACCAATGCGCTGGAGTGATCTAGTGACACTGGCGTCCGGTGGAACATTTCGGACCTTTTGGCCGCACGATAATGGGCTCGTAGACACGGTTTGTGCATCGCTGCACAAAATCACACGAAAACTATCCATTAAATTTAAAAAAAGATTTTACGACGGTGTGTAACTAATTTGTAGTTTCGTTAATATATATTTTAACCAAAATGATTATTTAATCATTAAACAAAACATGAAACAAAGCAAGACACAGAAAGATAAAGGTTGCAACTGGGAATCGAACCCATGATCTCCGTCCTATTCCTTGGAAATCAAAGGTTTAGGCCAACAGTCTTGCATAACTTAAAGACTGCGATTAGTAGAAGCAATTGGAACTCTTGTGCGGTATTGGTATAAACCAGGGTTTCCCAAACTTTTTCTGCAAAGGAACACTTTGCAAACCCGTAAATTTTAACGGAACACTTGGCTCGTTTATTAGATTGGGTAATTCCTAATAATAAAGTTTTAAAAAATGTTATTACTCATTATTTATTAAGTATGCAAACAATATATATACATTTATAACAAAAAATGGAATATAAACAACAAAAAATGGAAAATAAACAAAAATAAAAATGGAATATAATAAATTAAAAAATGGAGTATAAATAACAAAAAATTGAACATAAGCAACAAAAAATTGGAACATAAACAAAAAAATTATTATAAACAACAACAGAAAATGGAATAAATAAAACACCTAATTAATGACTGATGATTTTGAGTTCTTAAATTGCATATCTTCTTGATATCAGGCACAATATTGGTAAGTTGTATTCTCATATATCTGGTGTGGTGTCTAGAACCTGTTTCTGCACTTTGACTTGGTTGCAGCATATAAATAAATAGTTCGTAGAAAACGGAAGTATAACAACAATAGCTTGTTTTGCTAAATTGGGGTACTCTTCTGACAAACTCGTCCAGAAATCATTTAAACGAGAATAATATCAGCATTATTGAAATATGAATATGTGTATAATATATTAAATTAAATTCTTCCGACAAATTGTCGCGGAACCCCTGTACAGGTTCGGCGGAACCCTAGGGTTCCGCGGAACACAGTTTGGGAAACCCTGAGTATAAACAATTGAAACACACACTTAATAGATTGAAAATTTCATAAAGAAAAATATTGTAAAGTATATCGAAGCAATCTTTATAACACATATCTATTTAATACTGATGGAAACCTAAATATCTAACTTGATACTTAAATTCGTCATTTGGTGCCTTTCAAACTAAATGACAGGGTGTCTTAATATAACAAACTAATGGCTGACACGTTAAGCCTCTCTTCTGTCTAAACAATATCTTTGCTCGTCTAGTCGGACCGGGTCTTAGTGTATTTTCTTACGAATGGAGTGTTAATCCCAGCCTAAACTGAATGATAACTCCACTTATATTATAAGTACTTTTATTATATGTATAACTGGACGCATGAAAAATCACCGATTATAATAATTGTTCTTCTTCTTCTTGTGCCCGTTCCCTGTCCGTTCAACGGACGTTGGCTATCATGTTGGCTATGCGAACTTTGTTTACTGCGGCCCGGAACAGCTCCACGGTAGACTGGCCAAACCACTGTCTCAGGTTTTTCAGCCATGAGGTTCTCCTTCTTCCAGGGCCCCGTCTTCCGGCAATCTTTCCCTGCATTATGAGATGCAGGATCTCATACTTCTCTGAATGTCTCATCACATGCCCAAGATATTGTAGTTTTCGGATTTTTATAGTTTTAATTACATCCTTTTCTTTATTCATCCGAACCATAACATCTTCATTTGTAACCCTGTCCATCCAGTTTATTTTAAGTATTCTTCTGTAGATCCACATCTCGAATGCCTCAAGTCGCCTAATTAGTTCTTCAGTAAGCGTCCATGCTTCCATTCCATAAAATAATATTGAAAACACGTAGCATCTGACCATTCGCATTCGTAATCCAAGGTTGAGATTATGCCTGCGGAACATTTTTTTCATGCGGATAATATTTGTAGGATGTGTAAAGTTGAAAGTACTTATAAAATATTTGCAAAGGTGTCTTTAAAAAAAAATTTTTTTTCTTGTCTGTCCCTTCACAAAAATAATTATTCTTTCATTAATCATTAGTTTGGGTTGCGGGTAAGGGTACCACCGCCCCGGAAACCATTTATTGGATAATCAACACCTCTGCCATAGTCTCCATGCCACCTCACCCCAAGTGGTTCGTTATGTTTGATGACTTAGTAGGGGTGCCCGGGTTCCCAGCGGTGAGGTGTATTCAGGACTTGTCGGCGGATGCATTTGCTCACCAGCTGCGTGGTGGGCCGGATCGGAACAGGCCGGTGTGCAGAGACACTTGACCTCTCCAGCTGGTCTCTCTCGACCCATCGTCTGGCACCGCAATAGTAGGAATGAATTCATACATCTGTCTCTCCCGAATACACTGATCCCTAGATTTCTATCCACCACTCATACCTTTTTCCTTCCCAGAACTTCCTCTCCTTCCTTTCCTTCTAAAGACCCTCCACACAGTATCCACGTAGCCTCCTGTGTGGAGTTAACAAAAAATAAATTTTGAAATTTTAAAACAAATTTTGGTTTCTTCTGTATCACTTGCCTGAATCGATCGCACAATCAATTCCAATTTTGAAAATCAAAGTAAATCCGAGTTCATTGAACCTGAGTTACACATAAAATATATATTATAATTACACAGAGACACGCCACCGAATTATTGAAGTGAAAACTTCTTTAGCACTGTTGTGGTTTAAAATAGAAAAATAGCGATAGGATTTAGCTTGCAAGACAATGAGATAATCGATCTCCTCTTTGTGCGCTGCTTCGAAGCCTCCCCACTCTTGTCCACTTTAGTTTTCTGAAGGTAGAAGTCTACCGCGTGTGAATTAAAAGCTTATTTCAAGAACTGCACACTCTGCCTTTTTTAAATGTTTTACAATAATCGTAGTCAATATTTAAATTTTGAGAACGTTTTCATATTAGGTAAAGTACCCAATAATACGTTTTGGCATTGAAAAATAAGAAGTCCATTGATTACTTATAGTGGGATATTGAAATAGATGATGTTACAAACATTGTCAACGTCTACTCCTAGATTTGCAATGGCCATAGCTATGTGATTCAGAATCTTGGCCTGCGACGGATTTTGCAGTGTCACGTGCCGTCGAGTTTCAAATGGCGGCGATTGTTGTTGATACTCGTTGTTATTGCTGTTATATGTTGTTTTACCGCAAACATATTAATTAAACAATTTTAAACAGTTACGTTTACTTTAGAGGGTATAATCAGAGAAAACTAGAAATATGTCATTTTGAAATCAAATTTTGGACGTATTGACTCTTTTCCACAAAATCTTATATTTTCCACAAAATATTGTAATTTTACCTAGTAAACGCATGTTTGAGAAAAAATGTTTATTTTTATTATAATATGGTACCATAGGTCGTGGGCAGATTTGTCAAATTTTCAAAGAAAAATCTTATTTTACAAGAAAAATTTCACACCATAAATCACACATTATTGTAAATCAATACATTATCTAGTAAACGCATTTTTCATATTTTTTTTTTAGTTCAAATAAAATCATTAAAAAATATATACGAACACTTATTTATGACGAATATTTCTCTATTTTGTCTATCTATTTACGGTCTTACAAATTAATATAATTAAGATTTGTTTACATTCTTATTTTGCTTAGATATCATTGAAAAATTATAAGTACTTATGATAAAAATATAATTTTGACGACCTCCGTAGTCCAGTGGCTAAGACTCTTGACTCACATTCCGGAGGTCGCGGGTTCGAACCCGGCATGCGCAAATAAATTTTATTTGATTAATTTGTGTTATTTCACAATTAATTCATTTAAAATAATATATAGTATATTTGCGGCATGTTCCAGAGTGGAAGATACTATTAGTATCGCCCTGGTGTAAGACCACCATTCAGAATTGAAACGTTGCTTGAAAATGGTTTTAGCCGTGTTTAGTGACCAGATCTGAATAGCCAGGTACTTCCCAACCTTCCTCTTCCCCACCTCCTTCCCCTCCCCACTACCTTCACCCTCACAACATACCCCAATTGGGGATGCCATAGTCTCACTGGCTCCAGACGGGAGCAGTTGAGATTCTTGTGCGGTATTCACCGTAAAAAAAAAAAAAAAAAAAAAAAAAAAAAAAAAAAAAAAAAAAAAAAAAAAAAAAAAAAAAAAAAAAAAAAAAAATAATCACCAAAGTACATAATTTTAATAGTTTTATCATCACGCCTTTCAGCATTTTTGGATACAGGTGTAAATTAAATCAAATTAAAAAAACTGGTGCGGAGAATAATTAATCTTTCTCATTGGAACTACCGCTTTCGAACACCTTTCGACGAAATGTGGATTTTCGACCGCTGACTGTTTAAAACTGACTCCATAATTCGGCAGTCGCGTGTCCAAGATTATACGGAAAGCTGTTTCGACCGCGATAACGCCAGGCTGGAAAAAATGCACTCGAAGTACACACGATGCAAACCAAAAACAATTATTTTAATCACTAAACTAAATACGCCAACTTCAGATTCACATTAAATCTTGTTGCAATACTTCTATGCACTCAATCTAAATACTCGATAAATTTTATGGTATATTTTTGGATTAATGACGTATAGTTAAAATAGTGTAGATGTTAAAATCGAGTGTTGCTCGAGAGATATCACCAGCATAATAAAATGGATGTCTGTAGTATTTTTTAAAATTTCATTACTATATTTTAATCTTTACATTAATAGAAAAGGCATTTTAAATATAAATATGAAACAGATGCAGATTATATCCATAGCCCTTCTCGCTAGAAGAAAATATGCTATGTTTTCAGCGACTTCTTTGGTACGGCTTTTAGGTTTGGGTTACTTCAATAACAATGTTTTTAATTTACAAATAAGTTCTTTTTCCAATGGATCCTTAATAAAACCAAGATTTAATGTCCTTTATTAAGTTATGTTTTGTTTTAATTTGTTTGGTACTGTGTGGGAGTTTGTTTACAACTTTACTGCTAAAAATTGAGAGCTTCTTTGTCCGAAGTTAATATTTAAATTAGGTATATTTCGTTCGTCTATATCCATAGTCTATATATGCTTGGCTCAGGTTTTATGATTACGTGAGGTGTTTGCCTTTGTGTCTTTTTTGAGGAGATGCACCAGATTAAACTTGGCATAGATTTTTTGTATACTTGGAACATCTCAACTGTTAAAAAATATCTAATTTTTCGTAGACAACTTCTTCGGAAAGGTTTTCACTTTGTCATCACAATGCCATGGCATTATTTATTTTAATGAAAAGACAAATAACTTTCTTTACATCACTTTTATTTGTACACAATCTACATGTTTCGTATACATTTGATCCTGATGATTTGAACATCGTTCACGAAACATATAGATTGTGTACAAATACAAGTGATGTAAACAAAGTTATTTGTCTTTTCATTTAAAAAAATATCTGTTTTCGACATTTGCATGGAGACTTCATTGGAATTAAGTTACCACCCTTGCCTTGCGTATCAATGCGGTGTAAATATAACGCGTCGCATAAGGATGGAATTGTCAAAAGTATGCCTTACAAAATTCCATAATTTTATCTTTTGAATCCTTTTAAAACTGAGTCAAGACATTCAGCCTGGTAAACGAAACATCCATCCTTGCAAAATGTTGAGTTTTTTAATTCGGATTTGTGAAAAATTTGCGTTTGGATAAATTTTTGACATTATTACTGAGAATCAGCCTCCAGCGTTGCTCAGAATATTACGTTTTACGTAATCTCATTACATGGAACCCGAGAATAGCTTCACTGGGCGAAAGAGTATTTTTTTCGTTAGCCTCTAAGTCTAAAATGTACAAAGATACGACAAAGTATTATGACAATCTGAACTACATGACTATAATATAGGAATTTACATCGAATCCAAACAATATAATTTGTTTTAACTGTCTTTTGATGAGTGTGCATAATATTCCATGTATTTATCGGTACTTTTGGAAAATCGATATGAATTTTTTTAACACCATTCAATTTTAAAACATGGCATTTTTAAAATATATTTTTTTACATTATCTACACACATATGATGACCTTAAGAAAAAAATTCCGTTATGGCTCATGTCCTCTTTGTAGATGCTATGTGGAGGGTCTTTCTAGGGAAAGAGAAAAAAGGTTATGGGAAGGAAAATGGTCTGAGAGGTGGGTAGGAATCTGGGTTCAATGTGTCCATGAGTAACGAACTTATGAATGCATCCCTCTCGAGGGTCTCCCTCAACCAGTCTCTTCCGATCCGGCCACCCACGCAGTAGATGGGAAAACGCATCCACCGCCAAACCTCAACCCATGAACCCGGCTAAGACACCAAACGTAGCGAACCACTTGGTATGTCCTATGGCAGGGTGTTGGTTATCCAATAAGTGGTTCCCGGGACGGTGGTAATCATACCCACCTCAAAAAAAAAATTGAGATTGGCAACCACCTCTGGTCTGGAGCCCCAAAACTTTAAAAAATAATTGATTTTATAGAAACGGACGAACCGTTTGCTATATTTCCTATTTTACTTAATATTATCTTTGGACTACAAACGTCGCGTGGAAAAATAAACGATTGTCAAATCAATAATCAAGACGAATAACCAATAATAAATTATAATCAATTTTTCATAAAACTCACTTTTTATAACTTTCAAAGGTTATTCCCATCAATGTAATATATCATTGAAGAAGAAGATAACAATATTAACCTAAATGAAAAAAATGAAAGAAAACAAGACACAGCAAAATACAAAAAGATAATGGTCGCAACTGGGACACGAACCCAGAACCTTTCCAACCCAGAACGGGTTGTTTTACAGTATTAGTGTCTTTAACACTCTACATAACAGCCAGGCTCACCCCTTTCTTCCCTTGAAAAAGATCCCCAAAAGCATCCCCAAAAATGATATTAATGACAATGATTCCCTCAGGGCCTCCGGAGTTCATAAAAAAAATTCATTAGAAACACTAAAAAAATATCTCCGAACTTAAAATATTCGTATTTCAGAAGATGACAAAATTTTCATCAAAACTGTATTATTATTACTATTATTCTGTATCGCCGCCCGGCACCAAACCTTTTTCCGAAAAAGACAATCTATATCACCGCCTTCTTTAATATTAAAAATGTCAATTTGCTTGACAACTTTCCTGACAGAGGGATTAGACTAAATTGATAACGTGCTCAATCAATTCTTAAGAAGTTCAGTATGGAAAATATGATTTTCTCCAGAGAGGAAATTTGTTTTTCCCCCTTTTTTACAAGACGGATTACCCTTCAAGAGATCACTGAATCTTCCATGATTCATAAAATATTTTGCGAATTTTTTTAGAAAGAAGCAAAAGGGTGGATTTCAAATGGCTTATATCAACGTAATCTAGAACGCTTTTACAATACAATTACAATTGTTCGATAAAAAAGGCATTGTAGATGTCAACATTTCGTCACTCGTTAGTTCAGATCCACTTTTTGATGAAATTGAGAAAATGTATCTGAAAATGTAAATGTAACGGCTCAACTAACAAGAATTTGGCAATATTATTGGAGATCCTATCAAAAGGTGTGTTATTTATAAAGATTAAAAAAATAAAATTTAGTCAGGATACCAAATATTTAAACTGTATTTTTAACTTTTTGAGTAAAATCTCAAATTGTAAAATCATAAAGTTAAAAAATTAAAAATAAATATTCATCCTAGACTTGCAGAAAAGTCAATAGATGTCATCATCATCATCATCATCATCTTTTTCCCCTTATCCTATTCGGGTCGGGGACCCATTGCATCGACAAGGCTCCTCCATATGTCCCTGTCTTGTGCAGATTGTTTGGCCTCTGTCCAATCCCATCCTCTCCTCACACAGTTTCTGGAGTTGCCTCGCCCGACTGTGTCTGGGGCGGCCCACTGGACGTCTACCCTCTGGAATCGCACTCAGTATTTTCCTCGGAATTCGGTCATCAGACATTCTTAGTACATGCCCAAGCCACCTCAGTTGCGATTTTTCTACGAAGAGTAGCAGTGGTTCAATGTTTAGATCATCTCGGATCGTGGAGTTTCTTATATGATCCCATGTCGTAACCCCTGCCACTCCTCTCAAGTACCTCATTTCAGCAGCTTGGACTCTAGAGCGTGTTCGTTCATTTAGCATCCATGTCTGGTGGCCGTAAGTGAGCGTGGGGCGGTATACCATTTTAAACACTGCCATCTTTGTTTTGATGCTCAGCTCGGCTTTCCTTATCACTGAGCTGTAGAGAGGACGCAATACACTGCTTGCCGCACTTAGTCTTCTATCAATTTCTCCGTCTTGTCGACCATCGCTAGAGAATTCGACCCCAAGGTATTTGAACCTGTCCACCTGTTTCGATAGATGTCGCACATTAAAAATAAAATGGATAAAAAAATATCCAGATACTATCTAGATAGTATTTAGTGCGGGTTGAATCTTGCAATCATATACATATAACGATAGCAGCCAATAATATGTGCGTTAAGAAAATGAAGATAATGTTGGTAGTTCTTAATCGAAGTATGATACAGTTAAAAATAAAATGTATAAAAAAATATCCAGACACTATCTAGATAGCATTTAGTTCGGGCTGAATCTTGCAATCATTTTTAAAGATAGCAGCCAATAATATGTGCGTTCAGAAAATGAAGATAATGTTGGTAGTTATTAGTCTAAGTATGATACAGTTAAAAGTGACCGAGTTTGATATAGACACATTAGCTCAATCGGTAGAGCACTTGCCATGTAAGCAAAGGGTCCTGGGTTCGAGTCCCAGAGGTGCCAATATCTTTTTCTGATTTTTCTGTCTCCACATGTTCGATTGAGTTTCGCTAATATTGTCTTCATTTAATTAAATATTTAAGCATTATCTCCTGTACATAATTTAAAAATGAATGTTTCTTTGTTCATCCCGTATGCATTCCTACATAATTACATAATGGTAATATAGTGGGCGACGGCGTTATGAAATTTGTATACAAATGTTACAATAGGTCGCGCGTGAATTGTTTGAAACATTTGTGTATTTCATATAATTAAGCTGCTGGGAGGGAACAAAGGAGGGCGGAGAGGGTAGGAGAGGAACGGGGGCGGGAACGAGGACGCATGGAAAAGGACGCAGGACGGAGTTGTCGGGTAGGGAGAGGGATTGCAAAGGAGACGTAGTAGCGGTATCGGATAGCAGACGGATAAATTTGAAAAATCCAGACTTTTCACACGGGCAGCTTTATGTGGCCTGCTAAAGCGGTGCAAAATCTTCTGATTTATTCGGTTAGGTACCAACCAGACGAAAAAACAAATAATATTGTGTATAAAAAGCACTTGAATAAACAGAATGAAAACATCAAACATTTACTTTCTTTGGGTGGCATTACAACGTTTAACCGGGTTCTCGCTTGTCACTAATTATTATATATTACTTTAAAATTAGTGACTTCGAAATAAAAAAAAAACGAGTATGCTTAGGCCACACGACTGAAGTAAAACTTCTTTAGCTCCATCTATATGATAGGAAGAGAGAAAGAAAATGTGTGCGCGCACTGCTCTCTCTTGCTCCTACAGTGTGATACAGACAGGCCCTCACTGTATCTTCGATATACGAAACGTAACTGGCTATGAGAGAAAGAGAGAAAGAAAATGTGTGCTTCCACCTATTTGAAAGCCTAATACTTGACAAACTTTTTGCCCAAATAAAACCTGTAATATCACCTTACCAGTTTGGATTTATGCCAGGTAGAAGTACACTTTCTAACGTGATTATTTATGAAAATTTTATTACCAATGCTTTTAAAGAAAAACAACAAGTAGACTCTGTCTATAATGATTTTAGTAAAGCCTTTGATTCAGTTTCCCATAAAATTCTCATTTAGAAATTAGAAAAGCTTGGTATACGTGGCAGTATATTAGCCCGGTTTGAAAGCTATCTTACTGGAAGACAACAGAGAATAGAATAAAATCCTCATTGTCGGAAAAAATGTATGCAACAAGTGGAGTTCCACAGGGTTCACACCTTGGCCCAATATTATTTATCTTGTTTATAAATGATCTTACAAAAATATTTCATGATGTATTTATCTTACTTTTTGATGATGACCTCAAAATTCTTAGAATAATTCAAAATATTTACCATTACAACATTCTTCAAGATAATATCAACAAATTGTTAATTTGGTGTAATGAAAATAGGCTTTACTTAAATATCTCAAAATGTCATATAGTTAGATTTTCTCGAATAAAAAATCAAGTGATCTTCAATTACAACATTGATAACAATACTCTGGAGACATTAACACAAATTAAAGACTTGGGCATCACTTTTCAATCTAATCTTTCATTTGTTAACCACATAACAGAAATCTCTAATAAGGCCTTAAAAATGTTGGGATTTATAACTAGGCTAACTAGAAATTTTAACAATATTAGGTGTATAAAACTGAGGGAGCGGTCCGTATCGGTAGAGACGGGAGATAAATGAAAGGCGTCAGTCGATGTAGTGTGAGTGGTCTTTATTGTGCTACGTAGCGATAGTCAATGTGCCAGGGGCGTAGACGGAAGAGTAGACAGTGATGGTGCGCTGTAAGATGTGATGATGGTCAGGAAGCTGCAGTGGTGAAGATAACGTCTCTTCAGATCACTAGAGTGGTAGATGCTGACCAGTTCCAGGCGGTCGCTCGACGTCATGAGGACGGAGATGACGGCTGTGACTTCGGTGAGCTGGAGTCACACGCAGGGCAGGAAGAAGACCTTGTGAGGCGATGAGGAGAATCTCTGCGGCAGCGAAGCGTGACAGGCTTCGGATTGCCGGAGATCGAGTTGCATCCCAAGCAGAAAGCGCGGCGGGCTTTATGTGCTGCGGACGAAGACATCTCAAGTCGTGGTGCGACGGACCGGACTGTGAAACGGTGGTGGTAGATGATTTCCTCGAAGGTGTTACAGAGAGTCCGAGAAAGTTCCGTGGTTCTCTGTGTTCCCAGATGCTGCGCTGGAAGAATGCGTGTAAATCACATAGCGTCTGTATAACGTCTAGGCGGTTCCTCGCTGGCGGACAAGCGTTGACTGGCGGATCGGGACTGACTGTGCTAGCGCCGGGTTAAGTCGCTTATATAGCCGCGGTAGAGTAACTACCTCGCGGTAGGTAATACGAGCCACTTCGACAGTTGACGAGAATGTTCGGCGCCGTACAGATATTGTACGGTGCCATCTCCAGACCTTTCTAGGCGGTGGCATATTATTACCGTCGGGCGGCTGCAGCAGTAGGTAAGTATGTACTCAGGTATCTAGTATTTTCTTTTGATGGCGAAGGATAATGCGTCGCCACAAAACTGTTATAGCCTATTTTGCATATGTTAGAAGTCAACTTGAATACAATTCTCCCGTCTGGAACCCATATTACAATATACATGTACAAGCTGTTGAAAGAATACAAAACAAATTCTTACGTTTTCTTAATTTTAAAATGGGTATTCCAGCAATTATGTTGAACTACAATACTATTTTGAATGACATGAATATGCTCAAATTGTCAGACAGAAGAACTTTCACTGACTTGGTATTTCTGTATAAAATTCTAAATGATTTAGTTGACAGTCCGATATTGCTCGAATTGATAAGCTTCCGGATTCCAATACGTAATACTAGAAGTCAGGATTTATTTCAGTGCAGTAATTCTGGAACTAACTACCATATGTATTCCTCTTTGCCCAGAATTCTAATGGAGGGAAACAATTATACCAAGTCAGTGGACATCTTCAATTTATCTTTAAACAAATATACAATATTGTTACGAAGGCAGTTCAGTTATGTACTATAAATACTGTGTATTTCTTACTATTCATATGTAAAAGCCCCGAAAAGGGGCGTTAATAAATAAATAAATAAACCTCTCTCTCTTGCCCGTACAGTAATATACGAAACTTAACTCTCTCTCTCTCTCTTTCTATTTTCACTAACTTATATCTCCCTCTCAACTACCTTTCGCCTCGCTCTTCGCAACGCTCTCGTCACGCATTCGCCAGCTTACTCCCCAAGTCAAGTGTGTGCGTAAAGAAGTTTTACTTAAAAAAAAAAAAAAACAATCTATTGTGCACGAATCCAATGTGCGAAATTCGAAGTGCAGGACGTTAACTTAGGCGTTACACAATATTACGTTATTATTTATTCATGCTTTATATTTTACGGTATATGTTACACAATATTCTTTATTTTTGTGTTATTTTAGGTATTCATTTCACGTTAACGTCCACATCGGATAAGGTCGGCATCGAACGGATTTTAAAATTCTTTGTATAGTCAGTCATGCAAGTGCGTCATGCACTGATCTGCACCGGACGGACTGCACTATGTCTAATAAATCCGTGATGCGCTCCACCCGATGCATACGATGTGGACATGTGGAAGCCTGGCAAATAAAGTAATGCACCGCCCTGTAGCGCTGAAATAGAGAACATATATTTTTAAATAAAGTCTAAAACTGTTGTAGATATCCCTTGTTAGAAGCCTAATAGAATATAACTCTATTGTCTGGTCACCCTTCTATAAATAAAATTCGTATCCATAATGTTGAAAGGATTCAAATAAAATTATTACGTTTCGTAAATTTTAAACTCAACATCCCTTTAGAGCAAATAAATTACCTGCCGTTAATGATAATTTTAAATATTCCAACTTTAGAAAACAGACGAAAAATAAACGACCTAACTTTTTTGTTAAAATTATAAAACTCTATATTTGATTGTTGTGAACTTCAGCATTTAATAGATCTACAACACGGACAACTAGGCTCCCGTATTATAATGACAGAGCACACCTGCCTTCGGATACTTTCGGCACATCTCGTAAAGATAAATCTCACCCCATGAACCCAGGAACCCCTGTTAAGTCACCAAATGTAGCGAATCACTTGGATTGACCGATGGCAGAGATGTTGATTTTCCAATAATTAGTACTAAGGGTGGGGGTACCTATACCCGTCTCCCAAAAGAGTCTAATAATATGATAATTGGTTTTTGTCAATCGTACTCAAAACCGCAATTTTATGCTTTACACACCGTAAACCACTTTTAAACACATTGTATGTATGCATCACTTAAATGAGAATTGTAATTGTCCCTCATTAGAAAACGTTGACCATACAACGTATCTGGGTCTAAAAATTATCCGAAACTTAAAATGGACCGAACACATTTACTTATTTAAATAATAAAATTAAAAAAACTAAGTTATTTTTTTAAAACTATCAGGAATGTACTCATTAAAAAAGACTTAATCAAGATTGACATGGCTCTCTGCCAATCACTGTTAAAATACGGTATTATCGGATGGGGCAGTGCAAATAAAAACATACTAAATCCACTACTTAAAACTTAAAAAGCCATAACGAAAATTATACTGAAAGTTCCTGTAAGAACTAGCACTGACGAAATCTTCAACAATCTTAACATCATGTCAATTAAACAACTATATTCTAGAACTTAATTATAAAAAAAATATATATCTTACTCCCTTTATAGGTAATTATTTTTAAAAAAATACTACACGATACATGTTATGTCAAATTCATATTAATGTCTTATAATTAAATTATAATATGTAAATGAAATCCTCAGCACGGGAGATCTCAGTGAGGATGTCATTATCTCTACTTGTACTGAGAAATGAAGGCAATAAATCATTATTATTCTTATTATTATTGGTTTTTCCAAAGTTCACATGTAACAATTACTTATTTTAACCTCCATATAAATGTATTTTGGAAGGCGGGTATGGGTACCGCCGCCCTGGGAACTATTTATTGAATAACCTCTGCCATAGGTCATCCCAAGTAGTTCGCTACGTTTGGTGACTTAGCGGGGGTGCCCGGGTTCATGGGATCAGGTTTGTCTGGATCTTGGCGGCGGATGTGTCTGCCAACATCGTGGCGGGGTTCGGAGAGACTGGTTGCGGGAGATTTTTTGATATGTCCAGCAGGAAAGGATGGATTTATTTGTCCATCACTCCTGGACATACTGACCCCCAAATTCCAACCCACCCCTCATACCCTTTTCCTTCCCAAAATTTCCTCTTCTTCCTTCCCCTAAAAAGACCCTCCACAAAGCATACCCAAAGATGAAATAGGCCCTGAGTGGAATTATTTTCCTTAGGGCCTCCTATGTGGAGCTTATGTAAAAAAAATCTGGTGCCGAATGTTACAATTTGGAGTGAAAAACATTAATTTATTATTGAAGGTAGATAGATATGTTCAGAATTTGAAATAAATTGAATTTTCTGGCAATAATTACATTTACTTTGTTATTTTAGCGGATATGAAAATATAACCAGTTTATCGATGAATTGAGTAGAGTTCAACGCATAAAGTCAGGTAAAACTTTTTGATTATAATCACAATATGTATTGAACTAGTGTTAAAAAGCGTTTTGTAGCTTAAAATTGGATTTAAACAAATTTTAATGGAAAATATATTGAACATCATCAGCTTTACTGAAAAACGTCGTGAAAATTTTATTCAATTGATAAAAGACCGTGTACCTATGTGAAAATATTAGTAATTAAAAAAATGTTCCTGGAAAGGAATATACTTCATTTATTCAGCCGAATTGGATGGATTTATTATATCTGCTGTATATGCTTTTATGTTTTATTTATAATTTCTGAAGGAATTTCTGAATTTTTCCAATGTATTTAATAAAACCGATATATGTCTTTTTTTTTTACAGTGAATACTGCACAAGAATCTCAACTGCTCCCGTCTGGAGCCAGTGAGACTATGGCATCCCCAATTGGGGTATGTTGTGAGGCTGAAGGTAGTGGGGAGGGGAAGTAGGTGGGGAAGACGAAGGTTGAGAAGTACCTGGCTATTCAGATCTGGCCACCAAACACGGCTAAAGCCATTTTCAAGCAACGTTTCAATTCTGAATGGTGGTCTTACACCAGGGCGATACTGATAGTATCTTCCACTCTGGAACATGCCCCAAATATACTATATATTATTTTAAATGAATTAATTGTGAAATAACACAAATTAATCAAATAAAATTTATTTGCGCATGCCGGGTTCGAACCCGCGACCTCCGGATTGTGAGTCAAGAGTCTTACCCACTGGACTACGTTATTTTAAGATGTTATAAAAACAAATGCTATAGTAGAAACCAGAGAAAATTAACTTTAGATTTTTGTATTTTAAATAGCGATTAAAAATTGCCATATTTTCATAAGTGTCAATAAGTAAAAAAAATAAAAAAGCTTACCTTGAACATTTTTAATCAAAGAGAAATTTTTAAAAATACTAAATTAAAAAACACAGTCCTTTTATTTAATAAATTTGGAAGAAAACTGTTACTTCACTTTTTCGCGTTCATGCATTCCAATCATTTTGAAGTTTGCTTTTAATTCCCAAAAATTAATAATTAAAAATTCTCACATTTTAATGCATTGCGTGCACTTCTTCAAGATGTTCATTTATGAAATAAAATTAGAAAAAATGCAATTTGAATATTGATATAGGAACCTAAGGGAAATCATTTTCAACATATAATTATTATATAACTTGACTAAAATTGACGAATAACTACACAAATTATTGAACTACAACCATAGACATCCAAATTCAATAGACCAGAAATAACAGGTGAGGGGAAAAATCAACTATGGCGGTACGAAGAGGGGAAGATGACTGTGATTGGTGGAAAAATTAATCTGACAGTATATAGGCATCTCGCATTATAATATCGCCATTTAGTTCTTAAAAATAACATCTGCTTTTTAATGAATAGACCTTTTTATGTGGGAGCGCGAATTGCTCGCTACGTTATTAACATATTTGCGAAGTCTGAATAAGCAAAGTAAAGTTCGCATCTTTTCACAGACAACTATTTGGTTGCCGTATTTAGTTAAGACACTTTTACAAATGTTCCATAATTTACTTACCCCTGTAACCAGCGACGAACACATTCGAGAACCGCCCACATTCGTGATGATCGACAGATTTTAGGGTTATCACAACCGCTCTGTTGCTATATAATTACATAGTATAAAATGAAGTCACTCAAAATGTATGTGCGCATTGATCTTTTAAAATACGCAACGGATTTTCATGCGGTTTTCACCAATAGATAGAGTGATTCAAGAGAAAGGTTTATGTGTATATTACATGCTTATTATAGTAGAGAAAAGCCGAGAAATTCAAATATTCAATTCAGGCAGCGGGCAGCAGGCAAGCGGGTGGTGAGGATTTTATAAAGGTTGGGTAATGGCGTTGTGTTTCGTTAGCCACAGCAACGTGTGGCCGGGTCTGCTAGTTAATAAAAATAATGTAATTATCTCTTTTAATTAAAATTATTTTACCTAAATTATTTCACACGTTATTTAATTACAATAATACGTAGCACGTAGCAGTTACATTATTATTTGCTCCTTTTTGTAGATACTCTTAGTATCGCCCCAACTGCTTGAAATGGCTTTAGGCGTGTTTAGTGACCAGATTTACATAGATAGGTACTTCTCACCACCACATCGACGCATTGTGTATAGGCAACAACTTCCCCCCTCCCCCCTAAACCTCCCGACTTATCTGGGTTCTGCAAATCGGATCGTGCGTAGCCAGGAGGCGTATTTACAATCCCTAACGCGTTTGAGTCGCTTTAAATTTTCAATATTAAAATTTAAATATTTAGAAATAAAATTATTAATTTCTAATATACACATTGGAAAGATTATTTTATCTAGATTTTAGAACATTTTTTTGTTTTTGCAAAGTGATAAAAATTATCAATATAGAGGTGTATTTACAATATATGGGAATAATATTAAAATTTAAATATTTAGAAATAAAATTATTAATTTCTAATACACACATCAGAAAGATTATTTTATCTAGATTTTAGAACATTTTTTGTTTTTGCAATGTGATAAAAAATAACCAATATAGAGGTATATTTAAAATGTAAATTGTCGTTACCGCGACTGAATCGGTATAGGTTTTGTAAATACGCAGCCAGGAGTGGGGTATTAATTGGAATATTTTGACGACGAAGGTGCTTTTTATTTATTTTTTGGGTATAATATTTTTTGTTTAGCTACATTTAAGCATATATCAGCAGAAACTTAGTAAAACAGTATTATATACCTACACCGACACAGTAACAGTATTCTCAGACTATGCATAATATTGTTTAAAGAAATAATATTTATATAATATATATAACTTCCATTAAATTATTTCTTACATTGTCTATGGACAATGGAAGAAGTGAAAAGAAAAAGACAAAAAGGGTTAAGGATAACATTATATTTGTGAGAACAGCATTCAATAAACAACTTACAGAGGTTTAAATAACGTACAAAAATAACAGCACAGCTTAAGAGAAAACAACATAACATGTACAGGAGTTATATTATCGATGCTAAAAACAGTACAATAATAACAGCTGAATATATTAAAAAGATGAGCCAACATAGTAAGAAGGTATTAATCTGTTGACTGTGATGATGGCCGTGAGCACTCATTCTCGTTCCAGCACTCAGCAATACCGTAAATACGAAATAACGCGCTTACCTAACACGTGGTCCGCTGAGACGTGACAGTGTGATCCAAAGATAATATAATCGGTGGCGACGTGCGTTAGAAAAATATTTTATTTTAAATTTTGATTGATAAAAAATATCATCGGACAGAAAAATGTCACATACATTTTTCATTCCAAACATGCTCACTGTATCTACATTTTACTTCTAAACATACCACGATGGAGTACATAATTAAGAAAGCAAAATATACAATAACGCCTAATAAAAAAAAACCATACTTTATTCCACGTTTATGAGTTGCGTAAAATTCAAAACTCGTTTAGTAATAAGGCCCTTAAAGTGTGATAAATTTAAAAATTATTGGTTTATTATCCTTTATTAATACCACGGATTTCCAGCAAGAAATAACACATGAAAAGATAGACGTTCAAAATGATACGATTAGATATTTTAGCAGAGCGCAAAAGGCGAAGGCACACCCCTGATTCTTTTGCAAATGGCTGTGTGTTTTACGTCGCAGCTGTGTGTGAACACGCCCTCTGAGCGTTAACACGTGTTCACACACACAACTGTAATATGCGTGGGATGGCGTATTTCGGCATATCGCTCGCCGTACATTCCCAATCGGAATATATGGCGAGCGATATGCTAAAATACGCCATCCCACGCATATTACGGCTGTGTGTAAACACGTTCATGATAGTATATGTTACAAAACTGATAATATAATTCGAATAAGCTTAAAATAAAGTAAAATAATGCTTCCCTATGGAATGTAATACGACAATTTGGTTTATTCTCCTTTTCACTTCTATTTTTACACGTTTTCATAGCACAAGCTACCATTTTTGCCTTGTTATTTCGTAAAATGTACTATGTGACTTCGGCGCTGGTCAGAACAAGAATGATGACGTCACGTTTTTAGATTCAAGGGAGGCGGCTCTCGTAAGCCCAGGCGGTTCCATGGAACCGTTATGGGGAGGGGGAAATAATACGCTTTTATTACTTAGGGCAGGTCCATATATTCCTACGTCCGTGACTACAACACTATTTTAAATGATATGAATATGCTCAAACTGTTCGACAGAAGAATTTTCACTGACTTGGTATTTCTATATAAAATTCTAAATGATTTAGTTGATAGTCCGATATTGCTAGAATTGATAAGCTTCCGGATTAATAATACCAGAAGTCAGGATTTATTTCGGTGCAGAAATTCTGGAACTAACTACCATATGTATTCCTCTTTGCCCAGAATACTAATGGAGGGAAATAATTATATCAAGTCAGTGGACATCTTCAATTTATCGTTACTGAGGCAGTTCAGTTATGTACAATAAATACTATATATTGCGTTGCAAAAACCTATTATATTTCTTTGTTAAAGAAATAGTATTTATATATTATTTAATCATAGTGTAATTTGTAAATTTCGTACTTATGTAAAAGCCCCGTAAAAGGGCGCAAATAAATAAATAAATAAATTTGTTCAAAACGTATCAAATTATAGGAATATAATAGAAAATTGATAATTTAACAAACAAAAAAAAACACCCAACTTATGTAGAGATTTATAGACGTAAATATCTTTAAAACAACACACTGAAAAACGCTCAGCGCGGCAAATATAATCGCGTTCGGCGAATGCGTGATTCAGTTTTGCTCCATGCGAAAACAGAGTTAGAGATTTTTGTTATTAGTAATAATTAATAATTAAACAATGTGTAACAAAAATACCGTTTAACGATCATGAAGTGTTTTTTTAGTAAGGCTGTAAAATTTAAGACAAATTTAGCTACCCGAATTTCTATCGATTTCTTGCAAACCTCCCTTAAACAATTGAAGTTTTTAAGCTCTTAAATATATGTTATATTTGAAGACAATATCTAGACATTCGTCGCGCCGAAACGCAAATTATATAAAATTCCCTCTGGTTACGCCCATACACATACCTACACATACACATACCTACATAGCACGCATACATACTGTCACTGCTGTCACATTGGTATTAATAATGTTGCAAATTCCTTTCTCCTACCTATCCCTATTCCCACCCGTCAATCTTACCCATAGTCAGTCTGTAATAAACGCCCGCCGCAACATATAGCCATTGTGCTTCCGCTATCGGTGCACCGTCATTAAAAATTACTCCGCCGTGTACTATCAAATAAACGAAACTCACGCCTATTGCTGTTTGTGCCTGTTGGATGGGAGAGAAAGCAGACAAGTGCATTGGCCAGCATACAAGTTATTTTATCCTTTTCGTTGAGTCCTTTCCTTTCTATGTAACAAGTGTTTTAATCGTTTCAAGCAGTGATAGTAACACAAAATCAAGGTCCTTCGCCAGTCATTCTTTACACAAACCTATCAATTCACTCTACACAATCATAATCTCATTCACCCTCGATAGAAAAAAATCGAAAAGTATGCCCCAAAAATTATTACAAACACGTTTGTTTCAGTTATTTTACAAGTTATATGAATGAAATAATTCAGAGTGTTTCTTTAAATGCTGTTTAAGACAAACCCCGCAAGATTTTTGCTCAATTTTAAACGAGTCGTATTTTATTAAACATTTTCACAATTTTCGCATCGATTTCATCGCTTTAAATATTAGCGCGCTCCTCTAACATTCGTAATTGCATATCTCTCCATCTTCTTCTTTTTGTGCGTGGTTGCGGGGCCTTAACAAATTTATTTCTAGAACTCCCTAACAACTGTTGCAGCAGCAGCGAAAATTCTTGAATGTTTAGTTTTAGCGTTCTGAAATTTACACAGATTGGTATCTTGAATTTAATCAGGTGAATTTCGTCAACCGTCAATCGTCTGAAATTAGTAGGACTATGGTATCCTCGAATGGGGTACGTTGTTAATATTAGAATACGAATATAATTAGGCAACTTTATTTTATTTTATTTATTTACATTAGCTTCACACAGGAGATCCGAGAAAAAATAATATACCTCAAAGAGAAAAAAAAATTATAATTAAAACAAAATTGAAGTTGCGTACAAAGTGTGGAGCGGAATTATCGAATTTCTCTTATCACTGGATTAATCACGTAATATAAAACAAGATCACGAACCAAAATATCTAAAACTTGTTAACTTTTTCAAAGAGCCGAAAATTTCACAAAATAACCGAAATTTATTCAGTGTGATTGAAATAAATTGAAACGACGAAGCCATGGTACCTTTTCCCATCAAATATTCCGCAACTCTAGGAAGTTTAGAACGCCCCCGGGTGGATCAAAGCCACCTCAACCCAGGCCAGGACACTGAATCAAGTCGGCCTCTATTTTATTTTTCATTGTTTAAGTTATAAAATTGTAACAGTAATAAACATAATACTATGGCAAAAATAGAATAGTGAAATACACATTTTCAAGAATTTCTACGACAATTAAGACTATTAAGAGAGCTAGCTCTTGAGCTCGGTATAGGAGTTATTTCATAAATTATATACATGATAGAGTGTACAATACGATTTTGTAACGTTAAAAATTATAATATGGCAATAAATGAAGTTACAGCATTTTGATTGGTGATGTTATGGTTGTTCATTTTCGATCTTTTTCTTGAATGATTTCAGTAATTTGACCTTTTTCTTAAATGATACCAAATCTATTTTTTTTTTTTTACTTCTTCGGGAAGACTATTAAAATATGTTATACCTTTGTAAATATAATCATTTTGCATTTGTTGTGTTGAAAATATAGGCATTTGGATGCTATATTTATGCCTTAATGATAGGTTAAGTTTAAATTTTTTGATTGCATTTTTTAATTTTTTTTTTTTAATTTTTTTTTTTTTTAAATTGGAAATCGACAGTTTACATTTTTACAGTTTGTATAGCCAAAATAAAACCAATTATGGATTTCCTCCATGTGACTTTACCTCTGATTAACAGCATAATAAAAAAAAATAAATAATAAATTTATAATAAAGCAGCATGAGATCAAAAATTTTATAAAACAAAAGATTAAGTATATAAAACTAAAATTTACATAAAACATAAAATATCAATACTTTGGTAACCATAAGAAGCCAGATTGTACATATAAATCAAATCATAACAGAATTAAAGATAAACGATAGAAACATAGACACATAACATATTCATGAATCATCAGAGAAATACTCTTTTATGTACCTCTTATATTTGGTAGGTTCGGAATTGAAAATGTCCACCTTGGATAATATGCTATTGTAACTATTGCATAGTCTGTTCAGACAAGCATTTTGCTTGCAGTTTGTCTTGCATTGATCAACCCTGAACAGGACAGAAGAGCGTGTTGTACGCGCAGGTACATTAAATTGAATTTTATTTAGCAACTCTGGGCATTGAATATTATTGTTAACTAATTTATACAGGAATATTGCATCCTTATGATGCCTTCGTACACTCAATGAATCAATTTTAAAGTATGAGGCTGCCTCTGCATAATTATTAAATCTTACATATGACTTGTAACAAAGATATTTGAGGAATTTGTTTTGAATTGCTTCAATTTTGTTCGTATGGATTTTATAAAATGGAGACCAAACAACTGACGCAAACTCCAAATGACTTCGTACGTAGGCAAAGTAGAGTTGCTTAATGACGTTGATACTATTAAAAAGTTTTGTGTTTCTCATGATAAAACCTAACATTTTAGCAGCTTTATTTGTGATTTGTTGTATATGAAGGTTATATTGTAGTTTACTATCAAGGGTTATTCCAAGATCACGAATATCTGAGACTGTTGCAATGTTGTTGTTATTTATAGAATAATTAAATAATGTTTTATTTTTATTTCTTGAAAAGGTAATATGATGACATTTTGAGATATTTAGAAATAGTTGGTTTTGTTGGCAATAGGTAAATATATTGTTTAAATCATGTTGTAAATTGACGCAATCGTTTAGACTTTTTATTGGCTTGTATAGCTTGGCATCATCAGCAAATAATTCTATTTCAGAGTATTTAACAACATTGACCAAATCATTGATATATAAAATAAAAAAAAATGGCCCGAGATGTGAACCCTGTTGGATCCCAGAGGAAATTTCACTGAAATCTGATTCGAAACCCTTTATTGCTACTGCCTGTGATCTCTTGAGTATATAAGATGTAACCCAACGAAATAAATTACCACGTATACCTAATGACCAAAGTTTCTGAGTAATAGTTTTTGATTAATTTTATCAAATGCTTTGGCAAAGTCTGTATAAATGATATCTACTTGAGTGCGGTTGTCCATGTGATCGACAATGAATTCAGTAAGAAGAACGAGGTTACTTTCCACATTTCTGCCTTTTGTAAAACCGTGTTGCTTTGTTGTAATGATGTGATTCAATTGTGGGCTTAGATATTTGTAAACAATTTTTTCCATTAACTTACTGAATATTGTTAGTTTTGAAATCGGCCGATAGTTTTTAACATTATTTTTTTCACCGTTTTCTTTAAATATTTGTAACATTAAATCTTTTTTATAGAGCTCTTCAATTTTTGGTACTTCGAAAATTTCGAACAACGTTGCTGAAGAGAATGTTGGTTATTTTTTAAAAATTACTTTAATAATTAGTTTTTTAATCCACTTTTACAGGACTTACAATTTTTTCAGATGCTCCTATATATTTTTGTTTTAAGCACCTTGTCCTATGTAACTACTTAAAACAGCATATTAAAATGGCTAATAACAACTATGAATGAGAATCATAATATGCAGTGTGTAACAGCACGTACTCGAAGGATTTTAATCAGGGATTCCTGAGCATATTTGGATTAAAAATAAGGATGTCTTTCTGATCACACATCGCCACTGATTACACTGCTACATATCGCGACGGATCACATGGTATTCGCTCTGTCTAATCTGTTCCGTGCTGCTGAAACGATATGCAGTGTGTATGTATCATGTGATCGGAAATCATTTTTTTAAAGTGAAAACTTTTTTATCACCGTTGTGATTTGAAACTCGATGAAACAGAAACGAGCGACAATAAAATAGACATACATCTATAGGATTTAGCATACGAGAAAATGAGATAGACTAATCAGAATCTTCTTTGTGCGAAAAGTCCTCTTTGTAGAAAAAAAAATTAAATGTGGTAATAATAAATCAACCCTACAATTATCGTACTTTTGATATTCTATATACGTCTCATTCTCTCGAAGTTTAGTTTTCTAAAGATTTCACTTCTACCGCGTGTGAACTGCACATATGATTTTTTTTTTTTTAATGGAAAATAAATAATCTTCGGACGGCAAAATTAAACGTATTATATTTTTTAATCCTAATCAGGATACGTTCTGATACATCATACATACATACACACCTTCCTCTTCCTCATCTTTTTACCTTTCCAACTACTTTCAGCCATACAACATACTCCAATTATGGATACTATAATCTCACTGGATTCAGGGTTGATATTGGAGCTCTATTCTCATAACGAAAAATTAGAGACCAATTCTAATTCAGTGCTCTGGCCTCGGTTGAGGTGGTTTTGGGTGGACCCACCGCACAGTATGGCCTTAACCAAAGTCTATTGGATTTCATACTTTCCTATGTACATTCCTCAAGTCAATAAAATTTGGGGACCACGTGGCAATTTTAAGGACGGAAGATTTTTGGTAATGTGCTGTTAAATTTTACTGAATTGAGACATAATTTTTAAGATTGTAATGTCCCTCTGTATAGCCTCAATTACTTTGAGCAAAAGCTTTTCAAAAGTTTATTATCTAACCTTTATAATCGTTTTTTTTTTTAAAAGTGAATACTTACAATTTGGGAGGCGGGTATGGGCACCGCCGCCCCGGGAATTATTTTTTGGTAACCAACACCTCTGCTATATATAGGTCACCTCAAGTGATTCGCTACGTTTAGTGACCTAGCAAGAGCGTGGGGTTAGGTTTGTCAAGGTCTTGCCGGCCAACATGTCTGCCCACCTGCTGCGTGGCTGGCTGGATCGATAGAGACTGGTTGAGTAGGTCTTTTTACCTCTTCAGCCGGAATCCCTCGTCTCTTCGCCTTGCACTGCAGTTGAAGGGATAGATTCAAACGTCTGTCACTCCTGGACACACTGACCCCCAGATTCCTACTTACCCCACTATTTCCTTCCCAGAACTCCTCTTCTTCCTTTTCTTAAAAAATCCTTCACATTGACATAGGCCCTAAGATGAAATTGGCCCCGAGTGAAAATTATTTTCCTCAAGGCCTGCTTTGTGGAAAAAAAATCGCACAAGAATCGCAACTGCTCATAACCTTCTGAAGCCAGTGAGAATATGGCATCCCCACTTGGGGTAAGTTGTGAAACTGAAGGTAGTAGGGAGAGGAAGTAGATGTGGAAGAGGAAGAGGAAGATGGGTAATGCGATAGGAAATGGGACACGTACGTTACATTGAAAGTAAAATAATCTAAATGATGTGTGATTTCTGTGCGGATGTCGAAGGACATTGTATGTGTTTTGAAATATATGTGTGTGAAAGACCACTGTACAAGTAGAAATAATGCACTTAAAGGAAAGAAAGGAATGGACTTACTTCGGTAACTTGTGACACTCTCTGCTATCTTGGCTGGGTTTATTCACGCACTTATATACTTGTGGTATGCGGATTCAGTTTGAGGATGCGGGATGCGGAATATAATAGATGTTCACGCGGCGAGTTTCGATTGACAACACTGATTCTTGTGGCAACGAAATTGACAGGTACATAGGGATGGGATAGGATGGGGAAAAGGAACATGATAGGGATGGATAGGAAAGGAATATTTGACAATCAAGCTACAAGTACAGAGTCCATGATATATGTAGATGTATGAAGGTAAGTGTAGCTATGAATTGTGTAAACGCCCAACCAGAGTCCATAGATGGAAATGAATCAAGGTGAATATAAATATTATGACACAACACTCAACAAACCTAACCTAACCTAACTCAATCCAGCCTAACTCAAACCTAACTCAACTGCTCGAAGCCAGTGAGATTATAGCTTCCGAATGAGAGGAATGTATTGTAAGACTAAAAGAAGCGACGAGATGGAGAAGGGTAAAGTCAGCCTGACCCCTCCTTTCTTTTCCAGGTTTTCTAAGGCCTCCAAACATCTTCCAACTGTCTAGAGCCAGTGACTATGGCATCCCTGATTGGGGTGCATTGTAAGCATGATGTAGTGGGGAATTTAAGGAGATGGGGAAATATAAGGGGAGAAAGTTTCTGGCTATTCAGATCTGGTTACCAAAGATGCCAAAACTATATAAAGTAACCAAAGTATCGATTATGAATAATGGTCTTTCACCCGGACGAAACAAGGATTTTCTTCCACTTGAAATTAGTGCTGTAGTTTCTTATCCTTTCTCTGTGCATTAATTTTTTTTTTTACTAAAATCAAAAAAATCTTAATATCGACGCGACGGTGTGATCTTATATATAAAAATCTCGTGTCACGGTGTTTGTGGTCGCACTCCTCCGAAACGGCTTGACCGACTTTTATGAAATTTTTTAATGTATATTCGGTAGGTATGAGAATAGGTTTTAAAGTATATTTCATACCGCTAGGTGATTAGGGTGTCCCTATCCAGAAAAAAAAATCTGTTTTTTTGACAATTGAAAATTTTTGACAAAAAAAAAAACAAAAAAAAAATTGTCAAAAAAACAGATTTTTTTTAGTTTTTTTTTTATTTGGCATCAAAAAATACCTATAATATCCCAAATTTTAACACTCCTACCCCCTCCCTCCCATTTTTTAATCGCGATTTTAGTATTTTTGTATGAACAAATTTTATGATGTTGAATGACAGATGGCGCTACATCCTCCTCATCGAACTTTCATTCACACATGCGCAAGACATTCACGAGAAGCGTCGCGTCATTCTGATATTTCATTCGGCATCATTTTTTTGCGTGGGAAAATCATCCAACCTGTTTGTGTTGGCTAAAGACGGACTGACAAAAAATATCGTACACTCAATTGCTCTTCGAAATTCATATTAATTTTCTTTATTTCTTTTTCTATTTTAGTTGGTGTTTTTTTGCTTTTATCGGCGGTTGGTTACGCACATACTAATACCTACACATACACATACCTACAAAGCACGCATACATACTATCACTGCTTGGACTTGGTATTAATTATTGTTGCAAGTCCTTTTGTCCTACCTTTTCCCCACTCGCATACCCGCCAACCTTATCCAGTCTGTAATAAATCCCGCTGCATATAGCCATCACTGTGCTCTGCTCACGAAAGTCTGCAATATAACTCCCGCCGCGAAACAACAACTGTGCTTCGCCATCGGTCAATCTGCTATTAAAAATAACTGCTCCGTGCACTATAAAAATAACGAACATTTACGCATATTGTGATCGTGCCTCTTGGATGGAAGCGAATGCAGCATTGCTAGCATACAAGATCCTTATCCTTTTTCCGGTGAGTCATTCCTTCTATGCAACATTTAATTTTACTATTGCAAGCAGTGATTAGTAACACAAAATTCAAGGTCCTTCGCCAGTCATTTTACAAAAACACAAAACCACTCTCACAACATAAATAACCATACAGCAGTCATCGTCTACAGCGCTCCATTCCTCTTTCTGTCGTAGATCCCATCGCCACACACTTACATTACATTCGTTATTTTTTATTTAACAACCAAAATATTAAGTAGAAATTATTTACATGGCAGAACAACGTTTGTCGGGTCAGCTAGTATTACATGGATTCAATATTTAATGACGTAAGCACAAAAAAGCTACTTAGGAATGTAAAAACTTTTTCTCGACGTCACAGTTGATTCATAAACCAACCAACCAAGGTCTTTGAACTTACAAAACTGGCAGTTTTTCAGAAAACTTTATTCAATACGTTGGCAATGTCGCGTAGCTGCCACATGAATAATTTGATCTATCGGTATCGGTTGATCGAATCGCATGTGAATTAAGTACTACGAAGTAAAAAGAGTTTTTAAAACTGACGTGAAAGTTCCCGATTAAAAATACGGTCTTTGCAGTTGGTCATGAAATTTTAAATAATAATTTCGGTGGTGCATCTCGTGTGTAACTCCGATTCAATGACCTCTAGAACTGCAATTTATGGGGGTTAACAGGGTAAGTATAAAATGATTTATTAAAATTAGATGAATTTTGCCATTTTAGTAGCAAATAAGATGGGAATCATCTCCTGAGTTTGAGCTCGATCGGATGACGGAAAATGGGTTAATTTCTACTTCCAAGATTCTATTTCATTCACACACTCATTAATTCATTCAAATAAACAAAATCGGTATTCAAACAGATCTATTTAATAAAAAAGTGGTTGAACGAAAAATGCCTCTTCGACATTGTTTAAATTTTATTTTACCATGTTTCCAAAAAAGCCGGAGCCATTTATTTCAAAATTTATCTTTGTCACAAACACTAAACGTCACTAAACGTGTTCTTTTCATGATAAGTCGGCGTATTGTTTGGCTTATTATAGGTATGATGTCTACCTATAAAGAAGAGTATCCTAGTGTGGCCTTTGGGTTTGTATTTTTGGAGGCATCCATTAATTACATGATCAGTTTTTCTTCCAATCTAGACCCTTGGTGAGATAAATTTGGGCCACTTCGTGTATTCTTTTCAAGTAACGTGAGATTTTGTTTAGAGCTCACGTAATTAGTGCATGACCCCTTTATACAAATATAGACTAACAGCGAGGTTATCTGCCGAGTTTCAGCTCGACCGGATGCCGGGAAGTGGGTTAATTTCCACTTCCAAGATTTGAATTCATTTGGTTTAGTTGGATCCCACACAAAAATCGTGTTAAAAAACCACTGCGTGGGTTTCGTACCAATTTCAAACACAATTCAAAAGGAGAACAAACCCATTTGTGAAGTGTCAATTTACTCAGAAATGTGAACCAATCTGATTGAAAAATATAACATGTGACCTTTTTCTTCAAAACTATAAACAGATTTCACCAAAAAACAGATTTCATTTTTATATGAATAAAGATATTAAATTATTTCCAAGTATTCCACTTTCTAAACTTTCTTTGTTGGCAAATATTTAAATGGAAATTGGAACACAATCCTGTCGGAGTACAGCGTCAAATTTCTTTGAAATTCGACACCAAAACGATACATTTTGTAACCTTTTGTTTTTGATGACTTTTTTAAATGGTCGAACCCTTTGCAATGATTATGTTCATGTTAAAAATGTTAAAGGTATGCTGACAATGGTTAAAATAACCTATTCTTAATATTGTTACACGTTGAACGTGGCTTGTCATTTTGGTGTACCGTAATACGGTAACAGCAACGGTCAACACGCAGCGGCGCGCATTTCAAAAGCTGCGAGGTTATAACCAGAGAAAACCAGAAATACGTCATTTTTAAATCAGATTTTAGACGTATTGACTATTTTCCACAAAAAATTATAAATTGTTTTCGAAAGACTATTCTTTTATCTAGTAAACGCTAGTTTTAAATTTTGAGAAAAAAAATTGTTTTTAGTATTTATTTATTTATTTATTTATTGCTTCTTCACAATTTGTAAACATAAATTTTTAGCATGTAATTATTAACCCCACTAGGGTTCGCCTGTATTGGGGTTAATAATTTCACAATTTAATAAAATCGGATAATAATCGGATATTAATTTCACAATTTAATAAATATAATAAGGTTATACCATCGGTCGCAGTTTGTTAAATTTAAAAAAAAAGATTTTGTATTATACAACACCCATTTTAAATCCTATAATCATAAAGTAAAATAAATCAATACATTATCTGATAAACGCGTGTGTCCTAATTTTAATTTTAGTTTAAATAAAATCATTAAAAAATATTTACGTACATGTGCTTCTTGACGAAAATTGTTCCGTTTGCGTATTTGTTTGCGCACTAGAAACATATTTCAGATTTTTTTTCATTCTTGTTTCGCTTAGACATTATTGAAAAATGATAAATACTTATGATCAAAAAATAATTACAAAAAGTACATAGTTATAATAGTTTTATCATCACGGCTTTCAGCATTTTTGGATGCAGGTATAAATTAAAGCAAATTTGGAATGAGATAAAATCGATATTGAGTTATAATTTTAAAAAGCTAGTACGGAGAATAATTAATCTTTCTCATTGGAACCGCCCTGTACGATCGTAAGAACATCTTTCGACGAAATGTGGATTTTCGGCCGCTGGCTGATTAAACGCCCTTAAGGTGAAGCACCACTGTAATGACAATCGTGTGTTTTTTGTTTGAAAATTGATATTTTTTATTAAGTTTTTTTTTCTAAACTACATTTTAATTTTTACTTCTTCTGTATATTTAATTAAATATTTAGAAGAAGTAAAAATTATTAGGTATTTTTTTACCATTAATAATTTTACTTGGAAATCAATAAGGGCATAAGTAATAAAAATAAAAGCAATAAGTTTTTTATTATAAGTGAGTGATTGGCCTAACCACAGTTTAATAATGCCTTCTAAAGGCAAAACAGCTGTCACTCGTACTATTAATTATATGGCAGAACTTGTTTATAAATATACTATTTTTATAAATTTAATTCTTCTTCTCCGGCGATCACTATTGAAAATGTCTCTCTGTCTTGCGCTGCCCGGAATAGCTCCTCCACACTTCTAATGCCGGTCCACTCTCGTATATTACGCAGCCAAGACATTTGTCTCCCACCAGGCCCTCGGCGACCCTCTATCTTGCCTTTCAATATTAAATGGAGCAAGTGATACTTCTCCCCTCGAAGTATATGACCCAGATATGAAATTTTTCTGATTTTTATTAATGTAAGCAGTTCTCTATCTGCTCTAGCCCGCCTGAGAATTTCTATGTTGTGATCATGTCGGTCCATTGGACCTTGAGCATTCTCTGGTGAAGCCACATTTCAAAAGCCTCTAACCTGTTCATGGTATTTACTTTCAAGGTCCATGTTTCACTTCCATAGAGCAAGACCGACCACACATAACATTTTAGCATTCTCTGCCTTAGTTTTAAGCTGATATTGTCATTGCAGAAGAGGGATTTAATTTTAATGAACGCAGTTCTTGCTGCTTCAATTCTGCATTTAACCTCTACATCTGGGTCAAGAGTCTCCGTGAGAATACTGCCGAGGTATCTAAATCTTTCCACCTTTTCGACATTGCAACCATTTAATTGTATCACTGATTCAGAGTGATCTAGTCGTCCAAATGTCTTCCATTTAGTTTTATTGGCGTTGATTGTTAGGCCCTTAATCATTGAAAATTTAGTAATAATATTATTGAATATATATATACATATAAGGAAAAAAAATGTCAAAAGTTTCGGTTTAATAATTTCAAAATCTCTTTAGCATTTCAAATGGGTAAATTTCAACAATCATTACCAAATTGTATCTGTTGATGCAACCGTTCGAATCTCCCTCTAACATATGCATTATATCTCATTCCTTCACCCAAACATTTATCCGAGTACCTGTCCCTATCTGACAGTGTATAGCCAATATACCTACGTGACATTTACAACAACACATTACGGCGCAATCAGTCAGTTAATGCAGCATGTGCTGTGATTACCGCCATATGTGTCCCTCAAAATCATAATATCGAATTACCATAATACCGTAGCATAAGATTAGAGTAAGTCAGTATTACAGATATCCTGTATTTACCAACTTCCACCTAGTTTTGTCAAATTGATAAGTTTATAATTATTGATTTTTTTATAAGAACAACTCTCTTTTTATAACTTTTGAAGGTTATTCCCATCAATGTAATACATCATTGAAAAATAAGATAACACTAATAATCTAAACGAAAATATGAAAGAAAACAAGACGCAGAAAAATAGAAAAAGATAATGGTCGCAACTCTAACCCAAACCTCTCGTCTAAACGGGACGCGTATTTACTTTTCCGTGTTCAATACGAGGCAACCGTGCCTCGAAATCAACACGGGTTTGTAATGCCATTTTTCTCCAAACCCGTGTCCAGTAGAAGGCAAGCGTCATCCTACTGTGCACGGGTTAGTAACGCCAGTTCCTTCACAAACCCATGTTAAGTACGAGGCACGCGTCCTCCAAAAGTGATTATAACATAAAAAAGGAAGTGTATACATACACGCACAATATAATGGATGGGCAATAAAACGCAAACAGCCTTACTAATAAAAAACACTTTATAGTAGCAATCTTATAAAATAAATTCTCTAAAATAAACTCTCATGTCATCATGATTTAAAAAAAAACATCCCAGGTTTTGAATGGTTTTTTTGACAAAGCAGGGTTTGTCTAGCGGGTATGTGTAATTATTCTAAAATGTGCCTTTCCATATTCTGCTGTTATAAATACACGTACAAACTCGTCTATAATGCATTCACTTAACATGCCTCGTACTGAACACGGGTTTGGGAAGGGAATTGGCATTACATACCCGTGCACAGTAGGATGCCGCTTGCCTACTACTGGACACGGGTTTGGTGGATAAATGGCGTTACAAACCCGTGTTGATATCGAGACATGGTTGCCTTGTATTGAACACGGAAAAGGAAATACGGAACCGGGACGGGCGCTTTTATCAATTCAGCCATTGCCACCTTCAAACATGGTATTTTTATATTTTTCTGTGTTTTGTTCTCTTTCATATTTTCTTTTAAATTATTAGTGTTATCTTCTTTTTTAATAATATATTACATTGATGGGAATAACCTACAGAAGTTATAAAAAGAGAGTAATTCTTATAAAAAATGGAATTTACATTTTAGACTTGTATAAAAAGGTCAATATAATGTTCCATATAAATAAAATTGGATATATTTATCCGAGACGCTATCTAGGTTACGAACCAGTTCTTAGAACGATTGTTTCCAATAAAAAGGTAGATGCCTATAATATGAAAAAAATGGTCAAAGATAATATTTATAATTCTAAAAATTGAAAATTTGAGATTGACGATGTGACGGTTTGATGGAAGGTGGTAATGGCTGAATTTATAAAAGCACCCGTCCCAGTTAGACGAGAGGTTCTGAGTCGAGTCCTAGTTGTAACCGTTAGCTTTTTCTATTTGTTTGTATCTTGTTCTCTTTCATATTTTCGTTTAGATTATTAGTGTTATTTTCTACTTCATCATCATCATCACTCTTGGCTCTACAACCCCTGGTGGGTCTAGGCCTCCTCAAGAGTCTTCCTCCACTCATCCTGGTTTTGTACCAGCTCTCTCCAGTTTAGAAGCTCCAAGATAGATATGTCTTTGAGGACGTTGTCGCTCCATCTTAATCTTGGTCTTCCCAGGCTCCTTCGCCCTACCGGCCTTGAGTTCAGCAGGGACTTTGGTGCTTGATGCTCGATCATTCTCCCCACATGACCCAGCCACCGAAGATGGCTTTTTTCTGGTATTTTCTTTTTCAATGTTATAACTATTGGTCTATCTTAGAAATACAAAAACAAACTGATTCGCGAAGAATACATATGACTACAGCATCCCTTACTATCATGATAAAAATACAGTAATATAAACTCTATATTTGGTACACAGGCCGCGTTATGATGGCACCATTTTCCATGATTCTGGCACTATTTCAAAACAATGGTAAGTGAACCGGAGAGTTTTTTGGCACCGACAAAGCCAGGCTTACGCTACGTGTTACAAATGCCGTTGAATTTTCACATTGGCTATAAATATTACTACGGTGTTTTAGCCGATAAATATTTATGAATGTTGCCAAAATATTCAACTGTAACCAAACAGGAATAGTTTATTTTACTAGGGTAGATTTTTTGCAGAAATTTAAATCAAATCAGCCCCATTTTTGAAGTGAAAAACGTATTATCTATAAGCATTTCTAAATATATAACATTACTACATAGACTAGCTCCCCAATTAGACCCGAGAATATTTCTCTACTAATTGGGTAACCACAAAAACTGATGAATGATATGTAACATATTATAACATATGATATATAAAACAAAATATCTTACATTTTCTATAACAGCCAGAGGGCAGCCGTCGGAGGACTTAAATCTCAAATTACACTCATGCCAAGAAATTTATTGACAAAATCAAGGCTTATCATGCCTCTGTCCCACTATAGCACACTCCAAAAGCTTCAAATATCTTGGAATTGAAATTGATGATAATCTCCGATGGAACTCACAAATTGACGTAATTACAAAAAAACTAACCAGATACATATACTTCTTCAGAAACATTCGTAATATCCTCAACATAAACGATATTAAAAAAGTATACTATGCTTTGTGTCAATCACAAATAGAGTACGGTATAACTGGATGGGGGTCTGCCTTGAGCACTCATACAGAGCGACTCAATATAGCCCAAAAAGGAGTACTAAAGACAATACTGAAAGTTCCGCTTAGAACTCCAACGGAAGAAATATTTAATAACTTTCAAATCTTCAATGTACAGAAACTTTATTCAAAAAATATTTTATTTAAACTGAAAAAAAAACATATATGTATACTCCACTGCCCAACATAAATACTCAACCAGGTCAGTAAGCAATAACATTCTGGTTACTCCCAGTTTGAACACATCTTTTGGCCAGAGAAATAATAAATTCCATGCTATAAAATTATACAATGCTCTACCAGATCAAATCAAAAATATAAAGGAAATGAATATATTTAAAACAAAAGTAAAAATATGGCTGAGAGATCAAAGTGATATTAAAATTACAAACATCATGAAGACGATATGAAGACAATCCATAACCAAATACAAATATTTTAAAAAACTACAGGCCACCTCAGAACAGGAAATCCTAGTGAGGAGGTCTGTGAAAGAAAAAAAAAAAAGAATCTTTACTTATATTATACATTATACATACATGTACAAACCTTGTTATTGAAATTAATAATAAATATTTATAATTGTAAATATTTACTTTTTGTCTTAATAATTTATTTTTTTTAAATCTGATTAGTAGTGAAAAATAGGTTCTTAATTTCTAGTTAATATTACCGATTTAGTATAATAAAAAAAATAACTAAAATAATAAAAATATAAATTGGAAGTGATTTTGTACCTAGTAAAAATGTTTTCACATATGTTTTCTTTCCTCTTTTTGATTCTGACTAAAATAGTGACTTAAAAAATGTTTTCCTGCAGCTGTAAGGACGTTTTCACAGGGCATAAAGAAAGTCACAACACTGACCGAAATAAGAATACGAAATAGCTTTTACAGGAAAAGATCGTTTATTAATCGTCGCCTCAATTATTTAACTCTTAATTTTATTTTATTACTTGGCTAAGTTTAGTATCGTTCTTAATTGCGTTAATCTTATTGTTAAGAATTCTTCCGAAAATATTCTTCAAGAGTGTATTCGCATTTTTAAAAATAGTTTCCTCCAAGAATTTAGAATAACAATTTGTTGAATTGAACTTTTCCACGAACGAGCAAATTGAAAAGTTGAATTATGAAAGTCTTTCTAGTAGCATTACAATTTGTTTTTTTATTTATTTATTTATTATGTTGTTATGCGTTATGATGGGCCATATATTGTATCTACCTGTATTTTAACTTGCGAGGGTTCGCTTTAGAAAAAAGCACTCTTCAAAATGGAAACCTAAAAATAAACACATGTTTCCAAGTGAGGAAAATGCACTCTTTTTGATGACGTCTTTAGCTTAAAACATTGGTAAAAAGACTTTCTTACAGTTTCCAGTTTCACATAAGAATACGCTATAAATTCAAATGTAGGGAAAACTTCTATAAAGTAGAAATACGGTAATATTTGTAGATATTTAGATTCATGTTCACAGTTCCAACGTAGCTAGTGGTTATATTACTTTTACATTTGGGGGATGGTGTTAAATAGATTATAGGGAGGAAAAAAAAAAACAACAAAATAATTTTACGCGAGAATAACACATGAGTCACAACTGTCTAAAGAAATTAGAGCTATTGCATCCATAACTAGAGTATAGTGAGAGACTGAAGGGATTGGTGAAAGGGAAGAGATGGAGAAGAGGAAGCTTAGGTTATACCTGCCTGGCTATTTAGATACGGATACCAAATATGGCTTGTACCATTGGTTGCACGACAGTTGATCACCCGAAGGCTGCCCATTTTTTTTTTTCATTAGCTCCACACAGGAGGCCCAAAAGAAAATATCCTTCAGGGCCTACGTCATCTTCGGGGATGCTGTATGGAGGGTATTTTTAAGAAAGGAAGGAAAGGAAATTCTGGGAAGGAAAAGGGTATGAGGGGTGGGTAGGAATCTGGGGGTCAGTTGGTCCAAGAGTGATGAATGTATGAATCAATCTCTACCATTGCAGCACAAGGCGATGATCCGAGAGATTCTTGCTTGAGAGGTCAAAACTTTAACCAATCTCTCCTGATCTGGCCCATCACGAAGTTGGTGAGTGGATGCATTCGCCGCTAAGACCCGAACAAACCTCAACCCTGACACCTCGGCGGTACATCCTCTCTACACACCCCTTCGGGGACACTTAGTTATTTTTTTGTGTAAGTAGATATACCGTATTTTCCGAAAAAACCGACATTCAATTTGGGAGTCGGGAATGGGTACCGCCGCCCCGGGAACCATTTATTGGATAACCAAAAACCCTGCCATAGGTCACCCCAAGTAGTTCGCTACGTTTGGTGATTTTGCAGGGGTGCCCAGGTTCATGGGATGAGGTTTGTCTAGGTCTTGGTGGTGGATACAACTCCTACGTGGCGGGCCGGATCTGGTTAAGGGAGGACTGGTGTAATGTCTGTGTGAATGTGTATGAGAGCAAGCGAGATAGTATGCTTGCGAGACTATAAAAGGCGATGCGTGCTAGAAGTATGTCTCTTTTGCATTAAGCAGCTCTCCAATAAATACCTGTACAGCATACTTATACTCTCTTCATTTGCGTGCTACCGACACAGTACCTCAGACTAAACATCGCAGGTCCGCATATCCAAATTGGCGCTGCCATCACAACTGGGCAGCCACGGACTTTACAACTGGTTAAGGGAGGTCATTTGACCTCTCCAGCCACACTCTTTCAACCCATTGCCTTGCACCGGAGGGATAAATTAGTACTTCCGTCACTTCTGAACACACTGACACCCAGATTCCTATCCACCACTCGTACCTTTTTCCTTACCATAGCTTCCTTTCCTTCCTTTCCCTATAATGATTCTACACACAGCATCCCCAAAGATGACATAGGCCCTGAGGGATTTTTTCCTTAGGGCCTCCTATGTGGAGCTAATGTAAAAAAAAAGGAAAAAGAATCCTGGAACTTGTGTTTGGATTTGAGCGTTATTTTCAAAATTACAACTGATCGTGGAAACTAATCCGACAAGCCATAAAATAGGTATCTACAATTTTTTTCAATTCTAATACTACAATTGAAATGCGTGTTTCCTTTGTTTAAATTTTTGACAGACGTCGAATTTTTATAAAATTTACAAACGGTGTTTATTCGAAGGTTGTTTTTGAAAGACAAACATTTTTTTAATAAAAATACTTCCGGCTTCACATATTATCCTACAACAATAATATCCCGTGGTTTTTCACGGGCTTGCGATAGTTTATACGTACAAAAAAACTAAGATAAGTATTCTTGGAATGAAGCATCAAAATTTTGCAAAATGAAAAATATTTTGACATGTAATTGACGTTAAAAACGATTGAATTTTGATTGAAAGCACCAGAATTTTTTTTCAATTTGGTTACCACTCAAAACTCAGTTCTTAAAACATAATTGTTTAGCTTTCCAGAAGATTTTGCTTGGTTTCCTTTTGAATGAACATTTCGGCTTTAACGGACTAAGTGATAGAGCCTTGGGCCTGTCACGATGAGAAAAACTTTTTCAAATTTGTTTTTTTTTCTTCAATTTATGGGATGTGAAATTGAGGAGGTTGCAGAAAACTCTTCAGACTTTAAAAATTATTTTTTTAAGTGAAACTTCCTTAGTCCCGTTAGAGTGATTTGAAATTCAGATGAAGCGAAAATGACGCATTACGGCACCTGCGAAGCATCAAACTCCTATTGATTGAAATATAAAACGGAAACGAGGATAGGTCTGCGCTCATTGGCCGCTTTGTTTTTTTTTTTACTTACGTCGGAATATAATGCGTAAATTCGCGCCTCGTCGATCACGTCCCATAGCGCAGCGGTATAGTGCGTCGCAAATATCAGCGCCAGGGAAATCCAGCGGACGAAGGTTGGAATCCCACGAAAAAAAAAAAATATTGTTTTTGTAAATCATTATCCAATCTTCACCATTTTAAAATAAACGGGCAAAAGAAAGCGACATCTAGCGACTTTCGAGTTTCACTTCTATCGCATGTGAATTACAAACTCTAATTTTTTTTAATCTTTGATGACCGGAAGGTCGCGGGATCGAATAATATATGTTATTTCTCAATAATTCTTCAAAATAATATATAGTATATTTGCGTTATGTTCCAGAGTGGAAGATATTCTCAGTATCGCTCTGGTATAAGACCATCATTCAGAATTGAAACGTTGCTTGAAATGGCTTTAGCCATGCTCGGTTACCAGATCTGAATCGCCAGATACATTCCCACTTTCCTCTACCCCTTTTCCTTTCCTTTCCCACTACCTTCAGCCTCACAACATACCCCAATTGGAGTTGCCATAGTCTCACTCGCTCCAGACGGGAGCAGCTCTTGTGACTCTTGTGAGGTATTCACATTGTAGAGAACGATACTCAATAGCCATATAATTGTGTTTTATACGCGGGCAACTCAGCCGACGCGCTTGAGCGAATTCCGTTCGGCGAAGTTAACGGAATTCATTCGTTTCCCGACCACCTGACGTGCGGGCTGTTTGCTTGAGTATCGTTCCTTATAAATCTTCCAATTTAATACTTGTCGTGTTTCTAAACTTAAATAAATCGTAACTTCAGTATAAACAATATTTCTTTCAATCACGGTATATTTGGTAACCCAATGGAGTCAGATTAAGAAGTGTAGTGACGTAAGTATATCGCTACGCGGATCGCTGAACAGAGCCAGCGGCCGCCATTATACGAAATCCTACCCACACAACATCTCTCTCACCAAAACATAAAAAATCTACTAAACCCCGCAACACTCGTATCACGTGGAATTTCGGTAAGTTTTCGAAGTATTTTAGATGCAGTTTTTTTTATGTCAATACTGAACACGAATCTCAACTACGTCCAACCATCTGGAGTCTAGAGCTAGTGTAACTCTGGCAGCTCCAATTTGGCTATGTTGAGAGGCTGAAGGTAGTAGGAAGTGGAAGGAGATGGGAAGAGAAAGGTGGGAAGTACCTGGCTATTCAGATCTGGTCGCACGGCCAAAGCCATTCCAAGAATTCTGAAAGGTGGTCTTACACCAGAGCAATACTGAGAGTATCTTCCACTCTGCCACGTACCGCAAATGTAACACATTATGTTATTTTAATTGATTGAATTGTGAAATAATACAATTCAATCTAATAAAACTTATTAGGGTACGCCAAATTTGTCAAGAGCCTTACTCCCCGACCAAGGTGGCCGACAAATATGGAATTTTATATTTTTTTCTTTAAATTTTCGGAAAACAAACACAATTTTTAGAAACTGCATTAAATTATCTTTCAGATGTTTGTATTTGAAATATGTACACAGTGATGTTTTCTAAATAATAAAAAAACATTTTTTTTCCAGACGTTTACAATTTTTAGGGAATTCTGCATTTAGAACAAACAATTTCTTTTGGGTAGAGAATTTGTAACAAAACGGTCACTTCACTTTTATGCCGTTTGCACATTGAAAAAAAACAAATAGTTTATGAACTTTACTATAACCGAAAAAAATCTGCTAATTTGTGGTCAAACACTTTGGCAATATTTTGTATTTTTTTTTTATTAAAATTATTTTATTTTTAATGGAATCAAGTTTAATTGATATTTGGGCCTAGCTGAAAATAATAATCATTTCTATGTCATCAAGGGGTGATGGTTTTCTAATAAATGGTTTCCGGGGTGGCGGTACCCATTTCCGCCTCCTGAAAACTCCCCTATATTGAAAACAAGATAAAAATAATCAGAATTATAATAATTAAATGTTAAATACCTTTTTTTATAATAATGTACATGGTAAGCTGGTATTTTGTCAACTTATGGAGATATTCAAAGATTTCCGGGTCAATCACTATTTTTTAAGAAAATCAAGGAAAAAAACGTAACCTCTAATATAAGTATAATCCGTCAACATTGAGAAAAACTGTTCACCCGCTTCCCCCGTTTACATAACTCGATCATTATCGCTTTCACGAAATTGAAATAACCCAAAAAAATATTTCCACCACCGATTAAGCCTAAGCCCAAAGTTAGCTATATTTTCCCTTGTTTATACTCGTATGTAGGTCAAATCGCTCAGCTAGAAATTGAGGAGCTATATCTTAACTTCCACAAGCTGTTTTTGCTCTCATCGCCTTATTAGGGTTCTCCAATCCCTTCTGTACATGCTGTGTATATCAGGAGTGTTACGAATATTCGCATCCGCATCCGCAAATGTGGAATATTCGCATTAATTCAGACATTTTCATCCGCATTCGCATCTGCATCAATTAGTATGGAGCTTTTATGGATGCGGATTCATATCTGCAGGGCTGAGAAGGCTGCAATATTACAATTTCTAAATTTAATTATTAAATAAAAAAATTCATTATACAACTCAAGGCTTAAAATGCTAATACGTAAGACTAAAAACTGTTTTAATTTAATTCTCAAAATATGATTAAATAAATAATATTAAAATTAAATCGATTCTCATTCATTTATCTTCTTCTTCTTCTTATGCCTTGTCCGTTCAACGGACGTTGGCTATCATGTTGGCTATGCGGACTTTGTTTACTGCGGCCCGGAACAGCTCCACGGCAGACTGGCCAAACCACTGTTTCAGGTTTTTCAGCCATGAGGTTCTCCTTCTTCCAGGGCCCCGTCTTCCGGCAATCTTTCCCTGCATTATGAGATGCAGGATCTCATACTTCTCTGGATGTCTCATCACGTGTCCAAGATATTGAAGTTTTCGGATTTTTATGGTTTTAATTACTTCCTTTTCTTTATTCATCCGAACCATAACATCTTCATTTGTGACCCTGTCCATCCAGCTTATTTTAAGTATTCTTCTGTAAATCCACATCTCGAATGCCTCAAGTCGCCTAATTAATTCTTCAGTAAGCGTCCATGCTTCCATTCCATAAAATAATATTGAAAATACGTAGCATCTGACCATTCGCATTCGTAATCCAAGGTTGAGATCATGACTGCAGAATTTTTTTTTCATGCGGATAAAGGTTGCACGAGCTTGCTCAATGCGGCATTTGATTTCAACTGAAGGATCCCATCTATCATTTACATTACAGCCCAAGTATACAATACTTTGTACCTTCTCCAGTTTTGTTCCAGCAATATAAAGATGTTCATCCAATGCGTTATTTTTGCTTATGAACATGTATTTTGTTTTATTTATATACATTCATTTATGTACTTAAAATTTAAATATCTTTAAAAAATCCTGAATCCGCATCAGCGGATGTGAACGTCTAATAATCCGCATCCGCTTCCGCGGATGTCAAAATTTTTGCATTCGTAACAACCCCGGTGTATATATATTGCTTATGTTTGAAGTGAATTTTTTTTCACAATTTTACAAACGTCATAGTTGAGAAAGATGCTTAATGTATTATCAATTAAATCTGCATAATTTTTATCTTGATATTTTCTATTCTTATAGTCTCACAGAAGTTTTAATTGTTGTCATTTTTTTAAACATGTTTTATGATTTTATCAAAGTATTTGAAAGTTGAATTCATGCCGACTAGCGAGGGAATGTTAAAATGTAACCGAGGTTTTTTTTATTTTAAAAGAAAGACAAACATTCCCGGGTCACGAATAACCCAACAATCTTTGAAAATCTCCTACTACATACTACCACAGAAAGCCGAAAATGTTGCTTGTGTTGTGATGGAGGACTTAGCCAGCCGATTACTGTTATTTGCACAGCGATTCGCACCAATCGCCGCCCAAACAAGAGTGCGGACACGGAAAAAACAAAAAGCCGCCTACCGCCGCGTTGAACAAAACTCTCTGCAGCCTTGCCAACCTACCCAACTAAAATGCATTAAACGCGACGCCCGGATGGGATCCAAGCGCTTTGCCCATTCAATCACTGATCGGTCTTTATATAAGGTATGAGGGTGAACAGGAATCAGGGGTTCAGTGTGTCCAGGAGTGACGGACGTATGAATACATCCCTCAACTGTGGTGCAAAGCGATATTCCGAGAGAGTCCTGCTGGAGAGGTCAAAAGGTCTCCTTCAATCAGTCCTCCCGACCCGGTCTGCCACGGAGTTATTCGCCACCAAAATCCGGACAAATCTGACCCCATGAATCCGGGCACCCCTGTCAAGTCACCAAACGTAGCAAACCACTTGGGGTGACCTATGGCAGAGGTGTTGTTTTCTCCATAAATGGTTTCTGAGAGGTAACCATACATAATTACATCTCCCAAATATAATCAATTGTTTAACAATTTAATCTCTACATATTATAAATTAAAGCCGTCCGTCGCGTGTGTCTGTCTGTCTATCTGTTCGCGATAAACTCAAAAACTACTGAATGGATTTTTATGCGTTTTTCAACAATAGATAGATTGATTCATGAGGAAGGTTTAGGTGTATAATTGGCTAAAATGCAGATCCTGCCAATGTCTGGGAATTTAATAAAAAGGCACTTTCTAGATGAGAAAAGTGTGGAGAAGTTGAATAAAAAAGAAATTAAGGTGCGCTCGGCACAATTGAGGGAGATACAGCCGTTCAAAGTAAAAATAAAATGTCTCTTCGTGAACCGATACTACGCCATTATGTCACTATTATGTTGGTATCCCAGACCTGATATAAACGAAGCTAGATACGATTGTAGCCGACTTCGTGGGATACAGAATAAGGCGCGTAATTATGAAAAACAGAATTAATAATGGTAATTTTTGGAGATCGCTGGCAACGGTTAATATGCACAGTGGAAAATATTTCATTCTAAATTTCGATTACGTAAAATTAAAATTAGCTTTCGTCTTGTGAGATTGTACGCCAGAATCACAAACCATGTTACACAAACCTAGTGTAGCCGCTGAACTACTTGAAAACTGGGATGTTTTTCTTGCTTTGACGCGAGTAGGCGTTATAAAGGGGCATTTTCTTTAGGACGATTACGAGTGCTACCAACTTTAAGATAGTATTTAGTTTACAGATTTATACGTCTTTTAAAATGGCGGGCGGACTGACAGTATCGGTTCGCGAAGTGAAATTTTATTTATACCTACTTTGAACGGCTGTATCTCCCTCAATTTTGCCGAGCGCGCCTTAATTTTTGTTTTATTCAGCTTCTCTACACTTTTCTCATCTAGAAAGTGCCTTTTTATTTAATTTCCAGACATTGGCAGGATCTGCATTCCTCCCGTATAATTTGTTAAGGTTTTGTGTAAATTGGTTGAAATATATAATATATAAAAGAGAATATCTGTATGTGGTGGACGAGCGGGCTGGCAAGGGGGCGGTGGGATTTGTATGCAAATTAACAGATGGCGGTGTTTATAGAGATTGAGTAACCATCGGCATTGTGTTAGTTAGCCACAGCAACGCGTGGCCGGGTCAGCTAGTACATTTAACAATTTAAAAATTACTAATTCCCCATTATAAATTATATTTTAAATAAATTTTAAACAAATTATTTTAAAGTTAAATAAGACAATTATACGGCTTACAAACACTCATCTTACGACTATGGGGAAAATAAGTTATGGGTAGATAGTTAGTTAGTTGGTCATATGTTAAACGCAACATATAATTATGACAATCGGTGTCCTAATTCGAATTAACACATAGAATTACTAAAAAGGTTAAGTTCCTGCTGCCCGGAATTATTCGGATCATTTCCTGAACATATTAAGCCCCTCAAAAAGGGATTGTGTAAGCGGAAGGGTTATAATTAACTTTAATTTCCAGCAATTCGACGAATTAAATAAGGTTACACTGTCAACGCGATGTTAAGGGATGTCACAACCCTTTCAAATTATTTTTTTCGAATAAAGAGGTACCGTAATAATTCGAATGCTTATTACCATAAAATTATAATAACGTTATACTACTAACTAGCCCTATTAAAGATGTTAAAATCTAAAAATCACCCCTACAATTTTCTTTGCTGGAAGACAACAAATTGTTAGAATAACATCCTCCCTGTCGGAAAAAAAATGAAGAAGTGGAGTTCCACAGGGTTCACACATTGGCTCAATCTTATTTATCTTGTTTATAAATGATCTTGCAAAAATATTTCATGATGTATTTATCTATTTGTATTTAATTATTAGTATTGTATTTAATTTGTATTTAATTGGACTATTTGTCCATAAATAAATAAATAAATCTAACTTTTTGCTGTTGACCTCAATTTTTTTAGAATAATTCAAAATATTTATCATTGCTATATTCCTCAAGATAATATCAACAAATTGTTAATTTGGTGTAATGAAAATAGTCTTTACTTAAATATCTCAAAATGTCAAATAGTTAGATTTTCTCGAATAAAAAATCCAGTGATCTTTAATTACTACATTGAAAACAATACTCTCGAGACATTAACACAAATTAAGGACTTGGGCATCACCTTTCAATCAAATCTTTCATTTGTTAACCACATAACAGAAATCTCTAATAAAGGCTTAATATAAAGTATATTTAACTGTTATATTTTGCATATATTAGAAGTCAACTTGAGTACAAGTACAAATGTACCTGTACAAGCTTTTGAAAGAATACAAAACAAATTCTTACGTTTTCTTAATTTTAAAATGGGTATTCCAGCAATTATGTTGAACTACAACACTATTTTAAAAAATGATACGAATAATTGTCGTACAGAAGAATTTTCATTGCCTTGATAATTCTGTATAAAATTCTAAATGATTTAGTTGACAGTCCGGTATTGCTCGAATTGATAGGCTTCCGGATTTCACTATGTAATAATAGAAGTCAGGATTTATTTCAGTGCAGTAATTCAGGAACCAACTACCATATGTATTCTTCTTTGTCCAGAATACTAATGGAGGGAAACAATTATGCCAAGTCAGTGGACATCTTCAATTTATCTTTAAACAAATATAAAATATTGTTACGGAGGCAGTTCAGTTATATCAAATAAATACTGTATATTTCTTACTATTCATATGTAAAAGCCCTGAAAAAAGGCGTTAATAAATAAATAAAAATAAATAAATATGTAATATTCCTTTCGCTTTACGCAGAATTTTTCGAAATCAAATTTATTTTCCTCTGGTTTTTAATGTCGTTTTTAATGTTGTTTCGAAATCACAGAAATTTTCCTCTGGATTTTAATGTCAAGTATGCAAAATGTCATCCGGAAGAAACAAATTTCTACTTTGGGGTAGAAAAATGGGGATGGGAGTCGGTTTTTGAAATGGTCTCGTAAGGTTCAGTTTGCAAAACTTCATAAATCTCAGAATAAAACTGCAGACTTGTAAAAACCAAGGTAAAATTGTGCTCTTCTCTACGTAATATTCATATTACTTTTTAGGTCACTTTAGTAGAAACAAACACTCCAGATAATAAGTATCTTGAATTTATTCTGGACACCGCCTCGGTTCCAGTTCTTAGGTCTGAAAGCACTGATTTATCCCGCTTATGAAGTAGAAAAAAGTTTTTCGGAGTCCTATTGAATTTATAAAACAACGAGTTCAAAAAAATAATACCACGACAAACTAAATGACAATGTGTTTAAAATGGATATCTCAATAACATTCATCATTTTCGTCTGATCAAGAACCGTTTTATGATATAGCAAGTAATTAACAAAAACCACAGTAGGGTTTAGTCTAGCCGCAAACCTAATACCTTTGAGTTTTACCCTATAGAGGGCAATGATTGTTATATTTTAAGCATATAGCTTTTTCAAGCAATCAACAACTTATGTCAAATGACCAGGACTAAAGTCGGCAAACTTAAGGAGAAGCAAACGTTTGGAACGGAGAAATTTTCGCTTAATTTAGAGTTGAAAATTAGCATCGGCTAGCGAAATTTTGAGAACCACGACCTTGAGAGTTTCTTTCATTCTTGAAAGACGATCGAATAATTCACTATTTTAAATCCATTGTCTTGATTTAAGCATTAATCCATTGCAAATATATTTGTAGTGAATACCGCGCAAGAGTCACAACTGCTCCCATAAAACAGGAGTCAGTGAGAGTATGGCATCCCCAATAATTGGGATAACTTGTAAGGCTGAAGGTGGTAGGGAGGGGAAAGTGATGGAAAAGGGGAAGGTGGGGAAGTACCTGGCTATTCAGATCTAGACGCCAAACACGGCTAAAGCCATCTCAAGCAATGTTTAATTTGTGAATGGTGGTATTACATCAGGGCGATACTGAGATTATCTTCTTACTTACGCATACCGGTATTTGAACCCCGCGACATCCGGATTGCTAGTCGTCTAGGCTAGGCCGTCAAATTATTGCATTATTTTTTGTTTTCACTTCAGCTAACGTCGATAAACCTTATGTACTATATACTCGTAAATGTAATACATTTAGAGTATACTGGGTGTTAAGGGATTCGGAAGGCGGGAATGGGTACCACCGCCCCGCGAACCTTTATTGGATTACCAACACCTCCTCAAGAGTCTTCCTCCACTCATCTCGGTTTTGTGCCAGCTCTCTCCAGTTTAGAAGCTCCAAGATAGATATGTCTTTGAGGACGTTGTCGCTCCATCTTAGTCTTGGTCTTCCCAGACTCCTTCGTCCTATTTGTCTTGAGTTCAACAGGGACTTTGGTGCTTGATGCTCGATCATTATCTCCACATGACCTAGCCACCGAAGTCTTCCCAGTTTTATAAATTTTGCGACGTTTAGCTCCTTAATAGAGCTCATTGTTATAACGTCTGCACCAAAATCCATTTTCTAGAACCGGTCCGAAGATGCGCCCCAAAAATTTTCTTTCAAAAACGTCCAGTGCTCGCTCATTCCTCTTAGTTAGTACCCAAGTCTCAGCTGCGTACGAAAGTACTGGTCTGATAAGTGTTTTGTACACTAATATCTTCGTGTTTCTGGACAGCAGTCTGGACTTAAATTGGTTTCGTAAACGGAAATAACAGCGAATTGCGTTCAGTATGCGCTTCTGGATCTCCTCTGTGGTATTATTGTCGTTTGTTATCAGGGAGCCTAGGTATGTGAATCCTGGTACCGTTTCGAAATTTTGGTTTCCACATGAGAGAGTTAGGATTTGTTGGGTGCATCCTACGGTCATGTACTTGGTCTTTTGCTGGCTTACTACGAGACCCACATTTTTGGCAGAGCTTTCAAGATTTATGAAGGCGTTACGTAAAGCATCTTGAGTTAGATGCTCCGATATGAACCAAAAAAGTTTCGCCTAAAATGCGTAAAAAAATTAACAACATTTTACAAAATGTTCATTGTTCATCCTTTATTTACTCAACAATGAATGGCAAAGTCAACCCCTCCACCATGATTAACAAAGTTGAAATAAATAGATTTTAATATGTTGGCAAACTGATATTTGGGTAATCCCCTCAATTATTTAATTTTGTACGACTCGTTAGGGAATTGGTAATGTTAAGGCGATCAAACGGTTTAGGGTTGTTTGAAATAAGGGTTCCACCATTATTTGATATATTTGAAACCTCAAAAACCAAAGGGACACGAGGGACCCTTGTAATATTATTTTATGAGATTACTGGCGAGTTCTCGGGATGCGTTGCTAAGCCACTTAATAAATAAATTGTTTCTCCCTGCGTGTCTTTTTCCATTCATCCCGTTCCCCCTTCCTCTCCCGCGTCCTTTCCCCTCAAGCGTTTCCACTCCGGCTTCCCTCTCCCCACTCCCCCCCTCCCTAGTTCCCCTCCCCCCTCTCGCATACCATACATTCAATCCCGATACATTCAGTTTTCAAACAGCTCGCGTCCCACCTATTGCATTTTTAATACAAATTTTATTATGCCAGAGCAAACAAACTTTGTCCTAACAATAATGAACACAAAAAAATAATTATCCAGTTTAGTGCGGTCGTTCGGAAGTTATGCGCGTACATACATTTCGGCGATTCATTTTTATTTATACAGGGTGTTAAGGGACGTACTTGACTTACTTTAACCAGTGATTTCTGACGTTATTTGGAGTAAAAAACGTAAATGAAAATTTGGTCTCCGGTGACGTTTTTGGACGACTTTTTTTTTTCAAAAATTTTTTCTTCAAAATCAAAAAAAAAAAAATTCTTCCGCATGTCGTCAATGGTCACTCAGCCGGGTGTCCGAAGAACCCCTTACCCGCCTCCAACTGTTCAAGAACTATAATTTTTTATGTTTTTGTAGAAAAAAAAAAAAAAAACATCAAAAATGTCACCGGAGACCAAAATTTCATTTACATTTTTTACTTCAAATAATGTCAGGAATCACTGGTTAAAGTAAGTCAAGTACGTCCCTTAACACCCTGTATAGTTAGATTTTTACACGAAACGACAAAACAAGTGAATTGACAATAGCATTGTACAAATGTATAACAAAATGTGTACGTGTTTTTTTATTTTTTTCGTTTTCAATTCAATTTTAAAGCCTTTAAAGTTTCCGTTAAATTAATATTTCAAAAATTATAAGTTTATTTGTAATAATAAAACTTGCAGATTTCAAAAACAGTTTTTGATTTTCGGATACATTTAGAAATATTCTACTTTTTCGTTATTTGTTTTTGGGGTGTTATGCCGTGTTGCGCTACCTCCTACTTTAGCTACTTGTTTGTTGATATTCTACTCGTTTGGATTTACTTAATTGGAAAGCGGAAATACTCTGACCTTCTGACAGAATATTCCAAAGGGATTAAGGCATAACATCAAGAATTGTCGTAGAATGTTATAACGTTTTTGATAACTGCGATTTGTTACCATGGATTCCCCATTCGAAACATCGTTAAAATATTAACATTATAGGTGAACACATTTAGGTAATTTGCATACGATGTACATTTGTCTACATTAGACCACAAGTTAATATCAAGCTCACCCATTCGTTAGGTTCATTGGAGCTTTTGATTAATGCATGAAATAGTGGAAACGATTTCCTATGTCCATTTATTTTCAACTCTGCGACAGATAATAAATGTATATTCCAATGGAAATAATTAACAAGATTACACTGGAATTGACAAATATACTTGAAAGCGATGACTTAACTAACTCTAGACATGTTGTAGATAACTCAAAAGTGGCAACCAAAATATACGCTAATTTTGTTATACTAATTGTTTTGTGTTTAATTCGTACAACTCGTAAACATGTTGTAGACAACCCAAAAGTGGCAACCGTAATGTACGCTATTTTTTTGAATTAATTGTTTATTAAATTTAATAATGTAATTATCAAGTTCTGTTAGTATGTATTTTTGTTACTGCTGTTTCGGTTTAGAAGACCATTTTTAAACTGTGGTTAATCTGCAATTTAATAACACACTTTATGAACACTCGTATCAATAACGTGATTATAAAACCAACTCTAACATTTAGTGCAAAGGAAATAGATTCCGAACCCCATATAATACTCTCTCAATTACTGTCCAGCAAATTGGTTTAACCAGTAATTAATCAATTTCGACACTTTCAAAACATTAACATTTAAAACCGAATAAATTTTCGTACATTTTCCACTTTGGAATATGACCTGAATCTGTACCTACTTATTGTTTTTGTGTTTAATTCTTAGAAACCTATTTAATTAAAAAAATATATATCAAATTTAAAAAAGCGTATCATTACATATCATTACATCATCATCATTAATCATTATCATTATCATTATCATTATCATCATTATCATTAAATAGTATAAAATGAAGTCGCTCAAAATGTATGTGCGCGTTAATCTTTTAAACTACGCAACGGATTTTCATACGGTTTTCTCCAATAGATAGAGTGATTGAAGAGGAATGTTTATATATATAATACATGTAAATTATATTAGAGAAAAGCCGAGAAATTCAAAGAAAACATATTTTTGTGCGATTTAAAACGGCTGGCGGGCCGTACTATAGTCACTTTTGAAATTCGTCCTACGAAAGAAATTGGAAAATAGATGTCCTAGAGTCCTAGAGTAAGTAGGTATTTGATTTTCCCTTTTCAAATATCCAGTGTTGCATTGCAAGCATTGTATAATTAGTGGCGATCGCTCAAATTGCATTATTATTATTACATAGTATAAAATGAAGTCGCTCAAAATGTATGTGCGCATAGATCTTTTAAACTACGAAACAGATTTTCATGCGGTTTTCATCAATGGATAGAGTGATTCAAGGGGAAGGTTTATATGTATAATACATGCTTCTTATAGTGGAGAAAAGCCGAGAAATTCAAATATTCAATTCAGGCAGCGGGCAGCGTGCAGCTGGCAAGCGGGTGGTATGGATTTTATAAAGGTTGGGTAATGGCGTTGTGTTTCGTTAGCCACAGCAACGTGTGGCCGGGTCTGCTAGTATTCTATATAAGAATTACTTTAAAGGACTACATTGTAAAATAATACAATGTGATCGAATTAAATTTACTTATTTGCGCCGGTATTTGAACCTGTGATCTTCAGATTGCTAGCCTTACCCCAACGACCACGGAGGGCGTCTAAGAGTCTTTTGTTATTTTCCACAATTTGGGTTAATTTTGTGAAAAAATAAAACGTCTATTTGTATTGTAATGTCATTGCCTGAAAGAATTTTAAATCTAAATTTAAAATTGTCGTGTTCAAATTTCACTAGAAATAGAAATTGTTTGTTTAATTATAAGATCACCAAAGAAATTATACCGATGGAAGTTTGCCGTTGGCGTGTCAGTGAGCCCAAAGTAAACGACATTTTATCCAATTTGGGTAAAATTGATCAAACTTTTTCAAATATCGAAATTCTTTTTGAAGAGATCAATTTCATCCCCTTGTCTGGGATCATGGGTATGAAACACGAACGATCTGTAAAGTATTTATTGATAATGCCGTTATCGAGCACGACTGCAGATCGCTAAGGCACAAACAATAGCTCACGCTGAATAAATTAAGAACACTAAGTTATTGTGAACTATTATTAATTTGTCCTTAATCACTCCGAACCCCAAGCTTGTTTAGGTATACGATAATATAACAATAGCAGTCAAGTACAATAATCCTGTTTTCAAGCTAACCCGTGTGATTCCACAGAAATCGTTATAAATCCGTTATTATTCTAGTGACAATCCTAAAATAAAAGTAAAAGATCCATAATAAATCAAGCTTTACATCTATATTCAAAGTTGTCCATAGAAATACATAAAAGACTTATTTTGTAGAAACAGTTTTCACCAGCCAAATAGCCAACGCGCCGTTAGATATTGTTATTTTTTTTATTAAATATTCTTGTAGGAAATGGTAAAAAAGTGAGGTGCCAAATTGTTTATTATACATTTCTTCAATAGAATAGGTATTTTTTACATAATCCGTGATTTTAGTACAGTTTTCACATAAAAACATCACATGAGTTATTTTTATATTTTTTTATGTTTGTGTATTAAATTTCAAAATTTACAAATGTTAATATTTATTTTTAATAATATAATTTGAAAACTCATTTCAAAACTGTTTTTAGTATTCGGCTACGTTAAAAAATATTATTCAGCTTTAATTGCGAAGCGAAAATAACGCAAAGTTTTTATAAATCTGACAGTTCGTGTAAGACAAAAAACTTGCACGATGGCAAAATACCTGAGTGGTTAAAGGGGCAATGGCAGAATTGGTAAACGCGCACGTCCCGGTTGGACGAAAGGTTCTGGTTGCGACCATTATCTTTTTCTATTTTTCCGTGTCTTGTTCTCTTTCATATCTTCGTTTAAATAATTATTGTTATCTTCTTATTCAGTGATATATTACATTAATGGGAATAACCTTTAAAAGTTATAAAAAGAGAGTTTTTCTTATAAAAACCTTTATCGATCGACGGTGCTAGACACTATAGAGCACAGTCGATCGATAAGGTTTGATAGTATAACTTTCGGTAACTGCTCATCTTTCTCTAGCATGATTGCAGATCGCCAACGAATTACTGATAGTTCACAATGACTAAGTGTTCTTATATTCGACGTCAAATGTTGTCTGAGTCCTATAATTTCAATACCCGTTATATTATTTAAATAAACAAAAATTTTAACAAAACAAAAAAACGACTTCAAAAAATGCACTAAAAAGTAAAAAAATAATTTCGTATTCTTCTACAACTTTATAATCAACTTACCTTTTCTACTCATTAATATGTAGGTACGATTGTTATTTTTGGAGTCGGTGTCGGCGAGAGAGGAGCTGTCAAGTGAACACGCCGGGCCGCGGGTACCTTGGTTGACACCGACTCCAAAAATAACAATCGTACCTACATATTGATGAGTAGAAAAGGTAAGTTGATTATAAAGTTGTAGAAGAATACGAAATTATTTTTTTACTTTTTAGTGCATTTTTTGAAGTAGTTTTTTTGTTTTGTTAAAATTTTTGTTTATTTTTTGATTTTTAGTGAATCTGAAGTACACTAACTAATTCGATTAAGATTCGGCCGAGTATCGTAAATTTGTTCTTCAGAATTGGAGAGTTCCGTTACTTTGTCATGGATCCCATAATCAGAACCTAACCAAACTCTCATCAAACTACCTTTGAAGTACATCCTTTCCAATAAAAAAAGAATCATCGAAATCGGTTGGCGTGATATTGAGTTATTCGTCCATTTGTCGCGCACATACTTGATGCAAATTTAAGACTTATATGATTTTCTCATGGATGCCATTGTCAGAACTGGACCAAATTAAAATGGGACCACACGGGAAGCACCAGCTTTCAAATAAAAAAAGAATCATCAATATCGGTTCACCCAGTCGAAAGTTCTGAGGTAACAAACATAAAAAAAAAAAAAAAAAATACAGTCGAATTGAGAACCTCCTCCTTTTCGAAGTCGTTTAAAAAAAGGTTCTGAGTATGACATCTTGTTCACATTTTTGCAAGACTAATCTAAAATTGAGTTTCAAAACCTCCTTCATTACGACCAAAAACCATGTTAAAACTGCGAGTGAAAAACAAAACCCGCTATATCATTCAAGAAGATACCATCAAAACCCGCTATATCGGAATTCAACCAATCACGATCAGTTATTTTGCCAAGATGGCGGATGTAGAAACATGCCCCTCAGGTCAGTTGAGTTTCAAAAGCCTCTATATTCCATATGAAGTGAGTATCAAAATCCGCTATATCCATTTTATTTATCCAAATTACTTAAATATTTCTAGACATACATTTGAAAAATGAACTCTTTTCAAATGCATACTACTCCAATTCATTATGTAAAAAAAAAAATGCAATTTTTTTGTTTACGCTAGAGATGTGACAGTTTTTGCGGTTTTCTCCGAATCAGTGAAAGTTGATATAGCGGATATAGAAATTGAACGACTCGGATAAGTTTTAAGATTTTCACGGCCAAAAGCATTTTCGTTATATGTTTTTGGGGTGTTGTGCCGTGTTGCGCTACCTCCTTCTTTAGCCAACGTTTCGGACATCGTTGCAGTGTCCATCATCAGGGCAGATCCGGCAGATCCGGTAGATTTCCGGATCTGCCGGATCTGCCCTGATGATGGACACTGCAACGATGTCCGAAACGTTGGCTAAAGAAGGAGGTAGCGCAACACGGCACAACACCCCAAAAACATATAACGAAAATTGAACGACTCGTTTGTACGTTAGCGATCTGCGGTTGTCCTAGGGAGGGATGATAAGTTACCGAGAGTTATACTATAGGGGCCAGTAGGAGTCGAAAGATCTCATATAAAATGTTTAGCTTTTTTTTACATGAGCTCCACACAGGAGGCCCTGAGGAAAATAATTTCCTTGTCTTTGGGGATGCTGTGTGGAGGGTTTTTTTAGGGAAATGAAGGAGCGGAGAGTTTTGAGAAGGAAAAGGGTTTAATGGGTGGGTAGAAATCTGGGGTTCAGTGAGTCCTGGTCATCCATCTCCAAGATCTAGACAAACCTCATCCCATGAACACGGGCGCGTATTTACAATCCCTACCGCGTTTCAGTCGCTTTAAATTTTCAATATCAAAATTTAAATATTTAGAAATAAAATTATTAATTTCTAATAAACACATTGGAAAGATTATTTTATCTAGGTACATAGATTTTAGAACAATTTTTGTTTTTGCAAAGCGATAAAAAATTATTAATATAGAGGTGTATTTACAATATATGGGAATAATATTAAAATTTAAATATTTAGAAATAAAATTATTAATTTCTAATATACACATCAGAAAGATTATTTTATCTAGATTTTAGAACAATTTTTGTTTTTGCAATGTGATAAAAAATAACCAATGTAGAGGTATATTTAAAATGTAAATTGTCGTTACCGTGACTGAATCGGTATAGGTTTTGTAAATACGCAACCCGGGCACCTCTGCTAAATCACCAAACGTAGCGAACCACTTGGGGTGACCTATGGCAGAGGTGTTGGGTTATCCAATAAAGATTCCCCGGGCGGCGGTACTCATTCCCTCCTCCCAAATTGTTACCCATAGATCGCACTTCTTGGGATTTCTCGCTCAGTGTGTTAGACTAATTGACTTTTTTCCAAGTTCTATTTGTATTTCGATTGGCAATTATCCCTTTTAAATGTATAAATTATTTTAAATAACCCTTCCGTACCTATCGTTAGCTTAACAAAAACATGTTATTTGTAGAATGTAGCTATAATTAAAAAATATTATATTTGTTCATTTGACCTTACTAATTGCCTTTATTATATTGTTATTTGTCCGTTTTTAATTTTATATCGATTTTAATTAATTCCAAGAACCTTTATTTTTATTTATTTATTGTTTCTTTACACGCCTGGTTTTATTGCTTACAATTCAATTTTTATCCCCTTTAGAACAAGCCATTTAGTAAAACCATGGAACTTTAGTAAAACCATGTACGATCGTGTGAGAAATGTGGATATCCGCAAAGAATGTGAGGCTGATGTAAGCATAATGAGTAAGATTAAGAAAGGGACCCTTAGATGGTTTGGGCATGTAGAGCGAATGAACGAAGAAAGTAGTGTAAGAAGAATATACGATGCGCATGTGAATGGTAGAAGAAGTCGGGGACGCCCGAAGAAGACATGGCACGATCAAGTGAATCAGATACTTGAGTCGGGCCATGTCAAAAGTTAGAATAATAGAAGAGAATGTATGAATGTGAGTGAGGCAAAGAGTATGTGCCAAGACCGAGTTGTTTGGCGGTCCATCCTCTCTGCCTACCCCTGCGGGGAAACGGCGTGATGGTTAGTTAGTTAGTTGTCTCTTTGCGATGAAACTTTGAGGATTTGATGTGCATGTTGCGCATGCGCGCGTTAGTTTCTATAAAAGTGAGTTCTGGCGTCATGACATTATTTCGTAAACTATTCGTTCGTTTGTGATTGAAACTTTGAAACTTTGTTGTGCGTACGCCCGCGAAGGTCTCTAAATATTCCGATGAGTTATGGCTTTATGAAATTTGTATAAAAAATTTGAATTGGTGGTGTGGGAGTTGCTTGAAAAATGAGTGTATTTCATGTGGTGTGGCGGCAGGGTGGTAGGAGGGAGAGGAACGCGGGAGGGGTAGGGGAGGCGGGAAGGGAAGAGGAGGAGAAAGGGGAACGGGGACGAATGGGAAAGGACACGCAGGGCGAAACAATTTCTTTACACATTATAAAGTGAACAAGGGTTCCATGACAACTCAACAAAGTGGCATGTCAACAGATCTTTGAAAAGGCAATAGAATATGCAATGTTTATAAGAAAAACTCACTTTTTATAACTTTTAAAGGTTATTCCCATCAATGTAATATATCATTGCACGTCCCGGATAGACGAGAGGTGTAGATGGGTTCGAGTCCCAGTTGCGACCAATAACTTTTCTGTTTTTCTGTGTCTCGTTCTCTTTCATATTTTCGTTTTAGATTATAATTATTATATTTTTCTTCAATAATAATATTTACGTTTTTTTTAAATAAGCCCATAACCCATTCTAATGTACCCTATTTAACCAAATAAAAAAAATCATCACTTTTAATGTCTTTTCAAAGGAGGTGTTGAAGTTTCATGTTTCTGAGTTTTCCGGTTAAGTGTTAAAATTTTGCTTTAAAGAATATATTAAGCTAAATAAAAAAAAATTATATGTAATAATAATATATTATGGTATTAAGGACAAAGATGAACAACAAAAATAATAAAATTTATCAAGCAATTAACTTAAGTACAACAGATATAAAAAAAAAACGTTTGCGATTCCAGTCTAACACAAATAATTTAACAATCTTTTTAAACTTGTATAAGGAATTAAATTAGTCAATATGTTCTGGAAGGCTACAATATAAGTGGAGCCTGACATAAATAATTTATTTGTCCAAAATAATATTTATTTGATTTGCCACACATGTGTATGTAAGTTCTATACATCTGCCCCAATGACAGACACTGTAATGCTGTCCGAAACGTCGGCAAAAGAAGGAAGTAGCGCAAAATGGCATAATGACCCAAAAATAAATCACAATAAGTCGTAGGTAATAATAGTTCTAATTGTATGCTTCTACGTTTTTCTGACCTTCACGCGATCGGAGCAACATCAGTTATTTACAATGGTAATTCTATTACAAACCAAGGGTTTCCAGATCTACGTCAGTAAAAATATCCTTCAAATTACCATTTTCTCATTTTGCGATGTAAGCGAAATATGTATGATAATCAGTATCCATAATTTGACTGTCCGGGGAAATACGATCAAGGTCTTAAAAAACTATTTAACCAAGTACAAAATTTGTAATAATAATATTTTTTTGTTTTGTTTTGTGGATATCTGAAGCACCCTTGAGATGATTTAAAAAAAACGGTGCTGTAAAAATCTGACGTTATTATTACACTAACGTCTGTACGGTCTAAATTTATGAATCCTACTACCAGTACAACTCTGACACCGCGCCTTACGCCTAACCGTTTTCGTACGTGGAGTTTGCGTACAAATATACTTATATAATATAACCGAATTAAAGTAACACCAAAAGATGGCGCCATTTTATGTTATCGCCGGGCAGGCGTAAGTAGGTACTAAGGATTTGCAATTTCGTGAATCAATGATTTTATACAAACAGGTAAAATCGGAAATGATTCTACGATCAGATATCGTAATTTAGGCATTCGCTAGGAATGCCCATTTTAAAATTTACATATCTTTAAAATTTATTTTGGATTCTTTCAATCGCATGTGAATGACATTGTCTAATAGAGGAAAAGACATAAGGAAAAATGCGTAATTGGTTTCATTTTGGCTGCAGTACACATATACAAACTGATAGGTAGATGGGTAGATTTCCCTAAAATAAATAAATTAACAAATCATAACTTGAAAATTTGATGAATTATCAAAATTCTTGAAACCACTGGCCTTAAGAGTGCAAAGATGGTGCGATATAATTAATCGCAATAACAGTGTTAATGCAACTACGCACATATCCCTTCCACACTTCTACCTACATTCCGTGTACCTATCCTATCTGACGGTGTGTGGCCAAACCTACACGTGACAATTGGAACAATAAATCAAGGAGCAATCAGTCAAAATAAGAAACCGGTAGAGTGAACATTGAGTTGACGACTTAGTGCACTTCATTCGAATCTTTGTGCGAAAGCGTTCCAAACAAAGCAATTACTGTGCAATTATTTATAAAAATATAAATGTACCTAATTAACCCTTGATCCCTGCTCTCCTCTACCATAAGTGGGTTTTGTTTAATGTCACGTTTACTGCGCGTGGGACATTTCCACATAATAAGAGCGTCGGCGTCGGTAGGCGCCGCGACGGTGGGCTTAATTCCGCCCTACATTATGGTAAACGTCTAGTCCCTAGTCTCACGCACTATCTACTGGGGGGGCGCTTTGGTATTTTTATACAATTCATTTAACTTCGTACATTAACGCACCATACTCCGAGTGTAATGACGTCTGTACTCTTTAAACGACTCGAACACTTATGAATGTTGTCTTAACGATGAAACGTAACTAAGGGCTGGCGTATTGAAATGCCTAATTAGTTGAGTTATTCGTTTTAATAAAACTGCGTGTAAAAGTATCATTAAACATTACATATAATACAATTACACTCAATTAGAGTTAAGGTCGACGACACAATGGTAACGCTCAAGAAAGATTAGTACGTGTAATACATCATATTAGTCTACGATTAGTTCCCACATTACTTTAGTTGTCTGTGAGCTCTTCGGGTCATATGGTCTCGTTACCGAGTTGTGCCGAAGGTAGATGTGCGGAGTGATTATAATTCAAGAGTTCCGCAGACAAAAACAAGCTTTTAGCTACGAAGGTCGTTTGTCTTCCAAAGTATAATTATATATTACCGTACGTCAATAACCAGTCACTGTTTATTGACTAGGTTTTAGAACCCAAATCTTTCAATAAGCATCCTGTAGTACTGGAGCAGGTCCCAATACGGTACTTAAAATAACCAGCCCCGGATCTTCGTTTTTTTTTTGGCGGGGCAAAAACTGAAAAATGCCGCCCCCGCCCACTTAGGTATCTATATTTATTTTAACCTTGCTGAGGGGGGGGGGGGGGGGGGCATATTCGAATCAAAGAACTGGTTTTACTGTAACTAATTAAGAAATTTAATTATAGCTACACCCAGAACATGCAAATGGTTTTCCTTAAATTCTGGCTGCATATAGTCTGCAACCAGAATTTTAAAACTGCACTTTAAATACGAGAATGGTTTCCATCAAAATGCTTCAGCAGATGAAATCACAACTGAAATTTATCTTGCTGGCTGCTTATTCGTTTTAAACTGCTACATTGCATTGTATTTAAATAAAAGCTGAAATAAAAAGGCTGTTTTACTTCTAAGTCATATGATGGCTGCCATCGTGTAATAAACAAATCATGACACGCATAACGACGTAAAAATTTTAAGTAAGTTTGAATAATGACGAATTGACGACGTAAGTGATTGCACGTATTAAATTGAGTTTAAAAAATAAATATAGTAACTTAAAAAGCATAAGATAGTTATATAAAATACTTACCCAGAAAAGCGATCGATGAACTGTGATAGATTTATTGATGCGACACTAATGACATCAGTATTGTACCTTCGGTTGATCAACAAGTACTAAAGAGTAAAAATAAACAACACACTTTTGACACATTTTTAAAACAAAACACTGTCGTGGAGAGAGATCGACGAGGGAGTTTTCGAATATAGCTTCATCTCTTTCGCACGCACGGTAACCAGAGCAGACGCGTGCTGCCGCGATCTGTGGTTCCTGCGGGCGAGCGGGTCGGGTGCGTATTTTGAACTATGCCTACGCGCCTCGCGAATAATAAATGTTCGTGCAGCACGTCTCACTCAGGGCTCTGGGTATCAGTCGAGTTAATATGGCCGTGAAATTTCTCTACTTGTACTATTATTTATTCCGTGGTCAAAGTTGAGTTTGGCCGCCCTCTGAACTTGCTGCCCGGGGCATGGGCCCCGGCTTGCCCCCCATTAGATCCGGGGCTGAAAATAACTAATGTCTCCGGAGAGAACAAAGGAGATATTATAGTATGTTTTTTTAATTTTCACTAAAATAAATGACACGTAGGAAGTTAACTGGAATATGCCCGATGTGTATGGACTCCGCACCAAACCAAATACAGAAATAGGCTGGAACAAATCCAGAAAAAATCCTCTGGTGCATTATGAACCCTTCTATAGTTCTTGCACCATTTAGAATTACTCGAGGCAGCCAGATTTAGCATAGAAATCTGATGTTACGAACATTTTGTAGTACTTAGTTTTAGTAATGGTAGCCGATTTCCCTCGGATTGCTGTGGCATTCGGACCTGAAAACTTCAGCCGTAGTTATTACCATGACTTGTTCAAAACACCACATGAACAGATGCTCTATCACAGCATATGCTCTATGACAAGGAGAATGCTAATAATAAACGAAATATCTAAAACAGCAGATTTATTTTTATTCCTTTAATAACCTTAAAACTTTTTTGTCTACCAATTTTTACCAATTTAGAATGTTAAAATAAAAAATCTAGTAGTGTAAATGGATAATTATTTCAGTCGTACAATAATTAAATAAAATAGATGAAACTGTTGCCCGGAACCATGCCGTTCTTATTTTATCTGAGATTTTTGTGAGGCAGAGAGAAGTTGGGAAGGAGATGGGAAAGGGAGAGGTTCTTGACAGATCTGCACACTATATCTTAATATATTTTAAGAAACTTTTTTGATGCCGAACGGTGGTATTAGGTATAATCTATTTATGATATTACACATAAATGTAATTCGAATCAATTTGTAATTTTCGTTATTTGTTTTTGGGGTGTTATGCCATGTTGCGCTACCTCCTTCTTTAGCCAAAGTTTCGGACATCGTTGGAGTGTCCATCATCAAGGCAGATCTGCCGGATCCGATGGACACTGCAAATTTTGGCCGTGAAAATCTTAAAACGTATCCAATTTGTGATTGTTCAAAAAATTTACACTTAAGTGCTACAGAGGTCGTAAACAGAATATATTTGCGTTTTGCAAGGTTCTGAAACCGCGCCTTTCAGGCCAAAAGCCAAAAATCAGAAATTCGCATCACATCACCCCAGAGTTGTTCCGCATCTTCGTTTCGGAGGCTGTATATTGTCACTGCCAACAAGAAGCAGCCTTATAAAGGTTTCATACTTTTTACACTCGGCAGTTCGCCAATCGCGGAACTACTGAAACCCATGTTTTGTTTAACCTTTTCGTTACCAAGAGTGGAATATTTATCATATAATATGTGTCGCCCTGGTGAAAGATGGTGGTGGTGGTCTATTAAAGAAACTAAAATTTGTTTGAAATAGCTTTAGCCGTGCTTAGTGACCAAATCTGAATAGATAGGTACTTCCCCACCTTTCTTTTCCCCATTTCCTCGCCGCTCCCACTAACTTTAGCTTCACAACATATCTACCTACTCCAATTGGAAATGCCACACTGGCACCATATGGTTGGGACCAATTGTGACAATTACCCGGTATTTACATAAAAAGGATTGAAAAGTCATTTATTGTAAAACAGCCATCGCTTACTTTTGAATATTGAAGAAGATGTGCTTATTTATCTTCCGTTTACCAAACTGGACAATTTTCTGTGGATTCAAAGATGACATGTAGCGTTTCTATGACATTCCATTTTTTTTGGCGGAGGGTCTTCGTAGGAAAGGAAGGAAAGGAAGTTCTGGGAAGGAAAAAGGTATGAGGGGTGGGTAACAATCTGGGGGTCAGTGTGTCCAAGATTGACTTATGAAGCAAGGCGATGTTGAGATCAAAAGGTCTCCCTCAATCAGTCTGCCACGCAGGTGATAGGCAGATGCATCCTCCGCCAAGTTCCGGACAAACTTCACCCCACCAACCCGAGCACCCTTACTAAGTCACAATACGTGGCGAACCACTTGTAACGATTTAAAACTACTCGTCCCGGTATCAAGCGCTTGAGAAGGACATATTAATTTTACAACCGTTCAGTTACGAACACGGCAACGGCCGAGTACATAATCGGAGATTGCTAATCAGTTCCAGAGAGGTTGGACAGCTGTCAGGAAGTACATCACGGAAAGGATTCGCAAGAGGCTTGCGCCATCAGACACGTGAGCGATTGTCATCATGTTACGATAGATTCTCACAATATGGTTTACTATATTTATAAATTTGTTCTTCATATAATTATTAGGAAGGACTGGCGCCCTAAGTATCTAAAGCAGGATTACTATTTGAGATTTGAAACTTTAAACCTTTTGATTTTTTTACATACCCACAGATCAGCATATTAGAATTATTATTACACGTCACTAGTCAGATTTAGTTTATCGATCTGAACATGCCCTGATACTCATTGTAAATGTAGAGTCTCTTGCCTTCTAAATTGATTAATTTCGTAGATAATGGATGATAAGGAATTATGAATATAACCTCAATAAAATTTGTTCTTAGCATTACAACATAACTCTTTAATTCCATTTAACCTTACTTAATTTTGTCCTACACATGAAATACATGTTTTACACACTTTTCAGAAGTATTACACAAGAAAATACTTGGTACATTTGGCGGCCCAGCGTGGATTAAACCTAGTGATCTGTTATTTTGTGGGTAGGATGTAAATTTTTGCACAATGTTTTATGTGTAGTTAAAAGTTTCAAGTGGTAATCTTGCTAATTTGTGAATATATGATGACAGTTGCTCGCGGTTTTGATGCTCGGTGGATCCATTTCGTGATGAAATTCCTAAGTTAAATAATAATTTTACACAGTTTAATATATTTGAATGTCCCCCCTGGAGCTCTAGCGCTCTGCGTTTTTACTGTTTATTGACTTACAGTACGCTGTAGTCAAATTTATTTTTTATTTTTTATGAACGAGGCAAGGTTATTGTTGTCGTGTATATTTGGTACATGTGCTAATTATTTCTTTCATACCTACATAGCATAGTTTCTTCGTGTGATGTCGGAACCGCAAATTCTAACGAGGAGTCAGGCCAAGATTCAGGATTCTGTGACAATGATGAAACAAAATGAAGCTTCGCCGGAGGGACAGGCGGAAACGCAATCGTCTTCCTGCAAGTCATTCTCCGTACACAAATGGAATCTGGTTTTTGACGGATCCACATGCGTACGCAACTTCATAGAACGTGTAGAAGAATTAGCAGATTCTCGTGGTGTAAGTAACATTAATCTATTTTCTAGCGCGATTTAATTTTTTACAGGCGATGCTTTGAACTGGTTCAGGGTGAACCGTTCCAATTTTAATTCATGGCCAGAGATTGTTGCAGGTTTGCAGGAGGAGTTTGAACTCTTGGACCATGACAAACGTCTTGTAGCTCAGTTAAGAACTATTTGTCAAAAACCTAAAGAAAACTTGGGTTCATTTATAACCACAGTCTTACTAATGAATAATCGCCTCTCTAAGAAATTGCCGGAAGAAGAAATTTTAGAAATTCTATTGTGTAATATGTTGCCAAGATACATACATAAACTTTCTCTTACAGAGGTGACTAATGTTACTGCTCTAAAGAAATATGGAAAGATGATAGAATTAGCGGACAGTCGCACGGATAATAGAAACCATCCTGCAAATTCAAACTTTTACAATTCCAAAGCCAATAATTCTGCCAATAATACTACATCTAATAATAGTAGTTACAGGGAGGCTCCACGCAATAATAATAATTATAATCCTAATGTCAAAAGCAATCAAAAGTATTTTTATAACAATAATCAAAGCGCTCAAAACGTGAATTTCAGAGAACCAGTGAGATGCTTCCGCTGTGGTCAACCTGGTGTGAAGGCTCCTGACTGCAGATGCAAGAACCGAAAAAACTAGCAGCTCGGGTTGCCTGTGCAGTGGGTGAGGAGACGTCTCCATCTACTGTGCCGTGTGACCCGGAGTGGACTAATTGGCTTGCTGTCGTGGAGAAATTCTACCAGGACCTTAGAACGTCAAAGGCGGAGAGAGCGGGTAACAATGATGGCCGTCCTCACATATCATTTCAGGTTCTAAATACTAAATTTTCTGGTTTGCTAGATTCAGGTTCCCACCTGTCTATTTTGGGAAAGAACTTTCATACACATTTTGTGAGATTAGGATTTAGATTGGCGACTTTAAAAGAAAAATTTTCTCTAACTTCTGCGACAGGTCACTCAGTAAAATGTACACAAAAGATAACAGTTCTGGTGCTATATAAAAACATTGTCAAATATTTCACTTTTGTAGTTATGCCTGAGATCACTTCAAATGTAATTCTAGGTATAGACTTTTGGAAACTTTTTAATATTTGTCCAGAAATTTGCAAATATATATCACCACGGGAATCAAAATCTGAGCCGAAATCAGTCACAGAGATAAAAGGATTAGAAAACAGCTTAAATTTATCAGATAGACAGAAGCATGAGCTTAAATGTGTCATAGACGAATTTAAAGATATCTCGGGAGACAGGTTAGGTAAAACCGATTTGGAGTATCACGTCATTGACACAGGTGATGCTCAACCGGTAAAACAAAGATATTACCCAGTTTCACCACACTTGCTACCGGCGGTACACAAAGAATTAGATAGAATGAAGAGTTAGGTGTCGTTGAACCGAGTCATAGTGCGTGGAATAGTCCTATTTTACTTGTTCCCAAGAAGGATGGATCATTTAGGTTATGTTTGGACAGTAGAACTTTAAACTCGCTGTCGAAAAAAGACAGTTTTCCTATTCCTTATGTTTCATGCATACTCTCCTTAGGCGGTGCTAAATACCTGTCTACTATTGACTTAACAGCAGCTTTCTGGCAAATTCCTCTGGAGGAAAACTCTAAAGAGAAGACGGCTTTTACTGTTCCGAAACGAGGTTTATTTCATTTTGCTAGAATGCCATTCGGTCTTCATGGGGCGAGCTCTAGAATGATGCGCTTAATGGATAAAATATTTGGACCTGAATTTGAGGGCAAAGTATTTTATTACTTAGATGATATTATAATTATAAGCACTTCATTTGAGGAACACATGTCTCTTTTGAGGAAAGTTCGGAAAAAACTTTCTGATGCGGGTCTAACTATCAATACGGACAAATCTGTTTTTTGTAGAGACTCTTTAAAGTTTCTGGGTTATGTCGTCGATAGTCAAGGTTTAAGAACCGATCCAGATAAAGTTAAAGCCATAGTGGATTTTCCTATACCGAACTCGCAAAAAAGCTTAAGACGTTTTATAGGCATACTATCTTGGTATAAAAGGTTTATTTGTAACTTTTCTATAATAGCAGCTCCGTTGCATAATTTAACAAAAAAGGAATTTACGGGAAACAAATTTAAATGGAACAGTCAGGCAGATTTAGCGTTTAAAAAACTTAAAGATATTTTAGTGAGCGCACCTGTTTTAGCTTGTCCTAACTTTAAAAAACCTTTTATCATATCATGCGACGCATCCGATACCGGTCTAGGAGCGGTCCTGACGCAGGTAGACGATTCGAATAGAGAACACCCTATATCATTTATCAGTAGGTCTCTGAATGCTCAAGAAAGAAATCATTCAACTACAGAGAAAGAGCTTAATGCAATGATTTTTGCTCTGGAGAAATTTAGAGCTTATATAGAAGGATCTGTCATACCGGTTAAGATAATAACAGATCATTACAGTCTAAAATGGTTAGTAAATATTAAGTCTCCGACAGGCAGATTAGCGAGATGGGCTGTCAGGTTACAGTAATTCAATTTTATTATAGAACACCGTAAAGGAAAAGATAATATAGTGCCTGACGCTTTATCACGTGATCCCGTAGAATTAGCTGTAGTAGAACAAACTATACCAACCAAAGAATCGTGGTACGATAAAATGTGTAGAAATGTTCTAACCTTTCCAGATAAATTTCATGCTTGGAAAGTTAATAATGGAGTATTGTACAAACACATACAGAGTATGGAAGCTCTGCACAGAGTGTATGACTGGAAAGAAGTTGTACCTAAAGAGTCTAGGAAAGATATAATAACGCAATATCATGTACCTCCTTCATGTGCTCATTTTGGTATTATGAAGACTTTGAATAGAATTAGTCAGAAATATTACTGGCCGAAGATGGCGGCCGACGTAAAATCATTCATTAGCAAATGTCACACTTGCTTGGGTCGTAAGAGTACGAATCAGTTACCACCAGGTTTAATGGGTGATCCTAAATTAGTTCAACGTCCTTGGCAAATGATTGCTACAGATTTATTAGGTCCGTTCCCCAGCTCTTACAAAAAAGGTTATACATATTTGTTAGTAATCTCTGACTTCTTTACAAAATACTCTAAACTTTTCCCATTAAGAAAAGCTACTGGAAAGAATATTGCTGAGATCATGGAAAATGAGATATTTTACAAGTTTGGGGTACCTGATACAATAGTTTTGGATAATGGTCCCCAATATATTTCAAAAGACATGAAAGCGTTAGTTAACAAGTTTCATATAAGACACCTCTTTTACAACTGTAGGTATCACCCGCAAAATAATCCTGTAGAAAGAATTAACAGAGTGTTAGTGTCTGCTATTAGCTCGTACGTCGGTGGTGATCATCGGAGGTGGGCAGATTGTTTACATGAAATTGAACTCGCTATTAACACAGCAGTACATGAGGTCACTGGATATACTCCCTTTTTCTTAAACTTTGGTAGGGAAATTATTATTTCAGGAAACGACTACAAATCTTCAGACTTCAACCCTGAAGATATCAGATTTGCCGCACGGGATTCTTGGGCATCGGATTTAGACGAGTTAAACGATATTTTCTCACAGGTTCGTACGTCTCTAAGGCAGTCGTATGAAAAGAACAAAACGCAGTATAATCTACGTCGTAGGGACATACAATATGAAATTGGCGACATCGTTTGGCGCCGATCGTTCGTTCTTTCAGACGCTAGTAAGTATTTTTCAGCGAAATTAGCTCCCAAGTTTATTCGCAGCAAAGTCATTAAGAAATTGTCTCCGGTTGCTTACATTTTAGCTGATTTAAATGGAAAACCTGTTGGAACTTTTCACATCAAGGATATAATCAAGCATGAAATCTCAGATTAACGTCGTGTAGATCAGGAGCGTATTTTAATTATTTTGTATACTTTTGTTTCCATTATGCGCAATAATGGAAGCGATTAAAAGATTCCATTTAACGTGAGAACATGACTAAAACTTATGTTCTCACATTGAATGCAATTTTATATTTGTTTATGAAGTTATTTTGTTTGTCCGTGTCCAGGTATTTCTAGCACATGTATTTTGCTATTTTATACTTGTTCAGTGTGCAGGGGTGACCTATTCTTACCCTTACGCATTGAATGTGTGCACATGAATATACATAGTACTAAATTTTGTAAATTTATATATTCAAATCATCAAGTTTTGAATAAGTTTGGATGTGGTGAGCACATTGCACATCCGTTTGGCATTTTGATGAATCTCATATATACTTTTATCATATTCATTTTGAAATGGTTATGTAATTAACTGTTTTCAAGATGCGCTTGCTAGTCCGGAATGGTAGGCGTATCTTCAAGATAGTTTATAGTAAAATACAGTTGGGTTTTATGTTTCGTTGTCTCGTTCTGTTTCTTTGTCTTGTTCTGTTTCATTATGCCCTTTGGGGATGTTACATACTATAAGATGGAAAAATAGTGCTTTTTCAATTGCATGTGGTACAAAACCGTGCCTATATTTATCAAATTATTAATGTTAATTTGGGTTATCCCATTCAATAATCTATATTATCAAATGAGTATGTATATTCCTTGCAGGATCTGCTGGATAATGGTTACAATTGAATTAATGATTAATAGTTCGTAATATTTATTATATTGTTTTAAACTAGAAGGCAAACCGAAGGGTTCATTCAGAATCTTTGGCATCGGGTTACTATTTTCATCACATGATAGCAATCAGATGCTTAGAATATCTATTTAGTAACTTTAGGAAGTTACAAAACCCAGCCAACGGTTTTTTATGAAATTTCTTTTGGTAGTGCTTATTTTATCCATTTGGGTTTTTTGTTAATTCACATTTTATGTTGTTCTTCGTCCTTACAAATTAAAATAAATATGAAGTTAATTAAAGAGAGAGATTTGAAATCCTCAACACAAATAAAATGCATGTGGCATATGTCAACGTCGGTTTACTATTCGGGTAATTTTATTTTAAATATAATAAAGTTTCCTTCTTCGGGTTGCGGGGGTCATTCTTGAGCTCGGAATGACCTCAACAAGTCGAACTAGCATTCGATGATTCGATCAATACCTTGTTCTTGATCAAATCATGGAATGTTAATTGGTTTTGAACTGAAAATTTAAAATTTGATTTATAGCATACTACATTGGGGTATTAAAAAAAAATATATATATATTTATTTTTGTTTATTCACAAGCTAATTATCCCTTAAATTTTATCAACATTGCATGGGTTAAATTCGATTAACAATTCATAATTTATTCAATATCGAAGACAAAACTTATTTTTACTCAGATCTATGGGGAGGATAATAACATTCATTTTCATATAGAAATTTTAATATCTATTTCACAGTAAAAGCTTAAACTTTTGAATTTACTTGTTAGTAAAATTATTATAAAATTTATTTATAAAGATATTTAAAATATCATTTTAGTGGAGTGACATCTAGGTGGGCTGTTTTGAAACTTCAATTGCGTCTTGGCTAGAAAATAAAAATTGTTTAATCATTCTATCAACAGGGTTTTCAAATTATTTATTTATCCGCAGGGTGTCCAGTTTGTAATATTATCTTATTTGAAAATTATATCATATTATTTCAGCTAGGGTTTTTTTTTCTTTTGTATAACTAACAATCAGTTCTAACTTAAAATTTTTTCTAATTCATCAGTAAACCATATATATAGTATTGTTCACTTTGGAGACCCTTCACTTTTTTTGCCGCGCTAAAAACGACCACTCTGCCCTTGACGTTTCAACTACCTTAAGGGTCACTTTAGCTCGAAGCGGATTCAGACAGGGTCGTGTCCCGATTGAGGACCAGATTTCATACAAAAAAGTTGATGCAGGATTAACAGCGCACCCAACGGCGAAAACTACAATTAGATCTCTCACCGACGAAGAAATTCGGCCTCAGTTATATTTTCTGCCGACAGGTTCACCCGTTAAAAAATGTCGAATATTTCAGTGCGTCAGAAAAGTTCACCTCCCATACAAAACTGTATTTGCTAGGGATTTATTAATTTTACGGCTTTATTGAAAATTACGTAGAAAAATGGACATTTTAAAGGCCCTTTGCGGAATCGTAAATTGCTGCGAAAAAAAATATTTTGCCCGAGATGTTTTTCAATAAATTGTAAAAGTACAAGTTTTAGAAACTTTTAAAGTTGCGACATGTACCGCATTCCATTCAAAATGTTACACAATATTGCATTAAAGATTGAAATTTTCCTGACATTTGCTGAAATCGATCTATCATCGACAATGCATAATTTTCCAGCCAGTAAATAATGAACTCGAGGTAGGTACCTACTACTGGCGTTTAAAATGTGAAGAAACAGTAGGTAAATTCATATATTATCTGATGAGTACTTACGTAGATACTTAATTCCATTGAAAATCAAATAAAACGATAAATATTTTATAATGTTGCATTCACATTTCTGAAGCTTTAGTTGGCTGAATTTTTATAAATTTAATTATAAATTACGAATGGGTCCCTTATTATAATTTATTTTCTGTAACACTGTTTTTATGAAAATAGATATTTTCCTTAATTTTGTCACGGTGACCGCGAAGTCACCGAAACAATGTAACAAGTGTATCGACCATCCTTATTAACTCTGGAATTCGTGTATCTATGGTTCTTTTGCTTTGGAAATTTGATCTTGGGACGCCGCTTTTTATATCGTCTCGAAATTATATTGGTTTTTTTACGTTCTAAGATATTCTGATAGTATTGCAAATTCTGATAGTATTGCAAATATTGTTTCGAATCCAAGATTTGTACTTGAGAATAAAAGAGTGATACGAATATTCAGTTTGACCGGCGAAATATGGACGGAGAAAACGAATCTGGTAAGCGATTGAATAAAAAACATTGTATTTTAACTAATGAAAAATCGACTGGAAGAGAGATTGCTGATGTGAATATTGTGCTAGGAGATTTTGAGACGAGAGAAAGGCGAGAATTAGCTATTGATCACAATGAATGTGTCGCTGGGTCCAGTAGTGGAGTAATGCAAAATACGCGGGAAATCGAAAATATGACAGTTGAGAATGAAAGGCTGATGATAAATGCATCTACGTCTGGAAAAGACCGTAAGAATGTTAAACAAAACGAAAAAGAACGAAATGACGAGCTTAAAAGATTGAAAAAATTGGAATATAATGCAGAATATCGAAAAAGGCGAGCTAAAGAAAAGACTGACGCCATGAAAGCAAAAGATGTAAGATTGAAGAATACTGAAAATAAACGGAAGAAGCGGACTGAGATGAAAGTGGTTCAAAAACAGGAAGCTGAAAAGGAAATGATTGTGGAAGACAAACGAGAGATTGCAAAATTGAAAAAGGCAGAAAGTGAACGTACTCAGGAACGTAAAAACACTAAGGCATTACAGAACAAAATAGCATACAGCATAAAAAAAGTCGATTCGAAAGCAAAAGAAAAATTAAAAAAAAAACAATCCGACCGCACAAGACGAATTGAGCGTAAACTTATAGATCAGGTGACGCAAGAAAGTCCATCGGCATCTACAAGAGCAGTGCCAGATTCTGTGATTGAATCCGCGATTGTTGAAGAAGTGAATGCGGAAGAGGTTTCAGTACCTGATGAAAGAGTTCCTGCAGAACCAGCGATAGATGTGGCAGAATCCGTGGCTGGCGAGGTTTTGAATGTTGCGGTTTCTGTGCCCAGTATAGACCCCATCCCCAATAGAATCAGACTTTCTCGGTCTACATTCAAATGTGCCATTGCAGGAACGTTGAATGCGGTCACTCCATCTGTTCATTATTTAGGTCTTTTAGATCGCGAGTGTACCATTGATCACTGCCGGGCCGTTCATTTTTCAGCTGAAAAAAATCGATTAAAACACAGTTGTTGTCATAATGGAAAAGTTTTTATAAATCCACAGCCTGAGTATCCAGCCCAATTCAAAGATCTTTTGTTAGGTAACAGTGAGAACGCCAAGAATTTCAGATCGTTTATTAGGCAATACAATAACGCCAGTGCTTTTGCGTCTTTTGGAGCTAGAGTTGTTGACATCCCGGGCAGGGGTCCTTTTTGTTTGAAAATTTCAGGAGAGATATGTCATCTCACTTCCACTACGATAGAAGTCGGGGACAACGAGGTGCCGTGTTATGCGCAGCTATACGTTTACGACACAGATGCAGCAGTCAATCTACGCATGAATCATTCGGCCAACGTAAATTGTTTTCAGGAAATCATGTCAGCTGTGGATAGGGTAATCCGTCAAATAAGTCCTTACGCGGGTAGTTACCTGAATCTTCGAACTGCTGTTGAGGAAGAAGAGGCGCGTTGCAGAGAAAGCGGTGGTCCACAGCGTTTTGTTAGTTTGTTGTTTTCGCGTTCTTCATCCGATGATCAGAGGCGATACAATGCTCCGACATCTACAAATGATGTCGGAATGGTCTTCGTTGCAGACCACGAAGGGAATCTGCCAGCCGACGTCGACATAGCTGTTTATCCAAATAGGTCGCATAATACGCAACGCATCAGCATTTTATCTCCACATTTGGATTCAATGGTTTTTCCTATTTTATTTCCTGCAGGAGAGTGTGGATGGTCTGTGGACCTCCGGCATCACTCAGATTTTGCAACTCGAATTCGAAATAGTGTCACTTTGCTTCAATTTTATTCGCATAAAATTGCTGTAAGGCGTTCTGTCTTCAACCCCATTCATTCTGCGGGGAAACTGTTTCAGCAGTATATTGTTAATTCATATGTTCGTTGCGAGTCCCACAGGCTTACATATTTGAGGTTACACCAAAAGGAGTTGCGGGTGGAGTGTTATCAGGGATTGTTGGATCATTTAAACAACAGGCATGTAGGTCATGACATCCGTGCAGGAAACATCGTCATTTTACCTTCCACGTTCACCGGTAGCCCTAGGTACATGACTAAGATGTACCAGGATTCAATGGCTGTTGTTAGGAAATACGGTCGTCCAGACCTTTTCATCACATTCACCTGCAATCCTAAATGGCGTGAAATAGAAAATGAACTCCATCCATGGCAAAGCGCCTCAGATAGGCCAGATTTAGTTGCACGAGTGTTCCAGCTTAAGGTTGATGAATTCATCGCAGATATAGTTAAAAAGGAGGTGTTCGGTAAGGTTTTAGCTTACGTTTACGTAATTGAGGAACAAAAGAGAGGTTTGCCGCATCTTCACGGTCTGTTCACTCTTAGTGAATTAGACAAGTTAGATTTACCTCCAGAGATGGACAATGTCATCAGCGCAGAATTACCTGACAGAGAAAGGGACCAGGATTTGTATAATGCGGTTATAAAACATAATATTCATGGCCCATGTGGTACCGTCAATCCTGAAGCAATTTGTATGGTTGATGGAAAGTGTTCTAAGAAGTTTCCAAAGGCATTTCGAGATGAAACCGAAGCAAATGTGAACGGCTATCCGGTGTACAAACGACGTGACAATAGTTTAGAAGATCACACATGTAGAGGTTTCAAAATTGATAATAAATTTGTCGTCCCGTACAATCCATATTTGACTAGGAAATTCAACGCACATATTAATGCAGAAATTTGTTCCTCCGTTGTCGCCATTAAATATATCCACAAGTATCTCGCCAAGGGTCACGACTGTGCTCGCATGGAATTACGACTTCTTCAAGAAGCAACAGAAGGCACCAGCAACGATGCAATCGTCCATGATGAAATTAGTCAGTTTCTCGACTGTCGGTTCATCAGCGCTCCAGAAGCTGCTTGGCGTATTCTTGAAAATCCCATTCATGGTCAGTCGCACACGACAGTTTTACTGAGTGTACATTTGCCAGGCGGAGAACAGGTATATTTCGAAGAAGGTAACGAGGAAGCAGCGTTAGCATTATCCCGCCCCACTACATTAACAGCTTGGTTCGCTTTAAATCATTTAGATGTTTTTGCCCATTCACATTTTTATCAGGATATTCCAAACTTCTTCGTTTTTAACAGAAATAAGGTCTGGAAAAAACGTAAACAAGGCGGTGATAAAGTTATTGGTAGGATTGTTTCAGTGTCTCCACGTCATAGAGAACTTTATCATCTTCGAGTTTTGTTATTGAAAGTTAAAGGCGCAACTTCGTACGAACATTTGCGTACAGTCGACGGAGTTATTCTTCCTACTTTCAGTGATGCGGCACGAGAATTAGGTCTGACAGACAACATCAACGAATGGGTTAAGTGTTTAGAAGAAGGGGTTGTCTTCATGATGCCAAAGGCGCTTAGAAACCTTTTTGTAGTTATATTGGTTCATTGTCTTCCTTCAGATCCATTACACATATGGAATTCTTTCAAAACGCCCATGTCGGAAGATTTTCTGAGAAATGTTGAGAGCGCAGACTTGGCTATAAATCTCGCACTTCTCGAAATAAGTGACGCCCTTCTGAACGAAGGTTCTTCTTGCACTGCACAAGGTCTGCCGGAACCTGATCGAACAATAAATACAGATATAGGACCTGCAAATGTTGTGATTGAAGAAAACCTGGGAGCGGAGATGCAGTCATTGTTGAACATCCAACAACGAGAAGTGTTTGATTCTATACTTCAAGCTCTCTCTGGTAGGTCAGACGAAAATTCTCCGAGGTGCTTTTTCGTAGACGGACCGGGAGGTACAGGGAAAACATTTTTGTATAGAACATTAATTCATTCGTTGCAATCGCAGGGAAAAAACGTGTTAAGCGTGGCTTGGACTGGAATAGCAGCAATTTTACTTCCCAAGGGCAGAACATGCCATAATGCATTTAATTTACCTTTCGATTTAAATAGCTCTGCCACATGTAAAATTTCAAGAAAAAATAGAATCATAATTAAAAATGCAGATTTAATAATATGGGACGAAGCTCCGATGGCCCCAATAACAGCTTTCGAAATGATCGAACGTGCCATACGGGATGTAATGAATAATGAATTGAAGTTCGGGGGTAAAATTGTTGTTCTGGGAGGGGACTTTAGACAAGTTTTACCTGTTTGTCGCAGAGCGGCTCGCGGGAAAATTGTTGCATCGTCCATCAAAAAGAGTGGGCTTTGGAGATTATTTAAGGTGGTCCACCTTAAGGCTAATATGCGAGCTTCAAGTGACCAGACTGCGTTTGCCGAATGGTTGTTGGAACTAGGTAACGGAACTCTTCCATGTCCTCAAGGTTGTGTAGCGTCTTCTGTTGTGTTACCGTCGAGTACTATTTGCCAGGATGTTGTTAGCGCAATTTACGGAGAGTCACATTCGGTAGCCGATGCAAATTTATTCTGCGACAGGGCAATATTATGTCCCAAAAATATCGATGCTCGAAAAATCAACGAAAAAGTTTTAGAAAAATTAGAAGGTCCCTTGAAAACATTTTACAGTATCGATTCGGCGAGAGACCAGAGAGGAAATCTAGATCCTGAGGAACAGGTGAGATTCCCTTTAGAATTTCTAAACTCTTTTAACCCACCAGGATTACCACCTCATGCCTTGAATTTGAAAATTGGTGCGGTAGTTATTTTAATGAGAAACTTATCTATTTCCCAATCGCTTTGCAATGGGACACGGATGATCATTAAAAGTTTTACAGAAAATCTCTTAGAAGTTGAAATAATCACAGGAGATAGAAGAGGAAGCATCCATTTTTTACCTAGGATTACGTTGGATACCTCTGCAGACGTAACGATTCCCTTTAATCTTCACAGGCACCAGTTCCCAGTTCAGCTTGCATACGGTATGACCATAAACAAATCACAAGGTCAAACATTTCATCAGATTGGCGTTTTTCTTCCAGAACCTGTTTTCACACATGGTCAATTGTATGTAGCGTGCTCTAGGGTGAAATCAGAAAATTCTCTAAAAATTCAGATAGTTCCAGGAACACGTCAGGGAACAAATGCAAGCGGATCTACAACCCAAAATATAGTTTATAAGGAGGTTTTAGATTAGGTGTTAGCCATTTTTTCTTTATAAAAGTAAAGTGCGCAAACTTAAAACTCACCATCTCTTCAGAAAATCGTGTCAATGTATGGTATAATTGCCAAATTAATTTAGTAGTTAAACTAGCCGGTTAATATCTACCTAAACCGGTAATAACAGTTCATCCCCCGGCAGTTGATTCCCCGAAAGTATAATTTTTATAAAATTATAATTTTTTTTTTACTAAAATCGTATTAAAAAATCAAATAGTTTCATGACATTTCCTCCCCTAACAATTCATCTTTCGGCGTACTTATACAGGATGTAACAGGACGTACCCGAGGGATATTAACCAGCGATTCCTGAGCATATTTGGAGTAAAAAATGTACATGTCATTTTGCCATCTGATGACATTTTTTTTCTATTAAAAATAAAAATATATGTTTCAATCACATTCCGCTACTGTTCCCATCGCTATGGAATATAATACGTCGCGGAGGGTGTCAGCTATACGCGCACTGTTTCAAGTATTAACACGCTGTTAGAACGAGACACAATAATAATAATAATAACGTAGTATTTATATAGCGCAGTTTTGTGATATTTCACTTCAAGTGTGCTTAATTATAATAAACGCTTATCAAATCACCGTTTGGCTATGAATGCACCACTTTCCCAACCGCGTCAGTGGCGGCATATGATGGAAAAATATTTTTAATGTTTTTAATAGAAAAAAAAAATGTCATCAGATTTCAAAATGACATGTACATTTTTTACTCCAAATATACTCAAGAATCGCTGGTTAAAATCCTTCGGGTACGTCCTGTTACACCCTCTATACAATGTTCATTGTACATAATTACACAAAATATAACTAAATGACCCCATAGGCATGTGCAGAGAATTTACCGCCGAATAACATAAGAATAAAAACATTTTCTTTTCAAATGTATCAAGGAAAAATCTGCTTCTCTATATACTGTATGTATCAGCGGCCAAGTATAAAAAATGACACTATTTATAAATTCCTTTGATATTCTTACCAACTTATTATTAAACTCTCATCTATTGCAAGCTCGCCGGTGGGCTTTGCTTTTAAATGCGATTTTAACCCTTATGTAAAAAGAAACTGTTTGAATTGAAAGACAAGGTCAGAATCGCTTGCGCCAATATCAATCTAAAATACCATCCAACATTCAACAGGTTAAGGGCATTTTTGAAGTCAAACTGAATATCTTACACATTTGAAATTGGTAAATAATGCATGAAAAATTATAATTTTATAGTAAATATCGTTTCGGGGGATCAATTGTCGGGTCACCATATCAAATATATCATTTTGTTCTATTTTTTCGGGCGAGTAGCGACCCCCACAATGTGTCCCTCTGCACTGACATGCGTGAACCTGTCATTTTAGTTAGAGTTCATTAGTATAGACGCAGATATGTCGTGCCATCAGAGTGAAGATTCTACTCTAAAATTCTTTGTTTTTGCTGCTATTAATATCTTTTCATATCTACAGTTTATTAATTTAATCTTATTTATTTATCTTTCCACCTCTTCAAAAATAAGTATTACTATCAGCTTAATTAGTGAATTGACTTTGTTGCGTAGCAGCTCTTCATCTTGCAACGCACTGCTCACTAATGTACTCTCTACTTGAATGTAATACGAATGCTTTTTGGCCAGTCAAGTAGCAAGTATACCCGCTACTCAAAAAAACTTAAAACTAGAATTTAAAACTTTTAATTCAACCCTGATGAAGTAAGCGTAGCTTACGGAACATGTTGGTTTTTAAACAATAAAAGCGGTTGAAACTAAGTATTTTCTTTCTTTTTAATATAATAAACTATTTACTTTGCATGTGTTTGCAGTATGCAAATAAGACACGAGATAACTGCTGTTAAAAAATAACTAATAATGATAATGACAAAATAGGTTCACTAAATATAATACTTGAAAAAAGCCAACCGGTTAGAATCTACCTAAACCAGTAGTATATATTATAAACCTTTCGAGTTTGTAGGAGCTCTAAATTCACATTCAAATATGAATCTTTTAAAAAAATTCCTACTTGCAATTAGAGCAACTGTTGATTTTTTTGAAAAGTTGAAAGAAATTTAGTCAGAAAACTTTTGGTATTTAATAAAACAAAAACCTTTAATATACACCAAAAATTTGGCCTGCGGACCACAGTTTGCCCATCATTAACCTAAAGAAATGAGTTTATTTGACAATTTTGAGTAGGTTTTAGTGGCGGTCGGTAACTTTTTGTATAAGGGATACTGAAATATATATCTAATATCAAATATAAAAATCTGTAGTCTAGCCCATGAACAAGATGCGATTACTTCCAAAAATGGTATGTCAAATTAGCTACGTAAATCTTTTATATTTTATATCAATTATTACAGTTCTAAATTAATTAAAAGATATTCAAGTATCAATTTGCTTCAGTTATTCAAACCAAACTGTCACCAAAATTGTTGCGCGAACAAATCTCTAATACATACTAAATTAATACACGCAGTTTGGTTATGCTATTCTGTGCACTATGTCTATGCGCATAAGTCGTTTTCTGCGCATTGGATGCTCTCATCGAATGCGTATTCGGCTTCAGACAAAACTAAGCTGTCAAAACTTAATGCGCATGCGCAAATATCATACTCTTTCTAATACCGTGGATACGGAATGAAGCAGAGAATCCACTGATGCTGGTGTTAATGCATTTATGTGAGCATTGAGAATGGTGTTATATGTGTATCGGCCCGGTCCGCAAGTGGCATTTTTTTTAAGTCTTTGAAGTTGGGACGGTGTCGTTAATGACAATATCTATTGCTGTTTACCGCTAGAAAAAAATAAAGCCAAAGCTTTTTTAATTCAGAATAAATAAATAACAATTATTATTGTATTTATTATACACCTAAAAAGGAAGGAAAGCGCAACATCCACAGTATGTATGGAGGGACCGTGCCTGGTGGGCTTGGGTACTGCCGCCCCGGGAACCACTTATGGATAACCCACAACCCTGCCATAGGTTACCCTAAATGATTCGTTACATTTGGTGACTTTGCAGGAGTGTCCGGATTCATGGGTTGAGGTTTGTCTAGGTCTTGGCGGCGGATGTATCTGTCCACCTACTGCGTGGCGGGCCAGATTGGGAGAGACTGGTTGAGGGATATCCTTTGACATCTCCAGCCGGACTCGATTCATTACCTTGCACTGTAGTGGGAGGAATGCATTTATACGTTCATCACTCCTAGACATACTGACCCCCAGATTCCTACCCACCACTCATACTTTTTTCCTCCCCAGAACTTCATCTCCTTCCTTTCCCTAAAAAATCCTCCACAAAGCTTCCTCAAAGATGACATAGGCCCCATGGGAAATTATTTTTCTCAGGGTCTCCTGTGTGGAGCTAATGTATAAAAAAAAATCATTTTTGTTATTTGTTTTTGGGATGTTATGCCGTGTTGCGCTACCTCCTTTAGCCAACGTTTCGGACAGCGTCACAGTGACCATCATCAAGGCAGATGCGTGACATCACACATTTGCCCTGATGATGAACACTGTAACGCTGTCCGAAACATTGACTAATGGAGGAGGTAGCGCAAAATGGCATAAACACCCCAAAAACAAATAACAAAAATACTTTTGGCCGTGAAAATCTAAAATCATATCTAAAAAAAAATCATGTTCACAGTGCCTTTGAGGTTATTTTTCACAAAACTGGTATTTGTCAAAAATATTAATCATTTATGTCACAACGGACAACTTACTCAGAATGAAATCAACTCAACATCTCTTTTGAAAAGTCATTACTAAAGTCTTGGTATTGTATTTGATAGTAGGTAGACTTTTCATGCTCATATCGTGATGACATGCAGTATTTCATTGAGAAGGTTGGGTTTTATCCTTTTGCACTGCAAGAAATTTCAGAGACACTCGGGTTCTCACAGTTCTATACAATGCTTTGATTAGGAAAAAACTTGAGTGGATCAGTGGTTTAGAGTCCACACCAAGTGAAGTATTCCCTCATGTTAGAGAAGATTCAGAAGAAATTTCTGAGATTTCTCTGCCCGAGGGAGTATGGCTACTTCCCATAACTTTACCTTAATGGCTTTCTCTTGGATATGCTCAACAGCATAGACTCCCGGCTTGCAGAACTAACTTGCTAATGGTCAAACAAATCCGGAGAGCAGTTTTGTTGTTAAATAAAATCGCTTTGTTGCTGCAGTCATTTTTTTAAATCTGCTCATCTAATATTAATATTTTTTTCTTTAAGAAATTTTGAAATTTAATTTTGTAAGGTTTTTAAAATGAATAAATTGAATTAAAATTGATGAAAAAATAAAATAAACAGGTTATCAGTTATTTTTCAAATTTTTTATAAAAGTATGTTATTGTGTATTTAATTTCAAAGTAATAATATACTAAAAAAAAGTTATTTCAGAGAATTTGAACTCATCAAATGTCTGAAGTTAATTTTCAAGTTCTGTGAAGCAACTTAGCCTTAGCCCAAGGTGATGTAATAACAGAACTGAAATATTTTGTTTTATTATAATTTAAATGTGATTTGATATTATTTTTGTAGTTAATAGCACTACTAGACATAAGCTGAATTATTCTGTACCTATGCACATAAAAAATATAAAACCTTGATTTCTTCAGATTCCTTGAAGCATTTTATGGAAAAAAAAACATTTTATGTAAATTTGTATCCTGCAAATTTGACGATGAACTTGATAATATATGCGAAAATGTATCCACTGACTGCAATAGTCTGATTTTTATCTACAGTGAAACCCCCATTTTTATGTACAGTGAAGTTTTGTGGTTTAAGAAATTTGTTTTTTTGGTTCCTTGGCCCAAAATTGCCCCAATTTTTCCCACATATAAGGTTTTCCTGCTTAAGAAGTTTGTTTTTTTCGGTCCCTTGGAAAGCTTTTCAAAAAAGGGTTTCACTGTAATACCATATTTTGTGTATTATTTCTAAACAGCATTTTACATTGTGTATGTATATTGGGCGGAATTGTATACACTTTTTTAACTTTTATATATATGAAATGTCAAATAAATAAAAAATGTCATAATTAACAGAATATGGTCAGTTTTTTTACTGGGTTTTTCTGACAAAAAAAGATACATTATTAACCCAGCATATTAAGAAATAAAAGCTTTAATGAAATTAAAACGTTTTTTATTCCATCAAACAAGCAAGAATGTGGATGCAGTACACATTGTACAATCAAAGTTATTTAAATATAAGAGATGTGCTATTGGCAGTTTTTAAGGGGTGGAAATGTGCTTCCTGGTGTCACTGATATTGTTAACTAATACTACAGCACACCTTTAAAAAAATCAATTAAATTACGTGTTCAAACTATATTGTTAACCAATACTAACTACACACCGTAGAAAAATCAACTAAAATTCAAATTAAGACTATTAGAGCATAGTCCGCCGACAGTCGGGTGGCCATCATAGCATATCTCTATATTCCAATATCTTTGTGTACATTCCACTCTACAGAAAGAAATCATCTTTTCTTTTACATTAGCTCCACACAGAAGGTTTTGAGGAAAATTATTTTCCTTAGGGTCTATCATCTTTGGGGATGCTGAGTAGAATGTGTTTTAGAGAAAGAAAGGAGAGTAAGTTTATGTTTTTTGATTTCACTATACATATGAAAATATATTTTATTCTTTTGCTATTCGGTGATACATCCTCTCTGCACATCCCTACGAGGTCACTTACTACGGAGTTATATATTGTGTAATTTTGTGTTAATTATAAATTGAAACACATAGTGACTTACAAAGACCTAAGAATTGTGTAAGACGCTTGCTTAACATTTTATGCTCCTATTGAAAAGATTTGTAAATCAACCACAAAGAAGTTGGTTTTTGTCACACATAATTCAAAGTAATCGACCAATCTTACAGTTATAAGGCTGCTTTACGTTAGCTTGGTGTGTAGCATTCTCAAGAATGGATCTCAGATATGGGGGTCAGAGGACATCATCTATGTACTACTGGCCGAGAAAATACAAAAGAAATTTTTATGATATCTCATGAAAGAGTTTCACCCATGGCTTTTTCAATGGAAATGCTGGGTATCTGCAGCCTTAGTTCCAGAAGAGATGTTGCATTACTAATAGCTTATAAGTTGGTGAAGTAGGGAAGTACCTGGCTATTCAGATCGGGTTGCCCAACACGGCTAAAGCCATTTCAAACAACACCTCAATTCTGAATGATGATCTTACTGCAGGACGATATTGAAAGTGTCTTCCACTCTGGAGCGTGTCGCAAATATACCGTATATTATTATTATTAAATGAATTAATTGTAAAATAACATGAATTAATCAAATAACATTTATTTGGCCACACCGGGATTAGATCCCGCGATCTTCGGATTGGGAGTCAAGTTATCCCTTAACCTCTCCAACCGCTCTCTCTCGACCATCGCCTTGCACCGCAGTTGGAGATATGGATTTATACATCCATCACTTCTGGACCCCCAAATTCCTACCCACCCCTTCAGAGTAGTTGGCATACAAAAAGAATTTATTGATTTTTTGGTGTGCAATTGGTATTGGTAAACAATATATTTTGGATATACGAAAAGAATTCGTTCATTTAAATTAACATTCGATTAGTTTATTCGTTCATTTAGTTTATTTGTTATTAGGTAAACAATATTGACGGCACCCAGAAGCACAGTCCCACCCAATAAAAACTGCGGATAGCACATCTCTTAAGGCCGGTCCACACGCTACGTTTTACACAACCTTTTGTCTGCGCAGTTCAACACGTTGCAGTTAAAACATTGCGTGTGGATCGGAAAACTGCGCAGTTTTGAGCCCGGCGGGAAGACGGTACAGTTGCAGCGATAACTGAGCAAATGAGCTTTGAAATCCTTGACCTGTGCGGACAAGTGTCCTGCATGTGGATGCTTGCTCAATTTTCCCTAATCACTCGACGATGGCTGACTTTCGGCAATGTTCTCAGGAGTTTCTAACCGATTTTATTGCACTTTAGAAAAGTTTCCCATGCATTTGGCCTGTTAATTCGAAGGAGTATAGTAACAGGGGGGAAGCTTATGAAAAATCAGTAGAAAAATTCAGAGAAATCGATGCAACCGCGAGCAGAGATACAGTTGTAAGTTCTTCTGAAATGTTCTAATCATTTTTTTTCACGAGAGAGCATGCAAAAATTGACCACAGGAGAACCTCCTCCATGACGATATCACACAAGACTGAGCTAAAATTACAAATATGACTGCACCGTCTGGACGCTCAAAATTGCAACGTTTTAAGACTGCGCAGACTTAAAGGGTTGTGCAAAACGTAGCATGTGAACCGGCCTTTATATTTCAAAATCGTTAATATTTATGCAGTCCTACAAATTAAACTTGAAAACAATAAATAAATATCAATCTGTACAACATAAGGTTAAAAGCTTAGTAGCAATAATATTTCATAATAATAGAAACAATTCGACTGTTCTTGCGTAGTAATATAATAAGATGTAAGATTATAGGGGTGAAATGCAGATCCGGGCACAGTTTGGAAATTTAATAAAAAGGCACTTTCTAGATGAGAAAAGTGTGGAGAAGATGAATAAAAAATAAATTAAGGCGCGCTCGGCAAAATTGAGGGAGATACAACCGTTCAAAGTATTTAAAAATTCACTTCGCGAACTGATATTGACAGTTCGTTCGCCATGTTTTCATTGCTTATGTTGGATCCCAGACCTAATACAGAATTAATAGTACGCCAAAATCACAAACCATATTACACAAACCTAGCGTAGCCGCTAAACCACTTGAAAACTGGGATGTTTTTTTGCCGTGACGCGAGCAGGCGCTACGAAGGGGGCACTTTCTTTTCTGTCACAAACCATGTTTAGCGTATTAGGTTATAAAAAAATGGCGGGCGAACTGTCAATATCAGTTTGTAAAGTGAAATTTTAAATACTTTGAACGGTTGTATCTCCCTCAATTTTGCCGAGCGCGCCTTAATTTTTGTTTTATTCTGCTTTTCCACACTTTTCTCATCTACAAAGTGCCTTTTTATTAAATTTCCAAACTGTGCCCGGATCTGCATTCCTCCCGATTATAGAAATATTTACAAATAATTTAACAAATGACAGACGGCTGAAGAAAACAAAAGGTGTCTCTCAACCAGTTTGGATTTATTAATCACTTCTGTGATATTCTTAAATATATTATTACTATTCTGCGTCGTTCAAATTAAACAAAAATTGACCTGTAGAGAAAAACATCAATTTACGTGCACTTACATGATTGCATAAACAAACCAGTTTGTCGGTTGTCATAATTATTTGTCCAAATATAATTTGGCTTGACACTTGACGACTTGACATATTATCCATAGAAAAACGGTAAAACAGATTGAGGATGGACATACGGAAAAAACATTTTTTTTTTTTAATTTAAGTTACATAAATACGTAACATATGAAATCATTCGTGTTTAGTATTTTAAAATTAAAATCGATGTACAAGGACTTAATTTATTTTAAATATTGGCACATACTCTTTACTACGACCGAAGCGGCCCAAGAGCGGGTGTACAAAATTGATCGGTCGACTACCTGTGCCCTTTGTAGGCGCAGACTCCTCGCTTCATCCGCATTCAAATATCGGTTTTTTCTTCGTATATTTAACTAACCACCCGTTCCTCGCTTCATCCACGTTCACACGTCAAATCGCATAGTGTTTTAACCCATTAGTTGCCTCTGCAACGGGCAAAACCTAGTTTTATAGTATAGCTTAGTCTTCGCAACATCAAGAATTAAAATCAACATTAAATCGCAATCATCACTACAAGTTCAAGACCTTAACATATACTGTCCGGTGGAATTCATTGCTGCTTTTGGCCAAAACAATCACAATCTACATGGAAGGAAGAACTTCAAATTCATATGGACATATTTACATAAAATGGACCGGTCATCTGCACTGGACAATATCAAGATTACAGACTATCAAAATTGAACTTCAACCTTCTTCTCCTACCTTGATCTTCAGCCTTCATCTGTATACTCTTTGGATGCTCATCCCAGCAGTTTCAAAATTCATCATGGCCGGATTTGGAGGAAGAGCTTCGCTTTCATACAGTCACCAAACAAACCTCTAAGCTGATAATCTTCTTTCTACTACTTCTGCCTTCAAGTCCTGGACCCTGTACGTGATCTTCATATTGGATATAAATTACCTGGTTTCAAGGGTACATTCTGGAATCAATTCCTCCAGAGCAAATCATCTATTGGCATGATCAGCAAGCTTCCTGTATTGAGATCTATAAAGGCGCCAGGAGGGCCTAAAATTTCCTTGGAAATTTTTTTTGAAGGGAAGGGAGTAATGTAACGATTTAAAACTACTCGCCCCGGTATCAAGCGCTTGAGAAGGACATTATTAATTTTACAACCGTGCAGTTACGAACACGGCAACGGCCGAGTACATAATCGGAGATTGCTAATCAGTTCCAGAGAGGTTGGACAGCTGTCAGGAAGTACATCACGGAAAGGATTCGCAAGAGGCTTGCGCCATCAGACACGTGAGCGATTGTCATCATGTTACGATAGATTCTCACAATATGGTTTACTATATTTATAAATTTGTTCTTCATATAATTATTAGGAAGGACTGGCGCCCTAAGTATCTAAAGCAGGATTACTATTTGAGATTTGAAACTTTAAACCTTTTGATTTTTTTACATACCCACAGATCAGCATATTAGAATTGTTATTACACGTCACTAGTCAGATTTAGTTTATCGATCTGAACATGCCCTGATACTCATTGTAAATGTAGAGTCTCTTGCCTTCTAAATTGATTAATTTCGTAGATAATGGATGATAAGGAATTATGAATATAACCTCAATAAAATTTGTTCTTAGCATTACAACATAACTCTTTAATTCCATTTAACCTTACTTAATTTTGTCCTACACATGAAATACATGTTTTACACACTTTTCAGAAGTATTACAAAAGAAAATACTTGATACACACTTAGGGTGAACTATTATAGCAATGGTATTTTTTAACGAAAAAATATACCCGCCTCTCAAATTGCAATATACTCATATATACGCATTCCCCTATGGAAAAGAATTTAAATCGTTCTTAAATTAATCAATGTCACAAAAAATATATTAATTAACTTTATTTTCATGACGATATGGAAAAAATAATTTTTGAATTATTTGTAGTATAAAGTTTTAAAACCGAAAAAACTAAAACTGACTGCTGGAATTATTGATGATTACAGACGCTAGATAACATCGCTTGCCATCTTGGGTACGGAAAGGTTAAAAAGCCATTGGGGTCATCGTTGTGGGATAATCGTTGCTCTGTGACCTGAAATTCGACTGAAGTTAAATCCGATTCTACACATTACTCGTAGAATTAGGACACGTGGTTTTGGTGCCAAATTTAATCACTTGTACTATTCGATTACTTACTTCGGGTTACTGTAACAGCACTCAAGGAGAACGATGACTACTGTTGCATTTACTGCAATATTTAGTTTACAGTGAACTTGTTTGTATATTTTCGCATTTAATATTGAAAATTCTTGTTGTTTTCAAATGTTTCCGAAATATTATCATATTTTTGAAGGGGTAAAACCAAAACCAATATATCAATGTATTCCATTTTCGACAAGTTTAAGTTTACAAAGAAAATCATCTTAAATCGCTTGACGTTTTCCAGATATAATTTTATAAAGTTTTATTCATTATTGACGGATAAATAGTCCATTCACTATTTAGTATTAACAACTAAAAATATAATTTGGTAGACGGGTATGGGTACCGCAGCCCAGGAACCATTTATTGGAAAATCAACAACTCTGCCACAGGTCACCCCAAGTGATTTGCTGCGTATGGGAACTTAGCAGGGGTGCCCGAGTTCATGGGGTGAGGTTTGTCTAGGTCTTGGAGGCGGATGACCAGGACGCACTGAACCCCAGATTCCTACCCATCCCTTAAACCCCTTACCTTCCAAAACTCATCTCTCCTTCTTTCCCTTAAAAAACGCTCCACACAGCATCCCCAAAGATGACATAGGCCCTGAGGGAAATTATTTTCCTCAGGGCCTCCTGTGTGGAGCTCATGTAAAAATGTTAAAAAAATAAATAAATTAGCAGGGGTGCCCGTGTTCATGGGGTGACGTATGTGTAGGTCTTGACGGCGGATGCGTCTGTCCAATTACTGCCTGGCGGGACGGATCGAGAGGGACTGGTTGAGGAAGACCCAATCTCCAGTTGGTGTCTCCCGACCCGTCGTCTTACCCTGCAGTGGGACAGATGTGTTCTTACGTCCGTCACTCTTTGACCCACTGACCCCAGATTCCAACCCACCCCTCATTCAATTTTTCCTTCCCAAAACTTCCTCTCTTTACTTTCTTTTGAACGATCATCCACACAGCATACTCAAAGATGACATAGGTCCTGAAAGATTGTGATTAAGTTTTACCTGCGGGAACGATTTAACCCGGACATAAAATCTGAAGTTTATTCCAGAATGTATGCAGGGGAAGTGCAATGCAATACATTCCATATTTTGAAATAACAAAAGAAAGACAAATAATAAGATGAGGTAAAAATATAAAACAAATAAACATAAAAACCACTTTATTTTGTTTATAAACTTAGATCGATTTCGGTTGATCTCTTTCGCTGATCTTAAATAAAATAAAATAAAAATAATGAATAAAAAAAAAGGGTTCTTATTTGGAAATTATTATATTTATTTGTGTAACGACCGACAGAAATCATAAATTTAGTCACTAATTTAGACAAAAACTTATTCATTGACATGAATTAACGACTCAAAACATTTTGGACAGTGTTGATTACAGCAATTCATAAGTCAATTTACAATTTAATCTACCTGCGCGCTTCACACGCTCTTATGTCCTATAGAGATAGAGCAGTGAATCTCAAAATGGTCCAGGTAGACTCTCAGGGGTCCACGGGAGACTCGACGGGGATGTACGTCGGTGTGTTAAAAAAATGGGGGTTCACAAGTTGTAAGTGGGGGTCCACGAAAATTTATCTGGTTTAGTAAAGAGCAAAAATGTTGGCTTGGCTTTACCTATCAATGTAGACAGATAATACACTACTAAAAAAATTAAAGGCGCTAAAAACATTCCAAATTTTACGGTGATTTACTATTTATGAATAATACTTACTATTATTATTATTAAAATATATTATTTTTCTTTTTATTTTACCACTCCGAATTTAGAGTTCTAACTCAGCCACAACGCAAATTTCCATCGACAGATCTAATCGTCATATTTTTGACGAGTTTTGGGAATATGGTAGAAACATAGCAGCAGGCGTCCACCGAAACCAGTAAAATTTTGAAAGTGGTCTTAGAGAAAAAAAGTTTGGGAACCTCTGAGATAGAGGATATAAAGAGGATCAACGAAAAACAAACTGTAAACAAAATTCTTGCTTGAACGGACTAAGCAATAATACATTAAATGGATACCAAAAGTGGATATATTTAATTGCGAGCAATTAAAATGCCCATTTAAAGAATAAATAATATAAAAAGTCCATTTCTAATATATCATGTAATGTTTTACATCTTTAAGGAAGAAGACAACAATAATAATCTAAACGAAAATATAAAAGAGAACCAGACACAGAAAAAGATAATGGGCGCAACTGGAACTCGAACCTAGAACCCAGTCACGACCAGTCTTTTTCTATTTTTCTGTGTCTTATTCTCTCTCATATTTTCGTTTAGATTATTATTGTCATCTTCTTTGTATTTTTAAAATTTTTTTAATGGTTATTGTAAATCATTTAGAAAAAAAAAAACATTACTGTTCACATTTAATTCATTCCAGTCACGACCAGTCTTTTTCTATGTTTTTGTGTCTTGTTCTCTCTCATATTTTCGTTTAGATTATTATTGTCATCTTCTTTGTATTTTTTTTAAATTTTAATGGTTATTGTACATCATTAAAAAAAAAGTAACATTACTGTGCACATTTAATTCATTCTTAAAACCTTGTACATAAGCTTTTGTAATTTATTTTTAGGGTATTATGCCGTGTTGCGCTACCTCCTCCTTTAATCAGCGTTTCGGACAGCGTTACAGTCAAGGCAGATGTGTAATTGTCCATTATCCGGGCGGATGTGTAATTGTTAGTGGTGAAATGTGTGCTCAAGCAATACAGTGTTGCCAGCTCCACTCCACTACGAGCTGTATTACAGTATATTTAAATTGTTTTTCTGCGTTTAGCTTTGGTATAGCCGTCTATTACCGGATACCAAGAACTATTGAGCTTAGCTCCGTCGTCTCTATTAATTTGAATATGATTTTTAAGGATTTCAATTGCCCCTGTAATTAGGCGTGCTCTATAAGTTTTGGGTCTTCCCAGGACTTTAGGATCAAATTCAAAGTAATGGCCAGTTTCAAGTAAATGCTCGGCGATTGCCGATTTGTCAGAGCAATACCCGAAAAATAAATAACCAAAATACTTTTAGCCGTGTGGCGTCGCGAAACTGCGACTCCACTGTAAATTGGCGTTGTTCTTTTGCTGCAGAGCAAAGCCTATGCAGCCCTCGAAGGAAAAGTCCCGAAACTAGGTGAACGCTAAGTTATATGGGACGACTAAATAGCATACACTCGCAAACCTGATGGATGGTTAGTCGATAGTTCAGATCTGAGCTTTTGGAAAATTAGATAAGCACAGACTGGAATAAGGAAAATGTGACTCACCGTTGCAGAAGAGGCCTCGCTGATCTCCAGTTTTGGTGTACACTTCTCACTGCTTAATTTAAAATTCGCAATATTCTTATTTCAAGAGGTTACGATACATGCGCCCTGTCTGAGATGTTATTTTGTACTGACAAGGAAAGCACACTCTCACCTCTCCAAAGTTGAGTACTTTCTTGCAACAATTTGGTATGGTGACATTTAGGAAGGAAAGATTAGGTAGGTGGGATAAATTCAGGATTTTGACATATCTACCCACCAAGTCTGCGAATGCAATACCCAATCAATCCCATATAAAAATGCGCGAACACCGTAAAAATCTAAAATCTTATCTTGTATTTATGTGTTTACAGAAGGATACAAGGTACCTACAGATGTTTAAAAAATTATAAATGGTTGATTTAAACTATAATGCAAAGATATATTGGACGAAACTGTAAAATCTATTAAATTAACATATACATAGTTCTAGGTCAGAAACTAGTTTCTAAAGTCTTATTTTTTTAACGTTTCAGAAAAGCTATTTCAACTCGGGTTTATCGTAATGATCGATAATAAATTCATTTGCACCGGAAATAATTCGTCTCACTTAACCCATTAAAATTTCAGGGCAATAATAATAAGAGTTGACGTAAAAATTAACTTCAAACGACCAATTAACTTGATTTATTAAATTTAAACATCAAATAATTAAACAAACAAATCATTCTTAGTTCGAAAAGTTGTATCATCAATTACTTTACTGCGTCCAGTTCACTGAAAATACCTGAAATTAATTCCAGAGTTCAAAATAACCTAAAAATAAACCTTCGCGAAGTCTGGTAACTTAACTTGTAAGTGTAGAGTGCACAGTAAACTACTCGAGTTAATTTAATTAACTAGTGGCTGCAGAATTTTAAAATCTCATTCCGTACGAATCGCGTAAATTTTAAGTTTTAAAATTAAAATGTCTGGTTTGTAGTTTGTGCAGTTGTTTGTAATTTTTAAAGAGTCTCTTGCTTCTACCCGTTGGATGAATATAAGTAGTCAAATGATAACGACGTATTAAATTAAAAAACTTACTTATTTTTTTAAATTCGGCGGGATAAAGAACAGAGAAACAAGTCAAATATTATGTAAACGGTTTCTCTTTTTTTTTTTTAAACCTATTTTTGAAACCCTGGCGATTTTTGAAAATTCAAATCCGAAAAATCAGACAATTTTTTATAAACCGGAAAGACGGGACATAATTTTATATGTGCGAAAAAACGATAATTACATAGCCGAAAATCATTTAAAAATAATAACGTTTTCCACAAGAAAGGGCACATGAGAATAACGAGGCGTACCAAAAATATTACATCTAATAAATATTTTTTTCCTTGATCCATCTTATTGATCATAAATCATTATAATGTTCAACGTCTATATTACTAAATCCAATGTAATATACTTGTACTTGTAAATTATAATAATAATAAGAATATTATAAAATTTCATTTTATTTAAATCAGCACCACTACCATTATACCTCTAAAACACGTGCAGACAGCGTAAATTGTACGGGGTTCTCTTCATAACATCTGTCAAAAAGTCAAACCAAATGATAAGTTCGCAGAGAACAAACAATAAATCTAGTGAACGTTAAATGTCAAATTCAAAAATTCGCCTGAAATCAAAGTGTTGCCATATTAAAAAAAATAAATCAGTGTGGAATTTTACAAAATTAATAGGAACATTTTCGGAGACGGGACATTTTCATGTAGTGACGTCGCGGGCCCACATAATCGATTAATTTATTTAAAAATAAAAAGCTGTACATTTCTAAAAATTTTCACTTTCGTAATCGTAGTAAAAAAATCTATCCACACGATTTCTTCCAAGCCGTTATGAAGTCCATGCAAGTGGCCTATTTGGTTCCGCGACTTTTAATCCCGCGACAAAATATCGCCGACAAAATATCCTACGGACAAAACATCCCCCGACAAAATATCCACTAAAACCTAACCTAGGGTAAATTACTACATCTCGGACGATAAGGTGAAGACAGCTGCTAAGTCCTGGATTCTGGAAAAGTCGGAAGAATTTCTGAGTGACGGAATGAAAAAACTTGTTACATTTTGGGATAAATTTGTTAGCTTAACGGTGACTATTTTGAAAAATAAATATATGATTTTGAAGTTAAAGAATTGTGCTTTAATGCACTTTTTGTCAGTTCGTATTCTGCAAGCATGTGTTCATTACTTTTCAGTCCACCTTCGTATGTCTTGATAAAAACACAAAAAATAGCTTTTTGAATTGTTTCAATTTTACATATACAAATGTGAAGTGTTGGCGTGAAACTTCAAGGTCAGATCTGATCATTTTGACCTACGGCAGTGTTCGATATAAGAAATTTATTTTTTCTCTTTACATTCAGAACCGAGCAGCTTGCCGTTTTGCTCACTCGTGTTCACAGAATCAGAAACGAACAAAAGTTTAAAATCCCCTGATGCTTAATTTAGCAATTTTCGAGGGACTCACATTTCATCAATACTACTTTTCTTTCCTATTAACCAGTTCCAGGTGGCACAAATCTTGAACTTTTCAAATGTCCGGGTTGGAAACTTTGTGATATCTGAGCAAGTAATTGGTTAAACTTCAAAATTATCAAACTTTATCGACAGTCCTTATGAAATTTGCTAACAGCTTCAACTTTTCTGTACCTACTGGACGACTTTTTGACTTGTTACTTCTAATTTCTGGTACTTCTGTGAGAAGACCGAGTTCAATAATTTTTTTTTCAATGAATCAAATTATAATATATTTTTTTAAAAGAGTAAAACCTCAAATTGTAACATCTAATTAAATGAAGACAAATTTAGTGAAACCTAATCGAAAATCTGGAAACAGAAAAATCAGTTAACCGCGAAACAGATGCTGACCTTGAACACGATGGTATTTGGAACAACATGTTACCAAAATACTTCTCAAATAAAATTGCATACAACAAGGACAAAGCGAATACGCAAAACAGTTCACTGTACAAGGGAATGAAGTTATATAACACACCACCAGAAACTTTAAAGTCCACACCAATTGGAAAGTTCAAGATGTATTGTAGGAGCTACATAAAACTTGAAAAAGTATAGTGAATATGAAATATTATAATTAATTAGAAATTTGTAAACTTAAATGTACAAATTACAAAAATAAAATTATTATTATTATTAGAAAAAGAAATTAGATAGATAGGCGTAGTGCAGCGGTAAGGCGCTTGACTAGCATTCCGAAGGTCGCGGGATCGAATCCCGGCGTGGCAAATAAATTTTATTTGATTAATTTGTGTATTTCACAATTTATTCATTTAAAATAATATATACCTAGTTTATTTGCGGCACGTTCCAGAGTGGAAGATACTCTCAGTATCGCCCTGGTGTAAGACCACCATTCAGAATTGAAACGTTGCTTGAAATGGCTTCTGCCGTGTTTGGTGACCTGATCTGAATAGCCAGGTACTTCCCCACCTTCCTCTTCCCTATCTCATTCCCCTTCCCAATACCTTCAGCCTCACAACATTCCCCAATAGGGGATGCCTTAGTTCCACTGGCTCCAGACGGGAGCAGTTGGGACTCTTGTGCGGTATTCATGTAAAAAATAAAAGATCCGAGACTCGAACCCTTCGAACCCAGGACCTTTCGCTTTCCGGGCAAATGCGCTAACCACTGCGCCAAGGTGTCGATATCAGATTCGGTCATTTTTAACTGTATCATACTTCGACTAAGAACCACCCAAATTATCTTCATATTCTTAACGCGTATTTTTATTGGCTGCTATCTTTATGTATGATTGCAAGATTCAAAGCCGAACTAAGTGCTATCTAGATAGTGTCTGGATAATTCTTTACCCATTTTATTTAATATGCGACATCTATTGACTTTTCTGCAAGTCTAGGATGAATATATATATATATATATATATATATATATATATATATATATATGTTATGGTTAAGGTTTTCACGGGTGTAAGATGTAAAACACTTTTCTCGGTTTACCCGCGTAACGTAGTCCTGAGAAGGACTTTTTAACTCCTGACGTTTCGGACAGATCACACTGTCCATCTTCAGAGGCCCTACCCCCAGCACCATAAATCACAATCAACCCGGGTACTCCGTTCTAGCCATAGGAATTGATTTGCACTCACTTGAGTCTTGGATTCTGGACCGAACAGACATGCGAAAGCTATCAGTTTGAGACAAAAGCTAAAGACATAAGGCCTCTGAAGATGGACAGTGTGATCTGTCCGAAACGTCAGGAGTTAAAAAGTCCTTCTCAGGACTACGTTACGCGGGTAAACCGAGAAAAGTGTTTTACATATATATATATATATATATATATATATATTTATGTCATACCACATTTTGTGGCTCATCTTAGAAGAAGCCACTTAAGTTGCTCATTCTTTCGCATGTAATATATACTTACGTAGATGAAGTACCAACATGCTGTCTTTTAAATTTTGTTTAAAATATGGTCAGCTATAATATGTAATCAAAAATTATCTTTATTTATTAAAAAAATATATCTTAAAATAACGTGCATTCCTTGATCTATTTTAAGAACACACTTACCGCATCACGCTACGTTGCCAAGTTTAATGTTACCAATATAGTCACATATGTAGGTAGGTTGACAGAACAGTTTGGATGTTGCTTGTTGATTATTCACACATATTTATCATTTCTAGCGGCCGTTTTTGATTATTGGCGCGTTTTTTTAAAATTGTAGTATGATTTGCTAATTAATATTGTTATTTATTTGGTGTTTACGGTTGTTTTTTTTTTTGTGTTAAGGTTTATTTTATTATTATCATAAATAAAATTAGGTATTTAAATACATATTGGTGTAGTTTCTTTTATTTGCTACATAATTATTTTATCTTAGTTTTACTAGTGTTTTCGAAAAATTATGAATAAACTTATTAGAAATATATTACATAATTTACTTTATTCATTGATTCGTACGTTTCTTTAAGTTGTCACCTCCGATCTATATGGATAAAATCGATCTAAAAGAAACTAACTAACTAACCATCACGCCGTTTCCCCGCAGGGGTAGGCAGAGAGGACGGACCGCCAAACAACTCGGTCTTGGCACACACTCTTTGCCTCACTCACATTCATACATCGTATCATACATTCTCTTCTATTATTCTGACTTTTGACACGGCCCGACTCAAGTATCTGATTCACTTGATCGTGCCATGTCTTCCTCGGGCGTCCCCGACTTCTTCTACCATTCACATTTGCATCATATATTCTTTTTACACTACTTTCTTCGCTCATTCGCTCTACGTGCCCAAACCATCTGAGGGTCCCTTTCTTAATTTTGCTCATTATTAAATTATTATTATTATACTTAGTTGCTATCATATTTTACAATTTACAAATAGAGACGGACCGCCAAATAATATTAATTGGTTAAATTGTATTTTTTCTCGCATTAGCACCACACCTGATAAAAAATCCCTCAGTGTCTTTGTCATCTTTGGGGATGCTGTGTGGAGGGTTTTTTTTAGGGAAAGGAAGAAGAGGAAGTTCTGTAATGAAATAATTTGGTATCTTAACCGTAAATCCAGAACTAAATTTTGTATGAAATAGGCCGCGAAGAAGTTTCTCTTTTCAAGAGCAATTATGCTCTTTTATTATTCTGACTCTTGAAATGGCTCGACTCAAGTATCTGATTCACTTGGTCGTGCCATGTCTTCCTCGGGCGTCCCCGACTTCTTCTAGCATTCACATTTGCGTCATCATATATTCTCCTTACACTATTTTTCTCGTTCATTTGCTTTACATGCCCAACCAATCTAAGCGTCTCTTTCTTAATCTTACTCGTTACGCTTACATCAGGCTTACATTATGTGCGGATCATTATTATTCATTTCGGTCTACTTTCATCATTTCTCTACCAGTTCCGAGCCTCACAGCGAAGCATTAGGGTAGGTACCAGCACTCCATTATGGACGGCTAGCTTCGCTTCTTTCGATAGTTTTTTAGACCGGGGTAATATAATTACACTAAGAACAGTTTTACTCTGTATCTCAGTTGTCTTTTACACCATATACTCAATAATTTTGGTAATCATAGAAAAACTATTTGGTTATCGATCTGTTTTTAAAAATGTATATTGCATTGCTAGTTTTTTTAATATAAAATAATTTCTATCAAATTCCGGCAAAGTATCTGTAGCCCTCCCCCCCTCCGCCACGCATCGCATAGCGTTACCCCGTGCCTACAAACTGAAGATTCCACGGACTGGTAGCGGATCGGTAATAGTTGCATTTTAATAAAAAGGGAAGTGTCATAATAATTGAATCACGCTAGCTTCCTTAATATCGCTTTTACTTTTTTACTTTACTTAAGTTGAAAATGGGCGTTGGCGTAACTTGACAATTCAAGCAATAATAAGCAATTTCTAAGTTATTAATGGAAAGGACTACATCCCGTTCGCTTACACTTTGCATTTCATATGATCTTTTTACAATGCTTAAATATTTGCGTGCCGGTACTAGATGATTCCGTCTGGGACATTTCCGGTAAAATATTGAATTTACCATTTTTAGAAACATCACTCCAATTATACCCGTCTCTGTTTGTCGTGTGAAATAAAAATATATCAGAAAGAGACAATCATTATTGTTTAATTGGCTGAAGGAATTTGTAAAAATGAACTCCAACATTGTACAGGTGGTTTAAGTCTACATTGTATAAATAGTCTTAAATTGGGTTTTCGGTTTTAATTGCTAACTTGTTTAGATTAGGTGGTAATATTCATCTGGGAGGCGGATATGTGTACCGCCGCCCCGAGAACCATTATTGGATAACCAACACCTTTGCCATAGAGGCAGGGCTGGGCAAAATACATGCATTACTGTAATTAAAATACAAATTACAAAATACTTTTTCGCATGTATTTAAAATACGAAATACAAAATACTTTCAAGTCGTGTATTTGAAATACAAAATACAGTATTTTAACCATTTTTAAATTTCAAATACAAAATACAAAATACAAATTACAAAATACATTTGGTTTAGGTAGAACCTTTGGTTGCAATAAATTGTCGTAAGTGCCCATATCTAAGAGTGCGTTTCCATAGAAGCAAAGCAGAGCATAGTGAAACAGAGACGTGCTAAAATTGACTAATCATATTGCTCAGGACACACATCTCGTCTCCGCTCCACTTGTAAAGATTTGTGGTATAGGACTTGGGTGTTAGATTATAATAATTATTATTATAATAACACTAGCTGGTTCCCGGTATGCGTTGCACTGCAATATTCAAAGAAATAAATTGTTTCTCCCTGCATGTCCTTTCCCGTGCGACCCCGTTCCCCTACCGCTTCCCTTTACCCTCTTGCATTCCCCGTACACCTTCCCTGCCTACCCTCTCCCCTCTTCCGCTCCCCCATCCCGCCAACCCCTCCCGCGTTCCATATATTTAGTCCCAGAACATTTTTCTATATTATAAAAACAATCAATAAAATCTGGTACCTAACATAGGTACCTATTTAGAATATCTATAATTTTAAAAATCCAATGAAAATTCTTTGGTTACAAAAAAACAGCTGCCTGCTAAATTTATTTTCATCAAACGCGCGAACTGTCAAACGTGCGTAGTTAAAATAGTCGTTAAGTTTTCTGAAATTATCCCATTTTCTGCGTAATTTTCTTAATTTTTCTTTCCGTAAGAACCTTCTAAAAGTATAAGAAAACTTAAAAAAAATGAATGAAATAGGTAAAGTCATTTTGAAGTTATGGCGTGACCAAGGGAAACAAGGATTCATTTTTATATATAAATGGATGACATTTGTGTAGCGAAGTTTTGTGTTATTTCACTTCAAGTGCGCTCTACAGTAGTTAACTTAAAAACATTCTAGTATTCAGTCCAATATTTTATTTCTAGTATTCAGTCCATTATTTAATTATTCCAATAGTGCTCGATCAAAAACTGGGCGTACTGTACAAGGCCCGCAGATACTTTAATAGTACACAACTGCTAACCCTGTACAAATCACAAGTGCGCCCCACGGTTGAATTTGGCAGCCACCTCTGGTCTGGAGCTCCAAAATACCTGAAAAATACCCTCGACTCTATGCAGAAACGGGCGGTCCGTTTAATAGATTCTCCCATCTTAAAAGACGGATTGCAATCTTTAGAGCACAGGCGTCGAGTTGGAATGCTATCCTGGTTCTACCGGTATTACAATGGAAGATGCTCCGAGGAACTAGCATCATTGATCCTTTCGGCACCGGTGCATAGTCGGGAAACACATTGTACACGGTTGACATTTGTCACATGAGAACGGGTCATTTCTTCGACTCGTTCTTGTGTTCAACAGCTCGGCTGTGGAATGATTTGCCGGCCTCTGTGTTTCCTCCTTCCTACAACATGGGTCTCTTCAAGACCAATGTTCATTCCTTTCTCTCCTCAAAAAGACCCTCCACACAGCATTCCAGATGACATAGGCCCTGAGGGAAATTATTTTCCTCAGGGCCTCCTGTGTGGAGTTAATGAAAAAAAAAATCTAATACTATGATACAAGAGTGTACAATACAAAGCAATGACAAGTATGATACAAAATGTACAATAACAGTGCTATTATAGCACAGGACAATAATAATAACTAGCATGAAGTAAAAAAAATACAGTACAGTACATTATAAAGCAATTATAAGGGGGCATACATTAATTAGGTGAGCAGTTTTTCTTCCAAACTAGACTCCCCCCGCCCCTTGGTAAGATAATTTGGACCACTTCGTTTATTCTTTTCAAGTACCGTGAGATTTTGCTGGACCCCCCACCCTCCTTTTTTGAGCTCACATAATTAATGTATGCCCCCTAAGAGAACTACATATAATCATTAATAAAGAGTCCTATAGCAAAGGACAATAGTAGGTACAGGATTCTAGCGTTTTTAGTCTATGTATTATCTGTGTGGTTATTTTTAATTATCATTATTAAGATCACTAAATGTATTTGAAAATGTATTTTGAAGCCTTAAGTATTTGAAATACAAATTACAAAATACCTCAGCAGCAGGTAATTGAAATACCAATTACCAAATACATTGTATTTGTATATATTTGTATTTCAAATACGTATTTCAATTACAAGTTTTTCAAATACTGCCCAGCCCTGGCCATAGGTCACTCCAAGTGGTAAGCTATGTTTGGTGACTTAGCAGGGGTGTCCGGGTTCATGGGATGAGGTTTGTCCGGGTCTTGTTGGCGGATGCGTCTACCCACCAGCTGCATGGCAGGACGGATCGGAATAGACTGTTTTTTTTACATTAGGTCAACACAGGAGGCCCTGAGGAAAATAATTTCCCACAGGGCCTATGTCATCTTTGGGGATGCTGTGTGAAGGGTCTTTTTAGGAAAGGAAGGAGAGCAAGTTCTGAAAAGGAAAAGGGATGAAGGGTAGGTAGGAATCTGGGAGTCAGTGTGTCCAGGAATCTATCCCTCCCACTGCGGTGAAAGGCTATGTTCCGAGAGAGTACGGCTGGAGAAATCAAAGGGACTCCCTCAACACTCTCTCCCAATCCATCCTGCCATGCAGCTGGTGGGCAGAGATGCATCCGCCGCCAAGACCCGGATAATCCTCACCCCATGAACCCGGGCACCCCTGCTAAGTCACCAAACGTAGCGAACGACTTGGGGTGACCTATCGCAGAGGTGATTTTAGATTTTCACGGCCATAAGTATTTTTGTTATTAGTTTTTGGGGTATTATGCCGTGTATACCTCCTTCTTTAGCCAAAGTTTCGGACAGCGTTGCAGTGTCCATCATCAGGGCAGATGTGTAATCTCTTTCAACCCATCGCCTTGCAATGCAGTGGGAGAGATGGATTCATATGTCTCTCACCCGCGACCTCCGGATTCGTAGTCGAAGTTCGCAATCTCATTTTTTTTACAGTAGCTCCACATAGGAGGCCCTGAGAAAAATAATTTCCCTCAGGGCCTATGTCATCTAAGGGGATGCTGTGTGGAGGGTCTTTTTAAGGAAGGGAAGGATAGGAAGTTCTGGGAAGGAAAAAGGTATGTGGGGTGGATAGGAATCTGGGGTCAATGTGTCTAGGAGTGACGAACCTAAAATTCCATCCCTCCAAATGCGGTGCAAGGCGATGGGTCGAGAGAGTCCGGCTGGAAAGGACAAAAGGCCTCCCTCAACCAAACTCTCTTATCCGGCCCGCCACGCAGCAGGGCAGACCTATCCGCCGCCACGTCCTGGACAAACCTGATACCATGAACCCGGGCACCCATGCTTAGTCACCAAACGTAGCAAACTGCTTGCAGAGGTGTTGGTTATACAGTAATGGTTCCCGGGGCGGCGGTACCCATACCCGCTTCCCAAATTGGAATACCTCGTTTACAATTAGTCCTTACTCAAGTCATCTTAGGTATGATTAGTCTATTGTATATTTATCGGCGTAGTCCAGCGGTAAGGCTCTTGACTCGCACTCCGAAGGTCGCGGGATTATAATTTGTGTTATTTGACAATTTATTTAGTAAAAATAATACATATATTTTATATTTGCAGCACTTTCCAGAGTGGAAGATACTCTCAGTATCGCCCTGGTGTAAGGCCACCATTCAGAATTGAAATGTTGCGTGATATGGCTTTAGCCGTGTTTGGTGACCAGATCTGAATAGTCAGGAACTTCCCAACCTTCCTCTTCCCTATCTCCTTCCCCTATCCACTACGTTGTGCGATATTCATGTAAAACAAAATAATCAAGATTTTTGAACCCTACCCTAAATCCAAAATCAAATCTAAAATCAAATTCAAAATCAAATTCAAAATCAAATTCAAAATCATGAGAACTGGTCGCTTCTTCGATTCGTTTTTGTGCTCAACAGCTCGGCTATGGCACGATTTGCCGGCCTCTGGGTTTTCCCCTTCCTACAACATGGGTCTCTTCAAGACCAATGTTGACTCCCTCTTCTCCTCAAAAAGACCCTCCACACAGCATATTAGATGACATAGGCCTTGAGGGAAATCGTTTTCTTAAGGGCCTCCTGTGTGGAGTTTTTTTTACAGTGAATACCGCACAAGAATCTCAACTGCTCTCGTCTGGAGCCAGTGACACCATGGAATCCCCAATTGGGGTATGTTGTGAGGCTGAAGGTAGTAGGGAGGGGAAGGAGGTGGGGAAGAGGAAGGTTGGGAAGTACCTGGCGATTCAGATCTGGACACCAAACACGGCCAAAGCCATTTTCAAGCAACGTTTCAATTTTGAATGGTGGTCTTACTTACACCAGGGCGATATTGATAGTATCTTCCACTCTGGAACGTGCCGCAAATATACTATTTATTATTTTAAATGAATAATTTGTGAAATAACACAAATTAATCAAATAAAATTTGAGACCTACGGTTTGCGAGTCAAGGGTCTCACTCCTGGACTATGTAGGCCGTATATTGTAATTTATTTTTAAATTATTGTTTATTTTTGTTCATAACTTTTTTTTATAAAATACACCAAAACAACAATAAAACATATTTTAATTACTTCAATACAACTAGAGACAATGCTTTTGAAAAATTGTCACGCGTAAAGTAATTACCTAGGTACAGAACATTTTTTAAAATGAAAAACTTGTTAGATTTCTTAAATATGATAATATAATCCATTATAAAAATTACGTTCTACTAAAAAAACATTTAAAAAAAATAATATAACTGTATGAAAAAACATATTACATGAGTACCTAATATATTTCTGAAATTTTTAGAAAACCCTGTATAGATATCATTACATTACAACTGACTATGCTTTCGGAACGCAAAAGACAAATACAGAATGACGTAGCAAATATTTTATTTATTAAAGAAAAAACTACATAAATGTGTATTAAAATACGTAATAATATCAACCTTGTAATAAACACAAAAACAATTAACACAAAATTAATAACGATATTATAAAAGCAATTCGTAAACCAATCTTCAATTTTAAAAAAGCGCGCGAATAGCCGCTAAATATTACTCGTATAATATAATGTCTGTTCTTCTAAAACAACTAACAGTCCACAGCGAGCGCTTGGCAGTCTGGCTACCTATGTAGATAGAATACAACATAACATACCGGCAAACATATAACATATCGCAAAAGATTCAATCTGACATAGCAATGTCATGCGATAATAGATTTTGAGGAATTTAACCATTGAGTTCAATATCGCAAAACATTGATAAACGACTTGGAGTTTGAATGATATTGTATGACGAGAACATCCGGCAACGTCGCATGCCGTGATGGTTATAGATGCGATAAAAAGTGTACCCAGTTGATGTTCTAAGTATTGATGAATATTTACTGATAAAAAACGCATTCCGGAGCATTAACGGTCCACGTAAAAATGTCATTTATTCACTCAAAAATTTTTTTTACACCGTTCGACTCGTCTCATCGAGTTTGATATGATGGACTTAAAAAAAAAAAAACGATGAGCCACTAAGTGCCCAAATGAGCCAGTAAGTCGAAATGATCAAGAAGTTCCGGTAATTAAAGGACGCTTTGAGCCACTAAATGCCGTAACATAAACTTATATATATATATATATATATATATATATATATATATATATATATATATATATATTTATCCCCTCTCGTACTATGTTGATTTTGCGCGACGGTACACCAGTTTTTTATTGATCCGTTTGGGTTTGTTGATCTGGCCGGATTTTTAGATCCGTTACCGAAGCTGGCATACAAATCCTGATCCATGTGGATCTACTTTTGTCATCGAGATTTACCTCTAAGCCACGCCCATTTTTCGGTGACATATACATTTTACACGTTTTTATTTGTTGATCTCCATATATGTATATATGGATGGTGCCGGTCTGTCGAACTTTTCTGCTCCTTTTAGTAGGTAATCGTAGGTACGTTCTTATTTGCCACGTTTTGACCGCGAACTGTGCGCAATGCAAATAAAAAATGTTCTATGTGCGTCTGTCGTATTGTTCAGGTCCATTTAGTATCGGTACGTTCTATAAAGATTAAAATATACTTAAGAGGATAGACCGCCTCACAATTGCGTCATGGTACTTTACCCTTGAAACGTGTTTTTATTTACCACCTAACACGTGCCAAACTACTTGTACGGACTAGTTAGAGCGGCTTTTTATCGTTACCCGGTTGGGAAACTTTCTGATGCGAGTTAAGGTGGGGACCAAAGACTCGAACTCGAAAAACTACTGTAACCATTAAATAGAGTTAGCACACCTATTGGAGATGGCTTGAGTAATGAGACTACGAACTTTGACTACGAATCCAGAGGTCGCGGGCTAGCATCTGTGCGTAGTATGTATATTCATTTCTAATTAAGAGGATGAACAGTTTGAACGGATGTACTTAATCTTCGAAAACGGTTTTTATTACTTATATGTACGCCATTACGAACTTCGACTAAGAATCCGGAGGTCGCGGGTTAGCATCTGTTAGTAGCATGAAGATTAATTTTTACTTTAAGAGGATTAACAGTTTCATCTTGGGGGTCATCTATTAATCACGTGAGACTCGAAAGGGGGGGGGGGGGGGTGGAAAAAAACACGAAATATCACGTGGGGGGGGGGGTATAATGAGATATCACGTGTATTTATTTTTCGTGATAATATTCTGAAAATTTCAAAATACTTTGTACTAAAAAAAATACACGTGATTTTGGGTATGGGGGGGGGGGGGGTAGTCTTAAACCTTACCACATATCACCGGGGGGAGGGGGTTAAAAAGTTGCTAAAAAACATCTATGTCATTCATTCTCTTGCAGGTTTAATCCTATAGATGTATAACATATTGTTTGTCTATTTTTAGTGTCGCTTTTTTTCGTTTCATCCAGTTTCAAATCACAACGGTCCTAAAGAAGTTTTCACTTGAATAATTTTATAGAATCTGTGTGCAGTTCACTCACATGCGAGAAAAGTGAAAACTAAAGTAGACGAGAGTGATAGATACGAAGCATCGCACAAAGAGGAGACCGATAGGCTGGCTACGAAGCAACGCACAAAGAGGAAAGCGATTAGTCTATGTCATTCATTCTCTTGCAGGTTTAATCCTATAGATGTATAACAGATTGTTTGTCTATTTTTAGTGTTGCTTTTTTTCGTTTCATCCAGTTTCAAATCACAACGGTCCTAAAGAAGTTTTCACTTGAATAATTTTATAGAATCTGTGTGCAGTTCACTCACATGCGAGAAAAGTGAAAACTAAAGTAGACGAGAGTGATAGATACGAAGCATCGCACAAAGAGGAGACCGATAGGCTGGCTACGAAGCAACGCACAAAGAGGAAAGCGATTAGTCTATGTCATTCATTCTCTTGAAGGTTTAATCCTATAGATGTATAACATATTGTTTGTCTATTTTTAGTGTCGCTTTTTTTCGTTTCATCCAGTTTCAAATCACAACGGTCCTAAAGAAGTTTTCACTTGAATAATTTTATAGAATCTGTGTGCAGTTCACTCACATGCGAGAAAAGTGAAAACTAAAGTAGACGAGAGTGATAGATACGAAGCATCGCACAAAGAGGAGACCGATAGGCTGGCTACGAAGCAACGCACAAAGAGGAAAGCGATTAGTCTATGTCATTCATTCTCTTGCAGGTTTAATCCTATAGATGTATAACAGATTGTTTGTCTATTTTTAGTGTCGCTTTTTTTCGTTTCATCCAGTTTCAAATCACAACGGTCCTAAAGAAGTTTTCACTTGAATAATTTTATAGAATCTGTGTGCAGTTCACTCACATGCGAGAAAAGTGAAAACTAAAGTAGACGAGAGTGATAGATACGAAGCATCGCACAAAGAGGAGACCGATAGGCTGGCTACGAAGCAACGCACAAAGAGGAAAGCGATTAGTCTATGTCATTCATTCTCTTGCAGGTTTAATCCTATAGATGTATAACAGATTGTTTGTCTATTTTTAGTGTCGCTTTTTTTCGTTTCATCCAGTTTCAAATCACAACGGTCCTAAAGAAGTTTTCACTTGAATAATTTTATAGAATCTGTGTGCAGTTCACTCACATGCGAGAAAAGTGAAAACTAAAGTAGACGAGAGTGATAGATACGAAGCATCGCACAAAGAGGAGACCGATAGGCTGGCTACGAAGCAACGCACAAAGAGGAAAGCGATTAGTCTATGTCATTCATTCTCTTGCAGGTTTAATCCTATAGATGTATAACAGATTGTTTGTCTATTTTTAGTGTCGCTTTTTTTCGTTTCATCCAGTTTCAAATCACAACGGTCCTAAAGAAGTTTTCACTTTAATAATTTTATAGAATCTGTGTGCAGTTCACTCACATGCGAGAAAAGTGAAAACTAAAGTAGACGAGAGTGATAGATACGAAGCATCGCACAAAGAGGAGACCGATAGGCTGGCTACGAAGCAACGCACAAAGAGGAAAGCGATTAGTCTATGTCATTCATTCTCTTGAAGGTTTAATCCTATAGATGTATAACAGATTGTTTGTCTATTTTTAGTGTCGCTTTTTTCGTTTCATCCAGTTTCAAATCACAACGGTCCTAAAGAAGTTTTCACTTGAATAATTTTATAGAATCTGTGTGCAGTTCACTCACATGCGAGAAAAGTGAAAACTAAAGTAGACGAGAGTGATAGATACGAAGCATCGCACAAAGAGGAGACCGATAGGCTGGCTACGAAGCAACGCACAAAGAGGAAAGCGATTAGTCTATGTCATTCATTCTCTTGCAGGTTTAATCCTATAGATGTATAACAGATTGTTTGTCTATTTTTAGTGTCGCTTTTTTTCGTTTCATCCAGTTTCAAATCACAACGGTCCTAAAGAAGTTTTCACTTGAATAATTTTATAGAATCTGTGTGCAGTTCACTCACATGCGAGAAAAGTGAAAACTAAAGTAGACGAGAGTGATAGATACGAAGCATCGCACAAAGAGGAGACCGATAGGCTGGCTACGAAGCAACGCACAAAGAGGAAAGCGATTAGTCTATGTCATTCATTCTCTTGAAGGTTTAATCCTATAGATGTATAACAGATTGTTTGTCTATTTTTAGTGTCGCTTTTTTCGTTTCATCCAGTTTCAAATCACAACGGTCCTAAAGAAGTTTTCACTTGAATAATTTTATAGAATCTGTGTGCAGTTCACTCACATGCGAGAAAAGTGAAAACTAAAGTAGACGAGAGTGATAGATACGAAGCATCGCACAAAGAGGAGACCGATAGGCTGGCTACGAAGCAACGCACAAAGAGGAAAGCGATTAGTCTATGTCATTCATTCTCTTGAAGGTTTAATCCTATAGATGTATAACATATTGTTTGTCTATTTTTAGTGTCGCTTTTTTTCGTTTCATCCAGTTTCAAATCACAACGGTCCTAAAGAAGTTTTCACTTGAATAATTTTATAGAATCTGTGTGCAGTTCACTCACATGCGAGAAAAGTGAAAACTAAAGTAGACGAGAGTGATAGATACGAAGCATCGCACAAAGAGGAGACCGATAGGCTGGCTACGAAGCAACGCACAAAGAGGAAAGCGATTAGTCTATGTCATTCATTCTCTTGCAGGTTTAATCCTATAGATGTATAACAGATTGTTTGTCTATTTTTAGTGTCGCTTTTTTTCGTTTCATCCAGTTTCAAATCACAACGGTCCTAAAGAAGTTTTCACTTAAATCATTTTATAGAATCTGTGTGCAGTTCACTCACATGCGAGAAAAGTGAAAACTAAAGTAGACGAGAGTGATAGATACGAAGCATCGCACAAAGAGGAGACCGATAGGCTGGCTACGAAGCAACGCACAAAGAGGAAAGCGATTAGTCTATGTCATTCATTCTCTTGCAGGTTTAATCCTATAGATGTATAACAGATTGTTTGTCTATTTTTAGTGTCGCTTTTTTTCGTTTCATCCAGTTTCAAATCACAACGGTCCTAAAGAAGTTTTCACTTAAATCATTTTATAGAATCTGTGTGCAGTTCACTCACATGCGAGAAAAGTGAAAACTAAAGTAGACGAGAGTGATAGATACGAAGCATCGCACAAAGAGGAGACCGATAGGCTGGCTACGAAGCAACGCACAAAGAGGAAAGCGATTAGTCTATGTCATTCATTCTCTTGAAGGTTTAATCCTATAGATGTATAACAGATTGTTTGTCTATTTTTAGTGTCGCTTTTTTCGTTTCATCCAGTTTCAAATCACAACGGTCCTAAAGAAGTTTTCACTTTAATAATTTTATAGAATCTGTGTGCAGTTCACTCACATGCGAGAAAAGTGAAAACTAAAGTAGACGAGAGTGATAGATACGAAGCATCGCACAAAGAGGAGACCGATAGGCTGGCTACGAAGCAACGCACAAAGAGGAAAGCGATTAGTCTATGTCATTCATTCTCTTGCAGGTTTAATCCTATAGATGTATAACAGATTGTTTGTTTATTTTTAGTGTCGCTTTTTTTCGTTTCATCCAGTTTCAAATCACAACGGTCCTAAAGAAGTTTTCACTTGAATAATTTTATAGAATCTGTGTGCAGTTCACTCACATGCGAGAAAAGTGAAAACTAAAGTAGACGAGAGTGATAGATACGAAGCATCGCACAAAGAGGAGAGCGATAGGCTGGCTACGAAGCAACGCACAAAGAGGAAAGCGATTAGTCTATGTCATTCATTCTCTTGCAGGTTTAATCCTATAGATGTATAACAGATTGTTTGTCTATTTTTAGTGTCGCTTTTTTTCGTTTCATCCAGTTTCAAATCACAACGGTCCTAAAGAAGTTTTCACTTGAATAATTTTATAGAATCTGTGTGCAGTTCACTCACATGCGAGAAAAGTGAAAACTAAAGTAGACGAGAGTGATAGATACGAAGCATCGCACAAAGAGGAGACCGATAGGCTGGCTACGAAGCAACGCACAAAGAGGAAAGCGATTAGTCTATGTCATTCATTCTCTTGCAGGTTTAATCCTATAGATGTATAACAGATTGTTTGTCTATTTTTAGTGTCGCTTTTTTTCGTTTCATCCAGTTTCAAATCACAACGGTCCTAAAGAAGTTTTCACTTTAATAATTTTATAGAATCTGTGTGCAGTTCACTCACATGCGAGAAAAGTGAAAACTAAAGTAGACGAGAGTGATAGATACGAAGCATCGCACAAAGAGGAGACCGATAGGCTGGCTACGAAGCAACGCACAAAGAGGAAAGCATAGCGAACCACTTGGGGTGACCTATGACAGAGGTATTGGTTATATATATATATATATATATTGACCTCTTCCCGTAGTATCCTGATCCAGTAAGAAGTAGCTTGACAATGATGATCCACCTTTAACACCGTATAACTTGGCTTTGGTGGAATATATCTGTATGAATTGGCAACAACGTTACTACAAATACCAAGGTTGCCAGTTTCTCGGTAAAAGTATTTGATATATTGCACATAAAATTTTCGAACTTTGTATGGAAATCATACGCATCTTTTTTGTTGATCTGTCCAAATTCCCATACGTTGCGGATCCGCCCAAATATCCGTACGCATTTGATCCGCTTGTGTATAATCAAAGATGGCTGAAAAAGGAAGCCTTCTGATTGGTCGTGTTGGGCGTGGTGTGTTGTGAACGAAGCCTTCTCATTGGTTGACCAGATATGGAAGGCACCTACTAAAAAAAGGTATCCAATTGTTCAGCTAAATTTTTTCAACGTTTATGAAGAATATATATTTTTGTAAATTCTCCACAAAATATTCAATTTGCTGCCCGCGGTCATTCGACAGGCGTTGCATCTCGCTCTAGCAGCATTATAGCGGCACTTTAAACAAACGAGACAGCGCTAGTTTGATCAAACCCATCTCATCGTGATTGGATCAGTATGCAGTCTCGTGTTAGTTTTCTAACATTTTGCTTAATGTATTTTATAAAATTCTAACTAACCATAACGCTTTTTCTCTGCAGGGGTAGGCAGAGAGGACGGACCGCCAAACAACTCGGTCTTGGCACACACTCTTTGCCTCACTCACATTCATACATCGTATCATACATTATCTTCTATTATTCTGACTTTTGACACGGCCCGACTCAAGTATCTGATTCACTTGATCGTGCCATTACTTCCACGGATGTCCACCTGAGAAAAAATCTCTCAGTACCTACCTTTATCATATTTGGGGATGCTGTGTGGAGGCCTTCTTTTTATGAAAAGAAGAAAAGGAAGCCCGGGTAAGGAAAGGGGTATGAAGGGTGGGTAGGAATCTGTGGGTCAGTGTGTCCAGGAGTGATGGACGGATGAATCCATCCCTCCCACTGCGGTGCATGGCGTTATTCCGAGAAAATCCAGCTGGAGATATCAAAAGGTCGCCTTCAAGATTAAGATTTGGGAGGTGGGTATGGGTACCGCCGCCCCGGGAACCGTTTTTTGGATAACCAATACCTCTGTCATAGGTCACCCCAAGTGGTTTGCTATGCTTTCCTCTTTGTGCGTTGCTTCGTAGCCAGCCTATCGGTCTCCTCTTTGTGCGATGCTTCGTATCTATCACTCTCGTCTACTTTAGTTTTCACTTTTCTCGCATGTGAGTGAACTGCACACAGATTCTATAAAATTATTCAAGTGAAAACTTCTTTAGGACCGTTGTGATTTGAAACTGGATGAAACGAAAAAAAGCGACACTAAAAATAGACAAACAATCTGTTATACATCTATAGGATTAAACCTGCAAGAGAATGAATGACATAGACTAATCGCTTTCCTCTTTGTGCGTTGCTTCGTAGCCAGCCTATCGGTCTCCTCTTTGTGCGATGCTTCGTATCTATCACTCTCGTCTACTTTAGTTTTCACTTTTCTCGCATGTGAGTGAACTGCACACAGATTCTATAAAATTATTAAAGTGAAAACTTCTTTAGGACCATTGTGATTTGAAACTGGATGAAACGAAAAAAAGCGACACTAAAAATAGACAAACAATCTGTTATACATCTATAGGATTAAACCTGCAAGAGAATGAATGACATAGACTAATCGCTTTCCTCTTTGTGCGTTGCTTCGTAGCCAGCCTATCGGTCTCCTCTTTGTGCGATGCTTCGTATCTATCACTCTCGTCTACTTTAGTTTTCACTTTTCTCGCATGTGAGTGAACTGCACACAGATTCTATAAAATTATTCAAGTGAAAACTTCTTTAGGACCGTTGTGATTTGAAACTGGATGAAACGAAAAAAAGCGACACTAAAAATAGACAAACAATATGTTATACATCTATAGGATTAAACCTGCAAGAGAATGAATGACATAGACTAATCGCTTTCCTCTTTGTGCGTTGCTTCGTAGCCAGCCTATCGGTCTCCTCTTTGTGCGATGCTTCGTATCTATCACTCTCGTCTACTTTAGTTTTCACTTTTCTCGCATGTGAGTGAACTGCACACAGATTCTATAAAATTATTAAAGTGAAAACTTCTTTAGGACCGTTGTGATTTGAAACTGGATGAAACGAAAAAAAGCGACACTAAAAATAGACAAACAATCTGTTATACATCTATAGGATTAAACCTGCAAGAGAATGAATGACATAGACTAATCGCTTTCCTCTTTGTGCGTTGCTTCGTAGCCAGCCTATCGGTCTCCTCTTTGTGCGATGCTTCGTATCTATCACTCTCGTCTACTTTAGTTTTCACTTTTCTCGCATGTGAGTGAACTGCACACAGATTCTATAAAATTATTAAAGTGAAAACTTCTTTAGGACCGTTGTGATTTGAAACTGGATGAAACGAAAAAAAGCGACACTAAAAATAGACAAACAATCTGTTATACATCTATAGGATTAAACCTGCAAGAGAATGAATGACATAGACTAATCGCTTTCCTCTTTGTGCGTTGCTTCGTAGCCAGCCTATCGGTCTCCTCTTTGTGCGATGCTTCGTATCTATCACTCTCGTCTACTTTAGTTTTCACTTTTCTCGCATGTGAGTGAACTGCACACAGATTCTATAAAATTATTCAAGTGAAAACTTCTTTAGGACCGTTGTGATTTGAAACTGGATGAAACGAAAAAAAGCGACACTAAAAATAAACAAACAATCTGTTATACATCTATAGGATTAAACCTGCAAGAGAATGAATGACATAGACTAATCGCTTTCCTCTTTGTGCGTTGCTTCGTAGCCAGCCTATCGGTCTCCTCTTTGTGCGATGCTTCGTATCTATCACTCTCGTCTACTTTAGTTTTCACTTTTCTCGCATGTGAGTGAACTGCACACAGATTCTATAAAATTATTCAAGTGAAAACTTCTTTAGGACCGTTGTGATTTGAAACTGGATGAAACGAAAAAAAGCGACACTAAAAATAGACAAACAATATGTTATACATCTATAGGATTAAACCTGCAAGAGAATGAATGACATAGACTAATCGCTTTCCTCTTTGTGCGTTGCTTCGTAGCCAGCCTATCGGTCTCCTCTTTGTGCGATGCTTCGTATCTATCACTCTCGTCTACTTTAGTTTTCACTTTTCTCGCATGTGAGTGAACTGCACACAGATTCTATAAAATTATTAAAGTGAAAACTTCTTTAGGACCGTTGTGATTTGAAACTGGATGAAACGAAAAAAAGCGACACTAAAAATAGACAAACAATCTGTTATACATCTATAGGATTAAACCTGCAAGAGAATGAATGACATAGACTAATCGCTTTCCTCTTTGTGCGTTGCTTCGTAGCCAGCCTATCGGTCTCCTCTTTGTGCGATGCTTCGTATCTATCACTCTCGTCTACTTTAGTTTTCACTTTTCTCGCATGTGAGTGAACTGCACACAGATTCTATAAAATTATTAAAGTGAAAACTTCTTTAGGACCGTTGTGATTTGAAACTGGATGAAACGAAAAAAAGCGACACTAAAAATAGACAAACAATCTGTTATACATCTATAGGATTAAACCTGCAAGAGAATGAATGACATAGACTAATCGCTTTCCTCTTTGTGCGTTGCTTCGTAGCCAGCCTATCGGTCTCCTCTTTGTGCGATGCTTCGTATCTATCACTCTCGTCTACTTTAGTTTTCACTTTTCTCGCATGTGAGTGAACTGCACACAGATTCTATAAAATTATTCAAGTGAAAACTTCTTTAGGACCGTTGTGATTTGAAACTGGATGAAACGAAAAAAGCGACACTAAAAATAGACAAACAATCTGTTATACATCTATAGGATTAAACCTTCAAGAGAATGAATGACATAGACTAATCGCTTTCCTCTTTGTGCGTTGCTTCGTAGCCAGCCTATCGGTCTCCTCTTTGTGCGATGCTTCGTATCTATCACTCTCGTCTACTTTAGTTTTCACTTTTCTCGCATGTGAGTGAACTGCACACAGATTCTATAAAATTATTCAAGTGAAAACTTCTTTAGGACCGTTGTGATTTGAAACTGGATGAAACGAAAAAAGCGACACTAAAAATAGACAAACAATCTGTTATACATCTATAGGATTAAACCTTCAAGAGAATGAATGACATAGACTAATCGCTTTCCTCTTTGTGCGTTGCTTCGTAGCCAGCCTATCGGTCTCCTCTTTGTGCGATGCTTCGTATCTATCACTCTCGTCTACTTTAGTTTTCACTTTTCTCGCATGTGAGTGAACTGCACACAGATTCTATAAAATTATTCAAGTGAAAACTTCTTTAGGACCGTTGTGATTTGAAACTGGATGAAACGAAAAAAAGCGACACTAAAAATAGACAAACAATCTGTTATACATCTATAGGATTAAACCTGCAAGAGAATGAATGACATAGACTAATCGCTTTCCTCTTTGTGCGTTGCTTCGTAGCCAGCCTATCGGTCTCCTCTTTGTGCGATGCTTCGTATCTATCACTCTCGTCTACTTTAGTTTTCACTTTTCTCGCTTGTGAGTGAACTGCACACAGATTCTATAAAATTATTCAAGTGAAAACTTCTTTAGGACCGTTGTGATTTGAAACTGGATGAAACGAAAAAAAGCGACACTAAAAGTAGACAAACAATCTGTTATACATCTATAGGATTAAACCTGCAAGAGAATGAATGACATAGACTAATCGCTTTCCTCTTTGTGCGTTGCTTCGTAGCCAGCCTATCGGTCTCCTCTTTGTGCGATGCTTCGTATCTATCACTCTCGTCTACTTTAGTTTTCACTTTTCTCGCATGTGAGTGAACTGCACACAGATTCTATAAAATTATTCAAGTGAAAACTTCTTTAGGACCGTTGTGATTTGAAACTGGATGAAACGAAAAAAAGCGACACTAAAAATAGACAAACAATCTGTTATACATCTATAGGATTAAACCTGCAAGAGAATGAATGACATAGACTAATCGCTTTCCTCTTTGTGCGTTGCTTCGTAGCCAGCCTATCGGTCTCCTCCTTGTGCGATGCTTCGTATCTATCACTCTCGTCTACTTTAGTTTTCACTTTTCTCGCATGTGAGTGAACTGCACACAGATTCTATAAAATTATTCAAGTGAAAACTTCTTTAGGACCGTTGTGATTTGAAACTGGATGAAACGAAAAAAAGCGACACTAAAAATAGACAAACAATCTGTTATACATCTATAGGATTAAACCTGCAAGAGAATGAATGACATAGACTAATCGCTTTCCTCTTTGTGCGTTGCTTCGTAGCCAGCCTATCGGTCTCCTCCTTGTGCGATGCTTCGTATCTATCACTCTCGTCTACTTTAGTTTTCACTTTTCTCGCATGTGAGTGAACTGCACACAGATTCTATAAAATTATTCAAGTGAAAACTTCTTTAGGACCGTTGTGATTTGAAACTGGATGAAACGAAAAAAAGCGACACTAAAAATAGACAAACAATCTGTTATACATCTATAGGATTAAACCTGCAAGAGAATGAATGACATAGACTAATCGCTTTCCTCTTTGTGCGTTGCTTCGTAGCCAGCCTATCGGTCTCCTCTTTGTGCGATGCTTCGTATCTATCACTCTCGTCTACTTTAGTTTTCACTTTTCTCGCATGTGAGTGAACTGCACACAGATTCTATAAAATTATTCAAGTGAAAACTTCTTTAGGACCGTTGTGATTTGAAACTGGATGAAACGAAAAAAAGCGACACTAAAAATAGACAAACAATCTGTTATACATCTATAGGATTAAACCTGCAAGAGAATGAATGACATAGACTAATCGCTTTCCTCTTTGTGCGTTGCTTCGTAGCCAGCCTATCGGTCTCCTCTTTGTGCGATGCTTCGTATCTATCACTCTCGTCTACTTTAGTTTTCACTTTTCTCGCATGTGAGTGAACTGCACACAGATTCTATAAAATTATTCAAGTGAAAACTTCTTTAGGACCGTTGTGATTTGAAACTGGATGAAACGAAAAAAAGCGACACTAAAAATAGACAAACAATATGTTATACATCTATAGGATTAAACCTTCAAGAGAATGAATGACATAGACTAATCGCTTTCCTCTTTGTGCGTTGCTTCGTAGCCAGCCTATCGGTCTCCTCTTTGTGCGATGCTTCGTATCTATCACTCTCGTCTACTTTAGTTTTCACTTTTCTCGCATGTGAGTGAACTGCACACAGATTCTATAAAATTATTCAAGTGAAAACTTCTTTAGGACCGTTGTGATTTGAAACTGGATGAAACGAAAAAAAGCGACACTAAAAATAGACAAACAATATGTTATACATCTATAGGATTAAACCTGCAAGAGAATGAATGACATAGACTAATCGCTTTCCTCTTTGTGCGTTGCTTCGTAGCCAGCCTATCGGTCTCCTCTTTGTGCGATGCTTCGTATCTATCACTCTCGTCTACTTTAGTTTTCACTTTTCTCGCATGTGAGTGAACTGCACACAGATTCTATAAAATTATTAAAGTGAAAACTTCTTTAGGACCGTTGTGATTTGAAACTGGATGAAACGAAAAAAAGCGACACTAAAAATAGACAAACAATCTGTTATACATCTATAGGATTAAACCTGCAAGAGAATGAATGACATAGACTAATCGCTTTCCTCTTTGTGCGTTGCTTCGTAGCCAGCCTATCGGTCTCCTCTTTGTGCGATGCTTCGTATCTATCACTCTCGTCTACTTTAGTTTTCACTTTTCTCGCATGTGAGTGAACTGCACACAGATTCTATAAAATTATTAAAGTGAAAACTTCTTTAGGACCGTTGTGATTTGAAACTGGATGAAACGAAAAAAAGCGACACTAAAAATAGACAAACAATCTGGTATACATCTATAGGATTAAACCTGCAAGAGAATGAATGACATAGACTAATCGCTTTCCTCTTTGTGCGTTGCTTCGTAGCCAGCCTATCGGTCTCCTCTTTGTGCGATGCTTCGTATCTATCACTCTCGTCTACTTTAGTTTTCACTTTTCTCGCATGTGAGTGAACTGCACACAGATTCTATAAAATTATTCAAGTGAAAACTTCTTTAGGACCGTTGTGATTTGAAACTGGATGAAACGAAAAAAAGCGACACTAAAAATAAACAAACAATCTGTTATACATCTATAGGATTAAACCTGCAAGAGAATGAATGACATAGACTAATCGCTTTCCTCTTTGTGCGTTGCTTCGTAGCCAGCCTATCGGTCTCCTCTTTGTGCGATGCTTCGTATCTATCACTCTCGTCTACTTTAGTTTTCACTTTTCTCGCATGTGAGTGAACTGCACACAGATTCTATAAAATTATTCAAGTGAAAACTTCTTTAGGACCGTTGTGATTTGAAACTGGATGAAACGAAAAAAAGCGACACTAAAAATAGACAAACAATATGTTATACATCTATAGGATTAAACCTGCAAGAGAATGAATGACATAGACTAATCGCTTTCCTCTTTGTGCGTTGCTTCGTAGCCAGCCTATCGGTCTCCTCTTTGTGCGATGCTTCGTATCTATCACTCTCGTCTACTTTAGTTTTCACTTTTCTCGCATGTGAGTGAACTGCACACAGATTCTATAAAATTATTAAAGTGAAAACTTCTTTAGGACCGTTGTGATTTGAAACTGGATGAAACGAAAAAAAGCGACACTAAAAATAGACAAACAATCTGTTATACATCTATAGGATTAAACCTGCAAGAGAATGAATGACATAGACTAATCGCTTTCCTCTTTGTGCGTTGCTTCGTAGCCAGCCTATCGGTCTCCTCTTTGTGCGATGCTTCGTATCTATCACTCTCGTCTACTTTAGTTTTCACTTTTCTCGCATGTGAGTGAACTGCACACAGATTCTATAAAATTATTAATGTTAAAACTTCTTTAGGACCGTTGTGATTTGAAACTGGATGAAACGAAAAAAAGCGACACTAAAAATAGACAAACAATCTGTTATACATCTATAGGATTAAACCTGCAAGAGAATGAATGACATAGACTAATCGCTTTCCTCTTTGTGCGTTGCTTCGTAGCCAGCCTATCGGTCTCCTCTTTGTGCGATGCTTCGTATCTATCACTCTCGTCTACTTTAGTTTTCACTTTTCTCGCATGTGAGTGAACTGCACACAGATTCTATAAAATTATTCAAGTGAAAACTTCTTTAGGACCGTTGTGATTTGAAACTGGATGAAACGAAAAAAGCGACACTAAAAATAGACAAACAATCTGTTATACATCTATAGGATTAAACCTTCAAGAGAATGAATGACATAGACTAATCGCTTTCCTCTTTGTGCGTTGCTTCGTAGCCAGCCTATCGGTCTCCTCTTTGTGCGATGCTTCGTATCTATCACTCTCGTCTACTTTAGTTTTCACTTTTCTCGCATGTGAGTGAACTGCACACAGATTCTATAAAATTATTCAAGAGAAAACTTCTTTAGGACCGTTGTGATTTGAAACTGGATGAAACGAAAAAAGCGACACTAAAAATAGACAAACAATCTGTTATACATCTATAGGATTAAACCTTCAAGAGAATGAATGACATAGACTAATCGCTTTCCTCTTTGTGCGTTGCTTCGTAGCCAGCCTATCGGTCTCCTCTTTGTGCGATGCTTCGTATCTATCACTCTCGTCTACTTTAGTTTTCACTTTTCTCGCATGTGAGTGAACTGCACACAGATTCTATAAAATTATTCAAGTGAAAACTTCTTTAGGACCGTTGTGATTTGAAACTGGATGAAACGAAAAAAAGCGACACTAAAAATAGACAAACAATCTGTTATACATCTATAGGATTAAACCTGCAAGAGAATGAATGACATAGACTAATCGCTTTCCTCTTTGTGCGTTGCTTCGTAGCCAGCCTATCGGTCTCCTCTTTGTGCGATGCTTCGTATCTATCACTCTCGTCTACTTTAGTTTTCACTTTTCTCGCATGTGAGTGAACTGCACACAGATTCTATAAAATTATTCAAGTGAAAACTTCTTTAGGACCGTTGTGATTTGAAACTGGATGAAACGAAAAAAAGCGACACTAAAAGTAGACAAACAATCTGTTATACATCTATAGGATTAAACCTGCAAGAGAATGAATGACATAGACTAATCGCTTTCCTCTTTGTGCGTTGCTTCGTAGCCAGCCTATCGGTCTCCTCTTTGTGCGATGCTTCGTATCTATCACTCTCGTCTACTTTAGTTTTCACTTTTCTCGCATGTGAGTGAACTGCACACAGATTCTATAAAATTATTCAAGTGAAAACTTCTTTAGGACCGTTGTGATTTGAAACTGGATGAAACGAAAAAAAGCGACACTAAAAATAGACAAACAATCTGTTATACATCTATAGGATTAAACCTGCAAGAGAATGAATGACATAGACTAATCGCTTTCCTCTTTGTGCGTTGCTTCGTAGCCAGCCTATCGGTCTCCTCCTTGTGCGATGCTTCGTATCTATCACTCTCGTCTACTTTAGTTTTCACTTTTCTCGCATGTGAGTGAACTGCACACAGATTCTATAAAATTATTCAAGTGAAAACTTCTTTAGGACCGTTGTGATTTGAAACTGGATGAAACGAAAAAAAGCGACACTAAAAATAGACAAACAATCTGTTATACATCTATAGGATTAAACCTGCAAGAGAATGAATGACATAGACTAATCGCTTTCCTCTTTGTGCGTTGCTTCGTAGCCAGCCTATCGGTCTCCTCCTTGTGCGATGCTTCGTATCTATCACTCTCGTCTACTTTAGTTTTCACTTTTCTCGCATGTGAGTGAACTGCACACAGATTCTATAAAATTATTCAAGTGAAAACTTCTTTAGGACCGTTGTGATTTGAAACTGGATGAAACGAAAAAAAGCGACACTAAAAATAGACAAACAATCTGTTATACATCTATAGGATTAAACCTGCAAGAGAATGAATGACATAGACTAATCGCTTTCCTCTTTGTGCGTTGCTTCGTAGCCAGCCTATCGGTCTCCTCTTTGTGCGATGCTTCGTATCTATCACTCTCGTCTACTTTAGTTTTCACTTTTCTCGCATGTGAGTGAACTGCACACAGATTCTATAAAATTATTCAAGTGAAAACTTCTTTAGGACCGTTGTGATTTGAAACTGGATGAAACGAAAAAAAGCGACACTAAAAATAGACAAACAATCTGTTATACATCTATAGGATTAAACCTGCAAGAGAATGAATGACATAGACTAATCGCTTTCCTCTTTGTGCGTTGCTTCGTAGCCAGCCTATCGGTCTCCTCTTTGTGCGATGCTTCGTATCTATCACTCTCGTCTACTTTAGTTTTCACTTTTCTCGCATGTGAGTGAACTGCACACAGATTCTATAAAATTATTCAAGTGAAAACTTCTTTAGGACCGTTGTGATTTGAAACTGGATGAAACGAAAAAAAGCGACACTAAAAATAGACAAACAATATGTTATACATCTATAGGATTAAACCTTCAAGAGAATGAATGACATAGACTAATCGCTTTCCTCTTTGTGCGTTGCTTCGTAGCCAGCCTATCGGTCTCCTCTTTGTGCGATGCTTCGTATCTATCACTCTCGTCTACTTTAGTTTTCACTTTTCTCGCATGTGAGTGAACTGCACACAGATTCTATAAAATTATTCAAGTGAAAACTTCTTTAGGACCGTTGTGATTTGAAACTGGATGAAACGAAAAAAAGCAACACTAAAAATAGACAAACAATCTGTTATACATCTATAGGATTAAACCTGCAAGAGAATGAATGACATAGACTAATCGCTTTCCTCTTTGTGCGTTGCTTCGTAGCCAGCCTATCGGTCTCCTCTTTGTGCGATGCTTCGTATCTATCACTCTCGTCTACTTTAGTTTTCACTTTTCTCGCATGTGAGTGAACTGCACACAGATTCTATAAAATTATTCAAGTGAAAACTTCTTTAGGACCGTTGTGATTTTAAACTGGATGAAACGAAAAAAAGCGACACTAAAAATAGACAAACAATATGTTATACATCTATAGGATTAAACCTGCAAGAGAATGAATGACATAGACTAATCGCTTTCCTCTTTGTGCGTTGCTTCGTAGCCAGCCTATCGGTCTCCTCTTTGTGCGATGCTTCGTATCTATCACTCTCGTCTACTTTAGTTTTCACTTTTCTCGCATGTGAGTGAACTGCACACAGATTCTATAAAATTATTCAAGTGAAAACTTCTTTAGGACCGTTGTGATTTGAAACTGGATGAAACGAAAAAAAGCGACACTAAAAATAGACAAACAATCTGTTATACATCTATAGGATTAAACCTGCAAGAGAATGAATGACATAGACTAATCGCTTTCCTCTTTGTGCGTTGCTTCGTAGCCAGCCTATCGGTCTCCTCCTTGTGCGATGCTTCGTATCTATCACTCTCGTCTACTTTAGTTTTCACTTTTCTCGCATGTGAGTGAACTGCACACAGATTCTATAAAATTATTCAAGTGAAAACTTCTTTAGGACCGTTGTGATTTGAAACTGGATGAAACGAAAAAAAGCGACACTAAAAATAGACAAACAATCTGTTATACATCTATAGGATTAAACCTGCAAGAGAATGAATGACATAGACTA